>CM077670.1:179437500-180637500 GCA_039707655.1 Elymus sibiricus
TTCTGTAACTCCAAAAATTCGGAAAAATTAGGAAAACGTAACCAATTTGTATCCCAATACTATGTAAAAAATTCAGAATTTATCACGTTCCAGTACAGGATAGAAATTCCAGAACTAGGCGCAAAACTTTCTGTTTTCAAACAACATCAATTATACTATCATTTAAATCATCCCAAGGGCATTGCTTGGCACAAACACTAATTAAAGATAAAAACACAATTATTAAAGTAAAAATAATTATGTGACTCAAGAAAAATAAATTGAAAGCAAAAGATAAATATTGGGTTGCCTCCCAACAAGCGCTATTGTTTCATGCCCCTAGCTAGGCATAATGCATTGTTTCAAGTATTATCATAACCATAAGGGAGGTCATCCATATTCATTTCATACTATCTTCTTTTAGCAGCAAGTTTCCTAATAGATAGGCAAAAGTAATTAAAAGGACTGAATTTAATAGGATCTGGATTCGTAAGATCAAGTTTAGGAGGAGGAGGTTCCTCCTTTGGTCCTTTATAAGTGATAGCAATTTCTTCATTGTATAAGTTTCTATAGAGATATTTTCGCAACCTTTCTTTCAGGACACGATCTAGTCCATTATTACCTATAGCAAATTGGTCATTTTGTTCGGAAATTTTATCAACCAAGATAGGTGGGGGGGGACCTTTTTCCTAAGATTCTCATTATAAGCAGCATAGTCTATTGATTTTAACCTTCTTATCTCTTCTTGATCATAAAGAATTTCTTCTATAGGAGGGCACTTGCTATTTATTCTATAGTAAGAAAATATCTCTCTTGCCTCCCTCATAATGTGGCTAAATTCATGAACTAGAAATATTGTGGCCAAACGCTTAACAGAAGGATCATGAATATTAGAAAATTCTAGAAATATCCCTTGTATAGCAGGATGCATGTGCACAAATTGTCTCTCCAATTCAACTATAAGCAAAGATATGGCATCCGCGAGACTAGTAGTTCTAGCAAGTATTGATCCCCCTATCATAGGTAGCGAGCTAGCACAAGTAAAGAAATCTTGAATAACACCTTTTCCAATAATATTACCACTACCTATACGGAGCCCTTTTGTATGCATAATAGTGGTTTCCTCTTTTTTATTAGGATCATCATCGGCAAGATTATCAAGTGTTTCTTTATTAGCAATTTCATCAAAGCTTCTTTTAGTATGTTCATTTTTCATGAGATTTAATAGTATAGCTTGATGATCAAAAGGTTCCGCACTAGCAGCGGGAGCATCATTAACTCTCTCAAACCCAAACATGAAAGCGACTTCAAGCAAACAAGCAAAATAAAATATTTTTGTGTTTTTGATTTTTTTAGAGAAGAGGAGGGAGACGAAAAAGAGAAGGCAAATAAAAGGAAATAAAGGTAGAACAAGTAAATTATAATGTGAATGTAGGAACCTGTAAGTGTTTGATGATATCTCCCCGACATCGGTGCCAGAAATTCTTTCTGCTACTTGGGAGCTGCATTGGGATTTTCCCCGAAGAGGAAGGGTGAAGCAATATAGTAGCGGATAAGTATTTCCCTCAGTAGAGAACCAAGGTTATCGAACCAATAGGAGAACCATGCAAACACCCGTCAACAGTACCTGCACACACAAGAGCAAATACTTGCACCCAACGCGGGCAAGAGGGTTGTCAATCCCCTTATACTCGTTAATTGCAAGGGTTAAATCTATTAGTGGTAGATAGATAAATTGCAAAGTAAATAAATTTCAGCAAAGTATTTTTGTTTTTTGTAATTTGATTAAAATAGACCCGGGGGCCATAGTTTTCACTAGAGGCAACTCTCTCATAAAAATAGCATACGGTGGGTAGACAAATTACTGTAGGGCAATTGGTAGAAAAGCACATAGTTATGACGATATTCATGGCATGATCATGTATATAGGCATTTTGTCTGTAACAAGTAGACCGACTCCTGCCTACATCTACTACTATTACTC
Source organism: Elymus sibiricus (assembly GCA_039707655.1). Taxonomy (NCBI): domain Eukaryota; kingdom Viridiplantae; phylum Streptophyta; class Magnoliopsida; order Poales; family Poaceae; genus Elymus; species Elymus sibiricus. The sequence continues at coordinate 179,439,464 of CM077670.1, forward strand.
CACCAATCGACTGACTCCTGCCTGCATCTATGGTATTAAGTTCATGACAAACAGAGTAACGCTTTAAGCAAGATGACATAATGTAGACAGAATAGAACCAAGCAATATGATTAAACTCCATCATTTACTCCTTAGTAGAAACAATACAATACGTGCCTCGCTACCCCTGCTATCACTGGGTGAGGACACCGCAAAATTGAACCTACTACCATGCACCACTTCCACTGAAGATAAATCAATCTAGTTTGCCAAACCAAACGGATAGATCGGAAAGCATTACATAGCTATAGCAATCACACATATTAAAGTTCAGAAAAGACTCAATTACTTTCAATGAATATTCAAATCATAAACCCATAATTCATCAGATCCCAACAAATAGACCGCAAAAGAAGATTACATCGGATCGATCTCTAAAGAGAACATTGTATTGAAGATCAAAGAGAGAGAGAAAGCCATCGAGCTAATCACTATGGACCCATAGGTCTGTGGTGGACTACTCACACATCATCAGAGGTGCAGCAAGGTTGATGAAGAAGACCTCTGTGATCGATTCCCCCTCCGACAGAGTACCAGAAAAGGCCTCCGGATGGGATCGTGGAAGAACAGAGACTTGCGGCGGCAGAAAATTTGTTTCGGGTGTTTCTCTGGGGGTTTTGGATTATTTGGGAATTTATAGCGCTGGAATTAGGTCAGACGGAGCCATGAAGGGCCCACAAGACATCAGGGTGCGCCTACCCCCCTGGACGCGCCCTATTGCCTTACCGTCCGCTCATAGGTATTCTGGTCCTCCCCCGAAGCTTCTAGGGTCTCTTATGTCCAGAAAAAAATCGTCAAAAAGTTTTGTCGCATTTGGACTCCGTTACAGATTTTCTGTAAAACCAAAAACAAGCAGAAAATAGCAACTAGCACTAGGCACTGAGTTAATAGGTTAGTCACCAAAAATGATATAAAATTGCATATAAAGTATCTAAGAATGATAATATAATAGCATGAAACAATTAAAAATTATAGATACGTCGAGGACGTATCAAAGACGTAATTTGGACACATCCCCCACTCCGATATGTAGCAAGCACATCTCGATGGATGACTCCGAGGACACAAATTAAGATCATAATGATCCTGACACAAATATATGGTTGTAAGCATAAGTCCTCATACCCATGCCTATTTTTATTACAAGTGTTTCTAGTGTCAACTTGATTCCGATCCGGTCAAAAGCTAGAATTTAATTCTCTCGCAAAAGCTTGGTACAAACCCTTGACTTAAAGGGTACCGCTCGTGGGTTCGATAACTCAGGGTCACCTCTGGGGAAAAAGGCGAGAATCCTTTCTTCTCCTTTACCGGATCACTAAAGGGACTAATCAGATGGTGGCTCAGGCATAAGCATATTATATGCCAACACCCTATTCTGGATGGGGATACCACTGACGGCGCTCCACCCCTCGCAAGCCGAGTTCCACGGCGTCATACCAGCAAGAAAGGTAGAACCCCTCAGCTAGATAATATTGGAGGTCGTCTTCTGGGTCTTACAGAACTACTGGTCTAAGCTCCATTGCTTCAAGGTCATCCCTTCCAAGGAGGGTACCACACCGTGCTAGGACGAACAACTTTCGCTAGATTCATGGCGATCCCTTGCAATGCTTGCATGAAGCTCAAAATGTTGGGACCTTACGGCATCATCACAATCAGCATCGACCCCAAGCACACCCTCGAAGCACAGACCACCAGCCTCGCGCAAGCTGAACCTCTGAAGTACAGCTCATACACCTCAACAGTAGGACAGGCAGGACGACCGATGTGGAGGCCGCCCAACAGCTAGCTCGGAGGCCTCGCCGAAACAACACAGCGCATGGTCCACATGTCCCTTAGTGATAATCATCGCCACAAGGTGGAAGCCCCCGTGAGGAAGATCAAGGCTGGACGGCGCACAGAACCAACAGCCATCCATGACCCTACTATCTTAGTAATTTTAAAATCTCATTTCTTTCAACGCAAGTTAAACCTTTGCTTTCCATGCCTTTATAATATTAGCTCGATCATGTATTAGACAATGAATAAAAGTGCTTTCTATTGCAACCACTTTGTTCTGTTTAAGTGCTCACCCTATGATTGCTAATAAGCGCACAAAGCAATAGTACTGACCTCCTCGGGGAATATTTGGTGGAATGGTTCTAGAGACCCTCCTATCTACTAGACTCGGGGGCTGCATCATTATTTGCACCTCCCCACATTCGTTATAGGAGTTGTATCCAATGACCCTTGAAATAAAACAACGGGGGCTGCATCGAGGTACACCGACCTCCGCCGCCCAAAATAGGATGACTGGTCTAAAAGCCTAACAAAATGGCTACCCTTTTGTTTGCATCGCGAAAACACAGTCTTACACATGCTGAGAATACCACCTAGAGCCCGCTGCTAGGTCCAAGCAACATGCAGAGACACGCACGCCAGGCTCCAAAGGGGCCTCCGTTCCAAATACCAATTCAACAAGCAAATTAACTTGGTAGAATAGAGGCATTCTCAAGGCAAAGAAGAGACTTCACAAGATCCAAACAAGAGAGGGGCAAAGTTTAAAACAAACTGTATGGACCCCAAAACACGTACAAGGCTTTTACAAATCTCAAACAGAGCCTTCATCATCTTTTGGTGCCCTCTTGATGATCCCTTGTAGGTTGCAGGCCCCAACGGCAAACTCAGCATCTTCTCTGACCTCCTCTAAGAAGAAGCCCGGATTTTGGTCCCCGACACATTCCACACCAGTAGTCCTAGATGCATGTTGGCATTGTGCACCCGCACGCCGGCAAGCACCTACCAGGCTTCCTCAAAGGTTGTGAAGAAAAACCAGTCATCCATCTTTTGTGGCGACCTACCAAGCAGGGCTAACACACTGTCGAGGTCGGGACGTAGGTCCGGATCACCACGGAAAAGATTCCCAACGACAACCCCGAGTGCAACCCGCATCTTCTCCACCATGGCCGTGACCTCATGGAGCCGGTTTTCGGTCTCGTCATTATGTATCTCAGGGAGTGGCGCTACAACACACAAAAAAAATACATGTCAGGCAACATTCAGACATGGATTTACGAAAGAAGGCAAAGCACCAAGGTACTCACATCGAGCCGCGGCAACCAGGTTCTGGCAATGCCTTTGTGCCATGCCCAACTGTGTCGACACATCATCATTGACCTTCTAAAGGTGCGTGACCTCCTCCTCGTGCCCTTTGGACAAACCAACATGTCGCCCGAGCTCTGTATTAAGGGCCTCAAGCTCATTCTGAAGCATGTCTTGCTGCTCTTTGCTCCCTTGAAGCTTGCCCCGTAAGACGCCACATTCCTCTCGCTCCTTCTGGACGGCGACCTCCAGTTCATCTTTGGCAGCCCGCATGGCCTGCTCGGCCTATACACGAGCCTGGGTGGCCTCATCAAGATTACACTGCATAACAGCGGCTTTCTCAGGGGCTGACAGAAAAGGAAAAAAAATTGACCACATGAGTCACAAAAACCAAGAAATGCAACACAAAATACAAGAAAAGAAGTGATCCTTATGAATCACACCATCGCGAAGGCATTGCAGGCCATCAACATCTTGGCGCTGAGCATCCAGTTGCTTCTGCAAGCACGCAAGCTTGGTGGCAAGCTCACGGTTTTGATCAGCAAGAGCCTACACCAAAAATAAAACATCAAGGAGACCGCTTCAAGAAGGCGAGTAAAGTCAAAGGAACCAAGTCCAGCATCACGAATGAAGCCACACTTGGTCCCGAGGGCTACTACTACCCAAGAAGTAAAAACACTCACCTTGTAACCGGGCTCCGCTGAGAACCCCACCTTCTGCTTGGCGGAGCAAAGGAACTTTAGGTATTTATCAGCGCCACCTAGATTCGACACGAACTCCCTCGGCACGTCAGGTCCATATTCCCCGGCCTTCGGGAGAAACGGAGGAATCCCTGACACATCAAGCTCTAGCTCAGCCCTCCTCTTCCTTCAAGTCTTTGAGTCAGATACGCGGGCCTCTAGCGGCAAGGTTGCCACCACCATCGACAAAGGGCAATGTCTCCAAATACGGTCCCCATGGCAGGCTACATTGGCACCGTCACCACAGGATCAACGACCACACTTCCAGACTGCGCATTGCTACTTGTAGTCTGCGTTGGTATTTCCCCGAAGAGGAGAGGATGATGCAGTACAGTAGAGATAAGTATTTCCCTCAGTTAAGAACCAAGGTTATCAATCCAGTAGGAGAACCAAGTAAGATCCAGTGAACAACACCTACACACAGAAAAGCAAACACTTGCACCCAACGCGAATAAGAGGGTTGTCAATCCTCTTAGCGGTTACTTGCAAGGATTAAGTCTGATAGAGATAAATAGATAAACTAAAATACTAATAAAAATAAAAGTAAATAAATTGCAGCAAGGTATTTTTAGGTTTTTTATATGATAAAGATAGACCCGGGGGCCATAGTTTTCACTAGAGGCTTCTCTCTCGAGCACAGAAACATATGGTGGGTAAACAAATTACTGTTGGGCAATTGATAGAAAAGCAAATAATTATGACGGATTCATGGCAATGATCATGTATATAGGCATCACGTCTGAGACAAGTAGACCGACTCCTGCCTGCAACTACTACTATTACTCCACTCATCGACCGCTATCCAGCATGCATCTAGAGTATTAAGTTAATAAAAACAGAGTAATGCCTTAAGCAAGATGACATGATGTAGAGAAGCAAATTCATGCAATATGAATAAACCCCATCTTTTTATCCTTAATGGCAACAATACAAATACGTGTCATGTCCCCTTCTGTCACTGGGATTGAGCACCGCAAGATTGAACCCATCACAAAGCACCTCTCCCATTGCAAGATAAATCAATCTAGTAGGCCAAACCAAATCGATAGATCGGAGAGAAATACAAAGCTATATTTAATCATGCATAAAAGAGTTTAGAGAGGACTCAAATATTTCTCATGAATAATCTGATCATAAACTCACAATTCATCGGATCCCAACAAACACACCGCAAAAGAAGATTACATCAGATAGAACTCCAAGAACATCAAGGAGAACATGGTATTGAAGATCAAAGAGAGAGAAGAAGCCATCTAGCTACTAGCTATGGACCTGTAGGTCTGTGGTAAACTACTCACACATCATCGGAAGGGCAGCAAGGTTGATGTAGAAGCCCTCCGTGATCGATTCCCCCTCCGGCAGAGTACCGGAAAAGGGCTCCAGATGGGATCACGGAAGAACAGAGGCTTGCGGCGGCGGAAAGGTTTTCTCTTCTAGCTCTCTTTTGGTTTCCCAATATTTGTGAATTTATAGAAGTGGAATTAGGTCAAACGGAGTCATGTGGGCCCCACAAGGCAACATGGCGCCCCCCTCCCCCCGGGGCCGCGCCCTGTTGCCTTGTGAAGCCCCCGTGAGGCTTCTGGCCTCCTCCCGAAGCTTCCAAGGTTTCTTTTGTCCAGAAAAAAAATCTCCAAAAAGTTTCATGGCATTTGGACTTCATTTGGTACAGATTCTCTGAAAAGCCAAAAACAAGCAGAAAACAGCAACTGGCACTGGGCACTAGGCTAATAGGTTAGTCCCAAAAAATGATATATAATTGCATATAAAAACATCCAAGATTGATACTATAATAGCATGGAACAATCAAAAATTCTAGATACGTTGGAGACGTATCACGCATCCTCAAGCGCAGTGACTGGCGGGCTCGCCTCTCCCTACACAATGGGTGAACTCACCTCCTTGCCCCCATGACAGCTTTTCCTGCTACCTCAACTAATGCGGGTTTGTTGGAGGGATCTCGTAGCATAAAACCTCGCACTCTCAAAGGGCACCATGGACACAATGGGAGCTGTGAAGCAAAAAAGGAGAAAAGGCACTCACTTGCGGCAAGACTACCGGCCTCCAGCAGCATGGTCTCTGAGAGCCCGGGCGGACAGGAAGCGCTAGCCAAAGGGAATGTGGTAACAGCTGTGAATAAGGTGGAGCCTGCAACAGGTGCGACCTCCTTGCTAGGAGGGGCAGCCCTACGAGTAGCCTAAAAATCAGCAAAGGAAAACAAGGATGGCAACCTGAAGGTAAGAAAGTAGGCTTACGGGGTCTTGACATGAACATTGCGTTTCCTGGATGGTAACGACACGACCTCTAGGATCTCAAACCCTAGGGACTTGGACGGGTTCTCGTCAAGCTCGCTGCTGCCTTAGCCAGACGAGGCGCCCTCTCGTGTGCCTGTGTGTAACCTTTGGAGCGGTCGACGCGGTGTTTCAGGCTCTTACCTCACGACCTCCTCTTCGACGGGCTTATCATCACCCTTATCTTGTTGGACCTCTCCCTCTTCATCGTCAACATCCTCATCATCATTACTCATGTGCTCCTCCTGCATGGAGGCCACAGTTTCGTCATCCCCCCCCCTCTAGGAGGTCGACAGCCTCACCGCCATCGGAGGCCACGGCATCCAGGTCCTCCTCTTCTTTCGAGGCCTCCTCGGATGCCTTCTTACGCGTCCACTGCCTGCCCAGGCAACAGGGGCTCTAAGCAGAAGGCCTCAAAGGTTGCGAACTGCTTCACACCAAGGAAAGATGAGAAGAAAAGAATAAGCTACGAGCTCCAAGAAAAGAGATCACAAAGGCCGACCACTTACGTTGCTCAGTGGGCGGGCAATGCTGAAGGGCTCCATGGTGGTGACCTGAGCATCCTTGATCATGACCAGCTCGGTCAAAACACTGAGGCGGCACCTGACCTCCTCTGGCCCGAGCTTATCTTTGGACACCCGCGTCGGGTCATCTGGCCCCGTATACTTGTACATCGGGGCCGACCGAGCTTGCAATGGGAGGACACAAAGGTCCACCCACACCTTCAAGATATGTTCTCCTTTCACGCTGTCGGCCTTCAGACGAGTTGTGGCATCACCTAGAGCCTGGGCGTGGGGCGACAGACGATCCAATGGAGCCCAAGAGCGTAGCTTCTTCGGGGGACTCGTTCACGAAGGTCGGCAAGTTGTCACCGAGCCCGGAAACATAGAACCAGAACTTGTGCCATTTGTGGACAGACTTCGGGAGGTCCATCACAAAGAACTTGGTGGTGTGGCAGAGCAGTAGGTTGGCTCCCCCGAGGTCACAAATGGCGTCCCTATTCATCTAGACTCGAACCCATAAGAAATAGCAGAACAGCTCAAAGTGAGGAGCCGTTCCAAGAAAGCATTCGTAGAAGGTTATAAAATTTCCTATATGAAGAACTCCGTTGGGAGGGATGTGGTGCAGCTGGCAACCATAGAACAGGAGCAACCCATGCACAAAGCTGTGAAACAGGAAACTGAGCCCCCTCCCAAAATACTCCTGGTGAATCACATGCTCGCCATCGCGGGGAGTCAGTGGGATCTCACCATCCGGAATGCGACACTTCAGATCTACCGACATCAGTTTCTCCTCCATGAGCAGGTCAAGCTCCTCATTAGAGACTGCGGAGGGAAACCACTTCCCCATGGTCTCATTGGCCTCCCGCGGTTTCTTTTTTCCTCTCCGGCGGCGGCCCTTTTCCGCTTCTTCTCCATTGTTGCAGCAGGCGGGTCTTGGCTCAGGGCACGAGCTCCCCCCTCACTCCTGGTCTTGGCTCAAGCTAGCAATGGTTAACCGTTACCCGTGTCCCCACAGGTAATTAATCTTTTAGGGGACGGGGATATGCCAATTGGAATATCCACGGGTAAGCTATTGGGTGAACTACCTTACCCAGCGGGTAAACGGGGATGGGGACGGCATGGCATTACCCATACCCGATACCCGGCTTACCCGTAATATTCCCGCCCACTAGAGAGCCCAAATTTTCGACCTCCCGCTTGAGTGCCCGAATCTGGCCCAATAAGCCCAACAATCCCTAACCTAGCCTCATAGCCACACGCCCACACCTCTCTCAGCTTCACTCCACGCCCTAACTTAGCCTCACACAACCGCCACTCTTCCCCTGGCCCCCCTCACCCCCGATCCACATCCAGACCAGAGCCCCAAGCTCCCAGTCCCTGATCCAGCCCCACCTATGGCGCCCCCTGCATCGCTGCAACCTCCGGCGTCGTCCATCACCACCGCAGCCTCCATCCATGAGACCACGAGCTTCTACAACCGCCCACCCCTCCATCTTCTCCCCATTCCACCCCCAGCGGCAAAAAATGGCACCCACACGAGCTTCTGTCCGTCCGTCTCCTCCCACGGCCGAACCAGTGCGGGGTGGCAGACAAGCTGGTCGTAGGAGTGGGAGAGGAGAAGGACGCCCCCCAAACTGAAGCCTCCATCGAGCACTATCCCGTCCGTCACCGGCAGCGGCCAGCTGTAACACCCCAAAATTTTCTCTTTTGAATTTTTTTAAAATCTTTTCTTTAAAATAAAATTTCCTTGGGATCACTATGGCTCTTCTTCTTATTTTTCTGTTTTGAAAATCATTTTAACTTTCAATTGGGTTTCAAATTTTTTAAATGGTTCTGATTTGAATGGTTTATTACTTGAGTGATTATTTATGTAGGATCAAAAAAATATTTTTTATTTCAGAAAAAAAATGAATAAATTAAATCATTTCAATGAAATGATCCTTTCCATTCCCTTTCATTCATATAGAAAATTCTCCCAACAATTTTTCTGTCACTTCTAAATTATCATTCAAGTCATCCTCACCCCCTAGAATAGTACCCAATACCTCTCCTCTCCATAAAAATATTTTTACCATATTTAGTAAAATTCCAAAGTTGGAAATTCATTTATTCTAGCTTCTTTGATTTACAAAGGAACTATATTTTCCCCAACTCTTTTACACTCACAAAAATTATCCTAGCTACTAGACAGTACCCACACTCCATTTCACCAAAAACATTTGGTTCCATAGTTCAAAATTTTCAAATTTCATTCAATTCAAATTTGGACCAGATTTAATCTCTCTGATCAAAATCTATTTTTAATTGCTCCAAAAATTCTAAAACTTTGCCAGCCTCTCTTTTATGCATCTACACCTCACCACAAAAATTCTCACAAATTCCTAAAATGCGTAGAGCCCACTGGCATTTCATCATACACTTGGTGTGCACACTGTAGCACTGTCAAAAAATTCAGAAATTCAGATAAGTTCAGAGAACAGGGGAGTTCGGCGCCGTGCACTGCACTTGACACCATCTCCTTCTGATCCACACCTCCTTGATCATAAATGGGTCGCCGGGGACCCTCTGGTCAGCTGCTCGCCGCCGACAGCACAGTGGCCGGCCGGTACAACGGCCACTGTCCTCGGCCGCGGCGGCCGAGCAGATCAGCACGGCTGCAACCGCCTTCACTCACTCCCACTGCTCCCTCACCTACTCCCTCTCCACGTGTCGCCTCCCCCTGCCGCTACACGCGCCGCCCAGCCATCCCGACCCCGCATGGCAGTCGCCGGAGTAGATCACCGCCGCCACACCCGTACGGGGGTCTCGCCGTGGATAAGACGATAGAGCTCGAATTCATCCGCACGGGCACTTCCAGAGGGCTCCACCGACCTCATCAACTCCACACCAACCTCGCCACCGTCCCTAACTACCTCGCCGGCCGGATTTACTCCGGCGTGATCCGCTCCGCCACTGACCTCCTTGGCTCGCCTATATAAGAGCTCCCCGAGCTCCGTTGAGTAACCGCACCACACCCACACCATCTCAATCAACCTCCCGTGCACTCCCCCGACCTCGGGGAGGTCTTCTTCTCCGTTTCCGACCACCCAATCCGCCGCGGTACCCGAGAACCTCTCGTCACCGTTAGGCCACCACCACCTCCCAAACTCCACCAGTCGTCTTCTCGTGCACACACTCATCCATCCTGCACCTCAATTCGACGTCCAGAGCCCTCTCCGGCGAGATCCAACATCGCCCGACGCCACCGTCCACCGGAGTTGACCTCGCCATCGCTCTGGTGCTCGCCGGCGACCACCACCACCACCCACCGACGCGGAATACCACCCCGAGCACATCCCGACCAGCGCCGCCTTCTGGAACGCCGGCGATCGTCGCCGGTGATCGCCACATCTCTTCTGTACACGCGCGCGAGCGCGTTTGAATTCAAACCTGATGGGTGGGGCCCACCAGTCAGCGTTTTATTTTTTTTCCGTTTAAACAGAAAGCGTATTCTGCTCTTTACGCTTTCTGCGCAGTAAAGCATATTTTCCCCCGAAGCGTTTTCTGTTTAACCGGACAGGGACCCGCTGGCAAATATTTATTTTGCAGAAAAGCCCCTGGTTTTAATACTTTAATAACTTTTTAACCACAACTCCGTTTTAATTGATTCTTTTTTTGAAATTCTTATTTTTCACTCTAGTTTTGTTTAGTATTTGTTTGAAAATATTTTGAGACAAATTTTTGTACTGTTGCAAAAAAAAATCTGAATTTGAATTTCCATTTTATAGAAAACGAAGAGGGGACTTTGCCGAGAATTTCGAGGGATCATCTTCTGACTACTTTGATCAAGGCAAGCATTTTTGAACTTGGGATATGGTGAATTGCTTGCATAGTTGCATCAGTTTGAAATTTCATCGTATATGTAGTAATAGTGAGAGCATGCATGGTCATGTTATTTTGAGCATTATTGCGTGCACCAAGAATCTTTCTAACGTGTGGAAATTGTGAGAATCCAGGAGTGTGTCTCCTGCCTTGGACGTGCCGGTGGGCACGGGCCATATCATGCCACGATGGTGTCACCGTGGCATACGAAGTATGCCAGTCATAATAACAACACCTCCTGAGTCGACCTAGATCGAGTCTTGTTCCGTCAAGCCTAGCTAAATACCGTGCTGCCACTAGTCTTCCCGCGAGGGGAGTGCGGTTTAGTAAGTTGCTAACCCCTGTCCGTGTGCACACCACCTAGAGAGGCCACGATGAGGGTTCCACGGCCATGGACTAATGCCAGTCATCGGGTCAGGGGGCATGGGTGTATCTGGCTGGGCCAAGAGGGGGGCACCCCTTGTAATCTGCACGTATTAATAGTGATCCCATGCTATTCGAGACGATGGTCTCCCCGACTTAGAGATTTTCCTGAACGATGCTTTGGGTGATTCCTGGCATCCGGAAAGTTAATCTGGTGTGTGCTGGTCAGGTGTGTTTTCATCCCAAAGACCGTGATGGGAATTAGTCAGTGTCTCGGTACTGACTAATGAGATCCTTTACTTGTGGGTAAAGAGTACACCCTCTGCAGAGTTACATCTATTCGAATAGCCGTGTCTACGGTCAAGGACGTGAGCTGGGAAGGGTCAAGTGTCGGTCCCGGTGTCGGTCTTCGGAGGAAATATTTAAATTGAGCATGAATTATTTTGCAGGATAATTATTGTCACCGCTGATGATATCATGAATAATATTGCTATCATAAATATTATTGTGGACTAACCCTGTTCTTCTATGTGAAATCTGAGGATCACTTGGGATGGCTAGTCCACCTGGATACTCATTTATATTTTTCTGGGTATCACTTGGGATGGCTAGTCCACCTGGATACTCATTTATATTTTTCTGGGTATCACTTGGGATGGCTAGTCCACCTGGATACTCATTTATATTTTTCTGGGTATCACTTGGGATGGCTAGTCCACCTGGATACTCATTTATATTTTTTCTGGGTATCACTTGGGATGGCTAGTCCACCTGGATACTCATTTGTATTTTTCTGGGTATCACTTGGGATGGCTTGTCCACCTGGATACTCGTTTTTATTTTTCTGAGTATCACTTGGGATGGCTAGTCCACCTGGATGCTCACTTATTTTCAAGACCACTCGAGGTGTCGCTTTTAGACACCCATTTGGCATTTCTTTTCAAGACCACTCGAGGCGTCGCTTTCAGACACCCGTTTGGCATTTCTTTTCAAGACCTCTCGAGGCGTTGCTTTCAGACAGTCGTTTGGCATTTCTTTTCAAGACCTCTCGAGGCGTCGCTTTGAGACACCCGTTTGGCATTTTTCTTGGAATTCCTCGGGCGGTCCAGCGCCCGGTGTTCCATTTTATTTTCTGGATTTATTACAAATATATATTTATTCCTCTGCATCATCATATTATCTGCCATGCCATGATTAAATTTCAGTCAACATATGCATATCATTTAACCCAGCATGAGCATATGCATTCGGTATATCTCTCGTTCATAATGTTTGCAAGTACATTCCAACATACTCACAGGCTTGTCCCTGGCTTGTTAATTTGGCCAGACCTGGAGGAGGACGAGCTTGTGGAGGCAGATTGCGCTAGCAAGCCTGACGCTTAGAGGTGTTTCCAGTCAGTCAGCTTGTGGTCTTGGAGTCTACCACGTGTATCATCCATAGTGCTTCCGCTTCACGAATAAATAGTCAAGCCTCACACTGACGCTTGGCTCTACATTATTGTATCAGTGTTGTACCATCACCACACCACTGTCATATTCCGCCACCACCATATATTGACAAGTTTGTAATAAATGTTGAGCACTCTGACTCAACCCTGTGTAATATTAAGTATGTACTGGATATCTATATCAAGGAAGTCCACCAGTTGTGCTGATCTTGGGGCTGGTGTGACTCAGGGCTATTTTGTGATTTATTCCGGAAACAGGCCCGACACCAGCCTCCACCGGGTCCATCCTCGTCCATCACCGATAAGCCTACACCGAGTCCAACCTCGTCCATCACCAACAAGAACACCAAGATTGGGTGAGAAGCACTCACTAAAAGCTTGCACTAGTTCATCACCTAGGGTTTTGTCTAGGAATATATGCAGATTTTGTAGTGTTTTCATATGGTGTTGTTTTATTAGGAGCATGTCTATTGGTATCGTGGTAGTGTTTACACTTTTTTTTGTTAATATATATTGTTATCTTGTTTACATAGTGGTAGCATGTCCAGTGGTAGTATTTTCTAATGCATAATCATGTTAATTGTGGCATCTCCAGTGGCAGGATGTCGACACCACGAACAGAAAGTGGTGGCCAAGCTGTAGTTGCATATTCGGGGACAGGAAGTGTACCTCAAATTGATCACATGGAAGAGGAAGAGGATGACTTCGATGAGTCTGTTGATTATCATGAGTTTGCAGATCCTACTTTTGTTTTTGATGAAGAGGAAGATGGGGCTGGAGGCGATGAAGCAGGAGAAGATGGGGCTGAAGAGGAGGAGGAGAACGTGGAAGTTGCTTCCAAAAGAAAACTTACCTCGACTGAGTGGGCCGAGTTCAAGAGAGTGAAGGTTGCAGGACAATGGAAGGCAAAGTGTGTTTATTGCAATAAGGAGCTTGGAGGAGAACCAAAGAATGGGACCAAGCATCTTCATTACCACTTAGGTATTTGTGTTCTGAGAAAGATCAAGACCAAGGGTAAAACCCTTAGTCAATCTTGTTTGAGGTTTAGTTCTGCAAGCCAAGGAAAAGTATCCCTGGAGAATTACACATTCAATCAAGATCATGCTAGAAGGGAGCTAGCATCCATTATTGTGGTGCATGAGTATCCCTTATCTATAGTCGATCATGCAGGTTTTCAAAGATTTGTTAGTGCCCTTCAGCCGTTATTTAAAATGGTGACAAGAAACACTATTAGGTATATTTATGTTAGTGCTCTTATCTTGTTTGATATGCATTTCCATATTGTCAACCTTCAATATGTGACTAGTGTGTAATTCATTCATAGAAAGGATATTGTGGATGCATACAAAGCTAAAAGGAAGAAGGCTATTGAGTATATGGCTGGAAATAAATCAAGAGTGGCTATTACTACTGATATGTGGACGGCCGACAACCAAAAGAAAGGTTACATGGCAATCACAGGCCATTTCATTGATGATTCTTGGAAGCTTAGGAGTGTTATCATGAGGTATGTGTTGTTTTTTTATTAGTATATAGTGATGTAGTTCCATATATAGTGTTGTAGTTCCATATATAGTGATGTAGTGCATGTTCTTGTCAATATACGCTCATGTTCTTGTGAATATGTAGGTTTATTTATGTGCTTGCTCCTCACACCGGAGAAGTTATAGCTGAAGAACTTCATGAAACTTTGATATCTTGGAATCTTGATTTGAAGCTATCAGCTGTGATGGTTGACAATTGCACCACTAATGATAAGACGGTTGAATTGCTGGTGACCAAGATAGGAAAAACCAAGCTCATGCTGAAAGGTACTTTGCTTCACATGCGTTGTTGTGCACATATTCTGAATCTGATTGTCAAAGATGGCTTAGATGCTATGAAACCAGTCATAGAAAAGATTAGAGATAGTGTGGCCTTTTGGACTGCTACACCAAAAAGAGTAGAGAAGTTTGAGGAAATTGCAAAGTATCAAAAGGTCAAAATTACAAGAAGGTTAACACTTGATAGCAAAACTAGGTGGAATTCAACTTTCACAATGCTTAGTGTGGCTCTCCCATATAGATCTATTTTTTCTAGATTAAAGAAGGTTGACAAACAATATGAGAGTCTCCCTAGTGAGGAAGAGTGGGATTTTGCCACTCATGTTGTCGAGAGGTTGCGGTTGTTCTTTGACATCACCACACTATTTCTCGGAACTAATTTTGTAACAGCCAACATATATTTCCCCAAGATTTGTGAGATCAAAATGAACATGAGACAATGGTCAACATGTGGCAATGCTGTGATAGAAGACATGTCTGCTAGCACGATAGAGAAGTTTAATAAATACTGGATTGATATTCAAAGTCTAATGGGCATGGCTACAATCCTTGATCCTCAGTACAAAAATGAGATGTTGCTTGTTTGCTTTGCAATGTTGCATGATGTCAATGTTTCATCCGCAGAATGTGAGGGGTATGTGGCAGATTTAGTTGCCAAGTTATGCAAATTGTTAGAGGAATACAATCTTGAGAAGGATGATGATGAATCAGCCCTTCTTCCTCTTGTTCTTCTATGCAAGCCCCAGCCCTTATGTCACTCTTCAATGAGAGTGTTGCTTAGAAAAGGCCAGCAGCTTCTAGGATGAGTTTGAGTTAGACCGCTACTTAGAAGATGAGCTAGTTCTAGTTTCCCAAGAAAAAATTAATGTGTTTGATTGGTGGAAAGTGGCTGGAACATGCTATCCTACTTTACGGATGCTAGCCCATGACATATTTGCAACTCCAGTCAGCATTGTTGCTTCAGAATCTGCATTCAGTACAAGTGGTAGAGTTCAATGTGACCATCGTTGTAGTCTTACTCCAGAAATGTTAGAGACTCTAATGTGCTCACAAGATTGGATATGGAACAAATATAAAGGTGTGTGTTTGCTTACTATATTCATCTTGATCTTGCTGCCATGTTTCTTTACATGTTCACTTGTACTAACTTGTTTTCTTGTAGATGGCAACAATGCTAACTCCCCAAGTTTTTGGACTTGTCTCCAAGACAATCAAGAGGTGAAGTACTTCCTCATTGCTACTAACTAATGTGCATAATTTCCAAGGTTTAAATTATGTCTGTGAGCTCATGGTATGTTCTCATGTAGGTTTTGCCCCCACCTGATCTGGAAAGTTGTGCTTGACTCTTCATAAAGAATCAAGATGTGGAGACTGCCATGTTAAACCATTGATGGCTTGCTACTGTTCTTTTGGTTGCAAAGACTTATTTGCTTAAATTTGTGTGTGAACTATTAATTGTAATGCCCTTATCATAAGATTGTGAACTGCTATGTGCTTGTGGGTGACTCTCGAGATTTGAATAATGATTATGTGCTGAAATGCTGCTATTTTAGATGAAACCTGGATGTTTATTATGCTGAAATACTATTGTTTATTGAGATGATATGCTGCTGTTTTTAGGTTGAAATGCTGCTGTTTTTATTTTGAAATGTTGCTGTTTACTGAGATGAAATCCTGCTATTTTTATGTTCAAATGTTGTTGTTTTTATATTGAAATGTTGCTGTTTATTGAGATGAAATGTTGTTGTTTTTTTGTTGAAATGCTACTATTTTTTGGGCTAAAGTGTTGTTGTTTTGGGGCTGAAGTGCTATTAATTTTTGGGATGAATGCTAATCTATTGCGGGTGTGGGTTTCCCCATGGGGATGATATGGGGATGGTATGCCCGATGGGGATGGGGATAGGAAAATTTCTCTCCCCGCGGGAGGGGATGGGGCTGAGATGGTCTCACGGGCACAGGGATGGGAGGGCAATACCCGGCTAGGTATTCCACATTGCCATCTTGAGTCTTGGCCATGTCAATGGGCGCTACGGGTTAAGGACCATGTGGGCAAAACGCGAGGAACTTGTGATGGTGGCACAAGTGAAGGAGCGGGATGCGTACGGGAGGAAATGGAAAAAGACAAGAGAAAACCCTCCTCCTTTTATCCTCCTTATAGCCCCCCTGAAACCGAACAGACGGACCTCATGGCATAACACATGCTCCACGTCTCCTGTAGTTTCCCACTCTGCGAGGTGTGGGCGCACGTATTCAGGAGTTATTATCATGACGGAGCGCTATTGGCGGGATCTGTCCAACGGCTTCTAGGAAACCTCAATTCAATTAAGAAGGATGGACATGTGACCTTTCGATGGAGCCCTCGCCATAGTTTACCCATCATGGGGGCTTCATCTGAGGTCGCACTAAAATGAAATCCACGGAAAACCGGGCTCCCTAAAGGAATATTTTTGAAAGCCACGCACTGTAGGAAGAGACCCTCGAAGATCTTGAAGACTAATTTCTTTGACCTCCGACGCGCTCGGGGACTACTAATGGTACAATACACCGGTGGTGGCTCACCAACAAGGAGCCCGGCAGCTGGCCTGGCAGGGGGCCCACTAGGCTCATTACACACCTCACGACATGAGGGAGCCCCGAGGAAGAGATAAGCATTCCCTGATCACCTTGATCCCCAAGTTGGTGGCGGCGACGACCTAGATCGTATCTTCCCTTGTAAAACCACAGCCTCCACTATGTATATAAGGTGAGGCTAGGGGGTCTCATTCCACTGCTCTCTCGTAGAACAACCCTCGGTAGTATCTTATTCACCCCATTGTAAACCCTCGCACGAGGTATTCCATCATCAATACAAACAACAACAAGCAGGACGTAGGGTATTACTCCACCATGGAGGCCCAAACCTGGGTAGATTCCCCGTGCGACCTCCGATCTATGACTTCCAGCTACACAAGGTACCCTACCAAGGGTACTGACAGAAATCTGCACCGTCATCCCTGGTATATACCCACATGGGGGGAGCTCGGGGTTGGAGGGGATGGATGCCGCGACTTATAGCTATGTGCATCACATGAACAAGGGTGATCCCCTTCTCCCTGATGGAGGCCACCCTCTTGGTGAGCCCACCCACCTCCTTGGAATCCGTTCAGTTGATGTTCTTCAGATTCCACGACATGAGCTTCGTCAGTGGAATTGTGGTAAAGGGGGTGGCAATCCTTGCCCGGGAAGGGTCGTCTAGTGGCACATTCGAGATGTAGAACCACTCTTCCTACCAGTTCTTCACCGTGTTGACGAAGTCCCCAGTCAGCCATCCTGCGCCTTAGATCTTGCTGATCATTGTGGCCTCGCACTAAGATGCCTCTGAGCCATTAGTTTGTAGCTTGATAGTGAAGTACTTGCACCAGAGCTCAAAATTTGACTCGCTGTAGCGAAAACCTTCACAAAAGGTAATGAAGCAGGCGATGGGGAGGATGGAGTTTGGGGCTAGACGGTGGAACTGGAGGCACAGAAGAGAAGGAGACCTCGGAGGAAAGGATGGATGGGGAAGCTAAGACTGCAACGGAGATGAGAAACAAAAATTACCCGCTCGCCAGCGCGGGGTCAAGGCACAGTGGCAGAATAGGGACCACCCTCCCCGTCGACCAAAGTAGAGCAAGCCGGAGCAAGCTCCAGCGCCGGCAGGTACCCGGCCATTGAGAGCTAGGTGATCTGCACTTGCATCACCATGGTGCCCTTCCATCGCCCCTTCGTCTGGGAGGCCGTCGAGGCCTCCCCCGCCACCTTCTTGATGGCCTTGTAGGCCTTCGTCGCCTGGGCCTGCTTGCCAGCCATGGACACAGGTGGACCGAAAGGGAGGATGAATGGAAGTTTCTCGTGTTCGGGAACAAAGGATGCTTGGGCGCAGGAGCTCGAGGAGGAAGACAAGGGTTAGAAGGAATGGGAGCGTCAACTTGGCTCCTCCTCACCCTTAGCCTTTTATAGGCAGAGTTAAATGCGAAGAGACATCAGGGTTATCGCGTCGTGCGGCAGTAATTCACGTATTTTTCTATGTGATGCATGATAATCACGCACATGAATCGAGGGGTGGTTGATTAAATGACCATATCGAGGTGCATGATCTCTTTATGATAAGACATGATGATGGTAAGACCCCATGCCACTCACGCAAGCTATGCCGATCGATGATTCAGGGGCACCATTGGAGGAATAAAAAACACGGTATTCTAGAAGCATAGAAAAAATTACCATTACCACCGGAGAAACACAGCGGCCCTATGCGAACGGGGTATTTTTTCCTAAAGAGGAATCCATGCTGACCCTAACATACCCCGACCGACCCTGACAAAATTGACCGACTTGTCTCCCAAGGCAAAACCCTACGGTCCACCCGGCGTTTAAAGGTCCGGTCAGGTTATCCCTTCTAATCCACTACACCGACCTGTGAGAGAAGTTATCACCACGACGACTAAGAGAGGAACCCATCTAGAAGGTCGGTGGGGACATCGCATCTTGGATAAAAGTATCAAAGACTTTGACAGATCTGTGGCACACTACTGCAGGATGCTGCTAACGCGACACACCAATCAAAGACCCTTTGACTAAACTGTGTGCGATGCATGAATCGCAAACAGTATCATAATAAAACCGTCACCAATAAGATGAATTGTGTGCGATGGCGGAGACATCAAGCATGATTTAGATTAGAGACGCGTGTGCGATACATAGCATAAAGTTGATCCATATGAACTGTTTGCGATGAGCTAGAACAACGGAAACGGTCAGCCAGATCAAGGTGTGTGCGATATACGGCATACAGTTTACTCGGATGAACTGTTTGAGATTAGCTAACACAATAGAAACGGTCAGCCAGATCAAGGTGTGTGCGATACACGGCATACAGTTCACTCGCATGAACTGTTTGTGATGAGCCAAAACAACAGAAATGGTTCAACTTAACAAGATGTGTGTGATACGCGGCAAACAGGTCAGTAATCAGAAATGTGTGGGAAGACCAATAACAACACAGACGATTCCCTGGTTTAGTCCGTCTGCGATGTGATTTGCTCTGTCTACAGAAGAACAACATATATAACCAAATTAAACAACCAATTACATAAGTGACTATACAAAACATTCGCACACACTTCGATAAACAATTACATGCATTCTAAACTAGGAGAAACGATCATCTAATCATCTACTTCTTGTGACGCTGCCGCCACTGCTCTTTGGCTCGATCCCTCGTCTGGGGTAGGACGAAGACACTTCCTCATGTCAACGATCTGCCTATACATCTCATAGCTTGTGTACGCATCCTTGGCCACATACTTGACGTGTTCTTCATCCAGTCTCCGCACCCAGGCCTCGTGCCGGGCATCCTTGTTCTTGTTGCACTCATCCTTCATGTCTGTGTAGTAGGGGTCGATGATGGACACGGCGAGGTCAACCAGGGAGTCCTCCTTCTTTCTTCCCCAGACCCTGTACTGGCCTTGGATGTCGACAAGCTTTAGGCAGGCCAAACCCGTGATCTCGAGCACCATTAGATCGTTGAAGGTGTCCACCGTAGTGAACCTGTAGTCGGGGATATTGATAAACCTGGCGAAATGCTCGCAAGGCCTTGTGGCCAGGGAGTAGTGGTAGATGAGGACGTGATGGCGCACGCACAACTAGGCGACGGCAACCTTCTGATCATACCCGGCACGACCGCCGGTGAACTCAAGGTCGAAGCCGACCACTTGGTACTTGTCCTCAGCAAGCAACTACTCCATAGTATGGATGGAGCTCTCCACCGAGCCCGGCTCGTTGGTGTACACCACCGAGAGGTCCTTCCCGCTCACGTGGGTGTCCACTATGTGAGGCGTGTTGAACTGCCGCCCGTCGTCATCATCATCAGCCACTGGGAGCGCCATTGGAGCCGCTAGATATCCTCTCTGTATGTATCGTTGTGGGTGTGCTTATTGTGTTGTGGGGCGCGAGAGATTAAGGTAAATGGCCACAGGAATAAATGTGGGCTGGACGGCCTGGATTCTCGGCAAGTCCGCATGGCAATTTTTGCAGTGGGTAACTGCATTGTGGCACACGTAACTGCATCATGGCGCCACGCCCGGCGCAACCGCATGCATATGGCACCCCGAACGTACGTGATCGTGTGCCGGCCCGGAACGCTGGCAGCGCGCGTGGAGGGACGCTGGCAGAGCATGCAGAGGGACGCGGGCAGAGCGCACGGAGGGACGCGAGCAGAGCACACGCAGCGGGACGCGAGCAGAGCGCGCCGCGGCCTCCTCAACCGTGAGCAACCACACGCATAGAGCAGTTGAACATGCAGGGAATGGCCGTCTACAAGCCGGCTGGCAGTTGCGAGCCGGCGGTGTGATGTGAAACTATGTCATGTTCCACATCACACACTGGCGAACAATCATTCGCGACGCTGCGTAGAGAGCAGTCGTATGCTAGGTAATTAAATCGCAAACTTTTTTTATTAACCGTATGAGTACGTGTCATTTCGTCCTCCTCTCGCACGTCTTGTCACCACGCTGCCACGGAAGGCTTCAAGCGCAAGCTTGAGCACCGCACAGGTGTTATTTTGGCCAAACGTTAGCTCGGAGAGGCGCCAATGAATCATCGGTGAGCCCATTCCCGCGCAACCGTGCAAGCTCCCCGCCCGACTCAGCGAAATCCCCCAAAACCCCAATGCTTACCGACCTGCTATATAAACCGTCACGGCCGGCGAGTCGGTATCGCATTTTCCCCTCCCTCCCCGTAGCTTATCTCGTCTGCTTCTCCCACAACCACCCATGGCACTGGTCCGTCATCGTCACTCAGCCACTCCGCCGTCATCAGAGGACAGCTCCAGCTGGGAGGCTACACCGTGGCGGTGGCGCAGTCCCCGGTGGCGTGTACTGCGCGTGGCGTCCCTGTTGGGTGTGCGCACCACACCCACCACACGCTCCGCCGCCGTTGCCCGACGGCAGCTGTTGCAGGCCGCCGTTGCCGCCACCCCACCATCGGCCGCCGTGGCCGCCACACCACCGTCAGCCACCAAGGCCATTGCCCACTCCACCACCTCGGCCCGAAGGCGGGTGGTGGACATCGTGGCCGCCACCCCACCGTCGGCCACCGTGGCCATCACCCGCTCCGCCACCGTAGCCCGAAGGCGGGAGGTAGCTGCCACCCCACCGTCGGCCGCCGTGGCCGCCACCCCACCGTTGACCGCCGGGGTCATCACCCGCTCCGCCCAAAGGCAGGAGGTGGAGGCCCGCATGTGTGTCAGCGACCTTGCTGCACACTACATCAAGTTCCTACTGGTGGAGGAGTGCCTGGTCGAGCACGCAAAGAGTCTTACCGCCGCCGTGGCCGCAGCAGAAGCCGCCGTAGTGGCGCGGAATGCGGAGATCTACAAGGAGTCCCCCGCTCCGAGAGGGGTCATCTGGAGCGGCAGAGGGCGTTCGAGCTGGGCGTCGCTAAAGGTGCAGCAGCGGCAGGCGCTGGATTCCACTTCTCCAGCTCATCGGTAGGCTCCTCCTCCTCTGCCTCTTACTGAGTGCTCGGCAGAGGAGAGGCTGCTGGAAGTAGTACAAAGCCCCTCTGTACTAGTAGTATTTAGGGGCTATTTTGTTTAGTCCATCTGACTATAGATATGGTTGAACTGTACTATGTGCTTAAAATTAGCTAGTATGTATAGTTGAACTAGCTATTTCAGTACGTGGTTGGCAACAATTGGGTAAAAGTTTGTTCGGTTCAGCTGTCGAGTTGAACTGTTTGTTTAAAGAATGACTGCCTAATCTATGAATGAAATCTATGCTTACTGAATTTCATTTGCAAAAATTAGACAGTACTAGTGATTTTTAGCTGCAAAATTTGACAAATGGCAGTATTTTTTTTAGGATCACAAATGGCAGTGTTACAAGGTTGACAAATGGCAATATTACTAGATTGACAAATGCCAATTTTTCCAATTTGACAAATGGCAATATACCCAATATGACAGATGCAAATCTTACCACATTGTTTGTACATTGTTGCACAAGGGTCGTCATGCAAAATCGTTTGTGATGAAGAGATACACAAAACCTGCGCGCCACATTTTCCCTTGGCTTAGCGGCGAAGGAACCTAGCTCTCACTTTGCATACGGGTGTTCAATCTGAAACATTTGCGATGAGTGTTTTATTCAGAGAAAAACATTGATGTTTTTTTTACTTTGATAAGTCTGTACATTCAGAGAAAAAACGCTAAGTTGATCAAAACCATAGATTTCATTCAGTCACACTGTGATTTTACATTCATACGATCGATATACAATATTAAAAAAAACTAATTGCGGCGGCGGCGTGCTGCACCGGCGTTATCGTCCTCCGGGACGCCGTTGTGCAAGTCTTCAAGACAGCCCAGAATGTTCTGGACTTGCAAATCCAATAGCCGTTCGTCACGCGATCGATGGGCGGGGGGCGGGGGGATGACGACACGCGGCGCTACGAGGTAGCGGTCGATGGCGGCGTCCCATGACGCTGAGGGGGCGTGGCGGGTGCAGGCACATGCACGGGCGCGCCGGGTGCAACCAAGCGCACTGGGACCGGCACCGCGGCCGGTGCAGGCCCGCGCACGGGCACGGGCGCGGCGGGTGCAGGCAAGCGCACGGGGACCGACACCGCGGTGGGTGCAGGGGCGAGCACGTGCACAGGCGGGGGCGCTGGCGCTGGTATGTACACGAGCTCGCGCGGGTCCGCGGGGACCTTGCTGACGCCCGCGGCTTCGATGCGATGGTGCTCGGCGACTAACCCATCAATGCCATAGGGATGGTCGTTGGCGCGGGCGAGGGGATGGGAGCTTGGACCGGCGCGGGAGCAGCATCCGCCGCGGCCAACTCGTTCATGGCCATGTCCGAGGTTCCATTCCTCCTTATTTTCTATCTCCTCCGGCTCGGAGTCGACTTCACCAAACCGGAAGACTTGTGGCAGATGATCCTTGTGCGCCATGGCATAGGTGGATGTATGGTAGATAGGATTCGGGCGAGAAGGGAATGGGAGGCGAAGAGTAAGGCCGCCTATATTATACAGTGGCTCGGGCGCCATTAATGGAGAGGTTGAGAGCGAGGCGGGTGGCGATGGAGGTCAAAGGGCTCGCTTCCCAGTGAGCCTGCGCAGCGTATTGGTCGCACGCTTCCTGGTGAGCCTGCGCACCGGAGGACTGCTCACACGCTTCCCGGTCAGCCTGCACAGCGGACTGCGCTCGTACGCCTCCCGTCTACTCGAGCAGCTGCCCGCACGGCACCTCCTAGCCAATAACAGTGTGACGCGTGGTGTCACGTGAATGGTTAGCAGAACGCCCATGATTTAAGTTTTACAAATGTTTAAAATGATAACATGACATCTATTTGTTTCGAAATGCCTGTGTTGGTTGTTAATTCGTGCGCCTTCTCTCAAATAGGACACGAAAAATACCACAGCATGTTGGTGCCATTTCATTATACCATGTCAAGTCTCATGAATTTCAGACGAGTTTTGGATTTACATGAATTTAAAAACCAAGTTTCTCAATGTTTGCGACCGAGCCACGAAGCCTAGGTGCATGAAATTCATTCCCATTTCTTGCATGGGACCTAAACATGCACCCAAGGACACATATATGATTTTTCAACCCATTTTGGTGCACCGGAGCATGTGCATGTAGTTCAAATTTGAATTATGCACATAAAATGCCTAGAAAACTCAGTTAATGTATAAAAATGTTCAAACGAACCTCGAATAATTACAAATTTTAACACAACACTCCTATTGGTCTGTGTTGCATCTAGAAAAAAATTCAATGCGAGAAGAGGCAACGAATGTCATTTCGTCCACAAAGGTGACACACGTTCCCTACCGGAACCACGAGGCTTCTTGTGAGAAGCTTCGGTTTGTGAGAAGCTTATACCAAAACCTGCCCCAAATGGGACAAAAAATTTACCACAGCATGTTGGTGCCATTTCATGATACCATGCCAAGTTTCATGAATTTCAGACGAGTTTTGGATTTACTAGAATTTCAAAACCAAGTTTCTCAATGTTTGCGGCCGAGCCACTATGCCGAGGTGTTTGAAATTCATTCCCATTTCTTGCATGGGACCTAAGCATGCACCCAAGGACACATATATGTTTTTTCAACCCATTTTGGTGCACCGGAGCATCTGCATGTAGTTCAAATTTGAATTATGCACATAAAATGCCTAGCAAACTTAGTTAATGTATAAAAATGTCCAAACGAACCCCGCATAATTCCAAATTTTAACAGGACACTTCTATTGGTCTATGTTGCCTCTAGAAAAAATACAAGGCAAGAAGAGGCAACGAATGTCGTTTCGTCCACAAAGGTGACACGTTCCCTACCGGAACCATGAGGCTTCTTGTGAGAAGCTCTGGTTTGTTAGAAGCTTATATCAAAACCTGCCCCAAATGGGACAAAAAATTTACAACAGCAGGTTGGTGCCATTTCATGATAGCATGCCAACTTCCATGAAGTTTGGACAAGTTTTGGATTTACTAGAATTTCAAAACCAAGTTTCTTAATGTTTGCGGCCGAGCCATGATGCCGAGGTATTTGAAATTCATTCCCATTTCTTGCATGGGACCTAAGAATGCTCCCAAGGACACATATATGATTTTTCAACTCATTTTGGTGCACCGGAGCATGTGCATGTAGTTCAAATTTGAATTATGCACATAAAATGCCTAGAAAACTCAGTTAATGTATCAAAATGTCCAAACGAACCCCGAATAATTCCAAATGTTAACACGACGCTCCTATTGGTCTATGTTGCATCCAGAAAAAAAAATCAAGGCGAGAAGAGGCAACGAATGTTGTTTCGTCCACAAAGGTGACACACGTTCCAAACCGGAACCACGAGGTTTCTTGTGAGAAGCGTTGGTTTGTGAGAAGCTTATACCAAAACCTGCCCCAAATGGGGCAAAAAATTTACCACAGCATGTTGGTGCCATTTCATGATACCGTGCCAAGTTTCATGAATTTTGGACGAGTTTTGGATTTACTAGAATTTCAAAACCAAGTTTCTCAATGTTTGCGGCCGAGCCACGATGCCGAGGTGTTTGAAATTCATTCCCATTTCTTGCACGGGACCTAAGCATGCACCCAAGGACACATATATGATTTTTCAACCCATTTTGCTGCACTAGAGCATGTGCATGTAGTTCAAATTTGAATTATGCACATAAAATCCCAGAAAACTCAGTTAATGTATAAAAATGTCCAAACGAACCCTGAATAATTCCAAATTTTAACAGGACACTTCTATTGGTCTATGTTGCCTCTAAAAAATTCAAGGCGAGAATAGGCAACGAATGTCGTTTCGTCCACAAAAGTGACACGTTCCCTAACGGAACCATGAGGCTTCCTGTGAGAAGCTCTCGTTTGTGAGAAGCTTATACCAAAACATGCCCCAAATGGTACAAAAAAATTACCACAACATGTTGGTGCCATTCGATGATAGCATACCAAGTTTCATGAATTTCAGACGATTTTTGGATTTACTAGGATTTCAAAACCAAGTATCTCAACGTTTGCGGTCGAGCCACGATGCCGAGGTGTTTGAAATTCATTCCCATTTCTTGCATGGGACCTAAGCATGCACCCATGGACACATATATGATTTTACAACCCATTTTGGTGCACCGGAGCATGTGCCTGTAGTTCAAATTTGAATTATGCACCTTAAATGCCTAGAAAACTAGGTTAATGTATAAAAATGTCCAAACGAACCCTGAATAATTCCAAATTTTTCGACGGCACTCCTATAGTTGCATGTTCACTATAGATAAATGTTCTAGCAATTCAAACACCGTCCTTTGCCGCTGTCGCCCCATTCTGTATTTCAAATCAAGACGAAAAATCAAGTACATCACACACAGTTGATTACCACCAACCGTGTGAGATGCAGTACAAAAATATCTTGGAGCACCGTCATATATGGCTTATGCGAGAAGGTTCGTCAGCTACAGTACATAGCCGGCGTGTCAAGCACACTAGATCCCCAAATATCATTTCACTGTTCAATTGTCGCCGGTCAAAGATGGGGACATGGACCCGCGTCGTGAGGGCAACTTCAGCGGCCCACTCTAGCCAGAGCGCGGTCGCAGCCGCCATGAGCATGCTCACAACCTGCATGAGCGCGGCCACAATCTGTGACTGGGCGGCTGCGGCAGCCGAAACGGCTGCTACTACAGCTCAGATGGTGGCAGCAACATCTGCGACGGGGATAGCAAATGGCGAGAGCAGCACAGCAGCTGTTCGTTCCGCGGTGGCTGCCTTAGCCCTGATGGAGGCTGCCCACGCCCATGTCGAGGCCGCCCATGCCCAGCTCCTGGCGGTCACCGCACAAATCGCACGAAGCTTCTCCGATAACGGTCGGCAACCCACGGCCGAAGAGTTGGCAATCGCCGAGAGCGTTCGAGCAGCCGTCCGTTCGTTCGCGGCATACCTTGCCGCGATGGAGCCATCCAAGCCCAGACCGCGGCCGCCCGCGCGCAGCTCGTGGCGGCCTTTTCCAAAGAGATGGCGAGATGCTTGCCGAGTATGGTGCAATGGATGCCATGGAGCCCCTTCCCCAGGAGATCGTCGGGCGCGAGCTGGACATGGAGGAGGCGGCGGAGATCGATAAGCCCCAGGCGGAGTAGTAGTCTTTGTTTAGAGCACCGGTCTTTTGTTAGAGTAATGTTTAGGTCAGCTAGCTCTATTTAATTGCTGAATTTGCTCGATTAAGAAGTGTGGGTGTGCTGTAGGCTCTTTTGTCTGTGTACCCAAATTATGCAATGACATGGATGAGCACTGTAACCAGGGAAATTCGAACCAAAATTTGCATGTTCAAACACATCACACACGGGGTAAGCCATATGAATCGTTGATGATGTTCAGATATCATACACAATGCTGAATAAGAGACAGTGTCTGATGACACTTTGCGCGCCAGTTTTTCGCTGCACGGAGCGAAATTTTTTGGCATCCGCGGAAATATCTACCTCCCATGCCCCCTCCTCCTTACCAAAAGCCACATTTCCCCTGTTTACACCTTCCATTCCAAGTTCAAACCTTCACTGCTTGCTTGCAGCGCCGCCGCCTCGCCGGCGACGCTCCTTCTTGCTGCTCGGCCTCGTCGATCTAGTCAGGTAATCCACACCCGACCCCCATCATCCTCCTCCTTCTACATCCCACATGCCCTGACCGCCGGCGCAACACCTTCCACCCAAATCACCGAGCCCTAAGCCATGGTGCACGCAGTATAGCCAGCAACTCAAGGAGCATTTGGCAGCGGAGAAGCAAATCGTGGCTGCACGCGCGGATGAGGTCGCGATGGCTGCCATGCGTGCCAACCCCAGATCTTGGAGGAGCACCTCGCCGTTGAGGCCACCGTCGACGCCTCGTGCGCGGACGCGGCCACGCGGATTGGCTGCTTTAAACGACAGATCATGGCGTTTTCTCGAGGCCACCGTCGGTGCCTTCGACAAAAACTATGAGGTGTTTTCTCAACGTGCCCGTGCTTACCTCCACTCTAGAGCCAGCAGGTTGGTGCCTGGAGCGGCTCAGGCGACTCACCACTACGAGGAGGGCACCCACTATGTGGAGGCCTCGCCCTCTTCCAAGTCTAAGGAGCCCATCGTCATCGATACATCCGACGATGAGGAGTAGCTTGTCTTTTTCGCTCACTATAAGGACCTATGTTCAGCTAGCTGGCTATGCCGGTTAAGCATGTTCGGTTTACCTGTTGCATGTGCTGCTCCTGCCTTTCCTTTACAAATTCTAGTGAATCATCCTATGTACTGTTACTATGCAATCTGATCCTCTAGTATATATGTTCTATATATTGTGCAATGTGGTGCTCAGTTAACTATTTGGTTAATTTGTTGTGGTGTTCAGTTAACTATTTGGTTCAATTATGCAATGTGATGCTCAATTCTTGTGGGTACAATTTTGTATTCTCTTGCATGTGAGAAATAAATCGAATTTGTCTATACAAAATACATGAGAAACAAATACAATTGCTATATTTCCAAGTTGGTAAGCATGCTTGGTTTGGTTAACTGTCTGATCTTCTAGTACGTTCTATTGTGGAATGTGGTGCTCAGTTAACTGTTTGGTTCATTTGTTGTGGTGCTTAGTTAACTGTTTGGTTCAATTCTGCAATGCGATGTTCAATTGTTGTGGGTACAATTTTGTATTGTTATGTATGTGAGAAATAAATCGAATTTGGCTGTACTAAATACATGAGAAACATATGCAATTGTTATATTTCCTAGTTCTTAAGCATGCTTGGTTTGGATAAATGGCTTTTCCATGTGGCTCGAATTAATCTGCTGAATCTGCAATGTGTTTATTTTTCATCAACATATTTACTGATAGTATGCCAACCCTCACTTAACCTGATCAATAACTACATTATATTTGTTGCAGGGAAACAATGGGAGGCACTGAGGTTTACCATTGAGGTTCGCACATGCATGGTCCTTTGTCTAATAGCACATTATTGTGCAATTGCAGGAACCATTCTAATATTTAGGTTTTTAACAATTTGGCCTTGCACATGTAGGTCCTGCTGTCAGAGGTTTTGACCCACTGTTCGACCCATTTTGCATATGGGGAAATGAAATGTCCATGAATATCAGTCAAGTCAAGAAACTCAGAAAGATTGTTAGGATAAAGAAACTAGCGATGAAAAATAACAAGATCTTTGTCTGCACAATGAAGAAGACATCAGTGAACTACAGGATGGTACTAACTCTTATACCTTGTTTTTTATTCCTTTGAGCCATTTCAAAATTTAGAGAAGATATTTATGCATATCTTTGTTTTCAGGCCTTTCCAAAGCAGTTCACAGATGATTACCTCTCAAACCACCTGTATGGTCAAGAGGTGAGGAAGTTGTTCATACAACACCCATGGTACAATATTGAAGTCTTCCTCAGGTGGACGAAGGATGGGCGGTCAATCATCCAAAGGCACTGGCCTAAAGTTGCAAGGACCTTCAACATCATTGAAGGCTCAATATTCGCCTTCCGCTTCAGCAGTTTTCCAGATGAGATTCATCTGTCTAACTACCATCTATGATGCTAATTTCCAAAGGTTTTAGATGTTGCATGTGAAACTTGGTGTTGTTGTGTAATGGTGTAGCTAGCTATATGCCTATATGGTGTAAGTGAGTGTTGAAGCTATATGATGTTGTACTCTGATTCAATTATTAAATCCTGGCTCCATAATACGAAAATGAAATATATTGTGTGTTTAATATGAAATGTCAATTTGTTTACTAAATGGATTAAAAATAATAGGCCAATTAGCCTGCTTATTGGGTTTTTCTATTGCAAACAGTTATTGAGACAACACCGTGGGCGATGATCTCAGACAACCCGCACGGTTTCTTGGAAGTGAATGTGTTGGATCAACGAATAATCACACACGACTTCCTCTGGACAACTGTTTGCATTAGGCCACCTTGCACAAATGTTTTCCACATAGAAAGTGTGTGTGATGGACAGCCTATGCCACACAGTTTCTTCTAGGCACCGTGCATGATGCATCCAATAGCACAAACAATAAAATTATTAATATCGTCTTCAATGGCAACGCTATCATAGACGATGTGATGCGGAAAATTGTGTGTGGTGTACTCACGAACGGAAACGTTTGTCTGGGATTCACTGTGTGGGATGTATATAAAAACGGAAATGTTTGTCTTGGATTCACTGTGTGGAATGTACATACGAACGGAAATGATTGGACCTGTATAATTGTCTGCGATGGCTCGCCCGATCACACACGAGCTCTTTTTGCACCGCGTGTGTGGCACCCTGGCTCAGAGGACCGGTTTACCTTGTGTTCCCAACCCAGAGATCATGTCTTCTAGAAACACACGACAACTTGGAACAGAACAGAACTGATCTTTATTGATATAGTACAAGTACAATCTCGGATATTACATGGGATAGTGAGGCCAGGAGCACTACTCGTGCTATGACAGTATCTACATTATTTATGAAACATCCAAGGGCCTCAATACTAGTGGTAAGACTATAGCGTAGTGGAACATGGTGTGGAACACTCCATCCCATACGGACACTGCTGGGACACAACCTAGTTAGCGTAGCACGAACCATCGGGATCTCCATCTCCGGCTTCTCCTGCATCTGGCATGATACGCCAGGTGAGTACTTGGAATGTACTCGCAAGATCACAGCAACCAAAACAGTGCAGCAAACAACAGCATGGCAATGATAATGTTAAATGTTTTATATGCTCACTTACGGTTACCGGTTACCAACTTACTCTTCCTCGGGTTCACACATGACCCCCGGAGCACTCATGACCCATCGGTCACTTCCGAGTATGAGACGAGTTCTTCCGTCACTATTATTATTGCGGTTGACCACACAGTGTGACCTAGTGCAGACTGTGTCCAATGCCGTGGACGCGGCTATTCGAATAGATTCTTACACTCTGCAGAGGTTGCGCACATTACCCACACCATGGACATTCCCCAAACGAAACTTGCCTAACCCGTGACTCCTTTATCGTATCACCGACAATCATTCCCCGTCCGAGTCATGCCCTGGGTGGCCCCTGTGTCACTCCTGACACCTGCCACCGTCGTGGCCAACTAAACTGTCCCAAACGGGGACGCCGGCAAACAACTCAACTTGGGCTCACGAGGTTATCGTCGTCTACCTGATCAGGGCAGCATGCACGCATAACCTCCTCTCTTTGGTGGTACCGGCAAAAGAGCACGCGGTCAGACAAAGTCAAGGCCGTCCCATTCCGGCAGATGTGGCTGCACGGGTAAGTCCGGGTCGGTGGCACTTGATCAACCATCAAAGTGTTATTTAACAGGTACAGTCACTGGTTATACTAGCTATGTCGGACAAATGAGCTAACATGGCAGAGTTATTGCAATATAATCAACAATATAGAATATAGACTATTTAAATTGAATTAAGTGCAAAATAATCCATTATAAAGCCAATACTATTGCTATGCCTTATGCAATGGATGATGTGGCTTGCCTTGCTCAAGTGGAGTGTCTACAAACTCCTGGTCTTCAAATCCACAGCAATTTCCTTCTGAAAGCATTTTAAATAGCAAAAGAAAATGTTGCATAAAGCCTTTTTGTTTGCCAAATATCCTGTAAACATTGGAAAAAAATACCAAATTTGGTCAGAAAAATAGAGGAGCTCAATACAAAATTATGCAAAAAGAATCAATTCAATTGGACTTTGTTTAAAAGAAATGGCGGGTCAAAGTTTTTGGTCAAACTGGATTAAATAAACAGAAAATCAGAAATCCTACAACGGGCCACGTCGAAGGCGTATTTTCCGAATATGCTTTCACTTACGTACCGCTTCGGGTGCAGCTGGGTCACTGATGCGCGGGGCCCAGCTGTCATATTTAAAAGGAAAAAGGAGGGAACAGTAGGAGGGCGGCTCACCGACGGCGATAGCGACGGCGGCGAGCTCGGGAGACTGCGGGGTTGGATCGAGCGGTCACCGGAGGTTCACCCCGTACCCGTGGCTTCTCCGGAGATGGCCGGACGACGTCGCCCCCTTCCTCTCTGGCAGCGGCTGCTTTCGGGTGTCACCGGAGACGGTGATTCCGGCAGCGTTTCGGCTGGGCAGGAGGTCGAGGAGCACCAGGGAGGCTTGCTGAGCCCGTGGGTGTGGTCGGTTGAGGATGGGGTGGAGTGGAACGAGCTGGAGCAAAGTGGGGATCGGCGGCAGAGCTCCGGCGAGCTGCGAGGCCAGACGGCCTCTCAGCCTTGGCGCGGCGAGCTGAGCTCGATTGGAGGTGGAGGGAGAGCGATGAGGAGCTGGGACGGGCGGGGCGAGCTATTTATAGGCGGGGAGGAGGGTTCCCGAACCGGGCGGCGCTATGGCCACGTCGCCGGAGCAAGGACGGCGAGGTGGCTGTCGCAGCGCGGGCGAGGTGGCTATCGCGGCGCGGGCGAGATGACGGAGGAGAGCAGATCACTTAATGCGATGCGATAGCTCATCGGGAGGAAGAGGACAGCCAGCGCGGCCACTATGATGGCATGGGCGCCACAGTGCGGTGCTGTGGTGGCGGCCGGCGAGGGGAAGGCTCTGGAGCGAGGTACGTGGGTGACGTCGATGATGTCGGCACCACCAGACAACGTACGGCGACGCGGGACGGCTGGAGCGGTCGCGTCCGACGCGGTCGGCGCGCAGAGCGCGTGCACAGGCATGCCAGTGCCGTGCTCACCACGGGTGCTGGCACCTGGAGGCCACGCACGCCTGGCACACCTTGTCCAATGCGTCGACCCTAAGTCCCTTAGTCTCCTTGTGCCACTGAATCGGCTAGGTGCATCCTGGGCTGAAGCGTAGCATCAGAAATAGTTTTTGAACAGAAACTTGATGGGGTTCCAGAGCATGCATGAGTTGTGAATGAAGCCAAGTGACTTGTCTGGGATGATCTAGGTTGGAAGGACTATCTGCTGGCAAGTTTTGAGAAATTTCTGCAAAGATTTGCACATAGTTCATGTACAAACCCTATACTGGTCTGGAAACTTGGTGAGGAAGATGCACTCACATGGATGATCTGCTGAAGCTAAAATTTGGTGTTTGGGAGTTATTTGATGAAGACAAGATGCCATAAAAATTTCAGCTCCAATGGGTACTTCTAGCTGGTACTTCCTTCACAAAGGTCTGGAATGACTAGAAGCTTGTCCGAATATTTTTTCTAAAAAATTGAACTGGACTAGGAGATGTTTTTGGATATTGTGGCAAGATATGACCCCTAGTATCTCAGGGATTTATTTGAGAATTTTCTGAGTCATGAAAACATATGTTGCTTCACAAAGTGTCAATCCTGTCCAGGAGGTAAAAGGAATATTATGGACCAAATTTTGTACTGGCCAATGAAATATTTTTGGAGATTGTGGGAGTAGATGATGTCAATAAGATGTGGTACTAATTTGGGATTTTTCTGACCAGCAGAACTATAGGTTGCTTCACAACCCATAGTGGAAATGAATATTATCAGAGGAAGAAATGAATTATTTTGAGAGGATAAAAATTAGGGTTTGATCAAGCAGGGTTTTAGAGAGAAAATGAGAGCCTTGGCACACTTGGGAAAAGAATGGAAGTGTGCCCAAGTCCAAAGTCCAAAGAATTGACTCCAAAAACCAACAAATGGCAAATAAAACCAGAAGGGTTTTGGAAAGAAAAAGTTTGAAAAACCAGGGTGTCACAAACCTACCCCCCTTAGGATGAATCTCATCCTCGAGATTCGGTTGCTCAGGGAACAAATGCGGATATGCTAATCTCGGAAAATCCTCTCTTTCCTAGGTGATGAGGACATCCCTACTATGGTTCCATCCCTACCGTATGAAGATGAACAACCTGTTGCTGCAACGAAGACGTCCAATGATGAACTCAGGATTGGACCAACTACAAGAGCTCGTGCTAAGTTACTAGAACAACAGGTGAATTCTCTCTTAGTTGATAATGCTATTCATTTTGATGAGAGCTTTATACTGCCTAAATCCTTGTGTGTATGTATTGTTAGGTACATTGGAGAGGAAGGCATGGCACAAGGGAGCAAGGAGGCATTGCAGCAAGGAAAGGAGGAAGGCCTGGAAGTGAAGACCCTGCAGAGTTCCCAGGGCGGTAGTACCGCGCGTCGATCGCGGTAGTACCGCTTCACGGTAGTACCGGACACCGACTACCGCACTACTGCAGCTTACGAAATCGGTACTGGTATCTCCTGGACACCAAACGGAACAAGGACGGCACTTGACATTTGTACAAGCGGTAGTACCGCTTATCACGGTAGTACCGCTTGCCATAAGCGGTAGTACCACTCTGCCTGCGCGCAGGTTTTGAGCTGTCCAGCCCGTGTACCCCTTCGATCTCGTTTTAGACTATAAATACCCGTCCCCTAGAGTTAGTTAAGGTTAGACCACGTTTAAGATAAACCCTAGTTCTTGAGATTGCTTGTAAGCATTCATCTTGAATCCTCATCTCCAATTCGTATCGATCTGGAGATCATATACTGCAAGTTGAGTGTAATCTGCTGTTCCATTGGGAATTAGTATATTGCAATTATACCGTTTCGTGGTCGACGGCTACGTGCGCAAGTGTGTGACGTTGTGAATATCCAAAGGGTTGAGACCTTTTGCATTGGCATCAGGGATCAAGCGAGGGAGAGTTCATCGGCGATATACAAGTTATCTATCATCTTCATCATCACCACCACCGCTTACTGAGAAGATCGGGACACCCCATATCATCTTGGTATCAGATTTCCAGTGTTGCCTCGGTAAGCATCCACCAAATCATCCGTAGATTAGTTGTGTTTACTCCTATCCAGAAAAAGCCTCACAAAAAGATTAGGATTCTTAGTAGTTTGCCATAGCCTAGATTGCATCGTCGATTGGTTTTAGTTGCTGGTCGTTGTGTCTTTCTTTTTGCGTAACTTTTTCATCCGAGTCATCTACTAGGCGTCTAGGGTTTTGTTCTGCTCCGAGTCTTTTTGTTCTTGTGTTCGTTGGGTTTTCCTTTAGCGTTTTCTTTTGGGTTTCCTTTTTCCAGTCCAAGTTACATCGAGTCTATCCTTTGTGAGCCATAGACAAGCCAATCTTTCCTTTGCATAGGAACTTACCTATTGAGACTAGCATATTCTTGTGCTCTACGGGCTGCTCAGTTAGGAATTTTGGTTAGTGCATCTGAGATTGGCAGGATCAGATTCGTTGTTTGTTGCTCAAGTCTGGGCTGAAAAAAAAACAGAGAAAGAGTTTGTACTGTTCACGTACTGTTCACGTGACAGTTTCAAAAAAAAAGGCGAATCCGCGAGAAAGCAAAGAGAAGAAAAGAGGGCAGCACATTGTTATTATCTTTTGCAGTTTGTGGAACTGTGTTACATTCAGATTGTGCACTAGTAGAATTGAGCAATCTTGTGCCTGTTTACATTGCGCATTGCTAGTGTCTCTCTCGTGCATTGCAACACATCCTGTTTTTATAGTTGCTTTGCCACGTTTTTCTCCACCGTGTGTGTTTTCCTTGGGTGTTTATATCACATGATCGGCACTAGGACTTGTCTTCGGTGTTGTTAGGTATCCCAACCGAGCTCCACCATATACCCTGGTTTGTCGTGTGATTGTTCTTATACCCTGATATTCACCTCATCACATCTGTGCACTAGTCATACATCCGAACGGGTACGCATTCCTATTCACTTTGGAACGGTAAGATTTCCTTTTCTTATCAGTTTTTGAGTGAGTTGTGAGTGTGCCACCAAACAGATTTTGATTTTTGCACTAACCTACTAATCATGTCTTCTAGTGATGTTGATGTGATGCAGAAAAAGACTGGTGATGCTACTGTTACATGGAGGGAATATGAAGCTCTCCGCGGTCATTTGACAGGGGTTATCAATAGATCCACTAACAATATTGATGCTGATGTTCAAGCTATACAAATGAAAGTGGATGCCACTGACACTACCGTCAATGCTATGCAAACACAAGTCAATGATCTCCAAACAAGCATACAGCAATTGACAACTTCAGTCAATGGGCTGCGTCTGGCTATTGAGTAACGCCGACATGATGGCCATGAAGATGTTGATAGTGTTCATGGAGACAATGACCACATGGTGGGCAATAATGGCCGTGGGCATGGCTTTCACGGGCATGGTTGTCCACCACCACCTGGTGCTCGATGTGTACCACTTCAGGAGGATGATGGCTTGGGCAAGCCTAAGTTCACAATTCCCAGCTTTGAAGGCTCCACTGATGTCGAGGAGTACCTCACTTGGGAGCTCAAGATGGAGAAATTATGGCGTTTGCATGACTACACTGAAGATAGGAAGATCAAGCTTGCTTCCTCCGAATTTGATGGTTATGCTTTACGTTGGTGGGATAGCATTATGCGCGAACGACGAGAAGACAATGAGTTACCTGTTCTTACATGGCGCAATATGAAGGAGATCATGCGAGCTCGTTTTGTTCCCACTAATTACTTGCGGACAGTTTTAGATAAATTGACCCAATTGAAGCAAGGTTCCATGACGGTTGATGCATATTACATGGAGATGGAGATGTTGATGCAGCGTGCTCGAGTTTGAGAATCTGTTGAGATGACTATGCAACGTTTTCTCCATGGGCTGAAATATAACATCAAGGGTATTGTTAGGCATCACCAATACAATACAATGAACGAGCTGCTCCATCATGCAAGAGAAGCTGAGTCCCAGTTGGCCGAAGAAGCTCAAATTAAAGGCCGTTATGCTACAGCTGGGCGGTTCTCCAACAGAACACAGCCGCCCCCTTACACACCTAGTGAGGGCGCTGCCAACCGCCCCTCTTCTTCTGCAACCAAGCCAGCCCCCACTGTTTCACAGTCAAGGCAACCTGCTGCTCCTGCTGCTAGCTCAGGTTCCAATATGTCTACAGCCCGTAATAGAGATATGCTATGTCATACATGTGGAGGCAAGGGACACTTCAAGAGAGAGTGCCCAAACAGAAAAGTGATGATTGTGAACGATGACAATGAATATGAGACTGGAGATGACGCTGATCCATATGCTTCCGATGGCGATGGGTACACACGTGAAGACGGCATAGATGCTTTTGCCTCGCCCGCGCCTACTCTTGTTGTCTCGCAGCGTGCTCTTAGTGTGCAGCCACATGTTGAGTCACAGCGCTGCAATCTGTTCCAAGCAAAAGCACTAGTTGGCCCCAACAAAGCTTGCAAGGTGATCATTGATGGAGGTACCTGCCGCAATCTTGCAAGCAAGGAGTTATGTGCCAAGCTAAATCTGAAATATTTCCCTCACCCCACTCCATATTACGTACAATGGTTGAGTGACAATGGTGAGATGAAGGTGAGTCATATGGTGCGCGTAAATTTTGCGATAGGACCATACAAGGATTCCATTGAGTTTGATGTGGTGCCTATGACAGTTTGCCATCTTTTATTGGGTCGGCCATGGCTCTATGACCGCCATGTGCAACACAATGGCCGTGCCAATACTTATCACTTGGAGTTCCAGGGCAAGACAATAAATCTACAGCCTATGTCACCGCAACAAATTGTGAATGAGTCTCGTCAGAAAATAGACGTGAATATCGAACAGCCGCCTGCACAAGAGAACAATGTAATAGCCGTGAGTGACAATATAACGAAAAGTGCGAGAGTGCCTAGTTTGCTTATGTTAGCC
Organism: Elymus sibiricus; assembly: GCA_039707655.1. Taxonomy (NCBI): domain Eukaryota; kingdom Viridiplantae; phylum Streptophyta; class Magnoliopsida; order Poales; family Poaceae; genus Elymus; species Elymus sibiricus. Next base: position 179,476,811 of record CM077670.1, read on the forward strand.
ACCAAAGAAGACATGAGAGAATTTCGAGAGGATCCTACAGCCCTGCCTCTTGTGCTTATGTACAAAGGCGAGGTTTTAGTTTCTCATGATACGCACCCTGTTTCTCTTGGTGTGTCTACTGTTTTGCAGGAATATGGCGATGTGTTTCCGGAGGAGGTACCAGCGGGGCTGCCACCATTGCGTGGAATTGAGCACCAAATTGATCTCATACCAGGCGCCACCCTCCCCAACCGAGCACCATACAGGACCAACCCCGAAGAAACGAAGGAAATACAGAAGCAAGTGCAAGCACTACTAGACAAAGGGTATATTCGTGTTTCTCTTAGTCCTTGTGCTGTTCCTGTTATTTTGGTGCCTAAGAAAGATGGTACATGGCGCATGTGCGTAGATTGTAGAGCTATTAACAACATCACTATTCGATATCGTCATCCTATTCCACGCTTAGAGGATATGCTAGATGAATTGAGTGGTGCTGCTGTTTTCTCTAAGATTGATTTGTGTAGTGGTTACCATCAAATTCGGATGAAGGAAGGGGATGAATGGAAAACTGCTTTCAAAACTAAATTTGGTTTATATGAGTGGTTAGTTATGCCTTTTGGTCTTACTAATGCACCTAGTACCTTCATGAGATTAATGAATCATGTTTTGAGAAAGTTTATTGGTCGTTTTGTGGTTGTATATTTTGATGATATACTTATTTACAGCCGCAATGAATCTGAACATTGTGATCATATTAGACAGGTTTTGCAAGTGTTGCGTGATCATAAATTGTATGCTAATCTTGAGAAGTGCACATTTGCAAAAGATAAAGTGATATTTTTGGGATACGTTGTATCTAAGCATGGGGTAGAAGTAGATTCATCTAAGATTGACGCAATTCAAAATTGGCCTACTCCCATGAATGTTAGTCAAGTACGAAGTTTTCACGGTCTTGCTGGTTTCTATCGCCGTTTTGTGAAAGACTTTAGTACTATTGCTGCACCATTGAATGAATTAACGAAGAAAGGTGTGTCTTTTGTGTGGGGCGCAGCCCAAGATCATGCTTTTGACAAGCTGAAACGTTTTCTTACTTCTGCACCCTTACTTGCACTACCAGATTTTTCCAAACAATTTGAAGTTGAATGTGATGCTAGTGGTATAGGTATTGGTGGTGTGTTGATGCAAGAAGGTCGACCTATTGCTTATTTCAGCGAGAAACTTTCTGGTGCTAGACTGAATTATCCTGTTTATGATAAAGAATTGTATGCGCTTGTTAGAGTTCTTGAGGTTTGGCAACATTATTTATGGCCAAAAGAATTTATCATACATTCTGATCATGAAGCATTGAAATATTTGAAAGCTCAATCAAATCTGCATCGGCGCTTAGCTAAATGGGTTGAGTTTATTGAGTCTTTTCCGTATATCATTAAGCATAAGAAGGGAAAAGATAACATTGTTGCTGATGCTCTCTCTAGGAAGAACATGCTCTTGACACATCTCGATGTTCAAATTCCTGGTTTAGAGAGTTTGTGTGATTTGTATGCAACTGATCATGATTTTGCTGAACCATATCGTTTGTGTTTGCTTCGAAATGCATGGGAGAAATACCACATCCATGATAGATACTTGTTTCGAGCTAACAAACTTTGTGTTCCAGAATCGTCCGTCCGTTTGCTATTGTTGCAGGAATCACATGCAGGAGGATTGATGGGTCACTTTGGGCGTGAAAAGACATTGCTCATGCTCGCTGATCATTTTTATTGGCCCAAGATGAGGCGTGATGTGTACAGGTTTGTTCGGCGCTGCATTACATGTAACAAGTCCAAGTCAAAACTGAAGCCTCACGGTTTGTATACACCACTACCTACACCTACCACACCATGGGAAGATATAAGTATGGATTTTGTGTTAGGTTTGCCACGCACTAAACGAGGTCATGATTCTATATTTGTGGTAGTGGATCGATTTTCTAAGATGGCACATTTTATTGCATGCCACAAAAGCGACGATGCGTCGCATATTGCTAACCTGTTTTTCAGGGACATCGTACGCTTGCATGGAGTGCCAAAGACAATTGTTTCTGACAGGGACGTGAAGTTTATGAGCTACTTCTGGAAGACATTGTGGGGAAAGCTAGGAACGAAGTTGCTGTTCAATACTACATGTCACCCACAAACTGATGGTCAAACGGAGGTGGTGAATCGAACATTGTCCCAATTGCTGCGAGTTATGATCAAGAAAAAGCTGCATGAGTGGGAGGAGTGTTTGCCACATGTTGAGTTCGCCTATAACAGGGTTGTGCACACTACCACCCAGTTTTGTCCTTTTGAGGTGGTGTATGGCTTCAAACCAATTACACCACTAGATTTGCTGCCTCTTCCATTGCATGAGAGGATTAATATGGAGGCATCAAACAGAGCAGATTATGTGAAGAAGATTCATGAGAAGACACGAGAGGCTATTGAGAAGACAGGCAAGAACATTGCTGCTGCACGAAACCAATCAAGGAAGAAAGTTTTGTTCCAGCCTGGAGATATGGTTTGGGTGCATCTTCGCAAGGACAGGTTTCCACAGCTGAGACGTTCTAAACTTAGGCCGCGTGGTGCTGGTCCTTATAAGGTGTTAGCCAAGATAAATGACAATGCCTACTCGATTGATCTTCCAATTGCTGACTTTGGTGGCGTTAGTAACAGTTTCAACGTTGCTGATTTGTCCCCATGTGATGTCGATGACCTTGGAGCATCGGGGTCGACGCCTTTTGAAGGGGGGGAGGATGATGAGGACATCCCTACTATGGTTCCATCCCTACCGTATGAAGATGAACAACCTGTTGCTGCAACGAAGACGTCCAATGATGAACTCAGGATTGGACCAACTACAAGAGCTCGTGCTAAGTTACTAGAACAACAGGTGAATTCTCTCTTAGTTGATAATGCTATTCATTTTGATGAGAGCTTTATACTGCCTAAATACTTGTGTGTATGTATTGTTAGGTACATTGGAGAGGAAGGCATGGCACAAGGGAGCAAGGAGGCATTGCAGCAAGGAAAGGAGGAAGGCCTGGAAGTGAAGACCCTGCAGAGTTCCCAAGGCGGTAGTACCGCGCGTCCATCGCGGTAGTACCGCTTCACGGTAGTACCGGCCACCGACTACCGCACTACTGCCGCTTACGAAATCGTTACTGGTATCTCCTGGACACCAAACGGAACAAGGACGGCACTTGACATTTGTACAAGCGGTAGTACCGCTTATCACGGTAGTACCGCTTGCCATAAGCGGTAGTACCGCTCTGCCTGCGCGCAGGTTTTGGGCTGTCCAGCCCGTGTACCCCTTCGATCTCGTTTTAGACTATAAATACCCGTCCCCTAGAGTTAGTTAAGGTTAGACCACGTTTAAGATAAACCCTAGTTCTTGAGATTGCTTGTAAGCATTCATCTTGAATCCTCATCTCCAATTCGTATCGATCTGGAGATCATATACTGCAAGTTGAGTGTAATCTGCTGTTCCATTGGGAATTAGTATATTGCAATTATACCGTTTCGTGGTCGACGGCTACGTGCGCAAGTGTGTGACGTTGTGAATATCCAAAGGGTTGAGACCTTTTGCATTGGCATCAGGGATCAAGCGAGGGAGAGTTCATCGGCGATATACAAGTTATCTATCATCTTCATCATCACCACCGCCGCTTACTGAGAAGATCGGGACACCCCATATCACCAGGTGGCTTCTTCCTCAGTATGATGATCCCACAGTACCTTGTAAAACTTGATCACTTTACTTCTAGTAGTTCTTTCCATCTCATCCAAGATTCTGACATGTTTTTCCTCATAGGTCAAATCCTTGGTCAACTCTAGTTCACTCATGTCTGCCTATTTAATCGGGGGTGCAATGCACTTTCTCAGTTGTGATATGTGAAAGACATCATGAACCTCGGATAGTTCCGGCGGTAACTCCAGCTGATATGCTACTCTGCCTCTTTTAGCAATCACTGGAAAGGGACCGATATATCTGGGTGCAAGTTTGGGTATGAAACCTCTTTACCCCTTTCATGGGAGTTACTCGGAGGTAAGCATACTCTCCGGGCTCAAAAGTTACTTCCCGGTGTTTCGGGTCAAAATTACTCTTTTGGCGGGATTTAGCTGCTCGAAGACACTCCTGAATATCCTTAACTTGCTTCTCAGCCTCGAGCATCAAATCTGTACCGAAGATACGGATGTCTCCTGTCTGTGACCAATTTAGAGGAGTGCGGCATTTCCGCCCATACAGTGCTTCGAATGGTGACATTTTGAGACTTGACTGATAACTGTTGTTGTAGGAAAATTCCGCATAGGGTAAGCTATCCTCCCACTTGGGTCCATAGGTGAGAGCACAAGACCGAAGCATATCTTCCAATATCTGATTCACTCATTCGGTTTGCCCGTCTGTCTATGGGTGATATGCCGTGTTATGCTTCAATATGGTGCCCAGAGCCTGATGCAAACGTAGCCAGAATGCTGAGGTAAACAAGGATCCTCTATCTGACGTGATGGACTTGGGTACTCCATGAAGGCTAACAATCCGAGACATATAGAGCTGTGCAAGTTGGTCAGCCCTATAGGTGGTCTTTACTGGAATGAAGTGAGCCACTGTGGTAAGTATATCCACGATGACCCAGATGGCATCATGGCCTCTCGTTGACTTGGGTAGTCCCACAATAAAGTCCATGCATATATCATCCCATTTCCACTGGGGAACTTGTAGGGGTTGTAACAGTCCAGCTGGTTTCTGGTGCTCAGCCTTAACCTTATTGCATATATCGTAACATGCAACATAGTAGGCAATATCTTTTTGCATTCCTGGCCACCAAAAAGTTTCCCTTAGGTCCTGGTACATTTTTGTTCCTCCCGGGTGAATGGAATATGCGGATTCATGTGCCTCTCATAATATTTGCTGCCTCAAGTTTTCCTGGTCAGGCACGCATATTCGGTTGTCAAACCATAATGTTCCTTTCTCGTCAACACAGAAGGACTTGGCCTTTCCTTGTTGAATATTCTTCTTGATCTCTTGTACGCTCTTGTCTGCTTTCTGAGCCTCCTTAATTTCTTCCATAAGTGTTGGAGTGATTTCCAATGTATCCGGGGCAATCGGACCACAAAGTATCAAGTTGAGCTTGGCAAATTCTTCTTGTAACCTCGGATGGATACCTTCCATTATTACATTTACAGTGCCTGGTTTCCTGCTGAGGGCATCTGCGACTACATTGGCTTTTCCCGGATGGTAATTGATCCCAAGGTCATAGTCCTTGACCAGTTCAAGCCATTTTCTCTGTCTGAGGTTGAGATCGGGTTGTGTGAAGATATACTTGAGACTCTTGTGGTCTGTGTATATCTCACAACGCTACCCAATGAGATAATGCCTCCAAATTTTTAAGGCATGAACCACTGCTGCCAATTCCAAGTCATGGGTAGGGTAATTCTCTTCATGGGGTCATAGCTGTCTGGATGCATATGCTACAACCTTTCCTTCTTGCATTAATACGCAGCCGATTCCACGCCTGGAAGCATCACAGTATATGTCAAAGCTTTTGTAGATATCTGGAAGAATTAAGACTGGGGCCGTAGTTAGCCTCGTCTTTAGCTCCATAAAGCTGCTATCACATTCCTCCGTCCAGTCAAACTTGTGATTCTTCTTTAACAGCTCTGTCAGTGGCTTGGCTATCTTGGAGAAACCTTCAATGAAACGACGGTAGTAGCCTGCCAATCCCAGGAAACTGCAGATTTCAGTTACCGTGGCTGGTGTCTTCCAATTTAACACAGCGGTCACTTTGCTGGGGTCGACGGTCACACCTTGTTCTGACAGAATATGCCCCAGAAATCCCACCTCTCTCAGCCAAAATTCACACTTGCTGAACTTGGCATACAAGTGATGGGTCCTTAATCTTTCCAGGACAGCACGGAGGTGTTGTTTGTGCTCCTCTTCATCCTTGGAGTATATAAGGATATCATCGATGAACACCACTACAAACTTGTCCAGAAAGTCCATGAAGACTTTGTTCATCATGCTCATGAAGTAAGCTGGAGCATTAGTCAGCCCAAACGCCATGACTGTAAATTCGTACAGACCATATCGGGTGGTGAAGGCTGTCTTGGGGATATCCTCTTTCCTGATTTTCAAATGGTGATACCCCGTTCGGAGGTCAATCTTGGAAAATACCCGGGCTCCACTCAACTGGTCGAACAGGTCATCAATGCGAGGGAGCAGGTACTTATTTTTAATGGTGACCTCATTCAGTGGGCGATAGTCCACGCACATTCGTAGACTGCCATCCTTCTTCTTGACAAATAGTACAGGTGATCCCCATGGCGAGATAGTTGGGCGAATGTACCCTTTATGTAACAGTTCATCCAGCTGTTTCTTCAGTTCCACCAGCTCTGTGGACGGCATACGGTAGTACTTCTTATATATTGGAGCAGTTACGGGAATCACATCAATAGCAAATTCCAGTTCTCGGTCGGGTGGCATTCCTGGTAGTTCCTCAGGAAATACATCCGGAAATTCACTGACTACTGGAATCAAATTCATATCTATAACGGTGGTATTGAATGCCATTCCCTTCTTTGACATCATTCTGCTGGCGATAAACTGAACTGTTTGTCCTGCCGGGTTAACCAATGTCACGGTTCTAGTGGCACAGTTGATGCAGACTTGATGCGGTGTCAACCAATCCATCCCCAGTATTATGTCCAATCCAGGGGATTCAATGGTGACAAGGGTGGCTGGAAACTTAACTCCGTGTATCAAGATTTCCAGGTCCTTGTATATCACATTTGTTCTGAGCATGGAGCCAGGGGATTGTACCACCATGATTTTATCCAAAAGAGAAGGGGAAAATTTGTGTATGGTGGCAAAACTCCGCGAAATAAACGAATGGGAAGCCCCGAAATCAAATAAAATTATTGCAGGTATGTCGTTAACAGAAAACATACCAAGGACCACATCTGGTGTTTCGCAGGCTTCCTCAGCGGAGATATGATGGACATGGCCGCGACAGAAGTTCTGGTTGGGGCGGTGTCCAATGTTGTTGACTTGTGGCTTGAACTCGGACTGTGGCTTTCCAGCCCTTGTGGGGCACTGCTTGGAATAATGCCCGCCTTGACCACAAGTGAAACAAGTGTTGTTGTGGCGGTAGTCTTCCAGCACTGGCTGCTTGCCAATTGTCTTGTCCTGGTTACCTGGCTTGTTGTTATTGTTGCCGCCATTCCAGGTGGGTTTGTACTCAGACTGAACTGGTTGCCATACACGCGGCTTCTGCGCGAACTGCACATGGGCGTCCTTCTTGGGCTCAAACTTACGCTTGCGGTCATCGTATCCAAACTTATGCTCCCGTTCAGCTATGAAAGCTTTGTTTACCAGGGTCTGAAAGTCCGGAAAATCCAGCATGCAGAGCTGACAATGGAGGGCATGGTTGAGTCCTCCTAGGAATCGATCTATCTTCCTTTCCTCCGTGGATACATCATGGGTGGAGTATCATGCCAGATTATTAAATTTGTTCAGGTACTCACCAACAGACATGTCTCCTTGAGTAATTGCAAGAAATTCCCTCTGCTTCACCTTCATAATGCCGGTGGGAATATGATACCTCCGGAACACTTCCTTAAATTTCTCCCAGGAAATGTTTTCCCCCGGAGGCCACGCCATTTTTGCATTGTCCCACCAGATGGCTATCGGTCCTTCCAGGTAGTGAGTAACAAAAGGAACCTTGTCTGACTCATCATAGCGAGCTATTTCCAGCTTCTTTTCCATGGTCCTCAGCCAGTCATCAGCTTCAATTGGATCAACAGCTTGACCAAAACTGGGTGGCTTTGTACGCTAAAAATCAGACAACTTGGAGTGCGTCCCATTGTTCTGATTCTGTCCTACCATAGTCTGCATACTCTTCAGAAATTCCATAAGATCCTGATTTCTCTTCTCCTCAAACATCCTCATAATCTGATCAGTGGTCGGTGGTTGTGGAGGTGGAGGTGGCAAATCTTTTGGTGGTTGTCCTGCCTGTCTGGCGGATCGACGGACCGGAGTTCCATCGCCGCTTTGATTGCCACACCTCTTCATCCTATAACTGTTCCCATTGCAAAACACCGAATTGATGAGCAACATCCATAGGGGAAATACGACCATGTGACACCAAGAAAACAAAATCAAAGGAAAAAAGAGAAAGGCAACATAATTATACAAGGCATTCCAACATCATACATGGCAAACTAGTAGGGGGTTATCATGACTGGTACTGCTCATACGGCAGTTGACATACGCAAAGATGCTACGATGCATACACATGCTGAAACTCAAGCATCCACTCTAGTAGCGCGGGTGGCATGGACACTGATAGACTGAAGACTCCTCGTCATCTGACTCTGCCTCGGAATCGGAGCTGATGATATGGATCACGTCCTCCGGATCAAAGGAAACACGACGACGCTGACAGGAAGGTTCTCCCTCTGAGGAAGAAGAAGCACGACGCCTCAGCATCGGAGCAGCTGGAGTGGCTAGCAGTGAGGCCCACTCAGCTGGAGTCTCAAGTCGGGTACCAGACGAAGTGCCTGGCTGTCCGAGCGAGCTAGAAGGAGTCTCCGGCATACATGGAGGTGGAACAGGCGGTGTATACATAGGTGAAAATGCAGGAGGAGGAGGAGACAGTGCTGCAGTAGCAACTGCAAGTGCCTCTTGGGCACGGGACAGCTCCTCTGCCAAGGAGATGATCATACGATAACTGGCGTTCAGATAACGAGACAAAACACCAGTCGCATGATCACTCGCCGGATCAACAGGTGCAAAAAGGACTCGCCCTGTCGTAGGCGACAGGGTGGGATAGTGAAAGAAACCTAGGTATGTCTGCATCTCGACCTCGTGGAAATGCAAGTCAGTGAGAGCCTCCATAGCAGCAAACTGGATCGCCAGATTAGGAGTAGAAGCAGTTCCGCCCTTGGAAGAGCGGGAGTAGCTGCCGATCTCTGAACTCGCGGTAAGGAAAGCCTCAGCGTGATACTTGAACACCGAATCCGCAAGCTGCTCTCAGAACACCTGGTACACTAGGTCTTCGCCGTTGGGATACAGTCGAAGCCAGACGCTGCGAAGTAGTACCGGAAAAGTGAACGGTGCCGGCTCATGGTTGTAGTGGTACGGAACTGGTGCCATCTACACTCATTAGACCAGCGGTTAGTAAAACAAATGAATCGAGATGCATGCTATGCAACAAGCAAATGCAGCAAGCAAAACACACACCACGACTCTCCACTAATCGAGATTCTAGCGCGGGGTTAACTAGGGTGTCCTACAGTCAGCACGGCTCTGATACCAAGCGTTGTGGCAACCCGGCTCAGAGGACCGGTTTACCCTGTGTTCCCAACCCAGAGATCATGTCTTCTGGAAACACACAACAACTTGGAACAGAACAGAACTGGTCTTTATTGATATAGTACAAGTACAATCTCGGATATTACATGGGATGGTGAGGCCAGGAGCACGACTCGTGCTATGACAGTATCTACATTATTTATGAAACATCCAAGGGCCTCAATAATAGTGGTAAGACTACAGCGTAGTGGAACATCGTGTGGAACACTCCATCCCATAGGGACACTGCTGGGACACAACCTAGTTAGCGTAGCACGAACCATCGGGATCTCCATCTCCGGCTTCTCCTGCATCTGGCATGATACGCCAGGTGAGTACTTGGAATGTACTCGCAAGCTCACAGCAACCAAAACAGTGCAGCAAACAACAGCATGGCAATGATAATGTTAAATTCTTTATATGCTCACTTACGGTTACCGGTTACCAACTTACTCTTCCCCGGGTTCACACATGACCCCCGGAGCACTCATGACCCATCAGTCACTTTCGAGTATGAGACGAGTTCTTCCATCATTATTATTATTGCGGTTGACCACACAGTGTGACCTAGTGCGGACTGTGTCCAATACCATGGACGCGGCTATTTGAATAGATTCTTACACTCTGCAGAGGTTGCGCACGTTACCCACACCATGGACATTCATCCAACGAAACTTGCCTAACCCGTGACTCCTTTATCATACCACCGACAATCATTCCCCATCCGAGTCATGCCCTGGGTGGCCCCTGTGTCACTCCTGACACCTGCCACTGTCGTGGCCAACTAAACTGTCCTAAACGGGGACGCCGGCAAACAACTCAACTTGGGCTCATGAGGTTATCGTCGCCTACCTAATCAGGGCAGCACGCACGCATAACCTCCCCTCTTTGGTGGTACCGGTAAAAGAGCACGCGGTCAGACCAAGTCAAGGCCATCCCATTCCGGCAGATGTGGATGCACGGGTAAGTCCAGGTCGGTGGCACTTGATCAACCATCAAAGTGTTATTTAACAGGTATAGTCACTGGTTATACTAGCTATGTTGGACAAATGAGCTAACATGGCAGAGTTATTGCAATATAATCAACAATATATAATATAGCCTATTTAAATTGAATTAAGTGCAAAATAATTCATTATAAAGCCAATACTATTGCTATGCCTTATGCAATGGATGATGTGGCCTGCCTTGCTCAAGTAGAGTGTCTACAAACTCCTGGTCTTCAAATCCACAACAATTTCCTTCTGAAAGCATTTTTAAATAGCAAAAGAAAATGTTACATAAAGCCTTTTTGTTTGCCAAAAATTCTGTGAACATTGGAAAAAATACCAAATTTGGTCAGAAAAATAGAGGAGCTCAATACAAAACTAATGCACAAAGAATCAATTCAATTGGACTTGTGGTTTAAAAGAAATGGCTAGTCAAAGTTTCTGGTCAAACTGGATTAAATAAACAGAAAATCAGAAAATCAGAAATCCTACAGCGGGCCACGTCAAAGGCGTATTTTCCGAATACGCTTTCACTTACGTACCGCTTCGGGCACGGCTGGGTCACTGACGCGCGGGGCCTAGCTGTCATATTTAAAAGGAAAAAGGAGGGACCAGTAGGAGGGCGGCTCACCGACGGCGATAGCGACGCCGGCGAGCTCGGGAGACTGCGGGGTTGGATCGAGCGGTTGACGGCGGTTCACCCCGTACCCGTGGCTTCTTCGGAGATGGCCGGACGACGTCGCCCCCTTCCTCTCCGGCAGTGGCTGCTTTCGGGTGTCACCGGAGACGGCGATTCCGGCAGCGTTTCGGCTGGGCAGGAGGTCGAGGAGCACCAGGGAGGCTTGCTGAGCCCATGGGTGTGGTCGGTTGAGGCTGGGGCGGAGTGGAACGAGCTGGAGCAAAGTGGGGATCGGTGGCAGAGCTCCGGCGAGCTGGGAGGCCAGAGGGCCTCTCGGCCTTGGCACGGTGAGCTGACCTCGATTGGACGTGGAGGGAGAGAGATGACGAGCTGGGATGGGCGGGACGAGCTATTTATAGATGGGGAGGAGGGTTCTCGAACCGGGCGGCGCTGTGGCCACGTCGCCGGAGCAAGGACGCGAGGTGGCTGTCGCGGCGCGGGCGAGGTGACGGAGGAGAGCAGAGCACTTAATGCGATGCGATAGCTCGTCGGGAGGAAGAGGACAGCCAGCGCGGCCACAGTGACGGCACGGGCGCCATAGTGCGGCGCTGCGGTGGCGGCCGGTGAGGGCGATTCCGGCAAGGGGAAGGCTCTGGAGCGGGGTACGTGGGTGGCGGCGACGATGTCGGCACCACCAGACAACGTATGGCGACGCGGGATGGCCAGAGCGGTCGCGTCCGACGTGGTCGGTGCGTAGAGCGCGTGCACATGCATGCCAGTGCCGTGCTCACCACGGGTGCTGGCACCTGGAGACCACGCACGCCTGGCACACCTTGTCCAATGCGTCGACCCTAAGTCCCTTAGTCTCCTTGTGCCACTGAATCGGCTAGGTGTATCCTGGGCTGAAGGGTAGCATCAGAAATAGTTTATGAATAAAAACTTGAGGGGGTTCCAGAGCATGGATGAGTTGTGAATGAAGCCAAGTGACTTGTCTGGGATGATCTAGGTTGGAAGGACTATCTGCTGGCAAGTTTTGAGAAATTTCTGCAAAGATTTGCACATAGTTCATGTACAAACCCTATACTGGTCCAGAAACTTGGTGAGGAAGATGCACTCACATGGATGATCTGCTGAAGCTAAAATTTGGTGTTTGGGAGTTATTTGATGAAGACAAGATGCCATAAAAATTTCAGCTCCAATGGGTACTTCTAGCTGGTACTTCCTTCACAAAGGTCTGGAATGACCAGAAGCTTGTCCGAATATTTTTGCTGAAAAATTGAACTGGACTAGGAGATGTTTTTGGATATTGTGGCAAGATATGACCCCTAGTATCTCAGGGATTTATTTGAGAATTTTCTGTGTCATGAAAACATATGTTGCTTCACAAAGGGTCAATCCTGTCCAGGGGGTAAAAGGAATATTCTGGACCAAATTTTGTACTGGCCAATGAAATATTTTTGGAGATTGTGGGAGTAGATGATGTCAAGAAGATATGGTATTAATTTGGGATTTTTCTGACCAGCAAAACTATAGGTTGCTTCACAACCCATAGTGGAAATGAATATTATCAGAGGAAGAAATGAATTATTTTGAGAGGATAAAATTAGGGTTTGATGCAGCAGGGTTTTAGAGGGAAAATGAGAGCCTTGGCACACTTGGGAAAAGAATGGAAGTGTGCCCAAGTCCAAAGTCCAAAGAATTGACTCCAAAAAACAACAAATGGCAAATAAAACTAGAAGGGTTTTGAAAAGAAAAGGTTTGAAAAACTAGGGTGTCACAGCGTTCGTGACCGGAGGACCTACGCCGACGGTTTCTGGGTCGTGTGGGAAGGAACCCCCCTATCACACACACAGGCAAGGCGACGGTTTAAAACTCTATCGCGGAAAGGGGGTAAAAACCGTTTGTATAGCAGGTCGCTGCACTAGTGACAACACGTTATCTACTGGGGCCGTCAGAAGCAAGTGGCAAGGGAAAATTTACCATCGAGCGGGTATTCCGACCACCCCGAGAGACCTCACCATCACGGCAAGGATCCACTCCCGCCTTCGAGACCGTATGATTTATGGAAGGGATTAACATCATGACTAGCTGCCCCATCTCGATCCATTTATAGATCCGGGGAGCGCCCCCCTGCTGGACAGGCGGGATACCTGGCTTGATTAGCCAAGCAGCGCGATACACGTGACTATACATGTGATCAGACTGTGACGACATCGGACGTCCGCCATGCTATAGCTCGAGTCCGAGGTGCTGCCCACCCCATGTGCTTCATAGACAAGGTTATGTAGCACCAGTTCCCAAAAGGATTTAAACCCATTAACATTGAGCAGTACGACGAAACTACGGACCCTACCGTATGGCTTGAGGACTTCCTCATGCACATCAAGATGGCTTGAGCTGATGACCTCCATGCTATTAAATACTTACCACTAAAACTCAAAGCACCGGCACGGCATTGGCTCAATAGCTTGCCCGAGAACTCCATCGGTAATTGGGAGGACCTCGAAGATGGCTTCCGAGCAAATTTCCAAGGCACATATGTCTGACCCCCCGGATGTTGATAACCTCGGTCATATCGTACAGGACCAGGGGAGTCCGCCAGAAAATTCTGGAACCAGTTCTTGATGAAGAAAATTCAAATAGTCGATTGTTCGGACGCAGAGGCGATAGCTGCTTTTAAGCACAGCATCCACGATGAGTGGCTCGCTAGAGATCTCGGACAGGAAAAGCCTCGGTCGATGGTAGCCCTCACACACTTGATGACTCGATTTTGCGTAGGTGAGGATAGCTAGCTAGCTCATAAGAGCAATCATAATGGCGACCCGGGTACCTCCGAGGTGCGCGATGGGAATGGTAAACCTCTGCGTAATAAGAACAATAAGCGCCATAACACAGGAAGCAGCATTGACGCCGAGGAGGGGGCAGCGGATTCAGCAACCAACATAGTGGCAACAAGAGAAAACCCTTTCAAGGGAATAGAGATGGCCCATCCACGTTGGACAAAATCCTGGACAAACCATGTGCTATCCATGGTGCTCCTAACAAGCCTGCTACTCATTCCAACCAGAACTGCCGGGTGATCAAGCAGGCTGGTAAGATAGCAGCCAATAATCAGGGCAAGAGTCAATCCCATAATGAGGATGGGGACCAGCCCAGGCTGAGTAATGGCAGCCAAAAACAATTCCCTCCCGAAGTCAAGGATGTTGACATGATATATGCTACTCATGTCACCAAAAAGGAAAGGAAACGGGCACCCCGCAACGTTTATGCCATAGAGCCAGCAGCACCCAAGTACAATCCATGGTCGGAAATTCCGATCATATTCGACCGAAGAGACCATTCGACAAGCATCCGTCACAGAGGCACAACAGTGTTGGTACTTGATCCCATTGTGGACGGTTTTCATTTAACCTGCGTCCTTATGGATGGCGGCAACAGCCTCAATCTGATCTATGCAGACACAGTCAAAAAACTGCATATCAATCCTAACAGAATCAATCCCATTGGTACCACATTCAAGGGTATCGTACCGGGAGTTGAGGCGCACAGCTCGGGAAGCGTTACCCAGGACGTAGTCTTCGGCACGCCTATTGACACATGAACACGTCACCGTGTACCTTCCACGCCGGGGGTGATGCACCGCAGCTCACATCGAAGGAGATCCGACCGGCAGCGCGATACGCAGGATAGCCGACGGATGCTTTTGTAGACCCGAAACCCCACACGCCCGAGAGGGACCCCGTCAGGGCGCGCGGCGGCAATGGGCTTCCCTAGGTCGACCTGATCACCCCTAGAGCCTCATGGATCGCTGCCCTCCTTCACGAAGAATGAACGAAGAACGAGAAGCAAGATACAAGGGAGAGAGATAAAAAGTAGATGAACATGAAAAAGTAGTAGATTGATTTGTTCGATTGTGTGTTGTTCAATCGGCCGTCACCTCTCATCTATTTATGAGGCGGTTGGACTTCCCGTACAAGAAAAGGACTCCAAATCCCATCCAAATCTTTCCAAAATAAACTGTGTCGGAGCTAGGACACCGGGATCTAGAGGTTCGAACACTGGGGACACGCTACCTCTTTCCGACCAAAGGTGACCACGGCGAGAGCGCTACGCGGGAGCACGACAGGGGACACGACGGTTACCCAGGTTCGGGCCACCTTGCGGTGTAAAACCCTACTCCTGCTTGTGAATGGGATTGCTGTGGGTGAGAGGATATTCTCGCGTACAGGGTAGGAAGCAGAGGAATCGATCCCCCTACAATGGCAGCTCTGCCCCTTTTATAACCGCGTTGGTCCTCTTCCCCCAAAAACTTAGGCAGGAAGGGTTGCCACACTTGGCGGGATTTGAAAGGGGACAGGCGCTCAGTCTATCCTGACTAAAGACAGTCTTCGCCTGCAAAAGCATGATCTATGACGCATTGGTGGGCTCGGTGGTGACCTCCGCCCTACGCGCCTTGCTGTCTCGGTCTTCTATCACCAAACGGGTAGTCCCTGGGACTTGCTTTGGGGGTGGGCAGCTGGGGCTGCTCCCTTAGCACCAAAGAGGAAAGCTTCTCTATCCGCGCCCGCTGGTGCGGCCTCTGCCGCCCTTCGTCGCTACGCGCGTCACCCACATGGTGGACACAAGACCGTGCAGCCGATGTCAGGCAAGATGGCCTCGGGCGCCCGACTCGGGAGGGCGCCTCGGGAGGTAGCCTCGCGAGAGGGCCTCGCGAGGCTCCTGTCGCCGCCACAGCTAAGTGCTGGCAGGTCGTGCCTTGAGGCGGGGTCCTCAGGATGCCGTCGCCTCGGGAGATGTCCTCGCTTCGCGGCGCCCTTAGATGGGCCGCGTCTTGGGCTTTCGCCAGGCGTCGTTTCCTGGGCCGTAGGCAGACGGGCCAAGGTACCCTGGTTCCCAATGGCCCAACAGTAGCCCCCGGGCCCGTGGCTTGCACGTTCCCGCCCGCTGGGAGCGAAACGGCGCGGGCCCTGATAGACTGCGAGGCCCAGGCTCGACGCATGGCGCACGACGGGACGTGGGACGACCCCACTTCCCCACTTCGCCTCGGTAACCGCCTGCGCCTGCCATAAAGCCTGCCCGCGCGGGGCGTAGACCATCATTGCTTCCCTTCTGCTTTCTCCTCCAGCGCCTGATCTCTCGCGTCTCCTCCCCCGAGCGCCGCTCCTTCCTCTTTTGCTTCCCAAGCTTCACCGCGTAGCAATGGCGCCCGCCGGCAAGAAGGGCAAAGCGGCGACCGCGGCGCCGAGCGCGCCGGCTGTGGAGCCGGCCCTGCAGCCCTCCATCATCGTGAATCGAGAGAGCCTGGATAAGGTGCTCTCGATGGTCGCCGGCGACCAGAACGAGAATGGGGCGATGAAGATCTGGCCGGGCACGCGCGCGGCGCGATCTGGAGGTGACGACGTTCCCCTTCTTCATCCACAGTGTCTACGCTGGCCTGGTGCCACCATTCTCAGACTTCTTCAATGCCATTCTCACCCACTACCAGATCCAAGCTCAACATCTTCGGCCCAACTCCATCTTCCTCCTCGCCATGTTCGCCTTCTACTGTGAGGCCTTCATGGGCGTGATGCCCTCGGTGGCGCTCTTCCGCCACTTCTTCAGCCTGCGGATTTCCGCGGCGCACCACCGCTCCGCGTGCGCCTCGTTCCTCGCCGTCAAGGCGACGGAGAACGACATCATCAGCCTGAAGATCCCAAAGAAGGTGGAAGGCTACCGGCTGTGACACCCTGGTTTTTGGCAACTTTTTCTTTTCAAAATCTTTCTGGCTTTATTTGCAACTTGATTGGATTTTGAATCTTTTCAGTTGACTTTGGACTTATGAATCTCTCTGAGTGATCCAAATCCCTCAGCATCTTGCCAAAATCTTGCCACACACCTACTGGATCAAATTCCAATTCTCCATCTTTCCCAATTATTCATTTTCTTCATTTGGGAAAATCTATCATCACTATGGGTTATGAAGCAACCTATAGTTCTGATGATCAGAAAAATCCCTCATCGTCTACTCCTACAATCTTCAAAAACATTTCGTGGTCCAGTACAAAATTTTGTCCAGAAAACTCCATTTATCTCCAAGACAGTACTGGCCCTTTGTGAAGCAACTCATATTTCCCAACTCAGAAAACTCTCAGATAATTCCCTGAGATACTAGGGAACCTATCTTGCCACAATATCCAAAAATATCATCTTGTCCAGTACAAGTTTTCATCAGCAATATTCAGACAAGTTTCTGCTCAAATGGAACCTCTGTGAAGGAAGTACCAGCTAGAGGTATTCAATTGAGCTGAAATTTTTATGGCATCTTCTATCCACCAAATAACTCCCACACACCAAAATCCAGCTCCAGCAGATCAACCAGATGAGTGCTACAAGCTCATCTTGCTTCTGTACCAGTAACAACAGTTGTTCATGAGCTACCCTCAAATCTTGATGAAATTTTCTCAAACTTGGCCAGTTTGGAGTCCTTCCAAAAAAGATCATCCCAGACATCTCTATTGGCTCATCTCCAGCTCACCCCTCCTCTAGATCTCTCTCAAAGTTTCTGTCAGAAATTGTAGCTGAAGCTACACTTCGAATCAGAGTGAACCTAGCCAAGCCAAGGGCGTAGGGGCACTAAGTGATCAAAGGAGAACGTGATGGACATGGTGCGCCAGACTTGCGTGGCCTCTAGGTGCCAGACACCGTGGTGAGCACGGCACTGGCATGCCAGTGCGCGCGCTCTGCACCTCGCCCGCGTCTGGTGTGGTCATTCCGGCCGTCCCGCGTTGTCTTTCGGTGTCTGGTGGTGCCGACGTCATTGATGCCGTCCACGTACCCCACTCCAGGTTCTTCCCCTTGCCGGAATCGCCCTCACCGGCCGCCACCGCAACAGGGCACTGTGACACCCTTGTGAGCACAGTTGCCCTGTCGCCCGTCGTCTTCCTCCGCAAGCAGCCACCGCCGCATTAACTCTCCCTGCTCTCCTCCGTCCCGTCGCCCGTCCCAGCCAGCCAGCGCGGCGTCCTCGCGCCGGCAACGTGGCCGAGCTCTGCCAGCTTCCAGAGAGGTCGCTCCTGCCTATAAAAGGCCATGGCCAGCCTCTCTAGCTCATCATCGCCCCTCACCACCTCCCAATCGGGCTCCCAAGCACCGAGCCAAAGCCGAGAGGCCCTCTGGCCTCGCCATTCGCCGAAGATCCGCCGCCACCCGAGCTCCACCACCTCGCCGATTGGCTTCACCCCAGCCTCCACTGACTCCACGCCCGAGCTCTGCTCAGTCTCCTGACCCCGCCCAAGCCCTTGCCCGGTCGAAATCCTGCCGGAAACGCCGTCTCCGGCGACACCCGAGAGCTGCCACCACCGGAGAGGAAGAGGACGACGCCGTCCGGCCATCTCTCACCAATCCACGGGTACGTGCGCGTTCGTCTCAGTGCGCTCGTTCCATCCCTGTAGTCGCCGGACCTCGCCGCCGCCTGTATCGCCGGCGACCATCGCCGGAACCCCGCCGCTCTCTGTTTCCCTCTCCCCCCTTTTAAATCTGACAGAGGGGCCCGCTCGTCAGTGGCTCACCGAAGCGGTAAGTGGAGGCGCCCTGGCGAAATACGCCTTCGACGTGGCCCTCTGCTGATTTTCTATTTTCTGTTTTTAATCCAGATTTGACCAGGAACTTTGACCATCCATAACTTTTCATCCATAAGTCCAAATCAATTGATTCTTTTTGCTTTGGGTTTGCCTTGAGCTCCTCTAATTTCTGGTAAATTTTGGTATTTTTCTCATGCTCAGACAATTTCTGGTGAACAGAACAGTGTTATGTGACATTTTTCCTTTGCATTTTTAAAATATTTTCAGAAGGAAATCCTTTTGACTTTGAAGCCCAGGAGTTTGTGGACAACCCAACAGAGCAAGGCAAGCCATGCCATCCATTGCATGAAGCATTTCAATAGTGTTGGTTATTTAATTGACTTATTTGCATTATTTTAATATGGGATAATTCAAAGTAAGTTATTTTGTTGCATAGCTACTGCCATGTTAAGTTATTCATGATAAATATCCATACTTGTTAAACACTTGGTAATGCTAAACCTAGTTGGTTGATCAAGTGCCACCTATCCGGACTTATTCGTGCAGCCACATTCGCCGGTATGGGACGGCCTTGACTTGGTTTGGCTTTGTGCTCTTTTATCGGTACCACCAATGAGGGACGGTTATGCGTGTGTGCTACCCTGATCAGGTAGACAACGATAATCCTGTGAGCCCAGTTGAGTTATTTTGCCGGCGTCCCCATTTGGGACAGTTTTGTTAGCCACGACGGTGGCAGGTGTCACGGGGTGACACAGGGGCCACCCAGGACATGACCCTGGGAGGGTATGATTGTCGGTGGTACGATAGAGGAGTCACGGGTCAGGCAGGTTTCGTTGGAGCAGCACCGGTCCACCCGAATGGGAGTACGAGGCCAGGAGCTCCATAGTGTGGGTAAAGTGCGCAACCTCTGCAGAGTGTAAGAATCTATTCGAATAGCCGCGTCCACGGTATTGGATAGTCCGTACTAGGCCACTGAATGGTCAACCGTAATAATGATAATAATGATGGAAGAACTTGTCTTATGTTCAGAAGTACTCAGTGGATTATGAGTATTCTGAGGGTTGTGGAATAACCCCGAAGAGAGTAAGTTGGTATTCGGTAACAGTAAGCATCTAAGTAATTAATATGATCATTGCCATGCTATTGCTTGCTGCATTGTTATGGTTGCCGTGAGCTTGCGAGTACATTCCAAGTACTCACCTGGCGTATCATGCCAGATGCAGGAGAAGCCGAGGACGGAGGTCCCGATGGTTCGTGCTATGCTATCTAGGCCATGTCCCCAGCAATGTCCCTATGGATGGAGTTTTCCACGCTATGTTCCGCTACGCCGTAGAATCACCTAGTAGTATCGAGGCCCTGCTGTGTTCCATAAATAATGTAGATATTGTCCTAGCACGTGCAGTGCTCTGGCCTCGCTATCAATGTAAATTATGAGCTTGTACTCGAGATATATCAATAAAGTTCAGTTATGTTCTGTTCCAAGTTGTTGTGTGTTTCCAGAAGACATGATCTCTGGGTTGGAAACACTGGTAAACCGGTCCTCTGAGCCAGGGTGCCACAACGCTTGGTATCAGAGCCACGCTGACTATAGGACACCCTAGTTAACCCTGCGCTAAAGCCGCGATTAGTTTAGAGTCTTGGTGTGACTTGCTTGTTGCATCTAATTGCTACATCGCATGCATATAGTTTTTATTGTGCTAACTGCTGGTTTGATGAGTGTAGATGGCACCAGTTCCGTACCACTACAACCATGAGCCGGCACCGTTCACTTTTCCAATACTGCTTCGTAGTGTCTAGCTTCGGTTGTATCCCAACGGCGAAGACCCAGTGTACCAGGTGTTCCGAGAGAAGCTTGCTGGTTCAATATACGAGTATCACGCGGAGTCCTTTCTTACTGCGATTTCGGATATTGGCAGCTACTCCCGTTCTTCCAAGGGCAGAACTGCTTCTACTCCAGAGCTGGCGATCCAGTTTGCTGTGATGGAGGCTCTCACTGACTTGCGCTTCCATGAGGTCGAGATGCAAACTCATCCAGGTTTCTTTCACTACCCCACCCTGTCGCCTGCGACAGGGCGAGTCCTTTTCGCACCTGTTAACACGGCGAGTGATCGTGCTACTGGTGTTCTATCTCGTTATCTGAACGCCAGTTACCGTATGATCACCTCCCTAGCTGAGGAGCTGACTCATGCCCGTGAGGCACTTGCGGCCGTTGCGGCAGCACAGTCTCCTCCTCCACCTCCGTTTTCACCCGTGTATACTCCACATGCTCCACCTTCTGAGACTCCTTCTAGTTCGTTCGGACCGCCAGGCTTTTCGTCTGGTAACCGACATGAGACCCCGGCAGAGTGGGCCTCACTTCTAGCCACTCCAGCTGCTCCGATGCTGCGGCGTCATGCTTCTTCTCCTTCAGAGGGAGAACCTTCTCGTCAGCGTCGTCGTGTTACCTTTGATCCGGAGGCCGAGATCCACATTATTAGCTCAGATTTCGAGACAGGGTCAGGCGACGAGGAGTCTTCAGTTTGCCAGTGTTCGTGCCACCCGCGCTACTAGAGTGGAGGCTTGAGTTTCAGTGCACGCATCATAGCATCCCTGCATATGTCAACTGCCGTATGAGCAGTCTAGTCATGATAATCCCCCTACTAGCTTGTCATGTATGATGTTGGGTTGCCTTGTATAATTATGTTGTTCGCTTTATTCCCTCTTTTATTCGGTTTTCTTTCTGGTGTCATACTACCATGCTTTCCCCTTATGGATGTTGCTCATCGATTCGGTATTTTGCAATGGGAACAAATTTAGGATGAAGAGGTGTAGTAATCAAGGCGGCGATGGAACTCCCGTTCGTCGATCCGCCAGACAAGCAGGACAGTCACCAGAAGATTTACCACCTCCACCCCCACAGTCACCAACCAGTGATCAGATTGTGAGAATGTTTGAAGAGAAAAGAAATCAAGATCTCATGGAATTTCTGAAAAGTATGTAGACTATGGTGGGTCAGAACAACCACAATGGGACACACTCTAAGTTGTCTGATTTTTAGCGGACAAAGCCACCTAGTTTTGGTCAAGCTGTGGATCCGATGGAAGCTGATGACTGGCTAAGGACTATGGAAAAGAAGCTAGACATAGCCCGCTGTGATGAGTCAGATAAGGTTCCTTTTGTTACTCACTACCTGGAGGGACCAGCAGCTATATGGTGGGACAATACAAAAATAATGTGGCCTTCTGGGGAAGATATTTCTTGGGAGAAGTTCAAAGAGGTATTCCGCAAGTGTCATATTCCTACTGGCATAATGAAGGTAAAGCAGAGAGAATTTCTTGCTCTTACCCAAGGGAACATGTCAGTGGGTGAGTATCTGAACAAGTTTAATAATCTGGCATGGTATTCCACCCATGACGTATCCACGGAGGAAAGAAAGATCGATCGATTTCTAGGAGGACTCAATCATACCCTCCGCTGTCAGCTCTGTATGCTTGACTTTCCTGACTTCCAGACTTTTGTGAACAAGGCTTTTATAGCCGAACGAGAGCATAAGTCGGGATATGATGATTGCGAGCGGAAGTTTGAACCCAAGAAGGACAACCGTGAGCAGTTTGTGCAGAAGCCACGTATCTGGCAACCAGGTTCATCTGAATACAAGCCTGCCTTGAACAATGGTAACAACAACAATAAGCCTGTCAACCAGGACAAGACCTTCGGCAAACAGCTAGTGCTGGAGGACTGCCGCCGCAACAACACATGCTTTACTTGTGGCCAGGGCGGGCATTACTCCAAGCAGTGCCCCTCAAGAAATGGGAAGCCATCATCCGACTACAAGCCACAAGTCAACAGTGTTGGACGCCGCCCCAATACGAACTTCTATCGCGGCCAAGTCCATCATATCTCCGCTGAGGAAGCCCGCGAAGCACCAGACGTGGTCATTGGTATGTTTTCTGTTAACAACATACCTGCAATAATTTTATTTGATTCTGGGGATTCTCATTCGTTTATTTCGCGGAGTTTTTCCACCTTGCACAAATTTTCTCCTTCTCTTTTGGACAAAATCATGGTGGTACAATCCCCTGGCTCCATGCTCAGAACAAATGTGAATTTTGGCTAAGAGAAGTAGGCTTTCTGGGACATGTTCTGTTAGAACAGGGTGTGGCTGTCGACCCCAGCAAAGTGATTGTTGTATTAAACTGGAAGACACCAGCCACAGTAACTGAAGTCCGCAGTTTTCTGGGATTGGCAGGCTACTACCGTCGCTTTATCGAAAGCTTCTCAAAAATAGCCAAGCCACTGACCGAATTGCTGAAAAAGAACCACAAATTTGCCTGGACGGAAGAATGTGATAGCAGTTTCATGGAATTAAAGACGAGGCTAACTACAGCCCCTGTCTTAGTTCTTCCAGACATCCACAAGAGCTTTGACATATATTGTGATGCTTCCAGGCATGGAATCGGTTGCGTTCAAATGCAAGAGGGAAAGGTTGTAGCATATGCATCCAGACAGCTACGACCTCATGAAGAGAACTATCCCACTCATGATTTGGAATTGGCAGCCGTGGTTCATGCACTAAAGATTTGGAGGCATTATCTCATTAGGCAGCGATGTCAGATATACACGGACCATAAGAGTCTCAAGTATATTTTCACCCAACCCGATCTGAATCTCAGACAGACAAGATGGCTTGAATTGGTCAAGGATTATGACATTGGAATTAATTATCATCCGGGAAAAGCTAATGTGGTCGCCGATGCCCTCAGCAGAAAGCAAGGTACCCTAAATGCAATAATGGAGGGAATCCATCCGAGGCTACGAGAGGAGTTTGCCAAGCTAAACATGGTGCTATGCGGCCCAACTAGCCCGGATACAATGGAAATTATTCCGACACTTATGGAAGAAATTAAGGCAGCTCAGAAATCAGATAAAGGTATACAAGAAATCAAGGAGCGCATTCCGCAAGGAAAGGCCAAGTCCTTCCGAATTGACGATCAGGGCACTGTATGGTTTGAGAACCAAATATGCGTGCCTGATCAAGAGAATTTGAGACAGCAAATACTCCGAGAGGCACATGAATCTGCATACTCTATTCATCCAGGAGGAACAAAAATGTACCAGGAGTTGCGAGAATCCTTTTGGTGGCCAGGACTGCGAAGGGATATTGCATATTATGTTGCCTGTTGTGACATCTGCAACAGAGTCAAGGCTGAACACCAGAAACCCGCTGGACTACTGCAACCTTTACCGGTTCCCCAGTGGAAATGGGATGACATATGCATGGACTTCATTGTTGGACTACCCAAGTCAACAAGAGGCCATGATGCTATCTGGGTCATCGTGGGTATACTTACGAAAGTGGCTCACTTTATTCCAGTAAAGACCACTTTCAACGCTTATCAGCTCGCACAGCTCTACATGTCCCGGATAGTCAGCCTTCATGGAGTACCCAAGTCTATCACATTAGATAGAGGCTCTTTGTTCACTTCAGCATTCTGGCTGCGATTACACCAAGCCCTGGGAACCGTGCTAAAGCATAGTACGGCATATCGTCCATAGACAGATGGACAGACCGAGCGTGTGAACCAGATATTGGAAGATATGCTTCGGTCCTGTGCTCTCACCTATGGACCCAAATGGGAGGATAGTCTACCCTATGCATAATTCTCCTACAATAACAGTTATCAGTCAAGTCTCAAGATGTCACCGTTTGAAGCTCTGTATGGACGAAAGTGTCGCACTCCTTTAAATTGGTCTCAGACAGGAGACAGCCGTATCTTCGGCACGGATTTGATGCTCGAGGCTGAGAAACAAGTCAAGGATATTCAGGAACGTCTTCGAGCAGCCAAGTCCCGTCAAAAGAGTTACTATGACCCTAAACACCGAGAAGTCACTTTTGAACCTGGAGAATATGCTTATCTCCGAGTTACCCCCATGAAGAGAATAAAGAGGTTTCACACCCGAGGAAAGCTTGCACCGAGATATATCGGTCCCTTTCCAGTAATTGCTAGAAGAGGCAGAGTGGCATATCAACTAGAATTACCACCGGAGTTGTCTGAAGTTCACGATGTCTTCCACATATCCCAGCTAAGAAAGTGCATTGCACCCCCGATCAAACAGGCAGATATGAGTGAGCTGGAATTGACTAAAGATTTGACCTATGAAGAAAGACCTATCAGAATATTGGATGAGATGGAAAGAACTACCAGGAGTAAGACAATTAAATTTTACAAGGTGTTGTGGGATCATCATACTGAGGAAGAGGCTACCTGGGAAAGAGAGGATTTTCTGAGATCAGCATATCCCCACTTGTTCCCTGAGCAACCGAATCTCGAGGACGAGATTCATTCTAAGGGGGGTAGGTTTGTGACACCCTGGTTTCTGGCAACTTTTTCTTTTCAAAATCTTTCTGGCTTTATTTGCAACTTGATTGGATTTTGAATCTTTTCAGTTGACTTTGGACTTATGAATCTCTCTGAGTGATCCAAAGCCCTCAGCATCTTGCCAAAATCTTGCCGCACACCTACTGGATCAAATTCCAATTCTCCATCTTTCCCAATTATTCATTTTCTTCATTTGGGAAAATCTGTCATCACTATGGGTTATGAAGCAACCTATAGTTCTGATGATCAGAAAAATCCCAAATTAATACCACACCTTCTTGTCATCATCTACTACTACAATCTTCAAAAACATTTCGTGGTCCAGTACAAAATTTTGTCCAGAAAACTCCATTTATCTCCTAGACAGTACTGGCCCTTTGTGAAGCAACTCATATTTTCCCAACTCAGAAAACTCTCAGATAATTCCCTGAGATACTAGGGAACCTATCTTGCCACAATATCCAAAAATATCATCTTGTCCAGTACAAGTTTTCATCAGCAATATTCAGACAAGTTTCTGCTCAAATGGAACCTCTGTGAAGGAAGTACCAGCTAGAGGTATTCAATTGAGCTGAAATTTTTATGGCAACTTCTATCCACCAAATAACTCCCACACACCAAAATCCAGCTCCAGCAGATCAACCAGATGAGTGCTACAAGCTCATCTTGCTTCTATACGAGTAACAACAGTTGTTCATGAGCTACCCTCAAATCTTGATGACATTTTCTCAAACTTGGCCAGTTTGGAGTCCTTCCAAAATAGATCATCCCAGACATCTCTATTGGCTCATCTCCAGCTCACCCCTCCTCCAGATCTCTCTCAAAGTTTCTGTCAGAAACTGTAGCTGAAGCTACACTTCGAATCAGAGTGAACCTAGCCAAGCCAAGGGCACAGGAGCACTAAGTGATCAAAGGAGAACGTGCTGGACATGGTGCGCCAGACTTCCGTGGCCTCCAGGTGCCAGACACCATGGTGAGCACGGCACTGGCATGCCAGTGCACGTGCTCTGCACCTCGCCCGCGTCTGGTGTGGTCATTCCGGCCGTCCCGCGTTGTCTTTCGGTATCTGGTGGTGCCGACGTCGTTGATGCCGTCCACGTACCCCACTCCAGGTTCTTCCCCTCGCCGGAATCGCCCTCACCGGCCGCCACCACAACAGGGCACTGTGACACCCGTGTGGGCACAGTTGCCCTGTCGCCCGTCATCTTCCTCCGCAAGCAGCCACCGCCGCACTAACTCTCCCTGCCCTCCTCCGTCCCGTCGCCCGCTCCCAGCCAGCCAGCGCGGCGTCCTCGCGCCGGCGATGTGGCCGAGCTCCGCCAGCTTCCAGAGAGGTCGCCCCTGCCTATAAAAGGCCATGGCCAGCCTCTCTAGCTCATCATCGCCCCTCACCACCTCCCAATCGGGCTCCCAAGCACCGAGCCAAGGCCGAGAGGCCCTCTGGCCTCGCCATTCGCCGGAGATCCGCCGCCACCCGAGCTCCACCACCTCGCCGATTAGCTTCACCCCAACCTCCACTGACTCCACGCCCGAGCTCTGCTCAGTCTCCTGACCCCGCCCAAGCCCTTGCCCGGTCGAAATCCTGCTGGAAACGCCGTCTCCGGCGACACCCGAGAGCTGCCACCACCGGAGAGGAAGAGGACGACGCCGTCCGGCCATCTCTCGCCAATCCACGGGTACGTGCGCGTTCGTCTCAGTGCGCTCGTTCCATCCCTGTAGTCGCCGGACCTCGCCGCCGCCTGTATCGCCGGCGACCATCGCCGGAACCCCGCCGCTCTCTGTTTCCCTCTCCCCCCTTTTAAATCTGACAGAGGGGCCCGCTCGTCAGTGGCTCACCGAAGCGGTAAGTGGAGGCGCCCTGGCGAAATACGCCTTCGACGTGGCCCTCTGCTGATTTTCTATTTTCTGTTTTTAATCCAGATTTGACCAGGAACTTTGACCATCCATAACTTTTCATCCATAAGTCCAAATCAATTGATTCTTTTTGCTTTGGGTTTGCCTTGAGCTCCTCTAATTTCTGGTAAATTTTGGTATTTTTCTCATGCTCAGACAATTTCTGGTGAACAGAACAGTGTTATGTGACATTTTTCCTTTGCATTTTTAAAATATTTTCAGAAGGAAATCCTTTTGACTTTGAAGCCCAGGAGTTTGTGGACAACCCAACAGAGCAAGGCAAGCCATGCCATCCATTGCATGAAGCATTTCAATAGTGTTGGTTATTTAATTGACTTATTTGCATTATTTTAATATGGGATAATTCAAAGTAAGTTATTTTGTTGCATAGCTACTGCCATGTTAAGTTATTCATGATAAATATCCATACTTGTTAAACACTTGGTAATGCTAAACCTAGTTGGTTGATCAAGTGCCACCTATCCGGACTTATTCGTGCAGCCACATTCGCCGGTATGGGACGGCCTTGACTTGGTTTGGCTTTGTGCTCTTTTATCGGTACCACCAATGAGGGACGGTTATGCGTGTGTGCTACCCTGATCAGGTAGACAACGATAATCCTGTGAGCCCAGTTGAGTTATTTTGCCGGCGTCCCCATTTGGGACAGTTTTGTTAGCCACGACGGTGGCAGGTGTCACGGGGTGACACAGGGGCCACCCAGGACATGACCCTGGGAGGGTATGATTGTCGGTGGTACGATAGAGGAGTCACGGGTCAGGCAGGTTTCGTTGGAGCAGCACCGGTCCACCCGAATGGGAGTACGAGGCCAGGAGCTCCATAGTGTGGGTAAAGTGCGCAACCTCTGCAGAGTGTAAGAATCTATTCGAATAGCCGCATCCACGGTATTGGATAGTCCGTACTAGGCCACTGAATGGTCAACCGTAATAATGATAATAATGATGGAAGAACTTGTCTTATGTTCAGAAGTACTCAGTGGATTATGAGTATTCTGAGGGTTGTGGAATAACCCCGAAGAGAGTAAGTTGGTATTCGGTAACAGTAAGCATCTAAGTAATTAATATGATCATTGCCATGCTATTGCTTGCTGCATTGTTATGGTTGCCGTGAGCTTGCGAGTACATTCCAAGTACTCACCTGGCGTATCATGCCAGATGCAGGAGAAGCCGAGGACGGAGGTCCCGATGGTTCGTGCTATGCTATCTAGGCCATGTCCCCAGCAATGTCCCTATGGATGGAGTTTTCCACGCTATGTTCCGCTACGCCGTAGAATCACCTAGTAGTATCGAGGCCCTGCTGTGTTCCATAAATAATGTAGATATTGTCCTAGCACGTGCAGTGCTCTGGCCTCGCTATCAATGTAAATTATGAGCTTGTACTCGAGATATATCAATAAAGTTTAGCTCAGTTCTATTCCAAGTTGTTGTGTGTTTCCAGAAGACATGATCTCTGGGTTGGAAACACTGGTAAACCGGTCCTCTGAGCCGGGGTGCCACACCGGCAGCACTGGATCACATGGACGCGCACCACCGCAATCAGCTGCTGATGGAGCCGACGGCCCCTGCCGTGAAGAGCTCAGGGTGGGAGCATGAGAAGCTCACCGACCCGAGGCTGGCACCCGTCTGGGAGCGGTTGGAAGACCACAAGGCGGTGCGCCTCACGGGGGCGATGGTCGTCAAGGAGTTCCTGCTGCGGCGCATAGCGCCACTCCAGCTGTGCTCACGCCCGGTGTGGAAAATCACTGGCTCGAGGGACCCCATGCGGCTGAGCGTCGCCAGCCTGAAGTCGGAGGTGGTGGATGGAATCATGCATATCATGCTCTGCAGCACCGCAGAGGACCCGCCCCGAGACGCGCTCCCGCTGTACCGCTACAAGGGGACCAAGGAGCTGGTCGCGGAGATGCCGGTCTTCGACGAGTGGGGCCTTGTGCCAGAAGGCCATGAGGGGCCTCGCGAGAACCCGATCGTGGTGGTCCCCGGCTCGGGGGACCTGGACGACTCCGACGCTTCGGGCGGTGACGCGGAGGAGAGCGACGGCGGCCCTGCCACGCGGACCCGCCGCCAGCTCATCTGTGGCCTCGAGGACGACGATGACGATGACGACGACGACGCCCGGTTCAGGGTTGAGCACTCCCGTCCTGCCGAGGCGGGCGGCGAAGGGAGCTCCAGCGCGACGGCGGGCGAACCGCGCGTGGAGGAGATGGATGCCGGTGGCAGGGGCACCGTGCCCCCCGCGGAGGATGCTGGCGCGGGCGGAGGGACAACTGAGCCCCCCGCCGAGAAGGACGACACCGAGGACCAGGCCGGCGGGCCTCAAAAGGGCGCCTCAGGAGCAGGTCTTAGGAGGAGGCCTCGCGAGGGCGACAGCGAGGACCGCCCGCCATTGGCCCTGAAGAAAAGGAAGTGGGTTGCCATTGACGAGTAAGTGTCTCTCTTACCTATTCCATTTTGCGTTTGCCCCACAGCCTGGGGCTGAGCCTCCGCCTCGCGCAGGGCATCCACGAAGAAGGAGAAGAAGAAGAAGAAGACGAAGAGGACCCCTGTCTCGGAGGGGGCCCTGGTGCCTGATGCGGGCGCCGAGGGGCGAGAAGAGGCCACCCGCCGCTCCGAGGCCAGAACAGAGCGCGTGGAGGAGGAGAAGGAGCAAGCGGTCCCTCCGGAGCCGCAGGTGGACGCAGCTCCTGAAGCTGGGGGTGCCGAACCTCGGGAGGCGGCCTCCGGAGGTGGCGCCATGGCTCCTGAGGTGCCCGCCACGGGGACGGACCTGGAGATGGGGGAGGCGGAGGTACCAACTCCTCCGCCGAGCGCTGCGGATTCCAGGGGCGCTCCAGGCAGCCCCCAGCACTCGCCAGCACGTGAGGCTCCCGCTGTGGGCGCAACAAGCCCGCGGGGTGCACCGCCGGGGCAGGAGGAGGTGGAGACTACGGCGAGCCCCCCACTCCTGACGAACGACGTGGGGCCTTCCCAGGCCATGACGGTGGAGGGCGGCGAGGAGTCAGACCCTGCCTGGGCCCTGACACTGGTGCACAACCGCACCCTGCTCTGGCGCGGAGTCCTGCGAACCGCGAGGGAAGCTCTGGGCCAGCTCGAGGCGGAGTTCCAGGAGGCTGAGGGGCGCCTCACCGAGGGGTGGCGCTGGCTCGACGTCACCGTCAAGCTGGGCCATCGCCAGGACAAGGTCGCGCAGGAGAAGCGCGAGAAGTCAGCCGCCGAGGCGAAGGAGGTCTTCGAAAGTGCCCTCCGGGAGGCTGACGCGGCCGAGAAGCGCCGCGAGGAGGCTGAGGCCCGTGCGAGGGTGCTCGAGGAGCGGAGTACCGCGGCGGAGCGGCTGTTTCAGGCGCGGGAGAAGGCCGTCACTTCCCGCAAGGAGGAGCTAGCGGCTCGAGAAGCCGACCTTGCTATTCGCGAACGGGAGCTCGCGCGAACGACGACCGAGTAGGCCACGGAGCGTGAGTGCCTGGAGACGCTGGACCGCCAAGTGGCCGCCGCCCAGGATGCCTACACCGCACGCATGGAGGCCGCCAACACCGACGCTGACGCGAGGATAGAGAGGAGCCACCTGGTGCATGTTGCAGATCACAGCAAGAAGCTGAAGTTCCAGGAGGACCGCTTCACGGAGAAGGGCGAAAGACTTCAGAAGGAGATTGAGGCCCTCAAGGAGCTCCTGACAGAGGCGGAGAACCGGCGTAAGACCACGTTACAGTCCAAGGCCAACACCGAGGCAGAGTTGGCCTCCCTTCAGAAGCAGGTGGGCGACATCTCCAATGTCGTTGAGCAGGCGAGGCTGGAGGCGGACCGGGCGCAGGGGTGGCAGCACGAGCGTGCCAAGATGTTCCGCTCCCTCGAGCTTCGGGCCCGCGGTGCTCTGGCCGTTATCTTCAAGGAGAGGCTCGAGGGCCCCCGCGAGACCCACGACGCCAGCTACCTCGACTTCTTCACCAAGCTCGTGGAGCGGCTTGAGGCTGGAGCAAAGAGGGTGAGCGGCATCATCGAGGACGAGTGCCGCGACCTCCTCTTCCAGGCTGCGACGCGGATCTTCAGCCATCTTCTCCGCGCTGACCCCAGCTTCGACTTCGATAGGGTGATAGCCCCCATGCCCGAAGAGCTCCGCGACAGCCTTGGGAAGGCGGTGGAGGACCATGTGGACGCTTTGATCGCGAAGTTCTCCCACGACAGCAGCGAGAGCTCCAGCGGTGTTGGGGGAGACGACGATGAAGGCGACGACGGCGATGATGATGACGCCATGGCTTCCTAGGTCCCCTTCCTTGGTTTACCTGTACCAGATTGACGTGGACCCGTGGGGGCGTAAAAACAAGGCCTTTTGTTTTAAGTACTGCATAATTTATCGTGATGCATGTTTCCTCGTGAGGCTCTCTCATGAGGCCTGTTTCCCTTTCCTTGTTTGCCTTGGTGCTCTACGTCATCAGGACCCAGCCCCCGAGCGGGCTACAGCCGTCGCTGGTATGTTAGGTCGCGTTGCCTGGACAAGGCCAGGAGGTGTAGGGCACTGAGAGGCGGTAAGGACTCCTGAGGCGCGATGCTCAGGGAGTCCCCCTTTGACGTGCAAGCGGCTTGCGCGGAGGAGAGAACATCAGCACTCAGCGAGGTCGCGGGGAGAGGAAACTTGAGAGGCGCCGCGAGCAGCTCATGAGGTATATTTGTACTTAGCTCTTGCGAGTGTCGATTGCCATGTCATGGCTGCGGGGCACGCCTCGCGAGGCTCCTGCTCATGAGGCCTCCCACTAGCACTTGGCGGAGATGGTCGCCGTAGGTTGGCTCGCGAGGCAGCGCTCGCGAGGCTCCCTGGGGGTTTACGAAGGTGTCTTGTCGTGAGTCACCTCGTGAGGTAGTGCTCGCGAGGCCTTTGAGTGCCTTGTTCTTGTGATAACTTCGCATTGATTTCATGAAACGGGGGGAGCAGTGCGCGCTTGCTAGCTTGCTCGTGGGTATCACGCGAGGAGACGAGACACCAAGGACCTTGGTGAGGTGGCATGCACGGGAGCATGCCCGCGAGCTAGAGCTCGATCACTTGGGTTTTTGCAGTGCTGCTGGGACTGACCCGAGCACAGGCACCGTGTCCAGCCCCCGCTCGTGAGATGCATAGGAGGAAGGTCGCGAGTGTGTACAGCTCCTGAGGCAAGCAACTTAGCAACACAAAAGATATCTTAGGAAATAGAGCTTTACTGAAACATAGCAATAAGTTCATTACACAACCAAAAAGAGAGGTGGTTGCCATGTTCGGCACGGATCATCGTGAGGTTGGTGCAGCCCGTGGGGCGCCCTCAAGTGATTGTTCTGCCAGCGCGGAGCATGGGGCTTCCACTGAGACGTGGGTGGGAGCTCTCGCGGGCCCATCAGGCAAACGCAATGAGAGGCTCCGGGGTGTGTACGCCCCACTTCGTTCGTACGCGTGAGGGTCATGGGTACAACTTGCGGAGGTGTTAGATGTTCCAGGCGTTAGGCACAGGAACTCCGTCCTCCGTCTCCAGTCGGGCGGCGCCCGGCCTGGAGACATGAGCAACCCTGAAAGGGCCTTCCCACATGGATGAGAGCTTGTGGAGTCCCTCTCTAGAGAGGATCCTTCTCAAGACGAGGTCGCCGACTTCGAGGGTGCGTGGGCGTATGTTGCGGCTATGATAGCGACGCAAAGCCTGCTGGTATCGGGCGGCGCGGAGGGCGGCCTGGCGACGTGCTTCCTCGAGGAGCAGCAGGTCGTCCTCTCGCGAGGTGTCCTGACGAGCCTCGTCGAAGGCAATGACTCGCAGAGAGCCGTGCCGGAGCTCAGACGGGAGGACTGCTTTGGCTCCGTAGACGAGGAAGAAGGGAGTCTCGCCTGTGGGCTTGGTTGCCATTGTGCAGATAGACCACCGCACAAACTGTAGCTCTTCAAGCCAGCCTTTGCCACAGGCTTCGAGCTTCTTCTTGAAGATTCTCATCTTGAGGCCCTTAAGGACCTCGGCATTGGCACGCTCGACCTGGCCGTTGCTTCGAGGGTGCACCGCAGAGGCGTAGCAGATCTGCGTGCCGAGGCTGGCGCAGTATGACTTGAAGAGGCCGCTTGTGAACTGGGAGCCGTTGTTAGTGATGATGCGGTTGGGGACACCGAAGCGGCTCACGAGGCCCTTGATGAACTTGATGGCAGAGCCTGCCGGGATGGTGCGCACGGGCTCAACCTCCGCCCATTTGGTGAACTTGTCGGTGGCGACGTAGAGGTAGCGGTAGCCGCCAGCTACGCGAGGGAAGGGCCCCAAGATATCCAGCCCCCAAACCGCGAAGGGCCACGAGAGGGGAATCGTCTAGAGGCCTTGCGCCAGTTGGTGGATTTGCTTGGCATGGAATTGACAAGCTTCGTAGGATTGGACCATCTCGGTGGCGTTGTGGAGTGCGGTGGGCTAGTAGAAGCCGCTGCGGAACACCTTGCCGGCAAGGGTGCGCGACGAGGAGTGATGGCCGCAGTCTCCTCCATGGATGTCGGCGAGCAGCTTGCGCCCTTGTTCTTCAGAGATGCACCGCAGCGAGACGACATTGGGGCGCCTGCGGTACAGCTCGCCGCCTTGCAAGCAGTAAGCGGTGGCCTGGCGAGCCACTCGCTCTGCCTCTGAGTCCTTCTCTGAAAGGGTGCCGTGAAGTAGGTAGGCCTTGAACTTCGCGGCCCAGCTGTCCGCTTGGGGCTCGAGCGCCAGCAGCAGGCGGGCTCATGACGCTGGGCCGCAGTCTGGTGTGCCCATGGGTGGTGCGGGTGGGAGTTCCTCGTGAAGCAGCATGGTGCTCGCGGCTGGCGGAGTAGCAGATGGCCTGAGGAGCCTTTCCTCAAAGATGCCGGGGCTCTAGGGCTCGTGGCGAGATGCTCGCTTGGCGATGTCATTGGCCTCCTTGTTGCCGCCGCGAGGAACGTGCTGCAGCTCCAGGCCAAGGAAACGCTTCTCGAGTTTACGTACCTCTTCTAAGTAGGCGGCCATGTGCTCGTCCTTGGGCTTGTAGCTTTTGTTGGAGAAGTTGACGAGGAGCTGCGAATCACCCTTGATGGTGAGGCACTTGATACCCAGGGCAGAGGCGGCCTTGAGGCCGGCGATGAGGCCCTCGTACTCTGCGATGTTGTTGGAGACCTTGTCGTCGCGCCTGAAGCGGAGTTGGACGGCGTAGTAGAGCTTGTCTCCCGTTGGCGAGGTGAGCACGACGCCAGCCCCCGCGTCCTGCCGGGAGAAGGCGCCATCGAAGTGCATGGACCAGCCGCCAGGCACTTCGTCCCTAGGCAAGAGGGATTCAGCCTCGCGAGGCTCCTCCTAGGGCGGGTCCGTCCAATCTGCTATGAAGTCAGCCAGGGTTGCGCCTTTGATCACCCTTGTGGTGCAGAATTCCAGCTCAAAGGCTTGTAGCTCGATGCTCCACTCGGCGACGCGGCCAGCGGCGTTGGGGCTATGCAAGACTTGCTCCAGGGGGTAAGACGAGATCACCTTGATGGGATGGCCCTGGAAGTAGTGGCGCAGCTTCCTAGAGGCGACGAGGAACGCGAGGAGGAGCTTCTGCTGCATGGGGTAACGTTCGCGCGCATCTCGCAGCTCCGTGCTGACGAAGTATACGGGGTGCTCGACGAGGCGGGTAGTTGTTGCAGCAGCTTGGTCTTCAGGGGGCCCGAGGGGCTCATGAGGCTCAGGAGGCTCGGGAGGCGGCTCACGAGGCGGCTCACTGGGGGCCTCCTGAGGCGAGGCCTCAGCAGGTGACGGTGCGGCCTCGGGAGGCGGTGGCGTGGCAGGCCTCTTCTGCGCGGGGACGCGCTCTTCTCGAACTGCCACCAGAGCCGTGCTGGCCGTCTGGGGAGTAGCCTCCAAGTATAGGAGCAGGGGCTCGCGAGAGTGTGGCGCGACCATGATGGGCAGGCTCGTGAGGTACCTCTTGAGGTCTTCGAAGGCAGCATCAGCCTCGGGAGTCCACTTGAAGGGGACGGATTTCTTCATGAGTTTGAAGAACGGCAGGGCTCGCTCGTCGAACTTGGAGATGAATCATCCGAGGCCATGCATCCCGCCAGGCGCTGGATCTCCTTGATGTTCTGGGGAGGGCGCATCTTCTCGATGGCCTTGATCTTCTTGGGATTGGCCTCGATGCCACGGTGGGAGACCAGGAAGCCGAGCAGCTTGCCGGAGGGGACTCCGAAGACGCACTTATCTAGGTTGAGCTTGAGGTTGACCTTGTGCAGGTTGTCGAATGTCTCCTGGAGGTCCGCAAGGAGGGACCAGGCCTCGTGATTCTTGACGACGATGTTGTCAACGTAAGCCTCGGCGTTTCTTCCCATCTGGGGTCCCAAGGCGATGCGCATCAGCCTCTGGAAGGTGGCTCCAGCGCTCCTGACGCCGAAGGGCATGCAGATGTAGCAGAATATGCCGCAGGGGGTGATGAAGGCCGTTTTCTCCACATCTTCGGCCGCCATCTTGATCTGGTGATAGCCTGAGAAGGCATCTAGGAAGCATAGCAACTCGCACCCGGCGGTGGAGTCCATGATCTGGTCGATGCGGGGCCGCGGAAAGGGGTCTTGAGGGCAGAACTTGTTGAGGCTCGTGAAGTCGACGCACATGCGCTCCTTGCCGCACTTCTTGGGCATGACGACGGGGTTGGCGAGCCATTCGGGATGGCGCACCTCTCGGATGACTCCAGCCTCTTGGAGCTTCTAAACTTCCTTGACGATGAAATCTTGCTTCTCTAACGCCTGGCACTGTGCCTTCTGTTTCACGGGGCATGCGTTGGGGCACACCGCTAAGTGGTGCTCGATCACCTCCCTCGGCACATCGGACAAATCAGATGCTGTCCAGGCGAACACATCTGAGTTTGCCCGATGGAAGGTGACGAGCGCGTCTTCCTATGCTAGGGAGAGGCTTGTGCCGATGGTGAAGGCAGGGCCTGAGCCGCTGCTGTCCACCGACACCCTCTTCGTCTCGGTGCGGTCCTGAGAGAACAGCTGCTTCTTCTTCGCGGGTGCGGCCTCGTGAGGCTCGGCAGCATCCTCGTCGGCAGGGTAAGCGGTGGCGGCAGCCTTGTAGCCGCTCTCGAGGGAGCGGACTGCGTCCTTCTCGTTGCAGCAGACGGTGATGATGCCGCTGCAGCCCGGCATCTTGAGGACGTTGTAGGCGTGGTGTGTCGCCGCCATGAACTTGGCAAGGGCTGGGTAGCCCAGGATGGCGTCGTACGGCAGACCGATATGCGCCACGTCGAATTCGATGAGCTCGGTATGGTAGTTCTTGCAGGTGCCAAAGGTGACAGGGAGGCGCACTTGCCCCAGAGGGATGGTAGAGCCATCCGTCACTCCGGAGAAGGGCCTGGTCGGCATCAGTTGGTCGTAGGGCACTTGGAGCGTCTCGAAGGTCTCGAAGGAGATCACATTGAGGCCGGCGCCTCCGTCGATGAGTATCTTGGTGATGGCGACGTTGCTAATGGTGGGGGTGCACAACATGGGGACCGTGCCCGCAGCGCTTGAAGACTTGGGGTGATCGTTGGAGTCGAAGGTGATGGCGTATTGGGACCACTTGAGGGGGCGAGAAGCCTCAGGCCTCGGGAGGGCAGCGTTCACCTCGCGAGAGAACAGCTTGAAGTGGCGGTTGGATGCGGGAGCCTAAGCTCCGCCTAGGATGCAAGCCACTCCGCAAGGCTCTTGGTAGCCCCCGGCGTCTTGGTCGGTCTGGTTGCCATCATTCCGTCGCGGGGGCGGTGGCAGTGGCGGAAGGGCAGCATTGGCCTGAGGGTTGGCCTCGCGAGGTTGGTCGCGCCAGGCGGCCTCGCGAGGCTGCTCACACCAGCCCTGGTGGAAGTTGCCGTTGTTATTGCGGTCTCCCCAGCGGCTGCCGTTACGGCCACCTCCACGGCCGGTGCCGCGGTTGTTGCGGTTGCCGCGGCGGCCAAGGCATTCGTCGCGAAGCAGCTTGAGCTCATGGCAGTCCTCAGTGCTGTGGGAGTGCGAGTTGTGGTAGGTGCAGAGAGGGCGGTTGTCCCTCTTGGGCTCGTCATGCTCCCGGCCGTGCTTCTGCTCGGGTTCCGCCGCGAGCACGGCAGGGCCCTTGCGCTTGGTGTCCTTGTTCTTGGCCTTGGCGGTGTCCGGCACCGCGTCGGGGTCATTGTGGACGAAGAGGCGGCCTTCCTCGGCCTTGGCGCACTTGTTGGCGAGGTCGAACAGCTCGAGCACGGAGTCGAGCTCGTCGTTGATGGCGAGCTTCTCGCGCATCCGGACGTCCGTGACGCCGTTAGAGAACGCGGAGATGATGGCGGCCTTGGAGGCGCGCGGGATCTTGTTGCGCACTTGGCTGAAGCACTAGATGTACTTGCGGAGGGTCTCGTCGGGGCGCTGGTGCACGCTGCGCAAGTCATTGAGCGTGAGGGAGCGCTCGTGCGTGCCCATGAAGTTGGTGACGAACTGCTGGCAGAGCTCGCCCCATGAAGAGATGGACGCCTCGGGGAGGTTCATGAGCCAGGAGCGCGGGTTGTCCTTGAGGGCCATGGGGAACCAGTTCGCCATGACCTTGTCGTCGCCGTTTGCTGCCTCGATGCTCAGGGCATAGAGCTGCAGGAACTCCGCGGGGTTGGGGGTGCCGTCATAGCGCGGAGGCAGCTCAGGCTTGAACTTGGTGGGCCACACCACACGGCGCAGGTCGCGGGTGAAGGCGCGGCAGCCCACGTAGCTGAAGGGGACGCCGCCGGTGAGGGCGGTGATACATCTCCAACGTATCTATAATTTTTTATTGTTCCATGCTATTATAGTATCAATCTTGGATGTTTTTATATGCAACTATATATCACTTTTTGGGACTAACCTATTAACCTAGTGCCCAGTGCCGGTTGTTATTTTCTGCTTGTTTTTGGCTTTCCAGAGAAACAGTACCAAATGAAGTCCAAATGCCATGAAACTTTTTGGAGATTTTTTTCTGGACAAAATAAACCAGGGAAGCTTCGGGAGGAGGCCAGAAGCCTCACGAGACCTCCACAAGGCACCAGGGCGCGCCCTAGGGGGAGGGCGCGCCGTGCTGCCTTGTGGGGCCCACATGACTCCGTTTGACCTAATTCCACTTCTATAAATTCACAAATATTGGGAAACCCCCAGAGAGCCAGAAGAAATAACCTTTACGCCACCGCAAGCCTCTGTTCTTCTGCGATCCCATCTGGAGACCTTTTCCGGTACTCTGCCGGAGGGGGAATCGATCACGGAGGGCTTCTACATCAACCTTGCTACCCTTCCGATGATGTGTGAGTAGTTTACCACAGACCTACGGGTCCATAGCTAGTAGCTAGATGGCTTCTTCTCTCTCTTTGATCTTCAATACAATGTTCTCCTTCATGTTCTTGGAGTTCTATCCGATGTAATCTTCTTTTGCGGTGTGTTTGTTGGGATCTGATGAATTGTGAGTTTATGATCAGATTATTCATGAGAAATATTTGAGTCTTCTCTGAACTCTTTTATGCATGATTGTTATTGCTTTGTATTTCTCTCCGATCTATCGGTTTAGTTTGGCCTACTAGATTGATTTATCTTGCAATGGGAGAGGTGCTTTGTGATGGGTTCAATCTTGTGGTGCTCAATCCCAGTGACAGAAAGGGACATGACACGTATTTGTATTGTTGCCATTAAGGATAAAAAGATGGGGTTTATTCATATTGCTTGAATTTGCTTCTCTACATCATGTCATCTTGCTTAAGGCGTTACTCTGTTTCATACTTAATACCCTAGATGCATGCTGGATAGCGGTCGATGGGTGGAGTAATAGTAGTAGATGCAGGCAGGAGTCGGTCTACTTGTCTCGGACGTGATGCCTATATACATGACCATTGCCATGAATCCGTCATAATTATTTGCTACTCTGTCAATTACCGAACAGTAATTTGTTTACCCACCGTATGTTTCTGCGCTCGAGAGAGAAGCCTCTAGTGAAAACTATGGCCCCCGGGTGTATCTTTATCATACTAAAAACCCAAAAATACCTTGCTGCAATTTATTTACTTTTATTTTTATTAGTATTTCAGTTTAGCAATTTATCTCTATAAGTTTTAATCCTTGCAAGTAACCGCTAAGGGTATTGACAACCCTGTTATTTGCGTTGGGTGCAAGTGTTTGCTCTTGTGTGCAGGTGCGTTTCAAAGGAATTTTGCTTGGTTCTCCTACTGGATTGATAACCTTGGTTCTTAACTGAGGGAAATACTTATCTCTACTGTACTGCATCATCCTCTCCTCTTCAGGGAAATACCAACGCAGACTACAAGTAGCAGGAAGAATTTATGGCGCCGTTGCCAGGGAGACATCATCAAAATTACCAAGTACCTTCACACAAATTATCATTCACTTGCATTTACTTTATTTACTTTTTGTTTGCCTTTGCCTCTCGTTTTCATCTCTGCCACTTCTCAAAAAAAAGATTTTTACAAAAACACAAAAATATTTTTTTTTTGCTTGTTTGCTAGTTTGCTAGTTCGATCACTATGTCGCTAGAAGAATTTCATGATAGTTTCTATAGCAGAAGATTGTCTGAAATTGAAAATGTTACTAAGAGTTTTATGACCTCGCAGTTTGAGCAAAACAAATTCTTTTCCGAAGAGCTTAAGGAACATTCTAGCTTGTTGGACGCCATTAATAAACAACTTGAAGATGTTAATCTAGAAGTATCAAACCTTCAGGCTCAACTTGCTAATACTGAAAATTTACTAGGAAAAATGTCGGATAAACAAGCAACTTTAGTAAATTGGATGGCTGCCAAACCGGAACCACTACGTAGTAATGATGAAGATATTAAAATGATTGGTGTCACTCCTATTGAATCATTATTTAGTAACATAAAACTTGATGAAAAGGGACTGGAGAAGAGTCAACTTTAGATAGAAGGAGTCCCATTTGTTTGGACGGTGATAATCTTGATCGAAAAAATGAAAAAAGTGGGTTTGGAGAGGTCAAAACTTTAAATAGTAATGCACCCACTACTTTGGATTACAAGGACTTTAATTATGATAGTTGTTCTTTAATTGAGTGTATTTCCTTGTTGCAATCCATGATTAATTCACCAAAGGCATATGAACAAAATAAAGCTTTCACTAAACATATTGTAGAAGCCATGATGAAAGCACATGAAGAAAAACTTGAGTTGGAAGTATCAATTCCTAGAAAATTACAAGATGAATGGGAACCAACTATTAAAGTAAAAATTAAGGATTATGAATGTAATGCTCTTTGTGATCTTGGTGCTAGCGTTTCCACTATACCTAAATCTTTGTCTCGGACATGATGCCTATATACATGATCATTGCCATGAATCCGTCATAATTATTTGCTATTCTGTCAATTGCCCAACAGTAATTTGTTTACCCACCGTATGTTTCTGCGCTCGAGAGAGAAGCCTCTAGTGAAAACTATGGCCCTCGGGTCTATCTTTATCATACTAAAAACCCAAAAATACCTTGCTGCAATTTATTTACTTTTATTTTTATTAGTATTTTAGTTTAGCAATTTATGTCTATAAGTTTGAATCCTTACAAGTAACCGCTAAGGGGATTGACAACCCTCTTATTTGCGTTGGGTGCAAGTGTTTGCTCTTGTGTGTGCAGGTGCGTTTCAAAGGAATTTTGCTTGGTTCTCCTACTGGATTGATAACCTTGGTTCTTAACTGAGGGAAATACTTATCTCTATTGTACTGCATCATCCTCTCCTCTTCGGGGAAATACCAACGCGGACTACAAGTAGCAGGCGGCGCGGTTCTGGCGACCGACCGCCGCGACTTCTTGGATGGTCCTGTCTTGGCGCTGGCACTGCTGCTCGAGGAGCACGCGCGCGTCAAGAGGCGCACACCGGACGATCTGGCAGCTGGGCTCGCCGTAGTCCAGAGAGGACGCACCGCGGGATGGTTCATGTGCCCACGCGTCGCGGTGGCGCCAGGCCTCCTCGCCATGCAGAGGAGGCGGAGGGGGCGCGTTGTGCGCCACGTCCCCGGCGCGAGACGGCAGAGGACGGAGCGTGTGAGAGGGCACCGGGGCGTCGCCAGCGGCGTTGAAGAGCTCAGTGTTGCGGCCGAGCCAGGCGTCGTAGCCGGCGTCGGTGGGGCGGTAGCGCAGGAGCTCACGCGCCATGAGTTGCGCGGCCTGCAGGGCCGATGCGTCGCACTGGGCGAGCGAAGAGGCCATGGCAGTGTGGCCGTCCGCCCGCACGGACGATTGGAGGGAAGAAGCCTACTGCTCCCTCGCAGCGGGGTCGGTGACAGCGCCGGCGGCGCAGCGTCGGCGGTCGTCGCGGGCGACGGGCTCCGTCTGGGCCACCCTGGCAGGTCGGCGCGCGCGGCGAGTGTCGGCATGGCGGCGAGGAAGAGGAAAGAAATGAAGCGGCCCCCTACCTGGCACGCCAAATGTCGGAGCCAGGACTCCGGGATCTAGAGGTTCGAACACTGGGGGCATGCTAGCTCTTTCCGACCAAAGGTGACCACGGCGAGGCTACGGCGAGAGCGCTACGCGGGAGCACGACAGGGGACACGACGGTTACCCAGGTTCGGGCCACCTTGCGGTGTAAAACCCTACTCCTGCTTGTGATTGGGATTGCTGTGGGCGAGAGGATGTTCTCGCATACAGGGTAGGAAGTAGAGGAATCGATCCCCCTGAGGGTGTCCCAGACTAGGGGGTACTCGGGCTGCCGGCCTATCTCTCATAGGCCGGGCTGGTGGGCTTCCCTCTACTCGTCGATGGAAGGCCGGATTGTGGGCGACCCCGTGTATCAGAAGGAAACCTCCGAAGAGTTGGCGTCTCCTCCAAGGAATAATTGGCGTGGCCGGCATGTTTATCCCCTGATGGTAACCGACCGTATGTAACCCTAGGACTCTCT
The DNA here is from genome assembly GCA_039707655.1 of Elymus sibiricus. Lineage (NCBI taxonomy): Eukaryota > Viridiplantae > Streptophyta > Magnoliopsida > Poales > Poaceae > Elymus > Elymus sibiricus. The sequence goes on from CM077670.1 coordinate 179,518,422, forward strand.
GGTGTCTATATAAACTAGAGGGTTTAGTCCGTAGAGGATCATCATATCCATTGCCTAGGGTTTAGCCCATCCAATCTCGAGGTAGATCAACTCTGTAACCTTCATACAATCACATCAATATAATCTAGCAGGACGTAGGGTATTACCTCTTCGAGAGGGCCCGAACCTGGGTAAATCGCCGTCTCTACGTTCCCTGTTACCCATTGATTCCTAGACCCATAGTTCGGATCCCCTACCCGAGATCTACCGGTTTTGGTACCGACATTGGTGCTTTCATTGAGAGTTCCGCCGTGGGTCACCAAGGATCAATGGCTCGCCTTCTCATTGGCGAAGGAATCCACAGTGGGGACATCTTCGTCCCCGGACAGCTCTTCGCGTTCGGCAGCATTGTGCTGCACGCCGATCCGACCGGTCACCTTGACCAGGTCAGTAGCTTCACCCCTGAGCAGGAAATCAGGTTCGGCGGCCTTGAGTACGTCGCCGATGCTCGGGGCGATCTGGTCCTTATTGGGTTCTCGGCTTTACCTGGGGAGCCTACCAATCCCGAGGCCTTGACCTCGGATTTCCTCCCCGTCCCTATCCCCAGGCCGGGCCTCAGTTCGGATCTGGCCCTGAGCTGAGATCCAACCCCAGCGCCAGAAAACCAAGGGTCACCCTTGGCCGGACACATTCATAGCATTGGCGCACCGGAGCTCAACTCCGACGGATGCCCGAACATGAATCTGGTTGACCTCTCGTTTTTAAGCGAGATGTTAGATCGGATCCAGAGGATGAATATCGCGGATGGCCAGCCACGGGGAATTTTGCGTCCCACCCACCACCCACTTGGTAGCCACTGTCGAAGACTTAACCGACATGCTGGACTATGCCTCCGAGGAGGCTGATGACATGGACGAGGATATCGACGTCCCGCCCTACACGGATCCCTCCCTTGCCACTTCCAATACCGGAAAGTGGACCGCCACCTCCACCTATGACGTTTACATGGTCGACACCCCCATGAAGGACGGTGACACAACCACAAACGACGGCGACGATCCCGCCGAAGAACCGCCCAGACGCCGACGACGGCGAGCCAGAGGGCGGGGAAAGGGCAAGGAAAATCACACAGACACGAACGACACTGGAGATAACGAGACTCCGGACAACTTGGGGGAGCTCGGCGATAACACGCCCGAGCAGCGCCCCAACGCCCCTGAAGGGCACGAGGACCAGGGTGACCCCGAGGACCTCGACGATTCCGAGGACAACAATTACCTTCCTCCGTCCGAAGAGGAAGATAGCCTCGGACCCGAAGACTTTATCGTCCCAGAGGATCCCCTGGAGCAAGAGAAATTCAAGCGGCAACTCATCGCCACTGCCCGAAGCTTGAAGAGGAAACAACAACAGCTAAAAGCCGAACAGGATACGCTCAACGACAGATGGACGATGGTCTTAGCTGCCGAAGAAGGCCTTGACGATCAACGTCAGGGCCAATACAAGAGTTACCCACGGCGGCACCTACTCCCAGAATTTGAGGATGAGGCCTTCGAGCCCATGCCCCCCAGACGAACTTATGCAAACCAGCCCGACCGCCCCCCTCGAGGATGAGATAGGCCGGCTGTGGAAACCGAACTCCCACCCGCGCCCCCTCGAGGACGGGATAGGGCGGCCGGGGAAGCCGAACTCCCACCCGCGCCCCCTCACCGAGCAGGCAAAGACCCGGTTCAACTGGACGACCAATACGATCTGCGACACGACCTAAACGCACGAGGGATCCAGTCGAGATCCATCTATGGATCCACAGGATACACACCCGCCGGACGGGACGGATACCAAGCCTGGCGCGATAGAAACGACAGAGCTCGGGAGCAGCACCGTGCCCGGATGATAACCGATCTCCGGCGCGATGTGGCCCGGGCCAGGGGCGCCGCACACCCAATGTGTTTCACTGACGAGGTGATGCAGCATCAGTTCCCCGAGGGGTTCAAACCCGTCAATATAGAATCCTACGATGGGACAACTGACCCGGCCGTGTGGATTGAGGATTTTCTCCTCCACATCCACATGGCCCGAGGAGATGATCTCCACGCTATTAAGTACCTACCGTTGAAACTCAAGGGACCAGCAAGGCATTGGCTGAACAGCCTACCCGAAAACTCCATCGGGAGCTGGGAAGAGCTCGAGGATGCATTCCGAGCTAACTTTCAAGGCACCTACGTTCGGCCACCGGACGCCGATGACCTGAGCCATGTTATTCAGCAGCCCGGGGAGTCAGCCCGGCAATTCTGGAACCAGTTCTTGACCAAGAAGAACCAGATCGTCGACTGTCCGGATGCCGAAGCGATTGCGGCATTCAAACACAGTATTTGGGACGAGTGGCTCGCCCGCCAGCTCGGCCAGGACAAGCCGAGAACAATGTCAGCCCTTACCTCCCTAATGCCCCGCTTTTGCACGGGTGAGGATAGCTGGTTAGCTCGTCGAAGCAACCACCCCGAAGACCCCGGCACTTCAGAGGCCCGGGACGGGAACGGAAAACCCTGGCGCAATAGGAATAATAAGCGCCGGCACTCAAACAACGGCAGTGAAGCCGATGACACAGCAGTAAACGCCAGATTCAGCGGCTCGAAATCGGGACCGCGGAAAAAACCCTCTAAACGGAACCGGGACGGCCCGTCTGCGCTGGATAGAATATTGGATAGGCCCTGCCAGATTCACGGCACCCCTGATAAGCCAGCTAACCACACCAACCGTAACTGTTGGGTAATTAAACAGGCCGGCAAAGTCACAGCCGAAGAACAGGGCAAGGGCCCCCGTAGCGAGGATGACGACGAACCTCGCGGGCCGAACAACGGAGGCCAAAAATAGTTCCCTCCAGAGGTCAAAACCGTGAACATGATCTATGTCACGCATATACCAAAGAAGGAGCGGAAACGCGCGCTTCGGGATGTCTACGCCTTAGAGCCGGTAGCCTCGAAATTCAACCCGTGGTCGGCTTGCCCGATCACTTTCGACCGTCGAGACCATCCAACCAGTATACTCCATGGAGGAACGGCGACTCTGGTGCTCGACCCCATCGTGGACGGATTTCACCTCACCAGAGTCCTTATGGACGGAGGTAGCAGCCTCAATCTGATTTACACAGATACAGTGAGGAAAATGGGGATTGACCCGTCAAGAATCAAACCCAGCAACACCACCTTTAAAGGTGTAATCCCAGGTGTCGAGGCACACTGCTCGGGATCCGTGACATTGGAAGTTGTCTTCGGCTCTCCCGATAACTTCTGCAGCGAGGACTTGATCTTCGATATTGTCCCCTTCCGCAGCGGTTACCACGCACTCCTCGGCCGGACTGCGTTCGCCCGCTTCAACACCATCCCGCACTATGCATACCTGAAGCTCAAGATGCCAGGACCAAAGGGCATTATTACCATCAACGGTAATATCGAGCGCTCGCTCCGAACGGAGGAACACACGGCGGCTCTAGCCGCCGAAGTCCAAGCCGCCGAAGAGGCGTCGCAAGCCCAGTCTACTGCCAAGACACTGGACGCACGCAAGCGCTCCCGAGCTGCAGCCTCGGTCCCGGAGCACTCCCATGCTCACCCCAAATAGGGGTACGTGCCCCATAGCACGGCCCACCTAGTCGCGAAATACGTACCTCGAGTGCACAATTTCGCGCTCAAAATTCCATGGGTAGTTGTCGGGAAACATGACACAAAGACCGGGAGCCCGGTTCGACCGAGCAATGGCCTACAGATGTCTTCAAATCAACATCGACAACGGGCACCATCTAGGGCCCGATCAGCGTCAAACTGATATACCACGGCGACTTATCAAAACCCTTCTCCAAGGGCTCGTCTACCGAACATTAATACTTTCGCCGAACATACAGTCGACAGCTTCGCTCACACGGAAGCTTCTTGAAGAGCAAAGGCGCAGACGTGCAGCAGGGCGTAGTAGGGACATCAAACCACTCATGAAGGCCCTGTGTAAACCTTTACTCTAACATATTCATTTCTTCAAAAGTATCTATCAAAGTTACTTCGGCAATCTGGATTGTACGGTTGGACGTCACATATTCAAAGGAAATAAAGACCAATTTTTCTATGGTACTTGTGCAGTCATTCGCGTTGCATATTCCTTTCCGCTTTTTAAGCCGAAGTAAACTATTACGATACGTCCCTTTTTTTGTAACCGGCTAATAGACCGGGGGCTCGAACATAAATCTTGCCTCAAACTTTATCCCGGCACTTATTTTTATTTTATGTGCTCGGTGTCGCGGATATTGCACTGTATGAATCAGTTCTGAATTGCGTCTTTGGTCAATAGTTGGGTTGCCCGGCTCCTGTGTTTACCCTCTTACGTTCCGCACTGTTCGGCTAAGAGGGTAAAGGGAGAACCACTGCGATTGTACTTCTAGCTAGCCTGGTTAAGTACCTCAGTGGAGAAAGCCGAAAACTGACTGTCCCAATAAGTGAGAACTGGTCGGCGATCCGATGACTCGTGTTAAACTAAAATCGTTGGAGGTTAGTCCGTGTTAAATGAAGGGTTCTCTGTTACAGAAACCATGTGATGATGGTATCAACCGCGGCTTGTCCGAATATCACAAACATTGGGGGCTCGTCACCAGCCCCCACAGTCAAGCTCCTCTGGCTAAGTGAAAGCACTAAAACCGCATAGTCTGATTGCCTGGTTTTCCATACATACAACCGCCTCCGGGCACCGAGACGTCGGCTAAGGGTTCAAGTATTACGAGAAAACACCCCATGCAGTATCTGCAAGGGGGCTGAAGCGGACGACTGGTCACTTTCAGTTTACAAACGGCCGCACAGGAGTCAAAATTAACATAAGCAGGCACTTTATTCACAGCCAAACAACTTGCATTACAATAAAACACAAGTTTCAACTCCTTGGCTACAAGGAAACTAAATCTACACATGAATTACATCTTTTGAGCACTGGGCCTCTACTGCCCGAGCACAATCCATCACGATGGGAAAGTATTGCTCGGGGCGCCTATGCTCCTTCCCTAGCGGCGGAGGTCCAGTGGCCATCTCGGTTGGCTTTATCTTTGGCCAATGTACCATGGTTTTGCCGAAGGCCATCCGAGCCCCCTCAATGCATGCGGAGCGCTTCCAGGCGTCGATCCAGGAAGTGGCGTCGTACAACCTCTGCACCAGACCAAAGTAGCTGCTCGGCAGCAGCTCCGACGGCCATAGCTTGACGCAGAGGTCCTTCATCGCCGGCTCCGCCATCCGATGCAGCTCCATCAGCTGCTTCATTTGGTTGTTGAGGAGGGGAGGGTGTTCGGGCGCTTGAAATTGCGCCCAGAATAACCTCTGCTCGGTCCGACCCTCCTGGGCAGCGAAGAACCTCGCCGCATCAGCCGCACTCTTCAGGAGGTTCGCAAAGGCGCCTGCGGAACGTCACACCCGCGTGAGCAAAGCGAACCTGTTACCACCAAAGACACTCTGTAGCAAATATGGCTTACCATCCGTAATGAGCTTCACTTGGCGGAGTTCTTCCTGGTAGCCGCGCGCCTCTGTCCGCGCTTCCTTGGCCACCGACCCCAATGAGGTTAGCTCGGCGGCCTGCTCTTTATTCTTCTGCTCGAGAGCCTCACACTTTGCGACGGCATCCGCGAGCTCTTGTTGCACTTCCGCCACTCTGGCTTCGTGCTTCTGACTAGCGGTTTTCACCGAAGTCAGTTCGGCAGCCGCTTGTTCGGCTGCCGACCTCTGCTCCGCCGCTTCCAGCTGAGCCGTCCTCAGCGCGGCCTTGAGGTTCTCGACCTCCACGGCGGCAGCTATAGTAATACCAGTTGATTCCGTTTAGGCTAATTTAAAACTTACTTAACAAAAATGCAACGGCCGTACGTAAATACTGCAGTCCGGACTTGCCTTGCACCTCGTCGAACCTCTTGTTCACCAGGCCGAGGTCATCCTCGGAGCTTTTGAGCTTCCGATTCAGCTCGTCCAACTCCTCAGCGCTGCTGCCGAAGACGACGCCTGCGCATCACTCTACGCACATTAGTATCCAAGATATTGATTTTTGATCCTCTGACCGGCTTTGATCCCGCCAGCCAGAGTCTCGGGGGCTACTGTGTATAAGGCCATACAAAAGAAATTCTTTAAGGGAAAACATTACTTGGCTCACCTTGAAGCCTATGAGAAGGCCATTGAAAGCCTCCTTCAGTCCGCTATCAACGGACTGAAGACTTTGCAGCACCGCGCCCATAAGGGCACGGTGGGCACGGTGCTCTTCGGCGATAGAGGAGCTGGTTAGAGCATCCTCCATCTCATCCGGCCACCCAGTCGACGCCCGCTCTGGGGCGGGCGGGGGTGGCGGGGGCACTTCGGCTTTTTCCCTCTTGAGGACCGGCGTGCCCGACTCCGGACGTCTTGACGACTCCGGAGCCGCTCTCGGAGAGAGCTCGGATTGTCCGGGCTCCTCCTCTTCGTGAACCAGAGGGGCCCTCCCCTCCTAGTCTTCGGCGACCGAGGTGTTTGCCTCGGCCATGATGACGTCGCCCCCTCCCCCTGTGTGCGGCACGGGGGTAGGGGTCCTCCTCGACAGGACCTCCTCGGCCTCCTCGACGATTGGGGGAGGTGAGGCGCGCGATTCGGTCCCGCTCTCTGCCAGCGCGGCCGGTGGAGAATCCCCCTTCGAGACTCGGTCGGTGCGGAGGTCGCGCAGCGGGCTACGATATCAAAAGCAAAAAGTGGTCGATATTGAGCTTAGTTCGGCCGAAAACACTTACGAGGATACTGGAATGCGTACCTTTGGGCCTGCGGTTTGGCCCTGGGGATCCTCCGAGGAACCTCTTCGGAGGGCTCGGAGTCCTCGACAGAAGCCGAGCTATGGTCGGACAGGGCCACCTTGGCCCTGCATGCTCTCTTGAGGGGAGGGCGGAGCGGCTCCTCCTCGATGTCTTCGGACGCCGCCCTTTTCCCCGTTCGGGAGGAATCATCTTCCTCCCCTTCTCCTCCCTGCTCCTTCTCCTCCTCTTGTGCGGAGGAAGCATGGGTGTCCCCGGATCTAGTGTCCGGGGGTCCCTGGGAACGGAGGCCCTCTCTGGCCTCCTTCTTCTGATCCTTCTTCTTTTCCTTCCTCTCCGGCGCCTCGTATGGCTCCACGGCCAACTTGGCCGTCAGTAGGGGTGTCCTGGGCCCCTCTGGCAGCGGCACCGGACTGTTGATCCGCTCGGCCTTCTTCAGCCAGTTCTGCGGGCGGGAAGTGAAAAGGCTAAGTACCTTATCAAAAGGGAATAGTTCGGGTATAAGTACAAAATTATTCATACCTCCCGTGGGGGATTTGCGGCGTCGAGTCCGATGTCTTCCTCCTCGGCCGGCCAGTCCTTTTGTGGCTTGAACAACGCCCTCCACAGCTGAGCGTGGGAGGTGCGAAAGAAGTTGCGCATGGTGGCTGGGTCTTCAGACTTGTAGGCCCACATGGGGGAGGCCCTATCCTGGCATGGGAGGATTCGGCGGCCGAGCATGATCTGGATCAAGTTGGGCAGCTCGACGCCCTGCTCTATCATCTTGGCGATCCGGCTCTGCAGCTGCGCCACCTCCTTGTTCACCCCCCAGTCGAGGCCCTTCTTGGTCCATGAGACCAGCTTCGTTGGGGGTCCGGATCGGAAGGCCGGAATCGCCCCCCAATCCGCGCTCCTTGGCTCGGTGATGTAGAACCATTCCTTCTGCCACACCTTGACGGTCTCGATGAAGGTGCCCTCTGGCCACTCCACTCGGGGGAGCTTGCTGACCATAGCACCCCCACAGTCCGTCAGCTGGCCATCGACGATCTTCGGCTTGATGTTGAAAATCTTCAGCCACATGCCGAAGTGTGGCTGGATCCGAAGAAAGGCCTCGCAGATGATGATGAAGGCCGAGATGTGGAGGAAGGAGTTCGGCGCGAGATCGTGGAAATCAAGCCCGTAGAAGAACATGAGTCCCCTGACGAAGGGATGGAGGGGAAAACCTAGGCCTCGTATGAAGTGGGGCAGGAATACCACCCTCTCGCCCTGCCGCGGTGTAGGAACGACCTGGCCGGCCTCTGGGGCACGGTGGGCGATGTTGGCGGGGAGATAGCCCGCGTCCTTCAGCTCCAAGATGGCGCTCTCAGTGACGACAGACGCCTCCCACTTGCCTTTGGACCCGAAGCCCGCCATTGCTGGATTAAAACTGGCGGCCGGGTTCTTGGATAGGAAAGTGGATCTGGGCGCTGGATCTCAAAGAATGGGGAAGGCAATGGCGAAGGCAGAGAGGGAGCGTGCGAAGGAAATGGAGACCGTTCCCCTTTTATGGGCTGTAAAACCCACGGCCCTTTTACTGCGCCGCAGTCCTCGCCATTTCCCCATGTAACCGTGCCATCATGCGCGCGTGGGGCGGGGCAGATTATTGATCATATCCCTTAAAACCAGGGCACGATCTCCATATCGATGGGACGTGCCAATGAAAAACCCGCCTCGAACCGCGAATCAAGTTTTTCATAAAACAACTCGTGGTCGTGGCGCATTGTGACCCTTCGGTAAAAAGTTGTCAGATGGGGGTACTGTTCATACCGAGGTGACTGGCCTTCGAGGCTAAGTTATCGATACCCCTTGGCGACCGAAGTATATTTCGGGGCGGGCGCGGCCAGGCAACACATAAAGACTCGACTCAGAAGGAGATGCAGGCCGGTCATCAATACCACAGAAGGAAGGGAATTGGTCCACAAAGCCGATGGTGTTCGGCGTCTACCTCGGCTTCGAAGACTAGTTCGGGGGCTACTGAGGGTGTCCCGGACTAGGGGGTACTCGGGTTGCCAGCCTATCTCTCATAAGCCGGGCTGGTGGGCCGCCCTCTACTCGTCGATGGAAGGCCGGATTGTGGGCGACCCCATGTATCAGAAGGAAACCTCTGAAGACTTGGCGTCTCCTCCAAGGAATAATTGGCGTGGTCGGCATGTTTATCCCCTGATGGTAACCGACCGTATGTAACCCTAGGACTCTCTGGTGTCTATATAAACCAGAGGGTTTAGTCCGTAGAGGATCATCATATCCATTACCTAGGGTTTAGCCCATCCGATCTCGAGGTAGATCAACTCTGTAACCTTCATACAATCACATCAATATAATCTAGCAGGACGTAGGGTATTACCTCTTCGAGAGGGCCCGAACCTGGGTAAATCGCCGTCTCTACGTTCCCTGTTACCCATTGATTTCTAGACCCATAGTTCGGATCCCCTACCCGAGATCTGCCGGTTTTGGTACCGACACCCCCTACAATGGCAGCTCTGCCCCTTTTATAACCGCCTTGGTCCTCTTTCCCCAAAAACTTAGGCGGGAAGGGTCGCCACACTTGGCGGGTTTTGAAAGGGGACATCCGCTCAGTCTATCCTGACTAAAGACGGTCTTCGCCTGCAAAAGCATGATCTATGACGCGTTGGTGGGCTTAGTGGTGACCTTCACCCTGCGCGCCTTGCTGTCTCGGTCTTCTATCACCAAATGGGTAGTCCTTGGGACTTGCTTTGGGGGTGGGCAGCTGGGGCTGCCCCCTTAGTACCAAAGAGGAAAGCTTCTCTATCCGCGCCCGTTGGCGAGGCCTCTGCCGCCCTTCGTCGCTACGCGTGTCACCCACATGGTGGACACAAGACTGCGCAGCCAACATCAGGCAAGATGGCCTCGGGCGCCCGGCTCGGGAGGGCGCCTCGGGAGGCAGCCTCACGAGAGGGCCTCGCGAGGCTCGTGCCGACGCCGCGGCTAAGTGCTGGCAGGTCGTGCCTTGAGGCGGGGTCCTCAGGAGGCCGTCGCCTCGGGAGATGTCTTCGCTTCATGGCACCCTTAGATAGGCCGCGTCTTGGGCCTTTGCCCGGCGTCATTTCCTAGGCCGCAGGCAGACGGGCCAAGGTACCCTGGTTCCCAATGGCCCGACAAACTGAACTCGGATTTAGGTAAGTCTAAGACAACAGTTCGGTTTTTGGGTCTCACAGGCCAGAAACGACCTCGGATGAAGATGAGCCCAAAAGCAAATTTAACCGTTTCGACGATACGAACAACTTTCATGTTGAACGTTTTTCGATTCAAGGCCATCTTCAATACCCTACGGGGCCATCTTTAACTTCCAGTCGGACTCGGTCATGCAGTTTTCTGGACTGTCCAAGTCTTGTAGCAACTTTGCAGGCCGTATACTATCTCAGATGATGATGACTCCAAAAGCAAAGTTGACCGTTTCGACAATACACGCAACTTCCGTGTAGAACACTTTTCCATCCGAGGTCATCTAGATAATCTTTTGAGCCCATTTTCAACTTCTGTTTGGATTTTCACTCAAACCGGCAAGCCTTTCAAAACCGGCAAGCTCTCAAAACCGGCAAGCACTCAAAATCGGCAAGCTCTCAAAACCGGCAAGCACTCAAAACTGGCAAGCACTCAAAACCGGTAAGCATTCAAAACCGGCAAAGGCCGAATAGCTCGCGCGACCCATCAGACATCACCTAGGTGGGTGTCTGGTACCTCGCGCCACTTTTTCATCATGGCCGGTCCGCAGAGTGTTGCTTCTAACTTTTGCATACGAACTCGGATTGGGACAATTTTTATATCAAAATCAACCGTTTCGACGAGACGAAGACAATACATGTAGAAAGTTTTCTCATATGGGGCCGTCTTGAAGGCGTAATTGGCCGAAGCGGTGGGCTTCAGTTCGGCCTTACCTATTTCGACGAGACTAAGCATCGGCTATTGATAGATATGCAATACACTATGATTAACATGGTAGCCAGATGCTTGTTATGCCAATTCTCTCCAATTGTCATGTTTAGATATATGAACAATTTGAAAGCCACCCAAGGAGAATATTACATCTAAACATGCCTCAAGATAAATTATAAGTGATTTGTTAAGACATTGATAATTTTTTGATATTTGTTGCACTACTAATAACGAATCACCGAAAGCCTCAATATGTATAGCACCTATAGCACGTAAAAGCTCCAATCCAAATAACAATGTATATTCGGCTTTGATTATTTGTGCAAAAAATATTCTAAGCGGCATGAGGCTTAAAAAATAGTACCATGAGGAGACATATAAACAACACCAACACCTTGGCCATTGTTATGAATCTCCATGGTACTAGAGAGATAAGGCTAATATCAATATCATGCATGTCATTAATCCGATGTTCAATAATAAAACCAGCTATGATTTGGCCTCTCATAGATTTCAAAGACGTGTAAGCCAAATCATATTCAATCAAAGTATGAGCCACTCGTCAATTCTGTTAATTGGCTTATGCAACATATATTGAATGGCATCGGTTATAATGTCTAAACTCCATCGAAGCATAACATAGGTATAAGTATAAATTTCAACAAATATGTGCCTTGTCTCGGTATCCAACTGTGCTAAGGACGATGTCAAAATACTGCACCGGCCATGCTTAGATAGAATCTCAGGGCGATAGTCAAATATCGGCCATTACCATAAGTTGCATGTATACTTCATCCACCAAAGCATGTATAGCCAAAATAAACAAATGAAATGACAAATCAAGTATTTCGGCCGTTTGGATCAGCAACAAACTTGTAGCTAATCAAATGTATAATGATTTGGTAATACCCTTTCATGATGTAAGAAATTATATTGCAACCATGGATCAAAATAAGCCCATGGAGGGTAACCAATCATACCTAAGGATGAGTTCCATGGCAAAGGCATCAATGGCATGGTTGAAGAATATGGATGATGTGCTAACCGAAGATTTTGATGTTGTGATGCAAACCTTCGGCTTAATTATTTGTCGCTTCCATCCTTCTCTTTCTTTACTTTTGTAACACTTGTTGCAATAGAAGGCTGGACATCATTTTTGTTTTGATTGCCCCCCTTAGGAACCCATGCCATGCTCTTCTTTCTCAGCTCTTGTGCACTAACCTTTTCTAATTCCTTCTTTTGCCAATATGATAAGCCGAGAGGGCACCTCGGCTGTGATGCTGTTTCGACCAATGGCAACTCTTTTTTGGCCTTGTGCACCCTCAACTTCTTTTCTTCAAATATGGCACTTTGATTTTTAACAATTGATTGCTTCACTTCTTTGCCTTTTGTAACCAATGTTAACTTTTTAATCGGCTCTTTATCTTTTAAGATCAAATCTAAATTGGCACTCTTGCGACCATCTTTTTTAACTCGATATACTTGCTTGACCACCTCTATCTTCTTTCTTGAGCTCCAGACCGATTCTTTTTTATTGAAACGGTCTTGAACATATGACTGCTCACTGAACGTTGGTCTTCTCGGAGCTGCATAATATTGGTGAGATGGTTTATAATAAGATGGAGAATGTGCCCTTGTATCATACCTATCCCATGATGGATATGAATTTACGTGAGCATAGGGAGGCATCCACGACATTGGCATTGGCGGCCCAAAATAAGGATATGAATATGTTGCATTGAAATTCTCACTTTCCCAATATCGATCCTCGGATTTGCGCCTAGGGGGTGATCTTGATGCTTTTGCATTAGTTGGCCGATAAGAACTTTTCTATTCACTCTTCTTTTGATATTTATCTAATAATTGTGCAAAAGTGACTTTGGATTTCTTGCACTTGTGCTGATTGCGGCCTTTATCTCCTTTGGCTTGACTTGCATCGATCTTTGGATTTTCTTGTTGCCCCTCAGTGTTAGATGTCTCCATTGTAGCTTTGATGGAATTCCCGCCATCAAGATTTTTGTCGATGCAATTTTTAACAATATCCTTACTCAAAGACTCGATTCCGTCATCATTCGTGTGTACCTGTCTATCTTTGGATGAGTTGGCTTGAGATAGCCGAGTCAATATTTGATCGCCATCATGACCGATCTGATCCGACTGGCCATATGCTCGTGCCTCAACAAACTCCAATCGTCCTATGTTGGCTGATTGTGCGGTTTGATGAATCACGTTGCAATCTTTGACATTCTGCTCGAACAAACATTGCATTCGCTCTTGTCTTGACGGCTTGACATCGTGATCAATTATAATAATAGGATTAGTCAGCGATGCACCGACAATGTGATCACCTATGCTCGGAATAAAGGTACACTGCCCATTCATTAACCGATACTATGATACCGGCTTTGGAACTAAACAACCGAGTGGCGTCAGCTTAACATCATCCAGCTCGGCTATACATCGATTTTCATCCTCCTTTTCAGATGCTCTTGAATCGGCTATCCTAGAGAACTTTGAACCTGGCTTTATATTTCTGCAGTCAAAATAATTACAGAATATATGTCTCATCTGAGACCAAATGTTAGCCAGGCATGAAATAAACAAAGCTGTCCATATGAATATAAAGTTTATCCGACATGATGGGAACAACTTTGGTTGCGATAAATTGTCACTCTTAGTCTCCATGAATGGTACCATATATTGAACAGCATGACTAGTGACAAGTTTATTTGTTACAAACAGATTACTCATCTCGATTGGTCTTTCAAAATTAATTAGAATCTTGCTAATGGGTGCATCAACAATATGATTTTGACCGAATCAGAAATTGAGTAAACTGTGTGCTAGGTGTACCTTTGTGAAGAGGTTTGGATGACACGATGGTTGCACAACTAGAACAATACTTTGCTCCACTTCTGGATAATTCTCCAATGCCTCATCTTCCTCCTCTAGATCTCATGCCATGTCATTTGGATTTGCTGAGAAGATTTCACTTGGACGCTCTTCGTTAGCTGAATGCTCTTGTTCTTGATGTTCATCATTAACCGAACTTTGTTCGTCCATATAACTTTGCTCTTGATGCTCATCAATTTCTTTGGCACGGAACTCATAGGGCAGCACGTAAGCTCCCTCACATCCAGAAAAATCAAGCACGGCCAATTTGTTGCGTTTATCATTCCTTTGCTCGGTGAAGCTTGCTTCTTCTGTTTTGATACACTCGGCAAAAACTGGCTCGGCATTAGCTGGCGATGCACTCGGATGGCTCGATGCACTCGGCTGGAACGATGCACTCGGCCTTAACTGGCTCGATGCACTGGGTATTGTCAATATGCATTCGGCCTTAACCGTCTCAGTGCTTGATCCGGTTTCAACCGAATCCACCATTGTTTTGGCTTTAAACGAACCATTCGACCCGGCTGTAGACGACTTAGTCATATTTGTATTGGCTTCAACCGAATCAACAGTATTAGCCGAGCCAATCTTCTTTTGCTGATTTGCTTGCAAAGTTTCTTTTTTATCTTGCCTTAACATCACAGAAGGGCCAACATGGTTGCTGCACGGAGGAAGGAACTTGACATATTCTTGCAAATCTTCCTCTTCACGCTTCTTCTTGAGTGCTTCATAAGCCTGTTGATATTCTGCGGGTAATTCCTCAAGAGTTGGTGTAGTAAAATTGTCGGCGCTATTCCCTACAAACTTTGGCTTGACCTTGTTCATACGGAGTTACGGACCATATATTTTTCTTTAAACTCGGCCCAACTTGGATAGGATTGCCCTTGGCACTTTCAGACTTTTTCGGCAATGAATTGTTGCTGAAATTTTGTACAGGGGGTACATAATATGCTGCATTGATAGGTGAAGACGTATGCACTGTTGTAGAATCATATTTCCTCTTGCCAATTCGATCAATTGGCAACACTTCGTCTTCTTGCAAAACTCTAGGTCTTATTGTCTCATAATCAGGAACCAACCCCTTTTCATGTTGCTCAAGGCAAAGAGCGCTAATCTTCTTATTTTGGGCTAAACTTTTTAACGCAGCCAGAGCCACCTCATCTCCTGCAATATTAGGCACATACGCTCCTGTAGGATCTCCATTAACTCGGCCATAACCACGAAAGTGAGCCGAGTTATGAATATTTTTAGTTGCATATGTTGTTGAACAATTAATCTCATGAGGTGTAGTATATGATGACTGAGGATAACCGGCCAAATAGCTAATGGAAGCATGGTCGATTCCCCCATCCATCGGCATGTTTGGGGATGAACCCGCATATTGCGAGCCAGCTACTGATGGATAAACCTGTGAGACGCCCTCCTGTACATGAGGTGTCTTATATTGATCACTCGAACACATCATGTTGTTTACCGGCATATTGAAAGGTGTTGCCGATGCACGAAAGTTTGGATCCATAAGTTACATGTCGTGATTATGTAAATTCCAAGCTTCTCCAACAGAATAACTAGTCGGCCTTTGCTTGTCAGGGCTAGCTGACATGACATGTCCATTGGAAGATCTAGCGACACCAACATAATGGCTATTTGCATCTACGTAAGGAGATTGATGATACATGTTACCGTCGTAGATTGCAGCCGCTTGATGACGCTCTCCTCGTAGCAAGACCAGGCCGGAGAGCATTCAAAGCTTCTTCCCTAGCGGAGTCACCAAAAAGTGTGTTAACACACGAACACGTCACCTTGTACCTTCGACGCCGGGGGTGATGCACCGCAGCTCACGTCGAAGGAGATCCGACCGGCAGCGCAATACGCAGGACAGCCGACGGATGCTTTTGTAGACCCGAAACCCCACACGCCCGGGAGGAACCCCATCAGGGCGTGCGGCGGCAATGGGCTGCCCTAGATCGACCTGATCTCCCCTAGAGCCTCGTGGATCGCTGCCCTCCTTCATGAAGAACGAACGAAGAACGAGAAGCAAGATACAAGGGAGAGAGATAAAAAGTAGATGAACACGAAAAAGTAGTAGATTGATTTGTTCGATTGTGTGTTGCTCAATCGGTCGTCACCTCTCATCTATTTATGAGGTGGCTGGACTCCCCGTACAAGAAAAGGACTCCAAATCCCGTCCAAATCTTGCCAAAATAAATCGAACTCGGATTAAGGTAAGTCTAAGACAGCAGTTCGGTTTTTGGGTCTCATAGGCCAGAAACGACCTCAGATGAAGATGAGCCCAAAAGCAAATTTAACTGTTTTGACGATACGAACAACTTTCATATTGAACGTTTTTCGATTCGAGGCCATCTTAAATACCCTACGGGGCCATCTTTAACTTCCAGTCGGACTCGGTCATGCAGTTTTCTGGACTGTCCGAGTCTTGTAGCAACTTTGCAGGCTGTATACTATCTCAGATGATGATGACTCCAAAAGCAAAGCTGACTGTTTCGACGATACGCACAACTTCCGTGTAGAACACTTTTCCATCCGAGGTCATCTAGATAATCTTTTGAGCCCATCTTCAGCTTTTGTTTGGATTTTCACTCAAACCGGCAAGCCTCTCAAAACCGGCAAGCACTCAAAACCGGCAAGCACTCAAAACCGGCAAGCTCTCAAAACCGACAAGCACTCAAAACCGGCAAGCACTCAAAACCGGCAAAGGCCAAATAGCTCGCGCGACCCATCAGACATCACCTAGGTGGGTGTCTCGTACCTCGCGCCACTTTTTCATCAGGGCCGGTCCGCAGAGTGTTGCCTCTAACTTTTGCATACGAACTTGGATTGGGACAATTTTTATATCAAAATCGATCATTTTGACGAGACGAAGACAATTCATGTAGAAAGTTTTCTCATACGAGGCCATCTTGAAGGCGTAATTGGCCGAACAGTACTCTGAGTGCCAAAATCTTAGTACTTCAAGCACAGTTTCGGCCTTCTAGATGAGATCGGATGGTGATGACCCAAACATCAAAGTTTCACATTTTGACGATACAGAGCTTTCACATGTTGAGAACTTTTCCATTTGAGGTCATCTTAATTATGTTTTTGACCATGCCAAAATCTGGTGTCAACAACGCCCGAGAACTTTCGAAGTGAAGAGTTAATCTGTGAAATAGTACCCTTTCGAAGTGGTTATCATGCACTCCTCGGGCGAACCGCTTTCGCTCACTTTCACGCCGTCCCACGCTACACCTATTTGAAGCTTAAGATGCCAGGACCGAATGGCGTTATCACGGTCAATGGCAACACAAAGTGTTCCTTCTGAACAGAGGAGCAAACCGCGGCCCTGGCAACCGAGGTCCAATCTGCCGAGGGCGCATCAAGTGCCCGAGCTGCGTTAAGTAGATATGACCATACAAGGAGTTCACGAAGCATGAACTTCTCCTCGGGGCAACCGGGCAGTGCCCCTAAATAGGGGTACGCGCTCCACCGTCCCCTCTACATGACCGAGGACTATGTTCCTTGGGTACATAACTTTGCCTTAAAAATTCCATGGGGGGCAGCGAAGCACATGCAAACAATTGGGCAAACTCGGATTAACCAATGTGTGTGTCCCGATACCTCGAATGATCAAGCCATGCCCTGCCCTAAAGCATAGACGGTTCGACCAGGGGCTGGCCACACAGCTCCCAGCTGATCACAATAAACCTCCACCGATGCTCGCACTTCATGACGATCGCCAGTCCAGTGCCTTCAAGCAAGGGCTCCATTACAGGCGGAGGCGACTATCCTCGGTCTGGACGAGGAAGCGCTGGTGAGCAGAACCGAGGAGGCGCAACAAGAGGACAGTGGTGGATGTCAAATTAGCTGACAAGATCTCGGTGCATCTCCCCCTCGGCGCTTTTTCTATTTAAATTTTCGTATGTTTCAAAGTTATATTTAGCTCGGATTGTTAGGTTCGATCGCTTTTAATGAATAAAGAGAAGGCCCAATGGGTCGGCCCACGTACATACTCATGGTGCATTCTTTTTCTCTTTCTTTCTCATTACCGAGCATATCTCTCGTGATATAAACACTATATGCCTCTAAAAGCATAAAACGGGGAGGGGGGGCGTAAATGGAGCCGATCCCACGCAACATCCGAGGTACTCTAGAATGCCTTCGGCCCTATGTCCTTGGTACTTCGCACTATATGCATCGATCCCGAGTTGTGTCTTTGGTCAATAGCTGGGTTGTCTGGCTTCTGTGCTTACCCCTTACGTTTTCGAACTATTCGGCTAAGGGTGTAAAGGGAGCACCACTGTAATTGTTGCTTCCGGTTTAACTGGCTAAGTGCCTTAGTTGGAGAAAGCTGAAAGCTGACTGTCACAACAAGCGTAAATTGGCCAGCGAACTGCAGGCATTGTTAAAGTACATATAGCCGATGGAGGTTATCCGAGTAAAATGAAGGGCCTCTTTTCTTTAAAATGGCCGAAGAGTGGGTGGTTCAAACTCAGACTCTCCGAGGGATCGACACATACCGAGGGCTATTAAATTGCCCCCAAACATATGCTCATAAGACTAAATGTATGTTTTAGCCTTATAGTCAGATTGCCTTGTTTCTATTGATAAAACTGCCTCCGGGCACCGAGACGTCGGCTAAGGGTTATATATCGGAGGGAAACACCCTAAGTATAATCTACTAAGAGGCGGAAGCCGACGACTGGCCAACTATATCTTCCAAGAGTCACGGTAGAGTCAAAATAAAGCGTAAAGCAGATTAAGAAAAGACACTTCTCATTCAAAGTAAAAATTTGTCTTTCTTACAAAAGTGCATCTCGGCATATCCGAGGAGAAATTTAAAAACGATCAGTCGAGATTTTCTAAGATCGTCTCCTTTTTGCACTTCTGCTTGGACACCTGGCATAACCCCATTATAATAGGTCTTGGCCTCTCCCTGCTTTCCCTCCGGGCAACGTTGCGCCATGGGCTCCAAATCGAGCTTTGGCCACCATGTCTGCACGGCCGCAAATGCCTCTCGAGCACCCTCCAGGAAAGCCGACCGCTTCCACAGCTCAACTTGAGCAACAAACCCTTGGAGGCGCTGAACCAGCCCAAAAAAGCTGGTCGGCAGAGGGGAGTTCGGCCACAAAGTGATGCACAGATCCTCCATAGCAAGCTTGACCGTTCGATGGAGCTCGGGCAACTGCTTCATCTTGTCGCCGAGGAGTCGAGTGTGCGCTTCCACCTGGAATTGCATCCCGAAAGCCTTCTGATCGCCGCATCCTCGCACCCGCTGAAGTACTGGCACACATCCTCCACACTACGCGGAAGGTCTGAGAAGGCGCCTGATAAGTGCCAATTTTGCGTCAGCTCGGGGAATGCT
Source organism: Elymus sibiricus (assembly GCA_039707655.1). Classification (NCBI taxonomy): domain Eukaryota; kingdom Viridiplantae; phylum Streptophyta; class Magnoliopsida; order Poales; family Poaceae; genus Elymus; species Elymus sibiricus. The sequence continues at coordinate 179,537,345 of CM077670.1, forward strand.
CGACTACTGAAGATGCACTACAGTAAATACGGCTTACCAGCAGCAATGTCCATCACCTGCCGAAGTTCCTCCTTCACAGCATTAGCTCGGGAGGCAGCTTCTTGACGTTCCTACTCAAGCTTTTTGAGCTCGACGGCATCTTTCTCTTTTGATGCCTTTAGTACTTCCCATTCATTGAAAGCACTCTTTAGGTCCTCCTCAACCTAAAAAATCCAAGCTTGAGAGGCCTGCTGAATCTTTTGCTCCTCGGCAAGCTCTTTTGCGCTTTGCAGCACCGCTACCTCCTGCTGCTTGGCCTCCGACCGAGCCTTGTCAAGCTCGGCCCGTAATACGGCAAGGTCCTTCTCAGCCGCTGTCAAAATATAAAGGTGCACTTGGATTAATAATAGAATTGTTCGGTAGTTAAGTCAACAGTAAGTGCACCGACCCCTTACCTTGCGCATTCTCCATATGCTGCCAAAGCAACAACAACTCCTCCTCGGATCTCACAAGTTTGTGATTCATCTCCTCCAACTCGCCTGAGTTGGAGGCGGAGGATGAAGTGGATGCCTGCGTTAAAATACACAAGAATAGCGAATAAGAAGACGAGCATAAGATTCGATCCTTTAGTTGGCTCTTTCGATCCGACCAGAGTCTCAGGGGCTACTGCATATTTGCATTCATTCAAGATAAACATATAATTTTAATCAACCCTCAAGCCAGTTTGGTAAACTAACTTAAGGCTCGGGGGCTACTGCATCTTCGCTCTTTAAAAACTTTTGCACCTGTTTATTAAACACATGATGGTCTTCAGATGATATTTTGATATCCTCCTTGAGGGCTACTGGCTATACTTGATATGTTATTCGAGTCATGCAAGTAAAATGCAAAAAAGGCGCACAATGTGCTTACCTCAAAACCTTTCGCGAGGCCGAGGAAAACCTCTAGATTTCCAGCCTCGGCCGACTGGAATTGCATAAGGGCCGTGCCAAGTATGGCACGGTGGTTGGGCAGAAGGGAGGAGCTGTTCAAAGCTGCCTCCACCGCCCGTCTACGCCCTGGGAGCTCGACCCCTCTAGGGCCAAGCATGGGCGATGATGGCCTCCTTGGACCATCCCTGGTTGATGGGGCAGGAGGCGTTACTACTCGGCCCTGGGACTTTAAAGTCATTGGGGCCGAGGATGATGGGCGCTTATGTGCTGGCTCTTCTTGACCAAGGGAAGTCTTCCTCCCCTGATCCTCGGTATTCTCCTCCACGGCCGAGGAATTATCCCCGGCCACAAGGACTTCAGGTCCGCCCCCAGCACTAGGAGTTGGAGGGGAGGAATGCGATATGGCCTTCCCCATACCATCAAGGGTGGGGGAGAATCGAAAGCCATCTCTGAAGAGCTCCGAGCCAACGAGGCCGGTGGAACTCCATCATTGGAGTTAACCTCATCAGGCCGGCCACGTTGCGGACTGCAAATAAAACAACAGACGGGCGAGGAAGAAACCATGAGTCAAAAACATTTTGCAAAAGGGATGATTACTTTTCAGCTTCTGGATGCTCCCGACGACGACGAACGTCCTCGGATGAGCTCAAACTGACCGTCTCCACCGGCGCCGAAGTCTGGCCCACCGGAACGGTGGGCCCTTCTCGGACGCTTGAACGTCCGTGGAGGGGCGATCTCCTTGACATCCTCGAATGTCGATCTCTTCCCGCGTTTGTAGGAGTGTTCCTCGCTTTCCTCCTCCTCGCCCACCTCATTGGCGTCGGACTCAGAGGGAGAGCTTTGATAGCTTTTTGCAGGGGTGTTCGAGGCTCCTTCTTGGATGACCAGGCTCTTTGTCCTGTTCTTCCTTTCCCCTTCCTTCTCCGTCTTGACGGGAACCTCGTAGGAGTCCTTGGCCAAGAGCTTCTCGAGCTCGGGTGTCCTGGGATCCTTTGGCAGCGGTGACAGGGACTTCATCTTCCTAGCCCGTGCACGCCAGGCCTGTGCATAAAGCATGAAGTCGACCACTCGGTTAGAGAGAGGCAGCGGAAAAATGAATACGAAAGCTAAAAATAAAGGTTAACTCAGGAGTAGGGTTGGCATGGCTAAAGCCAATGTCTTCGGCTCAGGGTGCGGGGTCGTCCTTCTTAAGCTTGAAAAGAAGCTTCCGCATCCCGCCGAGGTCTGCTCCTCGGAAAAGCTCGTTGAGCACCACTTACCCCTCCGCTTGTACCTCCACATCGGAGTAGCTCAGATTTGAAGGGGAAGAATGAGGCTGAGGAGCATCACATGGACTACGTCCACCAGAGTGACGCCCGAGTCAACCACGGCTTTAAGCTGATCTTGGAGCGCCTTCACCTCTTCTTGATTCACCCCGACGAGATTTTTATCGGTCCAAGAAAATAGCCTCTTCGGCGGCTCAGCCGAGAAGACCGGGACCTCCCCCTGGTCGGCCACATAGAACCCCGTTGCCATAGCTTCACCGTCTCGATGAACGTCCCCTTCGGTCAGGTGACCTTGGGGATCTTGCTAATCATGGCCCTGCCGCAACCAGCAAGCTTGGAGCCACTGCTGTGCGGCTTAATGACGAACACCTTCAGCCACAGCCCGAAGTGGGGCTCGACACGGAGGAAGGCTTCGCAGAATGTTATGAAGGAGGCAATGTGGAGAATAGAATTTGGGGCAAGATGATGGAAATCAATCCCGTAGAAAAATAGTAGGCCCCTGACGAAGGGGTGGAGGGGAAATCCCAGACGTCGGATGAGGTGGGAGACAAAGACGACCCGCTCCCCCTTTCGGGGTGCGGGGATGGCAGAAGTTAAAAGGCCCCGCTGGCACCCACGGGAGATCAACATTTCGTCGTGACCGGAAGGTACCCGTCGGCCTAGAGCTCGGTGATGGTGCCGATGGTGACAGTGGAGGGCAGCCATTGTCCCCTCGTACTGGCAGCCTCGGACACCGGAGCAGCGGCGCCCTTCCCTTTGCCAGCCATCTTTTGCGGTGGAGGAAGAAGGCTAGAGCAGCTAGAGCAAGATGCAGATCTCGGGGCGCCATGATCTTTCGAGAGGCTTGAGCAATGAAGCAGGGAATGGAAGCGTAGATGAAATCAATTTACCATCTCCCTTCTTATAGGTCAGTAAAAGACCAAGGGTTACCCCGCTTCGCAGTAAAAATCACCAGTTCCCAACGTGCAGTATATGCGCACGAGGATTAAGGCATTTTTGTTAATGATATCGCTAGAAATTTGGAGCACAATCTCTTTATTGACAAGACGTGCCAATAGAAACAGCCTTGGGCCGCGATACGCCCAGTAATAACTATTGACGAGACGGCTCGGCCCTGCCATTAGCGGTGACGTTTTGGTTCTCGGCCGAAAAAGTTGTTAGGGTGTGACCTTGTCCTCCTGATGTTCCCACGTGGCAAGCCTTCGCGGCTAAGCTAAAAGAGACTTCGGACCCGTTGCAAAATAAATGATGCTGAAAAAGGCCTTGTTAAAAGATATCCCTTATTTACCCGGAGTAAATTGTCACATAAAACAGATGGCTACAATCGAAAAGAAGGCCGGGATGACCTCAAAGCCGAGCATGTCCTCACAATCAGGAGCTGACCTGGAAGATAGAACTCACATACGAAGCCGAAGGCTAAAGTAATGAAGCCGTCCCAAGGCAAGAGCCAAATATTCTCGGCTTGAAGACTAGTTGAGGGGCTACTGAAAGGTGTCCTGGATTAGGGGGTGCACACCACGTCGGCCCGCCGTTCGTGGCCCGAGCCCTCGGCATAATCAAGATGGAGTTCTCCGAAGACTTGGCATACACTTCAAGGCGTGTTTGAATGATCGACATGTTTATCCCCAGATTGTAACCGACCACGTGTAAACCCTAGATACCCCCAGTGCATATATAAGCCGAGGGATTTAGTCCGTAGAGGCAAGATTTCAAGGTTTAGAGGTTGGAACTCATTCATACAATCTCGAGGTAGATCATATTGTACTTTGTACCCCATCCACAATCAATATATAAGAGCAAGACGTAGGGTTTTATCTCTTCGAGAGGTCCCGAACCTGGGTAAATACCGTGTCCCTATTCTTGCTCAGATCACCAGCTCGGGACCCCCTACCCGAGATCCGCCGGTTTTAGCCCCGATAGGGGGTGTTTGAGGGAGGTCGTGATCGGGCGGCCTGAGGAAGCTCCTGGCCGCGGCTACCGACGGGCTGCAGTGACCACCGGGAACCCTAGGCGCATGTCACTGATGCGTGTCCGTCTGGTCGGGTGAAGGAGAACGAACGCAAGGTTGCGCGAGCAGGTGTGACCGTCGCTTTCTTGCTCTGACTGGGGGATCCACTTTGCTTTCTCACATAGACTAACGGGTCCACACGCCACCAAAAGCCCCGAGCCACCATTCCCTAGGAGCTTAGAGCATCATCAACAAGTATTGTGAAAAAATGTCCCCTAAATATGGTTTTGTGGGGTTGTTCATATAATTTAAGGGAGGTTGTTGAGATTTAGTAGTCCCGTAAATATCTTTCTTGTAAAACATGTTTTTTTTTTCATATTTCTCTTTTAATTAGCATGCAAAGCAAATAAATAATTACATTTGGGTCCCTCAAAATAAGAAAGACACCTTTGAGCCGTTGGAAACCAAAACTGTAATTGTAATCAGGTCCTCGGGCTCAGCTGGATGACCGTCGAGGCGGCCGGGGTGATGCCGCAGTGGGGCGAGGCGGCTGGGGCGGCATCACAACGGGGCGAAGCAGTGCAACGGAGAGGCTACATGGCCAGGCGGTCGGGTGGCGGGCCGAGTGGAGACGGGTAGTGGGGTGGCAGGGCGAGGAGCGGCAGGCCGCGCGAGGCACAACGAGAAGGCGGGCACGGTAGACAGCCTGAGCCACGACAATTGGCCGGGCGGATAGCGAGGTCAACGGTTGGCCGGGATGGGCGGCGAAGGCTATCGGGACAATTTTTGACCCAACAGGGGAACCGGTGATGCTGAGTTTTAGGGCATCTCCCAGGCTGACCCGCAAACCGCCCGCATCCATCCGGACCGCGCTGTCCGGACCGCGTGCGCCATCCAACGCCGACCTGTATCGGTCCGCGGGCCGGTCCGGACGCGATTTCTCCTGGAAAACGGAGACAAACATGGGGGAGTTTTGTGGGAATCCAGACCGATTCCAAGCCCGCTTCTGACCACCCTGGCCCACCGAAACCCCTCCTCCCTCGCCCGCGCGCGTTCCCGCCCGGCGCCACCTGCCCGCATTCATGCCGTTGTAGAGCGCGCCGCTCCACATTGAAGGCGGCTCAGGGCGGACGCGACCTTTCACTGCCTCAGCCATTGAAGCGGCGCGCCGGCCGAGGGCGCCGCCCGCTGCACGCCCGGCTGAACACGCCTCCTCGCCGCATTCAAATGCCTCCATTAAACCCGTGTGGAAGCCGAGAAACCTACTCCAGCCACACGTCCGTTCATCAGCGGTCCGACATTAAACACAACACCGCAGAGCTCCTCCCCTCTGCCCTCTATTTAAATGAGGCCAGACGCCGGGCAAGAATCGCACCCCCCCTCCCCCACCTCCTCCTCCTCCATTTTCTCCACTCTTCCGATGGCTTCCGAAGAGCAGTTCTCCGACATACAAGCCGACTGGGTGGCCCGCCGCTCCGGCCGAATACGAGCGAGGCAGCTCGCGGCGCCACCTCCCTCGCGTAGCCTGACGGAGCTAGTTGCCGGCCCAAGCCGGCGCGTGGTTCAGCAAATGGCCGCTCCAGGCCAGCTCGATGAGGAGTGGCGAGTTGTTCCACACCGGCACGGCGGTGAGCACGGCGGCACGGCCGTCGTCGCTGCCATCGACGACACCGCGTCGTACCGTGCCTCCCGTGTCTGCGTCCGCGCCTCCCGTGCCTGCGACCGCGCCATGCAGGCAGAGACAGAAGCCGGGTGCGCGGAGAGCGACGAGTCGGTGGCCAGCGCCTCTGCGTCCGCCGCCATCGTCGAGGAGAAGTAGAACACGGGAGGCCGCCGCCGCTTGGGTCCCATGAAGGCCACCGCCGAGGCGACGCCGGCGTACACAACCGGTGTCTTGCCCGGTTCTTCTCTTTCGAGGACCTTCGTCGCTCCCGCATGGGCTCCGGGGAAGCGGAGGCGCCCCCTTCCCCTCCCGCTGAAGCATCAGCCGGGGGTTCCGCTCCGATGAGCGGTGGGAAAGCGAGCCATTCTTTGCGCTGAAGCATATTCCTCTGGGGCTCCCGGCAATCCGGTGATCGGGCTGCCGGACATGAGGAAGACAAAGGGAGCCGCGGGCGGCCATTTAGATTAGGTATTAATTATACCTCCAGAGTCGGACTAGCACCGCTTAGTTGATGTAAATGTAATGAAATCCGTCATGTTTATATGAAATACAGCCGTGTTTATATGAAATCCATCATGTTTATATGAAATCCGGTCTTGTTTGCACGAATTTCATCCGGTTTGTTGAAAAGGAGTTTGAAATATATGTGGCTAGCGTTGGATGGCTGCCTCCCGCATCCGTGTCCGCGGACTGGTCCCCCTATCTGCCGACGGATGCGGGAGGATTTTTGCGGGTTGCCATTGGAGATGCCTTAGGGCAACTCCAACGCACGACCCCAAACAGACGTTCGTTTTGTCCGGATTTCGTCCGTTTGGGGGTGGCAATGGGGCCATGTCCGCCCGGATTTGGGCTTGCGCCCGCCGTGCGCCCAACGCGCGGCCGCATCTTGTCCGCCGGAGGCCAAGTACAATAAAATCAAGCATAGCAAATAGTTCAAATCAAACATAGCAAATAGTTCCACGTCTGAAATAGTCTTTTATTACAACCCAATCGAAATTTGAAAAATATCAAATAGTCTTACAAAACCACTCAAAGTTTATGCGCATGAAAAGAGATTAAACCGATAGATCTACTGGTTGCCAATGTGAGTCCACATGTGCTCAACCAAGTCATCCTGCAGCTGCGTATGAGTCTGCCAATCACGCATCTCACGATGAAATTGGACGAACTGTTCAAAGGTTGCAGGAGGTGGGTGCTCAGGCTCAACATTCTCACCCTGGAAATCAAACCCTTGGTCGTAGATGCTGTCATCACGCTTATCCTCAACGATCATGTTGTGCATGATCACACAAGCAGTCATCACCTCCCAAAGCTTCTGAGTGCTCCATGTCAATGCAGGGTTTCGAACGATACCCCATCGAGACTGAAGCACACCAAAAGCACGCTCAACATCTTTCCTAGCACTCTCCTGCATTTGGGCAAACCTCTGTCTCTTCTCTCCTTGCGGATTGTGTATGGTCTTGACAAGAGTGGACCACTGAGGATAGATACCATCAGCTAGGTAATATCCCTTGTTGTAATGGTGGCCATTGATCTCAAAGTTGACCTCCGGGGAGTGGCCTTCTGCAAGCCTTGCAAACACTGGAGAACGCTGAAGATCACTGATATCATTGTGAGAACAAGCCATGCCAAAGAAAGAATGCCATATCCACAGATCTTGTGAAGCAACCGCTTCAAGTATGACAGTGACACCTTTCACATGCCCCTTGTACTGTCCCTGCCAAGCAAATGGACAGTTCTTCCACTTCCAGTGCATACAATCTATACTACCAAGCATGCCCGGAAAGCCCCTATCAGCATTGATCGCCAACAACCTCTCTGTATCAGTGGCAGTTGGCTCTCTCAGGTACTCAGGGCCGAACACTGCCACCACGGCCTTGCAGAAACTATACATTGAGAGGAGACATGTGGACTCACTCATACGCACATACTCATCCACAAGATCACCAGGAATTCCATATGCAAGCATGCGAATAGCCGCAGTGCATTTCTGGTAAGAAGAGAAGCCAAGCTTGCCAAGGGCATCCTCTTTGCACTCAAAGTATGGGTCATATGCTACCACTCCCTCCCGAATACGATTGAACACATGCCTCCTCATTCGGAATCGGCGACGAAATTGATGTGGTTTGAAGAGTGCGGTATTCTCAAAGTAATCGGAATAGAGGAGGGCGTGTCCTTTCTCCCTATTGCGGTTCAAGGCCGGAGCATGGGCGGGGATTGATCCCCTGAACCGAGGCCGCATCCTACTAATGTGGTCATGGACGACCAATGCAGCCACCACTATGTCCTCATCGTCCGAGGACGAATCATCCGATGAACAAATGAAGTTGTGAAAGAAATATTCATCCCCGCTATCCATGGTACCTTGCGAGCAAAGCGTCGAACACCTTGTGGTCGTGCTGGAGACGCGGCCGGGAAGGGCACGTCGAGCCCTCTCGCAGGCCGCAAAGCAAGGTGGACGACGGCGGGCGGCCTGCACGAATGCTGCTCGTGCCGGAAGTTGTTGGCGTACACGGGCGGTGCCCGCGGCCGTAGCTACTCTCCCACCGGCAACAAGGAACCACGAACGCCGGCAAAAAGCTCCTCCGAAACGCGGGCGTGGGACGGCTATGCCATGGCGTGGTTGTGGTTCGGACGGCCTCGATGGAAGGCGGCGCGGCCGGGAACGTGGGGTGGCGGCGTCGAGGGACGGGCGAAGGGCGGAGCGAGGGCAGGGGAGAAAGAAAAGGGGGTGTGCCACTGACGGGCGAGCCAGGGGAGGACAAGGGCACGCGTCCCCGCCCGTCCGCGCGCGTCCGTTTCGACGCAAACGCGGCCCAGAGTTGGGTCGGGAATGGGTAGAAAGCAGACCGAAAACGGACATTGGTCCGTTTGCTCCCGCACGTTGGGCCGCGGTTTCTGTCCGTTTATCCTTAAACGGACGCGACCGGACTATTTGGTGTCCTGCGTTGGAGTTGCTCTTAGGAGGTCGAGGAAAGGAACCACTGGCCGCGGAAGCTCAAGGCAAAGGAGAACCCCCCCTCCCAGTTCCGACAGACACACCCGTGACCGTGCCCACCCAAAACCCCTGACGCGCATAACCCCCATTCCGCCCAAATGCCCGGCCGCTCGCCGGCGCCCACCGGCCGCCGCCGGCGCCGCAGCCGAGGCTGGAGCACTCCGTCTAAGGCCTCCCGTCGCCCGCAGTCCCCGACCCCTTCCTCCGCGCCGCTCCTTGCCCAGCAGCCGCCCCTGCCCCCTGGCACCGAGGTCGAGGTCCGCGTCGACGACGATGGCTTCCACGGCTCCTGGTTCGAGGCCAAAGTCGACAGCTTCCTCCCTGCGCGCGGCCGCGGCTCCCGGGCCCGCTACACCGTCACCTATTCCCATCTCCTCTCCGACGACTCCGGCGGTACCCTCGTCGAACCCTTCGCCCCCTCCCACATCCGCCCCCGCCCCCCTCCGCCCTCCAACCCGGAGCCGCTCTGCCTCCACGACATCGTCGAGGCCTTCCACAACGACGGATGGTGGTCCGGAATCCTTCTCGCCACTGACCCCCTCACCGCCGCCTTCCCCATCACCCGCGAGGTCATAACCTTCCAGGATCCCCACCACGTCCGCCCTCGCCGTGACTACGTCGACGGCCAGTGGCTCCCGTCCAAGGTCGCCATTTCCGTCCAGCCCAAGCGGGCGGTTAGGGTTTACGCCGTTGGGGACAAGGTGGAGGTGGTCAGGGACCGGGACTTGTATGGCTACTCGTGGTTCCCCGCCACCGTGGCCAAGGTCATTGATAGGCTGAGTTACCTCGTGGAGTACTCCGATCTGGAGGAAGAGGTGGGTGGGGGGAAGGCCATGGAGTACCTGCATTGCCTCTTCATCAGACCAGACGTGGAGCACTCTCCTCGGGAGAGCGAGTTCCGCCTCGGTCCTGGTGCCGCAGTGGAGGTGTACTGTGACGGCGCTTGGTCACCAGGGGTGGTGCAAAGGGCTGTTGGCGAGGGTGAGTACGAGGTTAGCATCGATGGAAAGGAGGGAGAGCTGTTGCTGAAGAAGGTGCCAGAGTTGCTCAAGCCTCAATACAAGTGGAATGGCAAGCATTGGAGGATTGTAAGTCCTAAGGTAATATTTGCGAAATCCAGCTCCTACCTGTGCATGCTAGTTCACAATTTCAGTACTTTGATGTTATAGTTTTTGTTTCTGGATTGTGTACAACTGTACATACCTGCAAGTTTTGCTGCTTTCGGCCATGAATCGATCAGGGTGATTTGTTTTTGTCTCGTATCCGATTCGATTAAAGTTAGATGATACATCTTTGGGAGTTACTCCTTCCGTCCCAAAATGTAAGATCCTTTTTTACACTATCAAAAATGATCTTATATTTTGGGACGGAGGGAGTATTTGTTTATTCTTATAAATATTATTTCGAAATTTGATAATCAATAATTTATCGCGAGATCTTATGGGTTTCACCTCTGGCCTACCCCAACTTGTTTGGGACTAAAGGCTTTGCTGTTGTTGTTGTTGTAATAATTTATTATCCTTTTCCCACAACCCGCTAGCCATGCATTCTTAAAATATGTTGCCTCTGAGTTCCAACGGCAAGAGTTTGATAGTCTGAGGTTCTGAATTACTTTCTTGAAGAACTATGAACTAATACGAAGATTTTCTTGCATAATCGACTTTGATTTTTTGCGTCATAATTAAACATTAGATGTTATGTCTTGTTGTATTGCCCGCAATGTTGGACTACCAATGGTGTCACTAAAGATATTGACATGCTCCAACAACAACAACAACAACAAAGCCTTTAGTCCCAAACAAGTTGGGGTAGGCTAGAGGTGAAACCCATAAGATCTTGCGACCAACTCATGGTTGTGGCACATGGATAGCAAGCTTCCACGCACCCCTGCCCATGGCTAGTTCTTTGGTGATACTCCAATCCTTCAGATCTCTCTTTACGGACTCCTCCCATGTCAAATTCGGTCTACCCCGCCCTCTCTTGACATTACCCGCACGCTTTAGCCGTCCGCTATGCACTGGAGCTTCTGGAGGCCTGCGCTGAACATGCTCTTCAAAATACATGCAAGAATAATATGTGTGTTCAGCCATTCTTCGTGTTTCCATCATTTCATTTGACATTATGAAATCTGAAGCTGTAAATGCTGGTGTGGAGCTAGTATCTAGCTTCTCTTGAACCATATCCAGCTTTCATTTTTTCTCATAACAATACCAATCTTGTCGACTTCAACTTTATTCTTTACAATTAGTCTGATTGTATGCCGTGTATTCTGCATCCCTTCTTTACCTCAGTGCTCTTGATCATTTTCAAAAGGTGCTAGTTTCATGTTGAAGTCTTACATATGGATACTTAGTAGGGAGTTGCAAGATGGCTTATGTTGACAGGTTACATCATACAATTTGTGGAACACTTCAGATCCAGTGGAAGTATCTAACTACTTTCCCAGTTTTCTGTTATACACTGAAAAATTAGGCGACGTTTGGATGTTTTGTTGGGTTAAATGTGGGATGGAGTGTCTTCTGTCCTGTATGATTTGCGTGGTGGCATTGAACCATGACACAATAAAGGCTGAAGTTTGGCTGTGGTGAAGTGTCATCATTCCGCTGATTTATCTCTGGACATGTTACTTATTTACTTGTGTTGTTTGCTTTGGAAGGCTGCATATGAGAAGGTAGGACCCCAAATGATTTTGTGTGGAAGGTGTGAGTTGGGTTGGGGCTTCATCCTAAATCTTTGCATTTGGTATCAGATCATCCAAGGGTCAATGTTGTGGACAATTTTTTCCCCTTGGAAACCGATTTCATGGCTGATTCTTTTGCATCTTATATTTAGGAATGGAGGTAATAATATATAGGAAAAATAGAAACAGGAAGGCTATGCTACAAATATCTTATAAATTCTTTAAATATTTTTTTCTCCCCAGTTGCATCTGTTGGACTGGTACTGCATGGTTGGTTGAAACAATCGTATTATGAAGTGCATAATACTTGTATAGTCTTACTATACTAGAAAGTTACACAACTGAGCTCAGTGCATATGCCTGCATTTGTGATTTTTTAAACATATTTCAATGTTTTACAAATAAAAATAATGTATTGTATTAAAGTATGAGCACCAACAACATTTTGTGACAAATAGTCACTTGTGGAATGTAGAAAAGACAAATTTGTGCACACATTGTTGATATGTATGAAAATTATAAATATATTTGCGCTATTGATTTGCTAGTGCTCTCAGTTTTATGAAGTACGCTATTGTAGTCATTTTGAATAGAAATGTGCAAGTGCACACTGACTAATGGGCCACTGGTGCATATGTCTGTGTGTGCCAAAATACCCGTATTGTACTATGCTTGTTTTCATTACTCCCTCTGTTCCATATTATAGTGCATATAGTTTTTCAATAGTCAAACAAGTATATGTTTGACCAAGTTTCTAGAATAAACTATCGAAATCTAAAATACTAAATAAAAAATATATAAAAGTACACTTCATGATGGATCTAATGAGACTAATTTTGTATTGTGGATGTTGATATTTTTTCCCTTAAACTTGGTCAAACATAGCCATGTTTGACTTTTAGAAAACAAAATATGCACTACATTTTGGATGGAGGGAGTATATAATAAGAGGCTGTCTGGCTGGACACTCTCATCGAAACAAGAAACAAACTGTTACAATTTATCTTATCTTTTTTTTGAGAAAGTTACAATTTATCTGATCACTAGGTTAGCCTGTATCATAATGACGTAGAAAGAAGAATCATGCGATTTTAGAATTTCATATTAAACCATATATTTGTATCTTAGTAATGCATGAAGTATCCTACACGTGCTGTTCCGTACAGTTTGAAGATATTTGAATCTGGATTACCCTTCTGGCCTCCCTCCCCCCCTCTCTTGCTCGCTCGCTTCCTGTTGAACATGCTTGTCGTTAGCGGCGCATGTTTTGCGTTTAATTGGTATCACATGAATCATGGACTATAATGTTTTATTAATTAATAACTTATATGAGAAATCCCTTGACTGATGCTACTTTCTTTTCATGGCTTTTCCCCATCAGGCTGATTCATAATGAAAATTGATGAGGCATGTTGTCTCATGTGGATGCTTGGGTTATTTTTGTTATTGTGATTAGTTGTGAGTCCTATTTTATCCTTCTTTTTAAGCCATTTGGATTGCTGAGTAATTGCGTATCTTGATTTATTCAATCATGCAAGTATCTTGCACTATGCGGTCACATGCGTTAGTTTTATGACTTGAAAACGTTTTCATAACTGTTATTTTTATTATATTTGATATTCTATTTCTTATGCATTTAGCATTGGATATATTTCAATTTGCATGACGCACTCTAGAAATTTCCTTCGTATACAGAGACAAGGTAATAGGCGGCAGTCTGTATCTGGAAAACGTCCAAGCTCAGCTGTTGAGGTGGCATCCAATGATGATGAAAATAGCCATCATACTCAATCTCCAGCCACAAAAAGGTCAAGGAAAGAACTGCCACGAAAAAAACTTGAAGAGTTAACTGAAGGTTCTGAACATGTGTTGGAGTCTGAGATGGACACTAGTTTATCTGCACTACGCAAGTCACTAGCAAGCAATTTTTCTCCAAAAACCTGTTCTCCGCGATCTAGAAAAAATAACTTTCAAGCGATTTCACGAAGGATAGTGGATTCTTGTACAGTGCCGATGAAGGGGCTTGGGGTTCATCATGCTTCCTCAGAAAATCCAACACCTCAGAACGAATCAAGAGCAGATGGTATTGTGGAAGTTGTTGTTCAAGAAGCCCCGCTTGACATGATGCTTTCAAATGGTCAGCTTAATTCACCTGTCTGTGGAACAATTGCTGATGAAGCCCATGATATGCTTTTGACTGCAGGATTAAGAAAACAGAAAATGGATTCCTCTTGCATAAATAATGCTGTCCAGAAACCACAGGAAAGCCCGCTTGATGTCCAGCCACTCCAGGTAAAGAAATTTAGTGCCAAGCATAAAGGTGGGGAAAAAGGCGGGGAAACACACCCTATTCAAGCACTTGAAGGAAACAGTGACACATTTGATAACGTGAGTCGCTGTCATTGTGTTTTGTAGTTAAAGTAATGTTTTATATGCAATGCATTTATAGTTACTGTTAATGCCAATTTTTCTCACCTGCAGATTCAGTTGAAAGGTAACAGCAATAGCTCTTGCAAGGAAATTATTTGTGCTTTGACTGCTTCGACGTGCAATGCCCCTTCACCGCTGGATAAGCAGACGAGAGCACCTGATGCGGTATGTCTTGTTACTGTTTATGTTAAAACTCTTCCTTAATAGTATCCCTCTTCATGTGCATTATCTGTTCTGCCTGTCAATCTGTTTGCAGGTGTCAAGAGGGGCTGATAGTAGCTCAAACACAAAGGTTTTTGCCTCCAAGAAATGTGAGTAATTCGTCTAAACAGTGATCCATCAACAAGATGGTTTATCAAAATCTAAATATTGTTTTGTAATGTGCAGCAGCTGAAAAGAAAGGCTTCAAAGGTTTGTCTAGCCCACATAGCTCAGTGCATGGAACTAGGATTGTCCAGAAGAGAAGTGCAAAGAAAGTGGCAGGGCGACAGAAAGAATGCTTCGTGGAAGTATGAACTTTTTTGTCTTGATAAGGTATTTCTATTAGTTTATGGCTTCTTACCTCAGTAAATTTTCAGAGACAAGTGGACAGCAGAGGACCTCATACTCAGCAGCAGCTCAACAGGGAGGAAAAAGTTGACGTAAATGACGGAACAAATCAGGAACTGTTTCCTTTAATACCCCCAGGCTTCAAATCAATCTGTAACGGGCAAGGTATGTGCTGTGTAAACTACCTGTGGAAGAAATGTGCGTTCATTTTATGTTGAATGTCTCTGAAGTTTATTGATGGCAGGTTTACTACCCCCAGGCTTCAAATCAATCTGTAACGGGCAAGGTATGTGCTGTGTAAACTACCTGTGGTAGAAATGTGCATTCATTTTATGTTGAATGTCTCTCAAGTTTATTGATGGCAGGTTTACTCGATGGGGAAAAAGTGGATGAGAGACCAATTCAACTACATATTCAGGATGCTGGGAGCTCACAGTGCACCATGGAAAACACTGCATTAAGGAGCTGCTCAGCTGTTGGGACTTCTCTGCACCCACCTTTTCTTTCATGTCAGATCTCTGGTGAGCGTTTTCCGTTCATCAAGACCTCATCCATATGGCATCAAATTGAACCAATGGAAGTGTTTCGGAAGGTACCACAGGAACCCCATTTCCTTCCACTTCAGCAATTTATGCCAGAACTGCGTGAAGGAATGGCTATAGGTCTAATGGTGACATATGCCAGCTTAGTTGAAAGTGTGAAGAGATCATGCATAGAAGATAATATTGAGTTATTTGAAAGAAAGATCAACGCACTTGCCCATTTAGAGGAAAATGGATTTGATGTTAAGTTGCTGCAGCACAGTCTGATGAAATTACTTGAGGCCAAATGGGAGCACACCAAGCATCTTGGACATCTGGACGAGTTGAAAGAATTGGTACCGCGGAAGGAGTCTGCCATGTCCCACAAGCATGCATTACTTGTTGAAAAGGAAGGAGCTATATTTCAGCTTGAGCAGAAACTTGAGTGCCTTCGTGGTGAAGCAGAGCAGATTGCAAGGGAGACAAAAGATGAAGATGCAGAGCTCTTGAGGCTGAAAGCGGGAGTTAACATAGCTCAGGAAGCATGTGTTAATGTTGAAGTGCGGTTTCACGACATTCTAGCTGATATGCGTTCGAGACTGCAGCTTTCTGAGTGATACGATATTCAGAAATCATTTCAGTCTCCCAACTTAATTGTTCCCGTAGCTTATGCTCCCGTGTGTTGCACCTTTATGTTATCTAGGATTATCACCAAACTTGGATGAGGGTTCCAATTGTCATTCGACACCTTTTATGCATGTAGCAGATGTATGGATCTTCAACTCTGTAAGTTTAGACCCATGTTTCTATGCTAGTTGGACGATATTTATCGCTGTGTAAACTGGTTGTCTTGTGTTGTCATTCATTCCCCGAATCCTGTGATGACTGCTATGCAGTGGGTCAATCTGAAAACTTGCTGTTGCTTTATATTATCTGATCTCCTGTATTTATTTTTGTATGGTCTGATGCCCGTCAACTTGGCGTGTTTCTGTTAGTCATTTAATCAATCAGATCCTGTTAGCACTTGGTAGAAGAGAACGGCATCGCAATGAATTTGCATTGCTGCTGATTTAAGTGCTTATGCTGCACGCGATGAAGCCTATTCAGGTTCGCAAAGCATACGTTTTGCCCTTTCTTCTTTATAAATCGGGATATATTATTATTTTGTATTTTGCCGTTCGCTTTTGGCTACATTGTCGCTAGATGACCCGATGTGCCCTTGGTGCGAATGTCAAACGCAACACAGAAGTTAAACAAACTATGAAATCGTTTTTATCCTTGTTGTCCTTCCTTTTCTTATAAATCGGGATATATTATTATTTTGTATTTTATGCCAAATACAACAAATAAGTTAAGCAAATATATAAAACCCTTTTTATCCTTGTCGTCCTTCCTTTGTTTATGAGAAGCTAAGCAGGAAAAAAAAAGAATATGAGAAGCTAAGGCCTAAATCCTTTATAGATTACCTGTTGCGCCCAGTGTCAAACGAAACAGAGAAGTTAAGCAAACTATATCATGTTTATTATCTGCTATTGGAACAATGTGAGGGGGCTTGCGGCTAATTTTATACTCTCATTCAGCCCAAAACTCAAAGTGAAACCCAATGGGTGGATGAGACTAAGGCTCGGTTATACAAAGCTGAATGTTGATGCAAGTTTCGATGTTGATTCGCTTGCAGGTTCAGTTGGAGCAGTACTACGAGACCACACTGGAAAATTCATGGCTGCTTCTAACGAAAGGATTGAAATATGTCTTGATTCTTTCACTGCTGAAGCTATAGCAGTGAGATTTGGTATAAATTTGGCCCGTACAATTGGCTGCAGCAAGATCGAGATAAACTCGAACAGTTTGGAGGCGGGCTCAGCATTGAAGGAGGGCTACTCTTCTACAATGGCAAGTGCTATTTTTGACGACTGCTACTTAGCGTTGAATTTGATTGTCTTGATAACACCTATTGATAGATTTATGTCTTTAGATTTTAATCATGTTATCTATGAGCATTGTAATAGAGAGA
This sequence comes from Elymus sibiricus, assembly GCA_039707655.1. Lineage (NCBI taxonomy): Eukaryota > Viridiplantae > Streptophyta > Magnoliopsida > Poales > Poaceae > Elymus > Elymus sibiricus. Next base: position 179,554,324 of record CM077670.1, read on the forward strand.
ACAATATGGTGGCTCATGAATTGGCTAGAATAGCTGGATTCTCTCCTCCTAGTGTTTGGCTGGAGTCACCTCCTGTTGAGGTGATACCTTTGATAGTAAACGACACAACCCTTGTGACGATTGAATAAAGGAGGGTGTTTATAAAAAAAGTGAATAATCCTCAAAGCGCTCAAACCATTTTTTAAAAGCTCTGTGACAATAGATAAAAAGAGAGCTCTGTGACCGAATTAACAGTTTTTGCTTACGCAAAGCATGATATGAAACCACCATTCAATCGGAGGCACCAAATAAAAGTGGACCCCAAATTTCATTGATACTGTTGTAATACTCTTTATTACATAGCAAAAAGGCCTAAAAACAACCAATAGCACCACTAAGCTTAAGCGGCGCCCCCTCGTCATCTGTGCCGATAATCGAAGGAACTGCAACACCGCGACGACGCTGTTGTCCACCCTCAACAGTCGCCAATGATCTGGAACAAGGCAAGGTAATCACCAGTTGTCATATGGCGCTGGTGCCCATTGGTAGAGACATGCACAAAAGACCGTCCGACTCCTCCGCACGAAGCTCTGACGCCGAGTCCACGGCAGTCCTCCGTGGCACGTCGGTGGTCCCCCGCTCGGGAAGCCCCGACGCTGTTATCGCTAGTGGAGGTGGTCAGGATGGGGAAATTTTATTTTTGCCACTCTAGATTTTGCCAATTTTTCTTATGCCACTCTAGATTTTGATATTTCACTTTTGCCACTCTTAGCTTTTGACAATTATCACAATTGCCATTCCGTGGCAAAAGCAAAATAAATTTATTTCATTTTTGCCACTCTTAGCTTTTGACAATTATCACAATTGCCACTCTGAAAATTTTGCTTTTGCCACGGGAATGGCAATTGTGATAATTGTCAAAAACTAAGAGTGGCAAAAGTGAAATGTCCAAATCTACAGTGGCATAAGGAAAATTGGCAAAATCTAGAGTGGCAAAAACAAAATTTTCCCTGTCAGGATGGCGCGGTGGTTGTGCAGGGACTCGTACACGGCCCGGTTGACATCGTCGATTGTTGGGTCCGCCTCCACCATCGCCGCGATGGCAGCTTCAGACGCGATCTCCGTGCTGAAGTTGGTCCTCTGCCTCACTGTGCTCCTCCAGGAGCTAGAGGTTGTAGTGCTGCGCCGCCAGCAATTGCCTGAATGCGGACACCATAGGCCTTTCGACTGGGGCGGGCGCATGGCCCTCCTCCATTGGGCGTCGCTCCCTCGTCGGCGGCATAGGCTCATGCCGCTCCACCATCGCTCGATCTTCGCCATGTCCACCTCCGAGTGCTCCAGAAAGGTCAGAGGTTGCCACACATTAATGCTATGGCGCCGGACTTCTGCACCATGGACCTTGGTCGCGACCTGGGCGCGGGGCACCAATGTGAGTTAAGGTGCCATGCCCCAGGGGTGGCTGACCAAAAGGAAGCCCAGCAGCAGGCCTGCCATGGGGCCCGCATGGCCTAAAGGAGCTTGATAATAGGGGGAGGCCCGGGCAGAGTTCTACCATCATCTTGGAGGGCAAGCCAAGAATGGCGACAACCTAAGGTCGGTTAGATCCCCATGTAAACCCTAAACCCCCGTCGTCTTTGTAAGGAGGGGGTGAGAGTAGGCTAGAGAACATCTACCCTCATGGAACCATACTCTCGGTGGTCTCATACCTCATCCCCCATTGTAACCCTCGCACAAGGTACTCGACCATGAATACCATCAAAAAGTAGGGTGTAGGGTGTTACTCCTTCCCGGAGGCTCGAATCTGCGTAACTTCCTCGTGTGATCTCCGATTTGGAACTTCTAGCCACATTCCTCACCCTACTGAGGGTACTGACATGTGTATGTACCGTCAGTTGGCTCGCCAAGTATATGGGCTACGATGGTCGGAGAACGAACCCAGATCGGATCGTTGTGCATGCCCGACAACTTCATGTCGGTCCAGACTTTCGTCTTCGGCTCTTTCGAGCTCAAGGTCGACAACCGGGGGCTGCTTTACGATGTAATGCTCCCCTCATTTGTCGGCAAGATCTGCTTTGGAGACCTCGAGTTCCACTTCGACAAACACGGTGACACCGTGTGCTTCAACGCCCCTCCATCACCACTGGCGAAGAGGACGACGCCGGTCTTGTCTGACCTCGGGGCAGTTGGACCTTCACCAACCCACCGGCCCGCCCAATCGGTCGGCATCAACATGATCTTCCAAGCCACGGATATGCGACGGGCTAAGAAGCTCACCCGACACGCAGTCCATGCGGTCGCCCCAACGCCAAGGGAGCCCTTGGAGTGGTCGGATTCCACAATCACCTTTGACCTCACCGATCATCTGACCTACCTTCCCCACCCAAGAAAGTTTGCCTCGGTGGTCGATCTGATCGTCGACGGCTTCCGCCTCCCATGGTGGTAGCGGCATAAACGTCATCTTCCCCGGCACCCTGGCCATGATGGGAATCTCATGGTCTCATCTGCAACTTCCACGGTTTTGTGCCCGACAAGCATTCCCCCTTGGACAACTCGATCTAGAGGTCATTGAAAGCACATTTACTCCCTTGGTGGTTTTGGTAATTCATAACAACATATATCTCATTGAACTAATGTCCATTCAAGATAAAGATTTCAGGATGTTCAATGATTGGCATGGCAAGGACTAGAGATGTGGACCCCTCAAAATGCTAAGGACATGGATTGGCAAAAGCTCAAGACTCTACATTTTTTGCTAACTGATCCAAGATCACATTGAGTCCATAGGAAAGCCAATACTATTAAAAGGGGATGAGGTGTTGCTTAATGGTCTTTTTGCTCAAGTGCTTAGTGACAGTGATCCAAAACCCTCAACCACTTTCTCCATCCAAATATGTCCAAAACCTACATTCCAACTCGGCCCCACCGAAAATTCCTATCCGGAACCACCGAGTTCATTTGGACTTAGCCACTGCCAAAACCCTAACAAATCGGATCCACCGATATGGATCTCGGTCCCACTGAGATGGCCTTGCCAACTCTCTGTAATCATTTGCAATTACTTCGGTCCCACCGAGATTTGCAAATCGGTCTCACCGAGATGGCTTGCTAACTCTCTGTTGCCTTATTGCTTCACTTCGGTCCCACCGAGTTGATGCAATCGGTGCCACCGAGACGAGGTTTGCCCTAACCATTGCACATCGGTCCATCCGAGTTGTTCCTATCGGTCCCACCGAGATTCCTAACGTTCATATCTTTTACACAGTTTGGTGCTACCGAGATTTCTGATCGGTGCCACCGAGTTGGGTCAAAAGTGTGTAACGGTTGGATTTTGTGTGGAGGCTATATATACCCCTCCACCCCTTCTTACTTAGTAAGGAGAGCCATCAGAACGTGCCTAGACTTCCACCATACATTTTCTGAGAGAGAACCACCTACTCATGTGTTGAGATCAAGACATTCCAATCCAACCATTTGAACCTTGATTTCTAGCCTTTCCCAAGTTGCTTTCCACTCAAATCCTTCTTCCACCATAGCCAAATCTGTGAGGAGTTGTTTGAGTGTTGGGGAGACTATCATTTGAAGCACAACAACAAGGAGTTCATCAACAACACACCGTCTATTACCTTTTGGAGAGTGGTGTCTCCTAGATTGGTTAGGTGTCACTTGAGAGCCTCCGACATGATGTGGAGTTGAACCAAGGAGTTTGTAAGGGCAAGGAGATCACCTACTTCGTGAAGATCTACCCCGAGTGAGGCTAGTCCTTCGTGGATGTAAGCCATGGTGGAATAGGCAAGGTTGCTTCTTCGTGGACCCTTCGTGGGTGGAGCCCTCCGTGGACTCGCGCAGCCGTTACCCTCCGTGGGTTGAAGCCTCCATCAATGTGGACGTACGATAGCACCACCTATCGGAACCACGCCAAAAATCACCGTGTCTTCATTGCGTTTGAAATCTGCCTACAACTAAAATTGCTTACATGTGCAATTGCTTACTTTCCGCTGCTACACTGGTCTGGTCTTCTCCCGAAGCTTCTAGGGTCCCTTCTGGTCCAGGAAAAATTAATCCAAAGTTTTTTCTTCGTTTGGACTCCATTTGATAATAATTTTTTGAAAAGGCAAAAACAGGCAAAAAAACAGCAACCTGCACTGGGCACTAGGTTAATAGTTTAGTCCCAAAACATGATATATAATTGCATAATAAACATCCAAGATTGATACTATAATAGCATGGAACAATCAAAAAATATAGATACGTTGGAGACGTATCAAGCATCCCCAAGGTTAATTCCTGCTCGTCCTCGAGTAGGTAAATGATAAAAACAGAATTTTTGATCTGGAATGCTACCTAACATGTTTCATCATGTAATCCTCTTTTATGGTATGAATATTATGATCCGAATGATTCATAGCAATAGTCTATAATTTGATATAAAGACATCAATACTCAGGCATACTAACAAACAATCATGTCTTTCAAAATAAAAATGCTAAAGAAAGTTATCCCTACAAAATTATATAATCCTGTCATGCTCCATCTTCTTAACACAAAGTATTTATCATGCACTACCCCGATGACAAGCCGAGCAATTGGTTCATACTTTTTAACGCGCTTCAGTTTTTTCAACCCCCACGCAATACATGAGCGCACGCCATGGATATAGCACTATGGGTGAAATAGAATGTGGTGGTAGAGATTAATAAGGGGAAATCAAAAAGAAGAAGATAGTCTCACATCGACGTGGCTAATCAATGGGCTATGGAGATGCCCATCAATTGATGTCAATGCGAGGAGTAGGGATTGCCATGCAACGGATGCACTAAGAGCTATAAGTGTATGAAGACTCAAAATAAAAACTAAGTGGGTGTGCATCCAACTTGCTTGCTCATGAAGACCTCGGGCATTTGAGGAAGCCCATCATCGGAATATACAAGCCAAGTTCTATAACGAAAATTCCCACTAGTATATGAAAGTGACAAAATAAGAGACTCTCTATATGAAAAACATGGTGCTACTTTGAAGCACAAGTATGGAAAAAGATAGTAACACTGCCCCTTCTCTCTTTTTCTCTCATTTTTTTTCATGGGCTCTTTTTGGCCTCCCTTTTTCTATTTTTTTATTTCCTCACTGGGACAATGCTCTAATAATGATGATCATCATACTTCTATTTACTTACAACTCAAAAGAAAATTACAACTCGAAACTAGAACAAAAATATGACTCCAGATGAATGCCTCTGGCGGTGTGCCAGGATGTGCAATGATACTAGCGTAACATGTATAAAATATAATGAATGGTGGCTGAGCCACAAATACTATGTCAGTTATATGATCATGCAAAGCAATATGACAATGATGACGTGTGTCATAAAAACGGAACGGTGGAAGTTGCATGGCAATATATCTCGGAATGGCTATGGAAATGCCATGATAGGTAGGTATGGTGGCAGTTTTGAGGAAGATATAAGGAGGCTTATGTGTGATAGAGCGTATCATATCACGGGGTTTGGATGCACCGGCGAAGTTTGCACCGACTCTCGATGTGAGAAAGGGCAATGCACGGTACCGAAGAGGCTAGCAAATTGCGGAAAGGTGAGAGTTCGTATAATCCATGGACTCACATTAGTCATAAAGAACTCACATACTTATTGCGAAAGTTTATTAGACCTCAAAGGAAAGTACTACTATGCTTGCCCCTAGGGGGATAGATTGGTAGGAAAAGACCACCGCTCGTCCCCGACCGCCACTCATAAGGTAGACAATCAAGAATAAATCATGCTCCAACTTCTTAGCATAACGACAGATCATACGCGCATGCTTCGGGAATCACAAACCTTAACACCACTATTCTTACTAAACCACAATTATCTACTAGCACCTCCCACATATTACCATCTTAATATCCCAAAACTATTGCAAGGAATCCAACTTATCATCTTCAGTGATCTACATGAAAGTTTTTATTATATCCCTCTTGGATACCTATCATATTAGGACCAAATTCATAACCCATGCATATTACCATTGCTATTAATTAGACTCTCAAAAAGATATAAGTGAATCATGAGAGTGCAACTATTTCTTTAAAATATAACCATAGCCGTGCTCTAAAAGATATAAGTGAAGCACTAGAGCAACTGCCTAGCTCAAAAGATATAAGTGAAGCACATAGAGTATTCTAACAAATCACGAATAATGTATGTCCCTCTCAAAAAGGTGTGTTCAGCAAAGATGATTGTGGTAAACTAAAATGCAAACAAAAGCAAGCAAACTATAGCACAAGACGCTCCAAGTAAAACACATATCATGTGATGAATAAAAATATAGCTCCAAGTGATATACCGATAGATTGTAGACGAAAGAGGGGATGCCATCCGGGGCATCCCCAAGCTTAGACACTTGAGTCTTCCTTAAATATTACCTTGGGGTGCCTTGGGCATCCCCAATCTTAGGCTCTTGCCGCTCCTTATTCCTTTATCCATCGTAGTCTCACCCAAAACTTGAAAATTTCAGCACACAAAACTCAACAGAAACCTCGTGAGATCCGTTAGTATAACAAATAAATATTAACTTTAGGTACTGTTGTAAATTGATTCATACTTAATATTGGCATAATGCTACTGTACTCCAACTTCCCCATGGCTCATACCCCCCGATACGATCCATAGATTCATCAAAATAAGCAAACTATGCAACAAAAACAGAATCTGTCTAAAACAGAACAGTCTGCCAAGATCTGTTTAAAATCCATACTTATGTAACTCCAAAAATTCTGAAAAATTATGACAATGTAAAAAATTCATATACAAATACTGTGTAAAAAAATCAGATTTTTATGATGCTCCAGGACAGAACCAAAAATCCAGCACTGGACTCAAAACATTCTGTTTTCAAACAGCATCAATTATACTATCATCCAAATCATCCCAAAGGCATTACTTGGCACAAACACTAATTAAAAGATAAAAACACAATCATAACAGAAGCTAAAATTGTGTAAACACACAAAAACAGAAAGTAAAACAAAAATTTAAGATACACATTGGGTTGCCTCCCAACAAGCGCTATTGTTTTATGCCCCTAGCTAGGCATAATGCATAATTTCAAGTATTGTCATCCTTCAAATTAATTCCATAGGTGGCCCTCATAATAGATTCATATGGTGTATTAATTCTCTTTCTATGGAAGTGTTCCATCCCTTTCTTTAGTGGGAATTGAAATCTTATATTACCTTCTTTCATATCAATAATAGCACCTATGGTTCGTAGGAAAGGCCTACCAAGTATTATAGGACAAGACGGATTGCATTCAATATCAAGAACAATAAAATCCACGGGTACATAATTTATATTTGCAAGAATAAGCACATCATTTATTCTACCCAATGGTTTTTTAATGGTGGAATCCGCTAGATGTACATTAAGGGAACAAGCATCCATATCGGTGAGATCTAGCACGTCACATAAAGATTTTGGTATAGTAGAGACGCTAGCACCTAGATCACACAAAGCATTGCATTCATAATATTTAATTGTAACCTTAATGGTAGGTTCCCATTCATCATGTAATTTTCTAGGTATTGAAACTTCCAACTCAAGTTTTTCTTCATGAGCTTTTATCATAGCTTCTACGATATGTTTAGTGAAAGCTTTATTTTGTTCATAGGCATTAGGTGAATTAATCATGGATTGCAACAAGGAAATACATTCAACTAAAGAGAAATTATCATAATTAAACTCCTTGTAATCCAAAGTAGTGGGTACATCACTATTTAAAGTTTTGACCTCTCCAAACCCACTTTTATCATTTTTATCACTAAGATCATCACCCCCGAACAATTGGGATGCCTTCTACCTAAGTTGACTCATCTTCAATCCATTTTTCATCAAGTTTTATTTTACTAAATAAAGATTCAATAGGTGAAACACCAATCATTTTAATATCTTCATCATTACTACGATAGAAACCGGGTGGAATGGCTTTTTCTAAGAATTCTCGCTTAGCTCTCAACCTAGCGGTTCTTTCTTTACTTTCATTAATGGAGACATAGATAGCTTTAATAGACTCATTTATATCATGCTTGGGTGGCAAAATTTTAATTTTGAGAGTTTCAACATCATGAACAATTCTATCCATGTTCCTAGCCATGTCATCAACTTTATTCAAATTTTCTTCTACCATAGCATTGAAAATCTTTTGAGAATTAATAAATTATTTAATATTACTTTCAAGATCAGAGGGTATCCTATTATTATTATTATTATTATTATTATTATTATTATATGGATTACCCTAGGAATTACCATAATTATTAGAGGAATTTCTGGGAAACGGCCTAGGATTGAAATTACCCCTATAAGCATTGTTGTTAAAATTATTTCTAGAAACGAAATTCACATCAATAGCATCATTATTTTGCTCAATCAAAATAGAAAATGGCACATCATTAGGATCAACATGAGCATTTTTACAAGCAAGCATTTTCATAAGAGTATCCATCTTATCACTCAAAGTAATAATTTGTCATAATATTATCCAGGAGTTTTGTAGCCTCTCCCAATGTAATTTCCATAAAACTACCACCTGCGGCATAGTCTAGAAGATTTCTAGAAACAAAGTTTAGTCCCGCATAAATTTTTTTGTATGACCATCCATAAGCTTAAACCATGAGTGGGACAATTTCTAATCATTAATTTCATTCTCTCCCAAGATTGTGCAACATGTTCATGCTCAAGTTGCTTAAAATTCATAATTTGATTTCATAGAGAAATAATCTTAGCGGGGGGAAAATACTTGGCAATAAAAGTATCCTTACACTTATCCCATGAATCAATACTATTTCTAGGCAAGGATGAAAACCAAGTTTTAGCACGATCTCGTAGTGAGAACGGAAATAATTTCAATTTAACAATATCATTATCCACATCTTTCTTCTTTTGCATATCACAAAGTTCAACGAAAGTATTAAGATGGGATGCACCATCTTCATTAGGACTACCAGAAAAATGTTCTTTCATAACAAGATTGAGCAAAGCAACATTAATGTCACACGACTCCGCACTAGTGGCGGGAGGAGCAATAGGAGTACTAATAAAATCATTATTATTAGTATTGGAAAAGTCACACAATTTCGTGTTTTCTTGAGACATGGTGACAAAGCAAGCAAACTAGCAAACAAGCAAATGAAAATATTTTTGTGTTTTTGTAAAATTGATTTAGAAGTGGGGAAGATGAAAACGAGAGGCAAATGCAAATAAAATAAATGCAAGTGGATGATAGTTTGCATGAAGGTACTTGATAGGTTTTGGTGATGTCTCCCCGGCAACGGCGCGAGAAATTCTTCCTGCTACTTGTGAACTGCTTTGGGATTTCCTCGAAGAGGAGAGGATGATGCAGTACAGTAGAGATAAGTATTTCCCTCAGTTAAGAACCAAGGTTATCAATCCACTAGGAGAACCACACAGAACCTCGTTAGCAGCACCTACACACACAAAAGCAAACACTTGCACCCAATGCAAATAAGGGGGTTGTCAATCCCCTTAGCGGTTACTTGCAAGGATTAATTCTGATAGTGATAGATAGAAAAGTAAATTGCAAAAGAAAAAAAAAGTAAATAAATTGTAGCAAGGTATTTTTGGATTTTAATATATGATAAAAGTAGACCCGGGGGTCATAGTTTTCACTAGAGGTTTCTCTCTCGAACACATAGCATACGGTGGGTTAACAAATTACTGTTGGGCAATTGGTAGAAAAGCGCATAGTTATGACGATATTCAAGGCAATGATCATGTATATAGGCACCACGTCCGAGACAAGTAGACCGACTCCTACAAGCCTGGGGGCGCGCCTACCCCCTGGGTGCGCCCTCCGGGCTTGCCACCTCCTTGTGACTCGTCTGGTCTTCTCCCGAAGCTTCTAGGGACCCTTCTGGTCCAGAAAAAATTAATCCAAAGTTTTTTCTTGTTTGGACTCCGTTTGATAATGATTTTCTGAAAAGGCAAAATCTGGCAAAAAACAACAACTGGCACTGGGCACGAGGTTAATAGGTTAGTCCCCAAAAAATGATATATAATTGCATAATAAACATCCAAGATTGATACTATAATAGCATGGAACAATTAAAAATTATAGATACGTTGGAGACGTATTAGGGGACTCTTGGTCTTTCACCGTGCTATGAAAGCATAGGGCGTAACTTATCCTTGCCCCATGCCTTCATTCTCTGTACCATTGCTAGCATCATCCAGAGATCCAGCGCCCCAGATCCACCTTCCGCCATGGCTGACAAGGGCAAGTGGGTGGCTTCCACCATGATGGAGGGCACCATCCTGGAGCTCAAGGCCGCTGGCTACCTCCCCGAGGGGGGCGATTTTCAGGCTCCCGAGCAAGGCCAGGACATCCCCACTCCCAAGCCAGGGGAGAGGATGATATTCATTCCCCACCTCATCCGAGGTCTGGGGTTCCCCCTCCATCATTTTGTGAGTGGTCTGCTTTTCTTCTACGGGCTGGACTTCCACCATCTAGCCCTGAACTCCATCCTCCACATCGCCGCCTTCATCACCGTCTATGAGGTGTTCCCCTGCATCGAGCCACACTTCGGCCTATGGCTGAAAATCTTGTGCATCAAGCTGAAGAGTGATACGTCTCCGTTGTATCTACTTTTCCAATCACTTTTGCTCTTGTTTTGGCCCCTAATTTGCATGATTTGAATAGAACTAACCCGGACTGACGCTGTTTTCAGCAGAATTGGCATGGTGTTGTTTTTGTGCAGAAAATCAAAGTTCTTGGAATTGGATGAAACCTTTTGGAGATTTTTTATGGAATATATAAAAAATACTGGCATCAAGACCCACTGGAGGGGGGCCACCCAGTGCCCATGAGGCACCAGGGCGCGCCATCCCCCCTGGCGCGCCCTGGTACCTCGTGGGGCCCACGTGGCTCCGTCTGACCTAATTCCAACTCTATAAATTCAGTTTCTAGAAGAAAAAAAAAGAGAGGAAGTTTTATTGCGTTTCACGATACGGAGCCGCCGCCACCTCCTGTTCTTCATCGGGAGGCCAGATCTGGAGTCCGTTTGGGGCTCCGGAGAGGGGGATCTTCCGGCATCGTCATCATCAACCATCCTTCATCACCAATTTCATGATGCTCACCACCGGCAGTGAGTAATTCCTTTGCAGGGTTGCTGGACGGTGATGAGTTGGATGAGATTTATCATGTAATCGAGTTAGTTTTGTTAGGGCTTGATCCCTAGTATCCACTATGTTCTGAGATTGATGTTGCTATGACTTTGCTATGCTTAATGCTTGTCACTAGGGCCCGAGTTCCATGATTCCAGATCTGAACCCTTTATGTTTTCATGAATATATTTGTGTTCTTGATCCGATCTTGCAAGTTATATGCACCTGCTATGTGTTATGATCCGCATACCCCAAGGTGACAATAATTGGGATTCTTTCCGGTGATGGCCATAGTTTGAGGAGTTCATGTATTCACCATGTGTTAATGCTTTGTTCCGGTTCTCTATTAAAAGGAGGCCTTAATATCCCTTAGTATCCTTATGGACCCGACTGCCACGGGAGGGTAGGACAAAAGATGTCATGCAAGTTCTTATCGCAAGCACGTATGACTATATACGGAATACATGCCTACATTACATTGATGAATTGGAGCTAGTTCTGTGTCGCCCTAGGTTATGACTGTTACATGATGAATGTTATCCAACGTATATCACCGATCCAATGCCTACGAGTTTTTCACATATTGTTTCTTGCTAAGTTACTACTGTTGCTACTACTGTCACAATTGCTACAAAACTACTGCTGCTACCGTTACTATTATTGCTACTGCTATCAAACTGTCATACTACTGTGCTACTGATCACTCTGCTGCAGATATTTAGTCTCCAGGTGTGGTTGAATTGACAACTCAACTGCGAATAGTTGCAAATATTCTTTGGCTCCCCTTGTGTCGAATCAATAAATTTGGGTTGAATACTCTACCCTCGAAAACTGTTGCGATCCCCTATACTTGTGTGTTATCAAGACTCTTTTCTGGCGCCGTTGCCGGGGAGCATAGCTTTATTTGCTAAGTCACTTGGGATTTATATCTGTTGATCACTATGAAGAATCTGAAAGACGCTAAGACCGAGATCGTTCCCTCTAAGACGAGGGGAGGTAAGGAACTGCCATCTAGCTCTGCACTTGATTCACCATCTGTTTTGAGTAAACTTGCAACACCCCAACATGCTATTAATTCTGATATGTCGCAAGTTATTGATGATACCACTTCTGCCATGAATGATACTCATGATGATGCTAGTACTATGCCTGATAATGCTGTGCCACTTGGTGAATTTCTTAGTGAACAACTTGCTAAGGCTAAAGAAATTGAAAATGCTGAAACTCTTGAGAATTATGATCCACCTATTATGCCTAGCTCTCCTATTAGAGTTGAAACACCCGATGAACAATGCTTTGATAGGGAGACAGCTAGAGCCATTCTTGCTTGTAACAATAGACATGAAGTTGTAAAACTGCTTGCTGATATGAAAGAAAAATCTATGAGGGAGAAAATGAAATATGATCCTAAGTTTGCAACCTCTCCCATATTTGTTACTGATAAAGATTATGAATTCTCTATTGATCCTGAGTTAATTACTTTGGTTGAATCTGATCCTTTTCATGGCTATGAAACTGAAACTGTTGTGGCACATCTTACTAAGTTAAATGATATAGCCACCCTATTTGCTCATGAGGACAAAATTCGCTATTATTATATTCTTAAGTTATTTCCTTTCTCATTAAAGGGTGATGCTAAAGAATGGTATAATACTCTTGCTCCTGGATGTGTGCGTAGTCCCCAGGATATGATTTATTACTTTTCTGAAAAATATTTTCCTGCTCATAAGAAACAAGCTGTCTTACAGGAAATATTTAACTTTGTGCAAATTGAAGAAGAGAATCTCCCTCAAGCTTGGGGAGGCTTCTCCAATTACTTAATGCTTTGCTTGATCATCCTCTTAAGAAAAATGAAATACTTGATATCTTCTATAATGGACTAACCGATGCTTCTAGGGATTACCTAGATAGTTGTGCGAGTTGTGTTTTCAGGGAAAGGACTATTGAACAAGCTGAGGAATTATTGAATAATATATTGAAGAATGATAATGATTGGACACTACCTGAACCACCACCTAAACCCACTCCGAAGAAGAGGGGTATTTTACATCTCAGTCCTGAAGATATGCAAGAGGCAAAGAAATGCCAGAAGGAAAAAGGTATTAAAGCTGAAGATGTTAAGAATTTACCACATATTGAAGAGATACATGGTCTGGACAACCCGACACAGGTAATAGAGGTAAATTCTCTTATAAAATTTGATGAAGGTGATATTCCTTATAACAAACCTCCTAGTCAATGCTTATATGAATTTGACAATTATATTATTAAGCAAGATCATTTTAATGCAAATGTTATGATACAATTAAATGAAATGCCTACATGATTGATCGCTTGAGTGACTTGTTATTTAGAATTGCTAATGATGTTAAAGGTGTGAGTAAACATGCATCTATGGTTCAAACCCAGTTAGAACAAGTTGCTAAATCTCAAAGTGAATTGCTCAATGAAATGAATAACAATATCAATGATCATGCTGTTAGAGTAATGACTAGAGGAGGTAGAAAGACTCAGGAGCCACTTTATCCTGAAGGTCACCCTAAAAGAATGGAACAAGACTCTCAAAGAATTAATGTAGATGCGCCTAGTCCATCTAAAAAGAAAAAGAAAAGAAAAATGATAGGACTTTGCATACTTCTAGTGAACCCGAGGTAGAAAAACCCTTAGAGGATAGTAATGATGTGTCTATTTGTGATGTTGAAACACAATCTGGTAATGAACAACCACCTGATGATAATAATAATGATGATGCTCATGTGGATACCCAACCAGATAATGATAAAGAACCTGATAATGATGTTGAAATAGAACCTGCTGTTGATCTTGATAACCCACCTACTAAAAATAAACTTTATGATAAAAGAGATTTCGTTGATAGAAAACACGGTAAAGAAAGAGAACCATGGGTCCAAAAACCCAAGCCCTTTCCTCCTAAACCATCTAAGAAAAAAGATGAGGAAGAATTTGAACGCTTTGCTGAAATGCTTAGGCCTGTCTTTTTGCACACTCATTTGACTAACATTATAAAGATGCCTCCTTATGCTAAATATATTAAAGACATTGTCACAAATAAAAGAAAAATACCTGAAGCTGAAATTTCCACCATGCTTGAAAATTATTATTTTAAGGATGGGGTACCTAAGAAACTAGGAGATCCAGGAGTACCAACTATACCATGCTCCATTCAGAGAAATTATGTCAAAACTGCTTTGTATGATTTAGGAGCCGGTGTTAGTGTTATGCCTTTCTCTTTATACAAAAGACTTGATTTGAATAAACTCACTCCCACTGAAATATCATTGCAAATGGCTGACAAATCAACTGCTATACCTATCGGTGTTTGTGAGGATGTGCCCGTTGTAGTTGCAAACGTTACTATTCTAACAGACTTTGTTATACTTGATATGCCCGAGGATGACAACATGTCGATTATCCTTGGTAGACCCTTCTTGAATACTGCAGGGGCTGTTATTGATTGCATCAAAAGCAAGGTCACTTTTCATATCAATGGTAATGAACATATGGTGCACTTTCCGAAGAAACGATTTCAAGTAAATGGTATTCATATTATTGAAAAGACTCCGACAATCACTATTGGAAGCTTTCAAATCCCTCTTCCTACTGTTAAAAGGAAACACGAAACTCTCATTATCGGGGAGATGCATATCCCCGTTGAGGTAACTTAGTGTTATATGAAAGTTCTTCGGTTTCATGTTACTCGGAAATGGTTTGTTAATAAGACCTGATCAACCTTATTAATGGATTCTTTCAGAGAGGCATGTGGCCGATGAATTTAGTAGGCACAACTTTCTGTACCCACTTTTTATTTTCTTTTATTTTTAGTTAAATGCAATAAAATGCCATGATTATCCTGTTTTCCGATTTATCCGTGCAATGAAAAAGTGCACAGAAATAAAAGTGCTCAAAATGCAATAAAAATTTGATATGAATTTTTATGTAATATTTAAGAATTTTTGGCACCGGACACATACCAGGGGGGTGCCCCAGGTGCCCACGAGGCACCAGGGCGTGCCACCCCCCTGGCGCGCCCAGGTACCTCGTGGGCCCCACAGGGCCCCCCTCACTTATCCCTTCAGCTCACTTCGTATCTTACCTCTAGCAAAAATTCCTGGTAGCTCTCTCTCTCATGTTCTTACTCACAAAACTGAAATTTTCGATCTGTTTGCTCGGAGCTCCGTTTCCGAAACTGTTTTGGGAGATTGCTCCTTGGTATGTAACTCCTCCATTGCTCCAATTAGTTTTTGCTCTAGTGGATTATATTTTGCATAATTAGCTGCTCTTGGTGCTATAGAAAATGAGCTTGGATGTTGAATTCTTTGAGTTCCAAGTAGTTTGAATGCTTGATATAGCCTCTAGACATCCATATGAGTAGTTGCTATCAATCTTGTGAAGTTTTATTGATATCATTTTGTGGCCCAAATTTTTTTAGAAATTTGTTCATAGGAAAATGAATTTCTCCCGGAGGAGTTCCTCGAAGCAGAACGCCAAGGGAGTCCTTGGGGAGTCCTCGCACAGTGACCTCAACATCCCGCGTAGGATGGAGGTCCGGCCGTGCGAATGGCCGCACAATGCCTTCATGAGCGAAGCCGGATTCTACCAAGAGTTAGCGCAATTCGTTGCAAATGCCGGACTAACTGACTTTCTCGCAGATGAGTGTGACCAGCACCACATCCTTACAAATTCCTTTGTGCAAAACTTTCATTTTCCGAGTAGGCTTGAACCCCCTGAGGTGCGCTTTGATTTATATGTTGAACATTATCAGATACCTCTGGCTGAATTTTGTGAGATATGTTTGATTCCCTTTGATGGGGAAATTAGAGAGCCTCGACCGGAGGAGTTTGAGGGTTTCCTCCGCACTTTGACTGTGGGAGAGGAAAGGGGCGTGTCGAAAGCCCAAGCCACTAGCTTGCAGTTTTCCTCTGTTCATTACTTCGCTTTATTCTTAGGGAAATGCTTGATTGCTAGGGAGCAAGGTAGTGCGCTAGCTGCACCTGACTTTGCCATTTTACGCCGCGCACTGCATAATGACAACACTTATAACCTGGGAGCTATCATTGCACGCCGCTTGCACACTAATAGAACTAGGGGTAAAATTCATGGTGGTATTTATGCTACTCGCTTGGCGAGACATTTTAATGTTAACATACGCCCTCATGATTACCCGTTGCACAGAGTTTACTTAGATCACCAGTCCATGAGGGACCACCACTTTACTGATACTCCTGAGCCTCCTCACAACATTCGTTATAACTTGGTTTTTAGTGAGGATACTCATGATATTATTCCGTTGCCTGCACCTGCTTTGTTTGATTCTCATGCCAGGAACGGATATACCGTGATGCCACCGGACATCACTGCTTACCGGAATGCGCTGGCAGCGGCAGAGGAGGAGCCCCAGGATTGGGACGCTTGGGTGCCGCCGCCTCAGGACTTTCACATGGGACCGGATGGCTACTACGAATGGCCGTAGACCAAGCTGGGCCAAAGCCTAACCTTGGGGGAGTACATATCTCTCACCGACATTACATTCATGTTCATGCATTTCATTCCAGCTGTCGGTGTTCATACTTTTTCATTGTATAATCCATGCTAGTTTTATTTTCTCGCTTTCTTCTTGTGTGTTTCAAAAACTTTGAGAAAATCCAAAAACATTTCTCATTTCTTTTCGGTTTTTCTTTCTAGTTTAATTAGTCATAGTTTCGTAGTATTAAAAGAAAACCCAAAAAGATTTCCCGTTTCTTCTTTTGCTTGTTGGGAGTTCTCCCGTGTAAATAGTTTTCTTTTCTTGTTTTTTGTTTTCTTCTTTAATTTGCTTTCTTCAGAAAACTAAAAACTCCAAAAATATTTTGATGTGTTTCTCTGAAATTCTTTTCTTTTGTTGAATCATTGTAAGGAGAAGACCACGATGAAAATGTTGAGTGGCTCTCATATGCATTATTGTTGATATAACAAAGAGCCCATTTTACTTTGTCTGCTCCTTTGAATAAAATGCTTGCAGATTCTAGCTTAGTCCACGGCATGCTTGCACTATTATTATTTTCATATCATTCGGTCGTGCAAGTGAAAGGCAATAATGACGATGATTTGATGAAGTGACTGTGGCAAGGAAAAGCGGGTATGAACTCAACTTGTTCTTTGTTTTTGTAAATATGTTTAACTCAGTATCCATGATTCAGCATGTTATGATTAAACATGTTTATGATGACAATTAGAGATTATAGTTGCTCATGCCATGCTTAAGTAGCTAGGAGTGGATAATGATTTATCTTGAGTGTCAACATGCATTAAAATGATTGTGATGTGGTATGATGATATGGTATCCTCCTCTGAATGTTTCAAGTGGCTTGACTTGGCACATGTTCACACATGTAGTTGATTCAAAACCAACATAGCCTCGATGATATTTATGTTCATGCTAGTATTCAAGTTTGATTATTCATAATGCATGATTATGACCGTTTTTGCTCTCTAGTTGGTCGCTTCTCAATCTGTTTGCTAGCCTTCGCCTGTACTAAGCGGGAATGCTGCTTGTGCATCAAAACCCTTAAACCTAAAGTTATTCCAGATGAGTCCACTATATCTACCTATATGCGGTATTACTCTACCGTTCTAAGTAAATTTGCATGTGCCACCTCTAAATATTCAAATGAACATCTGTTTTGTGTGCCCGTACCGCTCATGGAGCGACAGGGGGCGGTCAATATCTTCCATGCTAAGCAGGTTATTCTCATGATGAGTGTTTATTCACTTGTCCTTGCACGAGAGGGGCTGGTAATCGGGATGCCCAGTCCCACTATTAAAATTGCAAAATAACAAAACAAACTCCCCCGGAAAGTTGTTGGTATGGAGGGCACCCGAGGATTCGGCTAGCCATGGCTTGTGATTGTTGGTGGAGGGGGAGTAAACTTTAGTTTACCATTTGGGAACCGCCGCTAATGTGTTTAGTATGGAAGATATTGAAAACTCTCAGTCGTGACGTTGACAGGAAAGGCATACCTCCCAAAACTTTATTTATCTCTGATTTAAGCTTCGAGCTCTGGCACCTCTGCAAATCCATGCTTCCCTCTGTGAAGGGCCTATCTATTTACTTTTATGTTATTTTACTTTTATTGTTGAGTCATCACCTTCTCAAACAAGCACCAGACCTGAGAGCACTATTGTCATTCTCATGCATTGTGTATAGTTAATGTTGTGTGCATCATGACTGGATCTCTTCTACCATGAATTACAATGTTTAGTCATTGCTTGAACTTTGGAGGTGCTCTGCATTTATGTTTTGCGGTCTCAGAAAGGGCTAGCGAGATACCATGTCATCATATTATATCATGATTATTTTGACAAAGTGTTGGCATTTGAGATATCTTATTATTGCTCGCTAGTTGATTATGCCATAGATATGGGTGAATATAATTTCTAAGAGTTATCATTTGCATGGTTAGTTATAATCCTTGCTGAAAACTTGGGCACTACTTAAGCATATATATAGATGCAAGAACAAAAGAGTTTGTCAAAGTTTTTCTTTATCACTTTCAGTTTGTCAACTGAATTGCTTGAGGACAAGCAATGAGTTAAGCTTGGGGGAGTTGATACGTCTGCGTTGTATCTACTTTTCAAAACACTTTGGCTCTTGTTTTGGCCCCTAATTTGCATGATTTGAATGGAACTAAGCCGGACTGACGTTGTTTTCAGCAGAATTGCCATGGTGTTGTTTTTGTGCAGAAAATCAAAGTTCTTGGAATTGGATGAAACTTTTTGGAGATTTTTTATGGAATATATAAAAAATACTGGCATCAAGACCCACTGGAGGGGGGCCACCCAGTGCCCACGAGGCACCAGGGCACGCCACCCCCCCGGCGCGCCCTGGTACCTCGTGGGGCCCACGTGTCTCCGTCTGACCTAATTCCAATGCTATAAATTAAGTTTCCAGAAGAAAAAAACAAGAGAGGAAGTTTTATTGCGTTTCACGATACGGAGCCGCCGCCACCTCCTGTTCTTCATCGGGAGGCCAGATCTGGAGTCCGTTTGGGGCTCCGGAGAGGGGGGGTCTTCCGGCATCGTCATCATCAACCATCCTTCATCACCAATTTCATGATGCTCACCGCCGGGAGTGAGTAATTCCTTCGTAGGCTTGCTGGACGGTGATGAGTTGGATGAGATTTATCATGTAACCGAGTTAGTTTTGTTAGGGCTTGATCCCTAGTATCCACTATGTTCTGAGATTGATGTTGCTATGACTTTGCTATGCTTAATGCTTGTCACTAGGGCCCGAGTGCCATGATTCCAGATCTGAACCCTTTATGTTTTCATGAATATATTTGTGTTCTTGATTCGATCTTGCAAGTTATATGCACCTGCTATGTGTTATGATCCGCATACCCCAAGGTGACAATAATTAGGATTCTTTCCGGTGATGGCCATAGTTTGAGGAGTTCATGTATTCACCATGTGTTAATGCTTTGTTCCGGTTCTCTATTAAAAGGAGGCCTTAATATCCCTTACTATCCTTATGGACCCCGCTGCCACGGGAGGGTAGGACAAAAGATGTCATGCAAGTTCTTATCGCAAGCACGTATGACTATATACGGAATACATGCCTACATTACATTGATGAATTGGAGCTAGTTCTGTGTCGCCCTAGGTTATGACTGTTACATGATGAATGTTATCCAACGTATATCACCGATCCAATGCCTACGAGTTTTTCACATATTGTTTCTTGCTAAGTTACTACTGTTGCTACTACTGTCACAATTGCTACAGAACTACTACTGCTACCGTTACTATTATTGCTACTGCTATCAAACTATCATACTACTGTGTTACTGATCACTCTGCTGCAGATATTTAGTCTCCAGGTGTGGTTGAATTGACAACTCAACTGCGAATACTTGCAAATATTCTTTGGCTCACCTTGTGTCGAATCAATAAATTTGGGTTGAATACTCTACCCTCGAAAACTGTTGCGATCCCCTATACTTGTGGGTTATCAAAGAGCAGCACTTTGCAACTCGCCGACTGTGGTGGGGCCATGGTGAGCAAGATCCAAAATGTCATCTGGCCCAAAGGCGTCTTTATAGAGACCATCAAGGTCTAGCAGCTTGACTGGTTCTATATCATCGAACCGCTTGCCGAAGGCCAAACCGAGGTCCCTGCATTCAAGGCTAGCCCTCTAGAGAGGCTAGTCTCCTGGAAGGAGAAAAACCTCCATTGGGGGAAACACGATGAGGTGAAATCGCTCCAAAGGCGGATCAACTCCATGATCAAAAAGAAAACCGAGCTGACGGACGTGAACCAGGTCATGCTCCACCGCCGCAACCTCGCCCTACAACTCCGGGCCACCCCGATGTGGCTGTATAAGCCCAAAGACGATGCTCCGGTGCGAAACTTCTTCCGCATGAGCTCGAGAGCATGTGGACGGCGCTCTTCAAGCCGTCCGAAAACACCTTCCCGAAGGCAGGGGGTGACTGCGTCCTCAACGCCAGTAACGGCCCATTCGAGGTGAGATAATCTGCAGATCTTCATTAATCTTGATATTTTTAAGTCCTTTAAGGTATCCTAACCCCTTTTCCTTCAACCAGCCTTGGGGCGCCAAGGCAAAGCAAATTATGTGCCTGGCGCCACTACCCAAAGGGGTTCGATCCCCTCAGCTCGAGGCTCTATTGGCCGAGGATCCGTACGTGGTTCCGATCAAGAAGGAGTCAAAGAGAAAGAGGGAGGGCCTCAGGGCCAGGGGCTCCTTGGATGCCAAGTCCGAGGATGCCCATGCCTCTTCCATTTACAAGGAAGAGGAGAAAGAAGAGAAAGAGGAGGAGTAGGGGGTGAGGGGGAAGAGGAGGCCTATTCCCCGAAGAGGAAAAGGGCGGTGTAAAAGGGCATCGGGGAAGATGATGCCCACCATGTCCGCTGAAGGCTCCAGAAAGCCTCTGCCGACCAGCTTGGCAAGACTTCGGCGCCTGCCCCCGCCAAGGTCGTGCTCTCCGATTCCTCGGAGGACACATTGCCACAACCGCACAGGGAGAAGCCTGCGCCGATGCCCGCGCCGACCAGGTATGGCATATGGTGCCTTTGCTAGTCATTTCTTTTCATAGTCATTATCTTAACTTATGGCGCCTTGTTTCAATTCAGCCCACAACGCGTTCATATCGGTAGCAAGGGGTCCTCGGAGTCCCTTCCCCCACCCGAGATGGCTGAGAGCGGCACGGGGGCACATGGGTCTCCTCCCCTCGCTCAAGGTGATCTAGGGGAGGTGTCCTCACTACCGGATCCCTCCGCGTCAATCGCGGGGGAAAACACCGGGGTCCCGGCAACCGAGTCCCAGACCTCGGTCGCCGAGGACCAAGGGGATCCGACCCCTTTGGTCGTTGAGGGCGTAGGGCTAGGACAGCCCGGGTCTTCGGCACCCTCGGTCCTCCTCTCGAAAGGAGGGGCGGTTGAGGTGACTCCCCCACCCCCGCCCGTTCTAGGACAGGCTGGCGCGGGGTGGCTGGAACTGGAGGAGGCTATGGCACGCTCCTCCATTCTACCCAAGCATCATGTCCATCTGGACTCGGTGTTCCTCCACTTCCGGTGTGCGGAGACCGGAATGAAAAAGGCCTTCAAAGGCCTTTTCAAAGGATTTAAGGTATGTTAATACAAGTCATATTTCTTTTCCAATCTAGGAGTTTATTAATCAACACCTAACACACCTAGTAGCCCTTAACGGAAGTGGTTTTGGGAAATCTTGTCCGAAGACTTCAGTTTATGTCAAAAGCAAACTAACCAAGTATGCTTAAGAGCATGGTGACAGTAGCCCTCGAGCACTAAGTTATTTTCCAGAAACTGACTTGGGGGTCGTCTGTTTGGTAATCATATTTAAAAGCTGATATGCAGTAGCCCACGAGACTCTGGTTGGATTGGGAAATCTGAACAGAGGATCAAATATCATGTCCGTGGACTGACTTTTTATATCCAGGTCTCCACCTCTACCTCGGCGGCCAACTCCAAGGAGTTGGAAGAGCTTAACAGCAAGCTGGCGCACTCCGAGGAGGACATCGATCTTCTTAGAAAGCAGATAGGTGAGTCAAATTTTGGCACTACCTCCGTGTAATTTTCTTTGATAAAAACGTTGCTAACACAAAATGTCTGCCCCTTGCTTTAACAGCTGATACATCGGAGGTTGAAACCCTCCGGGCCGAGTTTTCCCAAGCTCGGAAAGATGATGAGCAGCTAAAGGCTGTGGCGGAGAGGGCTAGCGTGGAGCTAGCCCAAGAAAAGGTTGTCCGTGGCAAGGACCAGGCCCGGGTTTCCGAGGTCGAGGAGGACCTGAAGGTTTTGTATGCAGAGCGTGACGCCCTTCAGGCCGACCAGAAGAAGAAGGACACCGAGCTCGAAAGACTGAGCTCAACACTTAAGGAGGCCTAGAGTCAGGCGAGTGCGAATCACGACAAGCTTCTGCAAGTGATGCAGATAGCATCCGGTAAGCCGTACTTACTGAGATGCGTCTTTGGCAATATCTGGTTCGCCCAACTGACTCAAACATGGCGCTCCTCAGAAGCCTTCATGGACCTGCCGAGGAGTGTGGCCGACGCCTGCCGATACTACAGCTCTCATGAAGATGATGGCCAGAAGACTTTCTGGGCACAATTCCAGGCGCCGTCGCGCCCACTCCTCATCGGCAACCAGGTGAAGCAGTTGGTGGAGCTGCACCGCATGGCGAAGCCGGCCATCGAAGACCTCTGTGTCAACCTGTGGCCTGCGGAGCCTTTGCCGAGCAGCTTCTTTGGCTTGGTTCGACGGCTACAAGATGCCGCCCTCAAGCTGACCTCTGGAGGCGCTCTGCCTGCCTAGAGGGCACCCGCCTAGCGTATGCTTCCATGAAAACATTGTACCCAGGCGTGCAGGTGGAGCAGGTGGCTTCGGGGCCCCCTGAAGGGAGGAACCGGGTTCCCGAGAAGTACTTCTCAGATGTTATGGAGGCTGCTCAGATAATTGAGGCCCGCTGTACCAAGAAAATTATCTTAGAGTAGACTAGCTCCTCGGCATGCCGAGATGTTATGATGTAGAAAGACAAGTACTACTTTGAAATGTAGTTGTCCTTTGTTTTAATTATTATTTTGACTCCTTTGCAACCGTTAATACTAAAAGTGGCCAGTCGTCAGCTTCAACCCCCTTGTAGAAGCCACGCGGGGTGTCTCCTTAATAATATGGCCCTTAGCCGACGTCTCGGTGCCCGAAGACGGTTGTCTTACTATAGACAAGGTAATCAGACTATTCGGCTTTATAACTTTCACTTAGTCATCGGAGCTTGATTGTGGGGGCAATTAACTAACCCCCGATGTATGAAGTGTTCGGACATGCCGAGGTCGAACCATTAACACTTCGGTTCTTTTTAAAAGAACCCTTCGTTTAATGCGGGCGAAACCTCTATAATTTTTTTAACACAGTCATCGGATCGCCGACCAGTTTGCGCTTATCATGACAGTCAGTTTCCGGCTTTCTCCACTAAGGTACTTAACCAATCGAGTTGGAAAGTACTATCGCAGTGGTTCTCCCTTTACACCCTTAGCCAAACGATGCGGAATGTAAGGCGCAAGCACAGGAGCGGGGCAACCCAACTATTGACCAAAGACATGATTCGAAACTAATGCATATAATGCAATATCCGAGAAGCCGAGTACATTTATATGAGTACTGGAATATTAGTCAAGGTTCGAATTCGAGCCCCTGGTCGAAAACCAATGTATCATGAAGGTTGTCTCCGGCTCATGTGGCAGGAAAGAAAATGTAATACACAGTGCAATGTATAGCGACCGCAAAAGGTCTTTTCTTTATTTATAGGGTCGAGCCGTACAAGCCGAGCTGTCGAAGAAACTTAAAAAGATACATAAAAAATAATATGCGAGGGAGGTTTACACAGGGAATCTGTGGTTAGGTTCTAACACCCTTGTTTTGGCCCCGCCGCACGTCTGCGCCTCCGTGCTGTTTACCGGCTGCTCCTTGTCTATTCCAAGGTGCATGTACGCCGTGTGCTACACTGCTACTTGTCGAGCACATTAATGCCGCTGAGCAGTGGGTCCTTCAAAGAGGTGACGCCTAGTAGCCGCGAAGTAATAGCTTGATGCCATTGTTCTGTGGGTCCTGGTGGGCCTTTGACAGTGCCATAAAAATATCCAGGACATGATTGGGCCGCCGTTCAGTCGAGCCGAATAGTGCACGTATATTATAGTGCTCCACAGCCTCCCCTGGAATTTTGAGTGCGAAGTTATGTACCGGAGGTTTATAATCCTCAGTTAAATAGGGAGAGCCATGGAGCGCCCATCCTTATTTAGGGGTGCGACGTGAATGTCGAAGGGGCAAAGAAGCACCTCGGGTGCGCTTCAAAGAATTCTGCGCGTTTAGCTCAGCAAGGGTCTTGGCTGCCTCCTCGGCTACTTGGACCTTGGCTGCAAGATCCACGGTTTGCTCCTCTATACGGAGGGAGCATTCGATGTTACCGTTGATTGTGATGACACCCTTCGGTCCCGACATCTTAATTTTAAATAAGAATAGTGCGGCACGGTGTTGAATCGGGCGAAGGCAGCTCGTCCGAGGAGCGCGTGATAGTCATTGCAGAACGAGACGATATCGAATACTAAGTCCTCGCTCCGGAAGTTCTTGGGAGAGCCGAAGACTACCTCCAGGGTAATGGTCCCCGAACACTATGCCTCCATGCCCGGTATGACACCTTTAAACGTGGTGTTGCTGGGCTTAATCCTTGATGGATCTATTGCCATTTTTCTGATCGTATCGGCATAGATCAGATTCAGGCTGCTGCCTCCGTTCGTAAGGACCCATGTTAGGTGGAAACCATCCACGATTGGGTCGAGGACCAGAGCCGCCGATCCTCCATGACAGATACTGGTCGGATGATCTTGTCGGTCGAAGGTGATCGGGCAAGCCGACCATGGGTTATACTTCGGAGCTATAGGCTCTAAGGCGTATACGTCCCGAAGTGCTTGCTTCCTCTCCTTTTTAGGTATATGAGTAACATATATCACGTTCACATCCTTGACTTCTGGAGGCTTTTGGCCTCCATTATGCTGCCTGGGTGGTTCGTCCTCGTCCTCGCTATGAGGCTGTCCCTTGCCTGAGCTCTCGGCCAGGGTTTTGCCGGCCTGCTTGACAACCCAGTAGTTCTGGTTTGTGTGACTAGCGGGTTTATCCGCCGTGCCATGAATTTGGCAAGGTCTATCGAGGATCTTGTCTAGTGCAGATGGGTCATCCTTATTCCCTTTAAGGGGCTTCTTTCTCTGGCCGCTGCGCTGGTTGCTGAATCTAGCATTTATTGCCGCCTCCTCAGCGTCACTGTTGTTGCTGCCTTTATGGCGGCGCTTGTTCTTTCTATTGCGCCGAGGCTTCCCATTTTCGTCACAGACCTTGGAGGTGCCGGGGTCGCCGTCGTTGTTGCTACCGCGGGCCAACCAACTATCTTCACCTGTGCAAAACCGAGTCATGAGGGAGGTAAGTGCCACCATAGTCTTCGGCTTATCCTGTCCGAGCTGTCGAGCTAGCCATTCATCTCGGACACTGTTCCTGAAAGCGGCGATTGCCTCGGCGTCGGTACAATCAAGTATTTGGTTCTTCTTAGTTAAGAAACGGTTCCAGAACTTCCGAGCGGACTCGCCAGACTGTTGTTTGATATGGCTCAAGTCGTCGGCGTCTGGGGGCTGCATGTAGGTGCCTTGAAAGTTGGCTCGGAATGCATCTTCGAGCTCCTCCCAGCTACCGATAGAGTCCTCGGGCAGGCTATTAAGCCAATGCCTCGCCAGTCCTTTGAGCTTCAATGGTAAGTATTTTATGGCATGGAGGTCATCCCCCCTGGCCATGTGTATGTGGAGAAGAAAATCTTTGATCGACACCGCCGGGTCAGTGGTCCCGTCATATGGTTCGATGTTGACGGGTTTAAACCCTTCTGGGAATTGGTGCTGCATGACCACGTTCGTGAAACACATCGGGTGGGCGACACCTCTGACTCGAGCTATAGACTGCCGGACATATGGCGCTGTCCGAGCGCGCTGATTTTCCTGAGCCCTGTCGTTTCTATCCAACCATGCCTGATATCCCGCCTGTCCGGCAGGTGCCCGATCCCTGGATCTGTAAATTGATCGAGGTGGGGTGGCTAATCTGTCCCAGAGATCAAATGGTGGAGCAGGGTAGTTGGGGTCTCTGCCTTCATGGCGACCGCTGGCAGGGAGTTCTCGGGGCCATCCTGATGGCCTGTCTCGCCCCCTAGGTCAGGCTGATCGGGGCGATCGTGTTTATGCGGTAAGTCGTCATCTACTTCATCATCGAATGCTGAAAGTAGGCGCCTCCATGGGTAAGATTTAGTTTGACTCTCGAGTCTATCCTCGAGGTCTTGTTCGGCCGATAGGACCTCCACCCATTTATTGTTTAGCGTGCCCTAATCAGCTTTAAGTTGTGCACGCCCCCGTTTAATACTTCGGGTGGTTGCCATAAGGTGTTTTCGATAAGTTTCGAGGGCTTGAAAGTCGTCAGGGACGTCAAGGTCATCAGGTCCGAGGCTTATGTCCTCCTCCAATTCTGGCATGTAGTTGCTGTCATCGGGGTCCTCAAAGTCCTCGGCGCCTTCGTTGTCGTCGATCTGACCCCGGACGCAACCTCCTCGGCATTGTCCTGGTTCTCGGCTCCGGCAGGGGTGTCATCGGGGGTGGCATTACCAGCATCCCCATTGCTCGTGTTGCCTCTACTGGGCCTTTTCCGACGTCTGGGGGGATCTTCATCTTCCCATCCCACGTTGTCTTTCGGGGTATCCACCATGCATACATCGTAGGTGGAGGTTACCGCCCACTTGCCGGTCTTGGTTTGAGCAATGCCAGCTTGATCACCGGCGTCTTCTTCCATGTCTGCTTCCTTAGATGCGTAGTCGAGCATGTCGGTTAATTCCTGAACCGTGGCGACTAGGTGGGTGGTGGGTGGGACATAAATTTCCCGGTTATCAGCTTTGCATCCGATTCGGTCATAGACCGAAGTCTGGTCATCTGAAATCCCAAGGCTCTAGATTTTGTCCAGCATCTCGTTTAAGAGTGAAAGGTCCGTCGGGTTCATTGCCTGGTTATAGGCCGGGCTTATCAGAAGCACATTTGCCGGGGCTAGAGAACCATTGTTGAGGCTTGAGTCATCCCACATGAGGGCCTGGCCCACCATGGAAGTGAAGGCCGGTTCCAAAGTAGGATCGGATTTAGGTTCAAGATCCGATGTGATGTGCGGATCCATGCATGACGATGGATCAGATGCAGTGTCCAGGCTCGAAGCCAGCTCGGGAGTGGGATCAGAATCGAGATCAAGATCCGAAGCAATGGTCATCGAATCCATGCCTGATGCTGGGTCCGTCATGACGCCTGGCATGAGGCCTGAGTTCGAGATCGGTTCCGAGGTCAAGGCATCAGTGTCCGATAAGTTTCCCAGCCGATCTAGGGCCAGGCTTTCGGGGCTGGATTTCCGGGATACAATATCCCAGAAATTAACCCCTCGTGTCGTCACCAGCCCCAGAATTACTGTTCGCTAGTGGAAACTTCCTTGATACAGAATTCCAAGAAGTTACAAGAATTTGATACAAGACCATAAAGGTCTAATGATACAACAATGATTTCTAGTGAAGGGTGACGGAAGTGACTCGTGGTTCTCCAACGTCGATGCGGCTTCATTCCCACAGGAACAACTGACCTGGATAACTTCTATCCCGCGTGGCTGCTATCTCCGATTCCTAGGTGTGCCTTCGTAGTGCTCTTCTCCTAATCGGGATCTGGCCAAGACAATAGCCAGGGACAAGCCAGTGAGTACGTTTGAATGTACTCGCAAACATCAAGAACAAAAGATATACCAAATGCAACAGAGAACATATGATCATGATGAACTAAATTATATGCATATGCTGACTGATATTAAAGCATGGCATGATAAATATTAATACGGTGCGGATGGATAAATATATCATTTTTGTAATAAACCAAGAATATAATATGGAACATCGGGCGTTGGACCGCCCGAGGATTCCAAGAAAATAAAGTGGAACATCGGGCGTTGGACCGCCCGAGGAATTCCAAGAAAGATGCCAAACGGGTGTCTGAATGCGACACCTTGAGAGGTCTTGAAAAGAAGTGCCAAACGGGTGTCTAAAAGCGACGCCTCGAGAGGTCTTGAAAAGAAATGAGTACTCATGTGGCATAACCATCCCAAGAGATACTCAGAAAAATAGAAGTGAGTATCCAGTTGGATTAACCATCCCAAGAGATACTCAGAAAAATAGAAATGAGTATCGAGGTGGATTAACCATCCCAAGAGATACTCAGAAAGAAATAGAAATGAGTATCCAGGTGGATTAACCATCCCAAGTGATACTCAGAAAAGAAAATAGAAATGAGTATCCAAGTGGATTAACCATCCCAAGTGATACTCAAGGTTGCATATCGAAGAAAAAGGTTAGTACACAATAATATTCATGTTAACAATAAAATTCATGCTGGCATCAGTAGTGACAATAATTATCCTGCAAAAATGAATCACGATCAATTTAATTATTTCCTCTGGAGACCGACACCAAGACCGACACTTGACCAACCTAGACTGTAGTCCTTAACCGCGGACACGGCTATTCGAATAGGTTTTAAAACTCTGCAGAGGGTGTACTCTTTACCCACAAGCAAAGGATTTCTTTAGCCAACAACGAGACGCTGACTAATTCCCATTACGGTCTTTGGGTTGAAAACACACCTGACCAGCACACACCAGCTTAACCGTTCTGATGCCCGGAATCACCCAAGGTATCATTCTAGATAAACTCTAAGACGGGGAGACCACCATCTCGAATAGCAGGGGATCACAATTTATAACACACAGATTACAAGGGGTGCCCCCTTCTCGGCCCAGCTGGATACACCCATGCCCCCGTCCCAGGTGACATGCCTACCAGAGGCATCTGGTATCTTTCACCATGGCCTCTCTGTACGGTGTGTGCAAGGAAAGGGGTTAACAACTTACTGAACCGTACCCTACCTATGACAGGGACAAGTGGCAGCATGAAACAAGTATGGGGGTTACTGGAATAAGACTCGATCTACGGTCGACTCAGGAGGTTTAAGTTTTCCTGTAGTGGTTAGTACAATATATTTCCTTGGTAGTATCCAACAGGGTCACCATCTGGCATGTCCCAACATGCCCTCACTGATCATTCTCGTCACAACGAGATTTCAGTCTCACGGTCACTTTTCTAGTGACTGATTCTTTCCTGCAGATTAGTCCGGACCAACATAGACATCTGTGGCATGTGAGAACAATCACCCTCACTCATATTTCATGTTTAAGCGAGGTTAACAAAATATCAATGGATCATGCATGCAAAAATAGCAATATGCAAGTTTCATTTCAAAATTATTATAACCATGATTCTAATATCCTAGCTTGCAACCTACCAAACATTCACCATATCAAGTGTTCAAGATGCTTGCCTTGAGCATGCCGAAAGATTGGGTGCACTCCAAAACTTTGAAAATTTCATCTTCCCTCTATTTTCCTATTTTCAAAATATTGATATTAAAACATAAACTTGAAACAGTACAAAAAAGTTGTTTGAATTTTTTTGAAATAAATACTAAAATAAACTAGAGGAAAAATAAAGAATTCCAGAAAAAAGAATTAATTAATTTGGGGTTCAGATGATTTTCCTAGGTAATTTGTAAGCTGAAATAAATGAAGAAATGGACTATTTAATAGATCCAACAGAGACAAAGCTTAGGAAAAACGTTCAGCCTAGCTGGATTAATAGAGCATGAATTTAGGAGTATGCAAAAATTTGAATCATCAAATTTGGTTTTGAAACGATTGTTGTCGGATTATTTGAAACCTGCTGGAAAAGAAAAAAAGAAATGGGTGGCAACCTGATGGGCAAGCAAAAACGCGCCCTGGGCGTGGTTTAGCCGCATGGCGCCACTGGGCCAGGCCCAGTCGCTCGGCCGCGTGGAAGGGTTGCCGACGTCGAAGGCGTATTCGTGGGTATACGCTTTCCTCGCGCGAAGACGGTTTCTGGGGAGCCCGTCTCCACTTATAGACGGCTTGGCGCGGTCTGGGGTCGCTGACAGAGGGGCCCGTGGGCCAACCAGTCAGGTTTGACTGGTCGCCCGCGCCCTCTTTCTCCCATGGCAGAGCGGAGGCGCAGCTCTAGCGATCCCTGCCGGCGAACGGCGGTGATTTTTGAGGGCCCAAGCATGGGAACGGTCTCAACGGGTGCTGGCGATCCCGATGAGGCGCAACACGGTCTCCGGAGTCCACCCAGTCGTCGGCGGTGAGCTCTCCCGCGGAGCTCCGGCGGGACTCAAAGAGGGCTTTTGCCCACGGTGGCTCCCGAGATAAATTGAGAGGGGGAGTGGATTCATGGGGTTGAGAGGAGGCTATATGTGAAGAAGGAGGTGAGGGGGAGGCACTGGTGGCGTCAGAATCAACCGAAGAGTGATGGCGGCCGAAGCTACTGGAGAGGAAGAAGGCGACCGCTACAGGTCGTTCTGCTACTCGAGGGAGCTCAGGAAGGGAGAGGGATGTGCCGCCTTGAGGATGGAGAGGCCTGAGGTGGTTTTATAGGTGGGGAACGTCGGTTCTCCTGGCTTCCAGAGAACGGTATGTCGGCGGGCAGCCATTAACGGCACCGTTGAGGTGGTTGTGGCCGGTGCCGAGGCAGCTGAGGTAGTTGGCGGGGTTGGTGCATCATGGATAAGCTCAGGTGGTGTCGGGTGACTTGTGGGCGAGCCACGCGTCTCAGCAGAGACGTGGCAGAGACGGCGGTGCTGGACGGCGGCTCTGGACGGTAGGGGCGGCACTAGAGGACGAGGGGGAGTGTCGGCGGGGCTCATGGGCGACGCGGTTATCCAGTGGAAAGCAAGGGCGAGAAGGGGATAGTAGAGGAGCCGCAGCGGCTCGGGTGCGACGCGGGTGCTCTGGCCGCGCCCAGTGCACACACATAGTCTGCTCGGCCAAATGCCAGGGCTTGCTAGGCTGCTCCAACTGAGCTCAAATTTTCCAGGGTGGTGCTAGTATGGATGGTGGTGATGACGGACAAGCTGGTTAAACCATAGGATCTAGTGGCACATGGAGTTCAGAAAGGATGCAAAATTCTGTCATGCCCACAAGGTGTTTACCAGAATGCTTTGGTGATCTAGGTGGCTCTGTTTGATTTGAATTTTGGCAGGAGGGTGTCTCCTTATATGATAAAGATGATGGTGTAGTTAGTTTGAGGAAATAGAAAATTTGTTAGTGCAAGTTTTACCAGAATTCAGTTCTGGACAGAAACTACAGGGAATTATTTGGTGAGTTTTCAAGATGCAAATGGAGTTGATCTTCTGGACTTAAGGGTTTGGTTGGAAGGACTATAAGTGGGAAAAATTTCAGAATTGTTTGATGAAGGAAAATTAGGGTTGCAGTTATAACCTAGGAATGGGACAGAATTGAAAAATGGAAGTTGTGCTCAAAATTTTCAAAAGACCAAGTTGGGTTTTTGCATAAAAGTAATCTACGGGCATCACATGACCCCTCATAATTTTTGTGGAATTTTTAAGGAATTATTTAAAATAGTTGTAGTGCAACAGAAACATTTCAAGTATTGAAAATGCTATTAAAAGGATTATTTTGGGGCAAATTTTATTATGAAAATAGTTCCTACTGTTATTTAAAGTATAAATGAAATGATTTAAGAAAGATACCAAAGCCCACAATATTTTACAAAAAAATTATATGGAGGAAAGAATTTTAGAAAACCAATAACAGAGAAGATTCTGAAACAATAAATGACCTCATATAATTCAAAATTTTATTTCTGGCCAAATTTTACTTAATAAAAATATGGTTAAAATTTTGGGGTGTTACAAACTCTACCCACCTTATGAAAATCTCGTCCTCGAGATTTGTTAAGGGCGGTAAATCTAATTACGGAACGAGACAAAGAAACGCTCATATTGAAAAATGCAATCATGGCAATATGTTCATGACATACACCCTAAGAAACTACACAAGATCACATCGTGCAAACAAGCACTACCCACCACAACAACACACTCATGACTTCCTACGGTTCGAAGGTAAGATCTACGGGGTCTTGCGGAAAAGTTCCTGGTGCTGGAGCACATTCTTCTTCTTCCGGAGGAAGTGGAGGAAGCAGACGAAGAACATGTCCTTCCTGAGTTGGCAAAGGTGGTCCGCCAATGGCGATCTGGGGATTCAGGACAGCAAGATAATGGAGATAATCCATTGGTTACTGGGTGAAATGCTCCTGGCCTATCTCATTGAATGCAGCTTTTGCTCCAAAAGCCGCGCAGCTCGGAAAATAGCAGTATTCCCTTTCGCTGGCACAGGGTACCGCGAATCGAAGACGGGTAACTGCTTCATAAGCAACAACCTCAATGGCCATGCTTGAGGTTGGCATGGATCTCCCGATGAAGACAACATATGGAGGGCCTTGGTTTAAATCCGCTGGTGGGATTTGCACAACTGCCCAGTATTTTGAGGAATCAGAGGTTATCCTCATATTGTACAAC
The DNA here is from genome assembly GCA_039707655.1 of Elymus sibiricus. Classification (NCBI taxonomy): domain Eukaryota; kingdom Viridiplantae; phylum Streptophyta; class Magnoliopsida; order Poales; family Poaceae; genus Elymus; species Elymus sibiricus. Next base: position 179,587,048 of record CM077670.1, read on the forward strand.
TCATACTGGGGTGGGTGGATGGAACCAAGAGTATTGCAGGTAAAATCCCACAAAACCTTAACAAAACTACCAGGGCTTGTATCTGGGGTTCTTAGGTAGGCTTCAGAGTGAAACATGGAGTGATGGAGTGATGGATGCGGTGCTCAAGGTTGATGGTTGCTAGTGTAGAGTGGAATACGGCCGCTTATAAGGTACCTGGGTTAGGGAACATGAGGCGGCTCCCGTACGACTTGTGTATCGACTCCAGCGTAGGGTTATCTGAGTCAAAATCTCAGACCTCACTCCCCAAAAGGAATGTGACGTATTACTGTGCGTGTCGGTTAGGGGTTCGGCAGTCACGTCTAGAATTTACTCTGCCACCACACGCCAATAATTTACGCTAGATCACGCATACCACTATAAAGACAAGGGCATACAAGTAATTTACAAAGTTACCACGCCATACAACTGCTACTATGAAAATACAGGGAAACCAGGCCACTAAGGCTCGACAACAATTCTGGTGGACTCAGTCCACCTCGTTGACATCTAGCCGGGCGGGTCTTGCAGATGTCGAGGCTTCTCCGTGTGCTTCAGTGTCGGAGCTGACCGGGGTCGGATGGGGAGCTACAGGGCTGGGGTAGCGGTGATGTCCCTCGCGGGGTGTCGTGGTCACCATCCCGTTGGAGTAGGTCTCCAAGAGACGACAGAGTTCCCCTGGGGAGGCGAAGGCATTGCCTGGATGGACAACAGGGACAGATTCTGAGGGCTCGACCGGTCTCCCGAGCAGCACTATCGGGGTGTTGGTGGTGGTTGCAGTTCCTCTTCTCACCAGAGTCAGAAGAGCAAGTGTCCTGCGGGTCGCAATCAGATCAAGGGTGACCTGATCGAATAGTGCCTCTTGCGCTCTCAGGTAGCGCACCAGATGCACCAGGGCAGGATCCGTCTCATAGTCTCCGTTGGCGACTTGAGTTGGGCTACCATAGCCTTCACGACTAGGGTAGTAGTAGAAAGGACGGATGTTAACCCTCGGCGACAAATGCCAGAGCTTAACTACAGCCTCTCGGGCTGCAAGTTGGATGGCTTGGGGCTCGTCGGAGGTCGTCCTCCCGGTGAACCGGTAGGGGCGTTCTGATGTGGTGCCCCTCCCATAGATGTGCACCGTGGCCCAGAAGTGGTGGATGGCATCACTCGTGTGCTCTTGGTATAAAACATACTCCGGGGGCTTTTCTATGCCAAAAGCTCGACGGGTGAGATTGGCAAGGATGACTACAAAGTCTCCAAGCTCAGCTGCGGTGGTCTCATTGCGAACGATGGGACCAGGCATCTTGGTGGTTGGATATCGAACTGAGAGTGAGGCTGTGATGTGCTGAGTTGGGGCAAGGCTTCCTTTATAGGTCAGTGGAGTCTTCCATCGCATGCTTGTGGATGGGACAACTCAGGTGTCGGCCATAGGCACACGGCCTATGGACATGGCTGATAGGTTGGGCACCGACTGTCAAAAGATGTCGGCTGGCCACTGTGTAGGCTTATCAGATGGAATGGGCTTGGCTATGAACAGGAAAGATTTGGGCGGTGTGGAAACCTAGGGATAGTGACCAGGCTAAGATAGGATTAGCCAATGGTCAGCCTAGGCTCTGATACCAAGGCTGTCGGGGCCGGATTTCCGGGATACAATATCCCAGAAATTAACCCTCGTGTCGTCACCAGCCCCAGGATTACTATTCGCTGGTGGACACTTCCTTGATACAGAGTTCCAAGCAGTTACAAGAATTTGATACAAGACCATAAAGGTCTAATGATACAACAATGATTTCTAGTGACGGGTGACGGAAGTGACTCGTGGTTCTCCAACGTCGATGGGGCTCCATTCCCACAAGAACAACTGACCTGGATAACTCCTATCCCGCGTGGCTGCTATCTCTGATTCCTATGTTGCGGGGAGTGCCTTCGTAGTGCTCTTCTCCTAATCATGATCTGGCCAAGACAATAGCCAGGGACAAGCCAGTGAGTACGTTTGAATGTACTCGCAAACATCAAGAACAAAAGATATACCGAATGCAACAGAGAACATATGATCATGATGAACTAAATTATATGCATATGATGACTGATATTAAAGCATGGCATGATAAATATTAATACGGTGCGGATGGATAAATATATCATTTTTGTAATAAACCAAGAATATAATATGGAACATCGGGCGTTGGACCGCCCGAGGATTCCAAGAAAATAAAGTGGAACATCGGGCGTTGGGCCGCCCGAGGAATTCCAAGAAAGATGCCAAACGGGTGTCTGAATGCGACGCCTCGAGAGGTCTTGAAAAGAAATGCCAAACGGGTGTCTGAAAGCGACGCCTCGAGAGGTCTTGAAAAGAAATGAGTACTCAGGTGCCATAACCATCCCAAGAGATACTCAGAAAAATAGAAATGAGTATCCAGGTGGATTAACCATCCCAAGAGATACTCAGAAAAATAGAAATGAGTATCCAGGTGGATTAACCATCCCAAGAGATACTCAGAAAGAAAATAGAAATGAGTATCCAGGTGGATTAACCATCCCAAGTGATACTCAGAAAAGAAAATAGAAATGAGTATCCAGGTGGATTAACCATCCCAAGTGATACTCAAGGTTGCATATAGAAGAAAAAGGTTAGTTCACAATAATATTCATGGTAACAATAAAATTCATGCTGGCATCAGTAGTGACAATAATTATCCTGCAAAAATGAATCACAATCAATTTAATTATTTCCGGCGGAGACCGACACCAAGACCGACACTTGACCAACCCAGACTGTAGTCCTTAACCGCGGACACGACTATTCGAATAGGTTTTAAAACTCTGCAGAGGGTGTACTCTTTACCCACAAGCAAAGGATTTCTTTAGCCAACACAGAGACGCTGACTAATTCGCATTATGGTCTTTGGGTTGAAAACACACCTAACCAGCACACACCAGCTTAACCGTTCTGATGCCCAGAATCACCCAAGGTATCATTCCAGATAAACTCTAAGATGGGGAGACCACCATCTCGAATAGCATGGGATCACAATTTATAACGCGCGGATTACAAGGGGTGCCCCCCTCTCGGCCCAGCGGGATACACCCATGCCCCCTGACCAGGTCACATGCCTACCAGAGGCCTCTGGTATCTTTCACCATGGCCTCTCTGTATGGTGTGTGCAAGGAAAGGGGTTAACAACTTACTAAACGGTACCCTACCTGTGGCAGGGACAAGTGGCAGCACGAAACAAGTATGGGGGTTACCGGAACAAGACTCGATCTACAGTCAACTTAGGAGGTTTAAGTTTTCTTGCAGTGGTTAGTACAATATATTTCCTTGGTAGTACCCAACAAGGTCACCATCTGGCATGTCCCAACATGGCCTCACTGATCATTCTCGTCACAATGAGATTTCAGTCTCACGGTCACTTTTCTCGTGACTGATTCTTTCCTGCAGATTAGTCCAGACCAACATAGACATCTGTGGCATGTGAGAACAATCACCCTCACTCATATTTCATGTTTAAGTGAGGTTAACAAAATATCAATGGATCATGCATGCAAAAATAGCAATATGCAAGTTTCGTTTCAAAATTATCATAACCATGATTCTAATATCCTAGCTAGCAACCTACCAAACATTCACCATAGCAAGTGTTCAAGATGCTTGCCTTGAGCATGCAGAAAGATTGGGTGCACTCCAAAACTTTGAATTTTTTTTCTTCACTCCATTTTCCTATTTTCAAAATATTGAAATTACCACATAAACTTGAAACAGTACAAACAAGTTGTTTGGAAAATTTTGAAATAAATACTAAAATAAACTAGACGAAAAATAAAGAATTCCAGAAAAAGAATTAGTTAATTTGGGGTTCAGATGATTTTCCTAGGGAATTTCTAAGCTTAAATAAATGAAGAAATGGACTATTTAATAGATCCAACAGAGACAAAGCTTAGGAAAAGTGTTCACCCTAGCTGGATTAATAGAGCTTGAATTTAGGAGTATGCAGAAATTTGAATCATCAAATTTGGTTTTGAAATGATTGTTGTAGGATTATTTGAAACCTGCTGGAAAAGAAAAAAAGAATAGGGCAGCAACCTGATGGGCAAGCAAAAACGTGCCCTGGGCGTGGTTTAGCCGCATGGCACCACTGGGCCAGGCTCAGTCGCTCGGCCGCATGGAAGGTTTGCCGATGTCAAAGGCGTATTTGTGGGTATACGCTTTCCTCGCGTGAAGACGGTTTCTAGGGAGCCCGTCTCCATTTAGGGACAGCTCGACGCGGTCTGGGGTCACTGACAGAGGGGCCCGTGAGCCCACCAGTCAGGTTTGACTGGTCGCCCGCGCCCTCTTTCTCCTATGGCAGAGCGGAGGCGCAGCTCCGGCGATCCCCGCCGGTGAACGGCGGCGATTTTCGAGGGGGCGAGCATGGGAACGGGCTCAGGGGGTGCTGGCGATCCCGATGAGGTGCGGCACAGACTCCGGAGTCCACCCAATCGTTGGCGGTGAGCTCTCCTGTGGAGCTCCGGCAGGACTCGAAGAGGGCTTTTGCCCACGGTGGCTCCCGAGCTAAATTGAGAGGGGGAGTGGATTCGTGGGGTTGAGAGGAGGCTATAGGTGAAGAAGGAGGTGAGGGGGAGGCACTGGTGGCGTCGGAATCAACCAAAGAGTGACGGCGGCCGAAGCTGCCGGAGAGGAAGAAGGCAACCGCTCCAGGTCGTTTTGCTACTCGAGGGAGCTCAGGGAGGGAGTGGGAGGTGCCGCCTTGAGGATGGAGAGGCCTAAGGTGGTTTTATAGGCGGGAAACATCGGTTCCCCTGGCTTCCAGAGAACGGTACGTTGGCGGACAGCCATTAACGGCGCTGTTGAGGTGGTTGTGGCTGGTGGCGAGGCAGCTGAGGTAGTTGGCGGGGTTGGTACATCATGGATAAGCTCAGGTGGTGTCAGGTGACTTGTGGGCGAGCCACTCGTCTCGGCAGGGGCTCATGGGCAACGCGGTTATCCAGAGGAAAGCCAGGGCGAGAGGGGGATAGTAGAGGAGCAGCAGCGGCTCGGGTGCAACGCGGGTGCTCTGGCCGCGCCCAGTGCACGCACGCAGTGTGCTCGGCCAAATGCCAGGGCATGCTAGGCTGCTCCAACTGAGCTCAAATTTGGCAGGGTGGTGCTAGTATGGATGGTGGTGATGATGGACAAGCTGGTTAAACCATAGGATCTAGTGGCACATGGAGTTTAGAAAGGATGCAAAATTCTGTCATGCCCACAAGGTGTTTGCCAGAATGCTTTGGTGATCTAGGTGGCTCTGTTGGATTTGAATTTTGGCAGGAGGGTGTCTCATTATATGATAAAGATGATGGTGTAGTTAGTTTGAGGAAATAGAAAATTTGTTAGTGCAAGTTTTACCAGAATTTAGTTCTGGACAAAAACTACAGGGAATTATTTGGTGGGTTTTCAAGATGCAAATGGAGTTGATCTTCTGGACTTAAGGGTTTGGTTGGAAGGACTATAAGTGGGATAAATTTCAGAATTGTTTGCTGAAGGAAAATTAGGGTTGCAGTTATAACCTAGGAATGGGACAAAATTGAAAAATGGAAGTTGTGCTCAAGATTTTCAAAAGACCAAGTTGGATTTTTCCATTAAAGTAATCTATAGGCATCACATGACCCCTCATAATTTTTGTGGAATTTTTAAGGAATTATTTGAAATAGTTGTAGTGCAACAAAAGCATTTCGAGTATGGAAAATGCTATTAAAATGATTATTTTGGGGCAAATTTTATTATGAAAATATTTCCTACTGTTATTTAAAGTATAAATGAAATGATTTAAGAAAGCTACCCAAGCCCACAATATTTTACAAAAAAATTTATATGGAGGAAAGAATTTTAGAAAACCAATAACAGAGAAGATTCTGAAACAATAAATGACCTCATATAATTCAAAATTTTATTTCTGGCCAAATTTTACTAAATAAAAATATGGTTAAATTTTTGGGGTGTTACACCAACCAGAGAGGGCGAGATCACCGCGGGAGTCCGCGGTGTACTCCAGCCTTCCGAACATGACCACTTGGTCTGGGGCAAATCTCTCAACACGGCCGAGGCAACCGGTGGAGCCAGCGTGGAGGACGTTGCTACCGAACGCGAAAAGCTGGTCAGGGATGAAGATGTCACTGCAGCCGATGTCACTGTTGATCTGAAGATGAGCCATCAATCCGGATTGACCACACAACGGGACCTGTATGGGCCACCAATATCGGTACTAAAACCGGCTGATCTCGGGTAGGGGGTCCCGAGCTGTGGATCTGAGATCGATGGTAACAGGAGATGAGGGAGGCAATGTTTACCCAGGTTTGGGCCCTCTCGAAGAGGTAAAACCCTACGTCGTGCTTGATTATATTGATGATGGGGTATCGAGTACAGGATGATGATCTACCTTGAGATCGGTTGTGTATGCTCTAAACCCTAAGGTGAGTAATTGTTGTCTCTATGCATTAGAACCCTCGGCTTATATAGATGCCCGGGATCCCCTAGGTTACATGATAGGTCGGTTGCCGATGTGATGAATACAAGGTTGTCCTTGGAGTGTTTGTCAAGTCTTCGGCAGTTTCCCTCTTGCTCATGAATAAGTATTTGGGCTTCGGTCGTCCTCCAGGCGGTGGCTTCGTGGACCCCAATTCGGCCCATGAACCTAAAGCACCTCTAGCTGGTACCCCCTAGTCCGGGACACCCTCAATGAGCATGAGGAGGATATAAACACTCTGAACATAAATATCATAAAGGCCATACTGGGTTTGAATCAATTACATGCTTGAGCATGTGCCAAGTCAAGCTACTTGAATTCTTCAGAGGAGGATACCATCCTAACATACTACATCATAACCATTTTAATGCATGTTGATGTTGGAAATATGCCTTAGAGGCAATAATATTTGCATTATTATATTTTCATATTCATAATTATAGAGTTTATATTCTATGCTATAACTGCTATGATCCTGGAATATGCGATTCAGTAGAAAACTCATATACACGTGTGGAATGATAAACGGTTAAAATAAAAGGTTCCTAGTCTTGCCTCTAGGACTAGCTCAAGTGTTGTTGGTGGTCACGTTTTCCAGATCTTAGGATATCAGTAAGTGTAACGATAGTCCTAAAACAACATTGAGATTATTACGTTTGAAGAACAATCATATTGAATCGACCCAATCTTGTCTGTTATGAATTGAGTTATTGTCGTCTGCAATCAATTGTAATAACACGGAGTGTTAACATGTGATCTTGCTCCTTAGACCATGAGAGTATCATAGTCACTTCTTACCATACGATAGGCTTTGGGGTTGCTCAAACGTCACCTGTAACACGGTGATTATAACGCCAACTTACAGGCTCATCAGAAAGTTTGACATGAGACTAGATAGCTCGAGAGTGGGATTTGCTCCCCTGATGATGGAGAGATATTCTTAGGGCCCTCTCGATGTGACAGCATCCATCATCGTCTGTCCAGACATAGGTGACTACGTCACGGGGATGCCGGAACACAATAACGAGAAAGAAAAACAAAACCGGTAACGAGGATTTTGGTATAGTGAGCTTGGTGATGAATCAGGAGGATACCGATGCATCCTTAGTTTTGTGAAGTTTCACGAAGCAAAAGTAACATCACATGATAACTAAAGGTTCACTTGAATATCATTCATGTGCTCATAGGGATCGATATGTACGTCCACGGTTCTGCTGTCGGTCATTGAACGAACTGTTTCGTTCATGTCTATGAGTTACCAAACCTACGGGGTCACAAGCTTATGGAAATAATGATATGCTGAGTGTTAGTAGGATGGGAGTGATGAGAATGTATTTGTGGAATTGTTTCATTAATATTCGGAATAGTTTCGAGAGGATCCGGAAGCGTTTCGGGGTCACCGGAAGGGTTTCGGAGAGTATCGGGTAATACCGGGTATTACCGATAAATATATATAGGTGGAAATTGTTTCCGGGGATGTTAAATTATATATAAAATGGTCTGAAAGTATTTAGAACTATTTTATATTTAATTTGGGCCACAAAGGCCCAAGAGGGGAGGCGCCTCCTTCCCTAAGGAAGGAGTCCGAATTGGGGTGGTGGAGGAGTCACACTCCCCCCCCTAGGCCGGCGCACCAAGGGGGACTCCTTTACCCTTGGTGGAAGCCCTCCCTCTCCCCTCTAACCTATAGATACTTGAGGTTTGGTTCTCTTTTGAATATAAAAGTTTTGGAGCCTCCTCTAGTTCTTCTAGTTCTAGTTCTAGTTGGTCCTAGTTGACTAATTAGAGCTAGGCTAATCCTCTTGTCCTCATAATTAGAAGCCCCATGTGGTTCTAATCTCCTCCCTCTAATTCTCCGGTGACGATTTGCTCTGAACGGCGAAGCAGTGCCGGATGGTGAAGGCTGCACGCTTGCAGCCAAGTAGAGAGGCCGTGTTTTCGGTCTTTGGTTCGAGGGACTGATACGTCTCCAACGTATCTATAATTTTTGTATTGTTCCATGCTATTATATTATCAATCTTGGATGTTTTATATGCAATCATACGCTATTTTATATCATTTTTGGGAACTAACCTATTAACCCAGTGCCTAGTGCCAGTTGTTGTTTTCTGCTTGTTTTTGGTTTTCCAGAAAATCAGTACCAAACGGAGTCCAAACGCTACGAAAGTTTTTGATGATTTTTTTCTTGACATAAGAGACCCTAGAAGCTTCGGGAGGAGACCAGACGGCAAACGAGGAGACGGCAAGGCAACATGGCGTGCCCAAGGGGGTAGGCGCACCCTGCTACCTTGTGGGCTCCACATGGCTCCGTCTGACCTAATTCCACTTCTATTAATTCTGAAATATAGGGAAACCAACAAAGAGCCACTCGAAATAAATTTTCCGCCACCGCAAGCTTCTGTTCTTCCGTGATCCCATCTGGAGGCCTTTTCCGGTACACTACCGGAGGGGGAATCGATCACGGAGAGCTTCTACATCAACCTTGCTACCCTACCGATGATGAGTGAGTAGTTCACCACAGACCTAAGGGTCCATAGCTAGTAGCTAGATGGCTTCTTCTCTCTCTTTGATATTAAATACAATGTTCTCATTGATCTTCTTGGAGTTCTATTCGATGTAATCTTCTTTTGCGGTGTGTTTGTTGGGATCCGATGAATTGTGGGTTTATGATCTGAATATTCATGAGAAGTAATTGAGTCTTTTCTGTACTTTATTATGCGTGATTGTTATATCTTTGTATTTCTCTCCAATCTATCCATTTGGTTTGGCCAACTAGATTGATTTATCTTCAGCGGGAGAGGTGCTTTGTAATCGGTTCAATCTTGCGGTGCTCTATATCCCATTGATAGAAGGGGACAAGACACGTATTTGTATTGTTTCCATTAAGGGTAAAATGATTGGGTTTATTCATATTAGTTGAGTTTACTTTGCCTACATCATGTCATCTTGCTTAAGGCATTACTCTATTTTTATTAACTTAATACCCTAGTTGCATGCTGGATAGCGCTCGATGGGTGGAGTAATAGTAGTAGATGCAAGCAGGAGTCGGTCTACTTGTCTCGGACGTGATGCCTATATGCATGATCATTGCCTTGAATATCGTCATAACTATGCGCTTTTCTATCAATTGCCCAATAGTAATTTGTCTACCCACCGTATGCTATGTGTTCGAGAGAGAAACTTCTAGTGAAAACTATGGCCCCCAGGTCTATCTTAAATATAAAAATAAAAATAAAATATACTTGCTGCAATTTATTTACTTTTATTTTGTTTTGCAATTTATCTATCTACCACTACAAGATTTAATCCTTGCAAGTAACGAGTTCAACGGCAGTAACGACCCTATTGCCCGCGTTGGGTGCAAGTATTTGCTTTTGTGCGTGCAGGTGCTATTCACGAGGCTTTGCGTGATTCTCCTATTGGTTCGATAACCTTGGTTCTCACTAAGGAAAATACTTATCTCTACTGTACTGCATCTCCTCTCCTCTTCGGGGAAAATCCCAACGCAGCTCACAAGCAGCAGGAAGAATTTCTGGCGCCGTTGCCGGGGAGACATCATCAATACCTATCAAGTACCTTTACACAAACTATCATCTACTTGCTCTACTTTTTATTTGCCTTTTTATTTGCCTTTGCCTCTCGTTTTCATCTCCCCCACTTCTCATACAAAATACAAAAACACAAAAATATTTTTTCTTTGCTCGTTTGCTTGCTTTGTCGCTATGTCTCAAGAAAACACCAAGTTGTGTGACTTTTCAAATACTAATAATAATGATTTTATTAGTACTCCAATTTCTCCTCCCGCCACTAGTGCGGAGTCATATGATATTAATGCTGCTTTGCTAAATCTTGTTATGGAAGAACAATTTTCTGGAACTCCTAATGAGGATGCTGCTTCCCATCTTAATACTTTCGCTGAATTATGTGGTATGCCAACGAAAAAAGATGTGGATAATGATATTATTAAGTTGAAATTATTTCCATTCTCACTAAGAGATCATGCTAAAACTTGGTTTTCATCCTTGCCTCGAAATAGTATTGATTCATGGGATAAGTGTAAGGATGCTTTTATTGCCAAGTATTTTCCTCCCGCTAAGATTATTTCTCTTAGAAATCAAATAATGAATTTTAAGCAACTTGACCAAGAACATGTTGCACAAGCATGGGAGATAACGAAATTAATGATTAGAAATTGTCCCACTCATGGTTTAAGCTTATGGATGATCATACAAAATTTCTATGCGGGACTAAATGCTACTTGTAGACTGCATTGGTATTTCCCCGAAGAGTTGAGGGTGATGCAATATAGTAGAGATAAGTATTTCCCTCAGTTAGAACCAAGGTTATCAATCCAGTAGGAGAATCAAGCAAAATTCCGTTAAGCGCACCTGCACACACAAAAGCAAACACTTGCACCCAACGCAAATAAGAGGGTTGTCAATCCTCTTAGCGGTTATTTGCAAGGATTAATTCTGATAGTGATAGATAGATAAACGAAAATACTAAATAAAATAAAAGTAAATAAATTGCAGCAAGGTATTTTTAGGTTTTTTATATATGATAAAGTAGACCCAGGGGCCATAGTTTTCACTAGAGGCTTCTCTCTCGAACACATAGCATACGGTGGGTAAACAAATTACTGTTGGGCAATTGATAGAAAAGGAAATAATTAATTACAAATACGTGTCATGTCCCCTTCTGTCACTGGGATTTAGCACCGCAAGATTGAACCCATCACAAAGCACCACTCCCATTACAAGATAAATCAATCTAGTAGGCCAAACCAAATTGATAGATCGGAGAGAAATACAAAGCTATAATAATCATGCATAAAAGATTTCAGAGAAGACTCAAATATTTCTCATGAATAATCTGATCATAAACTCACAATTCATCGGATCCCAACAAACACACTGCAAAAGAAGATTACATCGGATAGAACTCCGAGAACATCGAGGAGAACATGGTATTGAAGATCAAAGAGAGAGAAGAAGCCATCTAGCTACTAGCTATGGACCCGTAGTTCTATGGTAAACTATTCACACATCATCGGAAGGGCAGAAAGGTTGATGAAGAAGCCCTCTGTCATCGATTCCCCCTCCGGCAGAGTACCGGAAAAGGCCTCTAGATGGGATCGTGGAAGAATAGAGGCTTGCGGCGGTGGAAAGGTTTTCTCTTCTGTCTCTCTGGTATATTGGGAATATTTGGGAATTCATGGCGCTGGAATTAGGTCAGGAGGGGCTACGAGGGGCCCACAAGCCTGGGGGGTGCGCCCTACCCCCTGGGCGCGCCCTCCAGGCTTGTCGCCTCCTCGTGGCTCTTCTGGTCTTCTCCCGAAGCTTCGTGGGTCTCTTCTGGTCCAGAAAAAATTAATCCAAAGTTTTTCCTTGTTTGGACACTTTTTGATATTGATTTTCTGAAAAGGCAAAAACAAGCAGAAAACGGCAACTGTCACTGGGCACTGGGTTAATAGGTTAGTCCCAAAAAATGATATATAATGGCGTATAATTGCATATAAAGCATCCAAGATTGATACTATAATAGCATGGAACAATAAAAAATTATAGATACGTTGGAGACGTATCAAGCGTCCCCAAGCTTAATTCCTGCTCGTCCTCGAGTAGGTAAATGACAAAAACAGAATTTTTGATGTGGAATGCTACCTATCATGTTTCATCATCTAATCTCTCTCTTACGATATGAATAATAAGATCCGAATGATTCAAAGCAATACTCTGTAGTTTGATATAAAGACATCAATACTCAGGCATACTAATAAACACTCATGTCTTTCAAAATAAAAATGCTAAAGAACGTTAACCCTACAAAATCATATAATCCTGTCATGCTCCATCTTCTTAACACAAAATATTTATCATGCACTACCCCGATGACAAGCCGAGCAATTGGTTCATACTTTTTAACGCGCTTCAGCTTTTTCAACCCCCACGCAATACATGAGCGCAAGCCATGGATATAGCACTATGGGTGGAATAGAGGGTGGTGGTAGAGATCAATAAGGAGAAGTCAAAAATAAGAAGATAGTCTCACATCGATGAGGCTAATCAACGGGCTATGGAGATGCCCATCAATTGATGTCAATGCGAGGAGTAGGGATTGCCATGCAACGGATGCACTAAGAGCTATAAGTGTATGAAGGCTCAACATGAAAATTAAGTGGGTGTGCATCCAACTTGCTTGCTCATGAAGACCTCGGGCATTTTGAGGAAGCCCATCATCGAAATAGACAAGCCATGTTCTATAATGAAAAATTCCCACTAGTATATGAAAGTGACAAAATAGGAGACTCTCTATATGAAAAAAATGGTGCTACTCTGAAGCACAAGTGTGGAAAAAAGATAGTAATATTGCCCCTTCTCTCTTTTTCTCTCATTTTTTTTCATGGGCTCCTTTTGGCCTCTCTTTTATTTATTTAGAATGGTCTCATGGACCTCATCCCCACTTTTTTGAGGACTCATTAGTCTCCACCATTCTTTCCTCACTGGGACAATGCTCTAATAATGATGATCATCACACTTTTATTTACTTACAACTCAATATTACAACTCGATACTAGAACAAAAATATGACTCTATATGAATGCCTCTGGAAGTGTACCAGGATGTGCAATGATGCTAGCGTAACATGTATAAAAATGATGAACGGTGGCTGAGCCACAAATACTATGTCAGCTATATGATCATGCAAAGAAATATGACAATGACGATGTGTGTCATAAAAACGGAACGGTGGAAGTTGAATGGCAATATATCTCGGAATGGCTATGGAAATGCCATGATAGGTAGGTATGGTGGCTGTTTTGAGGAAGATATAAGGAGGCTTATATGTGATAGAGCGTATCATATCATGAGGTTTGGATGCACCGGCGAAGTTTGCACCAACTCTAGATGTGAGAAAGGGTAATGCACGGTACCGAAGAGGCTAGCAAATTGTGGAAAGGTGAGAGTGCGTATAATCCATGGACTCACATTAGTCATAAAGAACTCACATACTTATTGCGAAAGTTTATTTGCCCTCGAAGCAAAGTACTACTACGCATGCCCCTAGGTGGATAGATTGGTAGGACAAGTCCATCGCTCGTTCCCGACCGCCACTCATAAGGTAGACAATCAATAATAAATCATGCTCCAACTTCTTAACATAACAACAGATCATATGTGTATGCTTAAGGAATCACAAACCTTAACACCAATATTCTTACTAAACCACAATTATCTACTAGCACCTCCCACATATTACCATCTCAATATCACAAAACTATTGCAAGGAATCAAACTTATCATATTCAGTGATCTACATGAAAGTTTTTATTATATCCCTCTTGAATACCTATCATATTAGGACCAAATTCATAACCCGTGCATATTACCATTGCTATTTATTAGACTCTCAAAAAGATATAAGTGAAGCATGAGAGTGCAACTATTTCTTTAAAATATAACCACCGCCGTGCTCTAAAAGATATAAGTGAAGCACTAGAGCAACTGCCTAGCTCAAAAGATATAAGTGAAGCACATAGAGTATTCTAACAAATCACGAATAATGTGTGTCCATCTCAAAACGGTGTGTTCAGCAAAGATGATTGTGACAAACTAAAAAGCAAACAAAAGCAAACAAACTATATCACAAGACGCTCCAAGTAAAACACATATCATGTGATGAATAAAAATATAGCTCCAAGTGAGTTCCCGATAGATTGTAGACGAAAGAGGGGATGCCTTCCGGGGCATCCCCAAGCTTAGACGCTTGAGTATTCCTTGAATATTACCTTGGGGTGCCTTGGGCATCCCCAAGCTTAGGCTCTTGCCGCTCCTTATTCCCCTGGTGGTTTACTTGGAGCTAATACTATTAAATGATCACATTGAACTAATATATATCTGGATGTTCAATGATTTTGCTCCCCTGGTGGTTTTGGTAATTCATAACAACATATATCTCATTGAACTAATGTCCATTCAAGATTAAGATTTCAGGATGTTCAATGATTGGCATGGCATGGACTTGAGATGTGGACCCCTCAAAATGCTAAGGACAAGGATTGGCAAAAGATCAAGACTCTACATTTTTGGTTTAGTGATCCAAGATCACATTGAGTCCATAGGAAAGCCAATACTATTAAAAGCGGATGAGGTGTTGCTTAATGGTCTTTTTGCTCAAGTGCTTAGTGACAGTACTCCTAAACCCTCAACCACTCCCTCTAACCAAATATGTCCTAAACCTACAGTCCAACTCGGCCCCACCGATATTTCCTATCCGGCCCCACCGAGTTCATCCAAGACTTAGCCACTGCAAAAACCCTAACAAATCGGATCCACCGAAATGGAGCTCGGTCCCACCGAGATGGCCTTGCCAACTCTCTGTAATCGGTTGCATTCACTTCAGTCTCACCGAGTTATGCAAATCGGTCTCACCGAGATGGCTTGCCAAGTCTCTGTTGCCTTATTGCTTCACTTCGGTCCAACCGAGTTGATGCAATCGGCGCCACCGAGATGAGGTTTGCCCTAAGCCATTGCACTTCGGTCCATCCGAGTTGTCCGTATCGGTCCCACCGAGATTCCTAAAGTTCATATCTTTTACACAGTTCGGTGCTACCGAGATGATCGTTTCGGTGCCACCAAGTTGGGTCAAAAGTGTGTAACGGTTGGATTTTGTGTGGAGGCTATATAGACCCCTCCACCACATCCTTCTCAGTAAGGAGAGCCATCAGAACGTGCCTACACTTCCACCATACATTTTCTGAGAGATAACCACCTACTCGTGTGTTGAGATCAAGATATTCCACTCCTACCATTTGAACCTTGATCTCTAGCCTTTCCCAAGTTGCTTTCCACTCAAATCCTTCTTCCACCATAGCCAAATCTGTGAGGAGTTGTTTGAGTGCTGGGAAGACTATCATTTGAAGCACAAGAGCAAGGAGTTCATCAACAACACACCGTCTATTACCTTTTGGAGAGTGGTGTCTCCTAGATTGGTTAGGTGTCACTTGGGAGCCTCCAACCTGATGTGGAGTTGAACCAAGGAGTTTGTAAGGGCAAGGAGATCGCCTACTTCATGAAGATCTACCCCGAGTGAGGCTAGTCCTTCGTGGACGTAAGCCATGGTGGAATAGACATGGTTGCTTCTTCGTGGACCCTTCGTGGGTGGAGCCCTCCGTGGACTCGCGCAGCCGTTACCCTTCGTGGGTTGAAATCTCCATCAACGTGGACGTACGATAGCACCACCTATCTGAACCACGCCAAAAACCACCGTGTCTTCATTGCGTTTGAAATCTCCAATCCCTCCTTTACTTACATATGCAATTGCTTACATTCCGCTGCTATACTCTTAGAATTGCATGTGTAGGGTGATGCTTGACATGTACTATTGCTAAAATCTGCCCACAACTAAAATTGGGAAAATGTTAGGTTTTATTTGGTCAAGTAGTCTAATCACCCCCCTCTAGACATACTTTCGATCCTACAAGTGGTATCAGAGCTTTGGTCTCCGTAAAGCCTTGATTTCCATTGCGTTGGTGATCATAGCCTTGGTTTCACAACCTAGGAGAGTATGGCGTCTAGTGAGGGTAACTATCACCGTAGAGGTCCATATTTTGATGGTACAAACTTTGCTAGTTGGAAACATAAGACGAAAATGCATATTCTTGGTCATAACCCCGCCGTTTGGGCTGTTGTTCATGTTGGCTTGCAAGGTGACTTCTTTGAGGATGGCAAGGAACCGAATCGTGAAGCAACCCCAGAAGAATTGAAGATGTTGCAATACAATGCTCAAGCTTGTGACGTTCTATTCAACGGTCTATGTCCTAAAGAATTCAACAAAATCAGCCGCCTCGAGAATGCAAAGGAAATTTGGGATACTTTGGTTGATATGCACGAGGGTACCGAGTCCGTCAAGGAATCTAAGTTGGATGTGCTTCAAAGTCAACTTGACAAGTTCATGATGAAGGATGGTGAAGGAGTCGCTGAGATGTACTCTAGGCTTGCTCTCATCACAAATGAGATTGCCGGCTTAGGAAGTGAAGAGATGACCGACAAATTCATCATCAAGAAGATACTTAGAGCTTTGGATGGAAAATATGATACCGTCTGTACATTGATCCAAATGATGCCAAATTACAAAGATCTCAAGCCCACGGAAGTCATTGGAAGGATTGTCGCTCATGAAATGTCACTCAAGGACAAAGAGGAGCTGCACAACAAGTCAAGTGGTGCTTACAAAGCCTCAACCGATGCTCCAACAACTTCAAGTGACAAGCTAGTATCCAATGAAGAGATTAGCCTAATGGTGAAAAGGTTCAACAAGTTCTACAAGAACAAAGGAAAAGAAAGAAGCTCTAGCTCAAGACATTATGAGAGAAGATCATCAAGTCGTGACCGTAATTGTTACAATTGTGGAAAGCCCGAACACTACTCCAATGAGTGTACGGCTCCCTACAAGTAAAGAGATGAATCACCAAGAGGAAGACATAGAAGAGATGAATCACCTCATAAGGAGAGAAGGAGTAGAGATGATCATTATGAACAAAGACACTCTCGAAGAAGCAAGGATTCTGAGAGGAAGGACAAGTCATCAAGGAGCTACACAAGAAGAAGACATCATGCTCATGTTGGTGAATGGGTTTCCGGCTCCGACTCCGACAACCACTCCGAGAGAAGTTATCATTCCAACTCCGACTATAGTCAAGATGAAGGTGTTGCCGGACTTGCACTTGTGTCATCCAAATCCTATGATCTATTTGACTCACCAAATGAAGGAATTGGAAGATGCTTCATGGCAAAAGGCCCCAAGGTATCACACCCCGAGTATCTTGATTTCAATAGTGATGAAGATGATTTGCTTGGTGATGATGATTTGCTTGTTGACAAGGATAGTAATGTGAGCTATAATGAAAATGCTAGTAATCATGATAGCCAAGAGCAAATGAGTGACAATGCTATGAAGGAGATTGAGCATCTAACTAAATAACTAAATGCTCTTAAGTTAGCTCATGAAACAACTCAAGAGGATCATACAGAACTTCTAAGAACTCATGAGAAGCTACGCTTCAAGAAGCTAAATTTAGAGCAAGAGCATGAGTTTCTTAAAGCTATCAATGACGATCTTCGAAAGAAGAGTTCTTCATATCTTGCCAAGCGTTTACTCTTGTCTACCTTTATGCCACAAGTTAAATCTAAGCAAACTAGCAACAAGGGTAAAAATGGTTCTACCTCTAGTAGTAACAATAACAATGCTAAATCCAATATTGTTGCTTCTAGTAGTTCTATTGATTCCACTAACGATTCTCTTAGCCAAGTTACACTTGAGCAAGAAAATATGCTATTGAAAGGAATTATAGAAAAAGGTGTCTACAAGAGTCTTGCCAGGAGTAAGCAATTTGAGGAAATTGTACGCAAGCAAGGAAAGCACCGGAAGAACCAAGGTGTTGGTTTTGAACGAAAGTTCAATGCCGATGGAGTTGAGTGGGAAGAAGGTCAATACCCCAAGACAAAGTTTGTTCCTCAACAAGAGAAGTATGATCCTACTTCCTTCAAGGGAACACAAGCTCAAGAAGATCTTCCACCACAAGACCACAAGCTAAAAGGCAAGGACAAGCTTCAAGAAGAGATTGATTCATTTGAAGAAGCTCCTCAAGCCATGGTCAAGTGGGTTCCCAAGACTTCATCAAGTTCTACTTCATCAAGTGCTACTACAACTCCAAGGATTCTCATCAAGTTGATGTGGGTCCAAACGAAGAAGAACTAGAGAGTCCTTGAGGGTGACTCCACCGACAAACTTCACTCATATCATTTATGGAAAGGACTTGTGCAACCAACTTCCACATTTTGTACTAGTTCATGGAGTCACAAACCCTCTTGTTGGTAAGACAAGGGACAAGGTAATCAATGCATTCATGGACATCATCATATGTGTATTTCACTCTATGTCTATGGATATCCTTGTATGTTCCTTGTGTGGGACTAACCCATGTAGGTATTGAAAGCACAAAAACTCCAAAGGATTGTTCCCAACTCTTGATGGTCTACATCAACATTGAGCATCCACATCTTCAACATCTACATGAAGTCATCATCGACAAAACCCAAGGTTAGTTCATCCCTCTTAGGGAGGATATCACATCTAGGGGGAGCTTTGCTCTAAACAATTGAGCTAAATCAACTCTAATGGTGTGAACACATCAATGCTTTATGTAAAAGTGGCAACCCCACTTGTGCTTAAACGATGAGTATGACCTATGATCAAATGTTCTCATTTGGCTCCTAAGTCAATATACTCATATATAGATGACCTAGTCATCGCCATTGCTTGATAGATGCTAGAATTGGTTGTGCATGTTTGACACATATTTCATTTGCAATCTTATTGTGTGAGCATGTTGGTTTGCATGTTTTCATCATTCGAGGACATCCATTTGTTGTTTTGATTGTCTTGGTTTTTCTGGCCAAGTGGATGTATAAGAATGCCTAAGAACCTTCTCTAGATATCTATGCTTTCTTGTCTCAAATTCTATTCTTGCTGCATCACAAAAATTGAATAAGTCTTTTTTGGACCCTCTCGGTGAGGAGCACTCGGAGCCACCGATCTGAAAGGGCTGAACCTCCAAAACCTTCTAATTGATTTCGACCGAACCAACTCACTCAAACTCGGTCCAACTGAAATCATTTAGATTGATCTATGTTTTCATCTCGGTGCTACCGAATTGAACCATTTCGGCGCCACCGATGTGCTATACTGCGTGCAGTTACACATATCGGTGCAACCGAGTTGTTCAACTCGGTGCCACCGACAGCGTACGGGTATATATATCGCGCGGACCGAACGGTTGAAATTTCTCGACCCCACTCGTTCCCGCTCCCCGTCGCTGCCGTCGCCCTTCGTCTTCGGACTTCGCCGTTGTATCCAGCGCGCCCTCGCCGCAGGACTCCGTCGCCGTCAACGGCAATCTCCACCGCCATTGCCGCCGTAGAGAATCTCCACCGAGTTAGGGTGAGATTCGATCCCTTTCGTGCTTCCTTTTTCCGATTCAATTCACGTTAGGAATGCCATGATTCTTGCCACGATTGCAATGCTAAATCCACCAGGAAAATTCCGTAGATTAGAATCGAGCGAAATTTCTAGGTTCAAGTTTCCGCCGAATGCATCTCGGACCGACCGATTCGAAATTTTCGGTCCTACCAATTTGGCCTCTGGCCACAGCACTAGTACATCTCGGTATCACCGAGTTGTGCGAATCGGTGAGACCGAAAGTAAAGTCTCAGTGAAACCCTAGCATCTTGGAGCCACCGAAACCCATCTCGGTCTGACCAATGTGGTGTGTAAGGTTTCTGTAGTGTGCTTCGGTATCACCGAGATGATCAACTCGGTCCATCCGAAATGCATCCTGTGAAAACTTGAAACTAAAAGTTGAACTCAAATTTTATGAAAATCTCTGCTTTTTGTGATGACTCATCTACTCTACCCATACCTATCTATTCACAGGGTCAGCTCAGCAAGATGTCGAGTGGCAGTGACAGTCAGAACAGGTCTGAACAGCAGGCAGAAATGAGTGAAGGGTCAAGCCCAGCTGAAAGTTTCTATGAGGGAGAGAGGAGCTCTCCAGATCTTCCTAAAGCTGCAACCAGAACAAGGAAGAAGAAAACCTCTGACAGTGAGGATGAGGATTTTGTTGCAAGTGAAGCTTCAACCAAGAAAAAGAGAGTTGTGCTTGCTAGCCAGATCAGATGACAGTGGAGATGACAGACCGACCACTCAGCAATTTCAGACAGTGCCCAGAGCAGCCAGGTCTACAACAGTGCCACCGCAGGTCTCAACTCCACCAGCCCAGCAAACGTCTGCAGAAGCATTCGTGGACGCTCTCCTCTCCACGCCGTCTATGCACACCGGAGCTGCCAGCAGAAGATCGCCCTCAGGAGCTTCGGAGGACCGTGCTTAGAGTGCCGACTAGTGCTATACTCATTTGAACTTTTTGGTACTTGTTGCCAAAGGGGGAGAATTTGTATAGATCATAGGCTTCGAGAAAGAGTGTTTTGGTCGTTGGTTTTTTTTTTCTCTCGAGAGTTCTTTGCTATTTCTTTGCTACTTTGTTTTATGTGTGTGCTTGCTACAGTGTCTGTGTGATATTCTGTCATTTATGCTATGTTGATTGGTCATACTATGCTTATTGTGATGATCTATATTTATCTTTATCATTATCTTGTGATGATCAATTACTTATGTTGGTGATGCGTGCTTACTTTCCATTCATATCATTTTGCGCGCTCCACCAAGTTGTATGTGACATGGAAGAGTGACCCATGAGCCTAATCGATTGTGCATTTGCATTCAAACGCAAATTTTTAATAATGCACAAATTTAGGGGGAGCTCTTGCTTATCACATACTTCTCAAAGCGACGATGTATTTCATTCATTTAATCATTTGTCGAAGCTTTGATCTATATGTTGTGATCAATTACCAAAAAGGGGGAGATTGAAAGCACATTTGCTCCTTTGGTGGTTTTGGTAATTCATAACAACATATATCTCATTGAACTAATGTCCATTCAAGATTAAGATTTCAGGATGTTCAATGATTGGCATGGCATGGACTAGAGATGTGGACCCCACAAAATGCTAAGGACAAGGATTGGCAAAAGATCAAGACTCTACATTTTTGGTTTAGTGATCCAAGATCACATTGAGTCCATAGGAAAGCCAATACTATTAAAAGGGGATGAGGTGTTGCTTAATGGTCTTTTTGCTCAAGTGCTTAGTGACAGTACTCCTAAACCCTCAACCACTCCCTCTAACCCAATATGTCCTAAACCTACAGTCCAACTCTGCCCCACCGATATTTCCTATCCGGCCCCACCGAGTTCATCCAAGACTTAGCCACTGCCAAAACCCTAACAAATCAGATCCACCGAAATGGAGCTCGGTCCCACCGAGATGGCCTTGCCAACTCTCTGTAATCGGTTGCATTCACTTCGGTCTCACCGAGTTATGCAAATCGGTCTCACCGAGATGGCTTGCCAAGTCTCTGTTGCCTTATTGCTTCACTTCGGTCCAACCGAGTTGATGCAATCGGCGCAACCGAGATGAGGTTTGCCCTAAGCCATTGCACTTCGGTCCATCCGAGTTGTCCGTATCGGTCCCACCGAGATTCCTAAAGTTCATATCTTTTACACAGTTCGGTGCTACCGAGATGATCGTTTAGGTGCCACCAAGTTGGGTCAAAAGTGTGTAACGGTTGGATTTTGTGTGGAGGCTATATAGACCCCTCCACCACATCCTTCTCAGTAAGGAGAGCCATCAGAACGTGCCTACACTTCCACCATACATTTTCTGAGAGAGAACCACCTACTCGTGTGTTGAGATCAAGATATTCCACTCCTACCATTTGAACCTTGATCTCTAGCCCTTCCCAAGTTGCTTTCCACTCAAATCCTTCTTCCACCATAGCCAAATCTGTGAGGAGTTGTTTGAGTGCTGGGAAGACTATCATTTGAAGCACAAGAGCAAGGAGTTCATCAACAACACACCGTCTATTACCTTTTGGAGAGTGGTGTCTCCTAGATTGGTTAGGTGTCACTTGGGAGCCTCCAACCTGATGTGGAGTTGAACCAAGGAGTTTGTAAGGGCAAGGAGATCGCCTACTTCATGAAGATCTACCCCGAGTGAGGCTAGTCCTTCGTGGACGTAAGCCATGGTGGAATAGACATGGTTGCTTCTTCGTGGACCCTTCGTGGGTGGAGCCCTCCGTGGACTCGCGCAGCCGTTACCCTTCGTGGGTTGATGTCTCCATCAACGTGGATGTACGATAGCACCACCTATTGGAACCACGCCAAAAACCACCGTGTCTTCATTGCGTTTGAAATCTCCAATCCCTCCTTTACTTACATATGCAATTGCTTACATTCCGCTGCTATACTCTTAGAATTGCATGTGTAGGGTGATGCTTGACATGTACTATTGCTAAAATCTGCCCACAACTAAAATTGGGAAAAGGTTAGGTTTTATTTGGTCAAGTAGTCTAATCACTCCCCCTCTAGACATACTTTCGATCCTACAATTACATCGGATAGAACTCCAAGAACATCGAGGAGGACATAGTATTGAAGATCAAAGACAGAGAAGAAGCCATCTAGCTACTAGCTATGGACCCATAGGTCTATGGTAAACTACTCACACATCATCGTAAGGGCAAAAAGGTTGATGAAGAAGCCCTCCGTGATCGATTCCCCCTCCGGCAGATTACCGAAAAAGGCTCCAGATGGGATCATAGAAGAACAGAGGCTTGCGGCGGCGGAAACGCTTTCTCTTCTGTCTCTCTGGTATATTGGGAATATTTGGGAATTTATAGTGCTGGAATTAGGCCAGGAGGGGCTACGAGGGGCCCACAAGCCTGGGGGGCGCGCCCTACCCCCCTGGGCGCGCCCTCCAGGCTTGTCGCCTCCTCGTGGATCTTCTGGTCTGCTCCCGAAGCTTCGTGGGTGTCTTCTGGTCTAGAAAAAATTAATCCAAAGTTTTTTTTCTCGTTTGGACACTTTTTGATATTGATTTTCTCAAAAGGCAAAAACAAGCAGAAAACAGCAACTGGCACTGGGCACTAGGTTAATAGGTTAGTCCCAAAAATGATATATAATGGTATATAATTGCATATAAAACATCCAAGATTGATGCTATAATAGCATGGAACAATCAAAAATTATAGATACGTTGGAGACATATCACTAAACTTTGTTTCTAGAAATCTTCTAGTCTCTGCTGCAGGTGATATTTTTATGGAAATTATATTGGGAGAAGCCACAATACTCCTTGATAATATTATGAAATATTAGTCTCAATGGCATACCGAAAGAGCTCCAACTGGTAAGAAGGTAAACTCTGTCGAAGAAGTCTCTATTTTGGGTGATAATATGGATGCTATTATGAAAATGCTTGCTAGTAAAAATGATGATGTTGATCCTAATGATGTGCCACTATCTACTTTGATTGAGCAAAATAATGATGCTATTGATATCAATTTTGTCTCTAGAAATAATTTCAACAATAATGCTTATAGAGGAAACTTTAATCCTACACTGTTTCTCGGAAATTCCTCTAATAATTATGGTAATTCATATGGTAATTCATATAAAAATAATAATAGGATACTTTAAAGAATTTATAAGTTCTCAAAAGATTTTTAACGCTATGGTAGAAGAAAAATTGAATAAACTTGATGAAATGTCTAGGAACATGGATAGGATTGCTCATGATGTGGAAACTCTAAAAATTAAAAAAATTCCACCCAAGCATGATATTAATGAGTCTATTAAATCTATCTATGTCTCCATTAATGAAAGTAAAGAGAGAACCGCTAGGTTCAGAGCTAAGCAAGAATTCTTAGAAAAAGCTATTCCACCCGGTTTTTATCGTAATCATGATGAAGATATTAAAATGATTGGTGTCTCACCTATTGAATCTTTATTTAGTAACATAAAAGTTGATGAAAAAGGGACTGGAGATGAGTCAAGTTTAGCTACAAGGCGTCCCAATTGTTCGGAGGGTGATGATCTTAATGATAAAAATGATAATAGTGGGTTTGGAGAGGTCAAGACTTTAAATAGTGATGTGCCCACTACTTTGGATTACAAGGACTTTAATTATAATAGTTGCTCTTTAGTTGTATTTCCTTGTTGCAATCCATGATAAGTTCACCCAATGCTTATGAACAAAATAAAGCTTTTACTAAACATATAGTAGAAGCTATGATAAAAGCTCATGAAGAAAAGCTAGAGTTTAAAGTAAAAATTAAAAATTATGAATGTAATGCTTTATGTGATTTAGGTGCTAGCGTTTCCACTATACCCAAATCTTTATGTGATGTGCTAGGCCTCACCGATATGGATGAATGTTCCTTTAACTTGCACTTAGCGGATTCAACTATTAAGAAACCTTTGGGTAGAATAAATGATGGGCTTATTCTTGCTAATAGAAATTATGTACCCGTTTATTTCATTGTGCTTGATATTGATTGCAATCCGTCTTGTCCTATAATACTTGGTAGGCCTTTCCTACGAACCATAGGTGCTATTATTGATATGAAAGAAGGGAATATAATATTTCAATTTCCCTTAAAGAAAGGGATGGAACACTTCCCTAGGAAGAGAATTAAACTACCATATGAATCCACTATGAGGTCCACCTATGGAATTAATTTGAAGGATGATAATACTTGAAACAATGCCTTACGCCAAGCTATGGGCGTAAAACAATAGCGCTTGTTGGGAGGCAACCCAATATTTATCTTTATTGCAATTTTTATTTTTCTTGTGTCACACAATTTTAGCTACTGTTATGATCATGTTTTTATCTTTTAATTAGTGTTTGTGCCAAGTAATGCCTTTGGGATGATTTGGATGATAGTATAATTAATGCTGTTTGAAAACAGAAAGTTTTGTGCCCAGTATTTGATTTTTATTTCTGTACTGGAATGTTTTAAAAATCTGAAATTTTTACAAAGTTTTAGGATACAAATTTTTCACGTTGTCCTAATTTCTCAGAATTTTTTGAGTTACAAAAGTATAGATAATATTCTGTCATTACGTACTATTCTGTTTTATACAGATTCTGTTTTTATTGCATAGTGTGCCTGTTTTAATGAAACTATGGATTATATCCGGGGGGGGGATTATAAGTCATGGAAGAGTTAGAATATAGTAGGTATTATGCAAGAACAATTATGAATGAGTTTATAACTGTAACTAAAGTGGATGATTGATTTATTATACTAACGGATCTCACGAAGTTTCTGTTGAGCTTTGTGTACTGAAGCTTTCAAGTTTTCGGTGAGATTACGATGGATGAAGGAATAAGGAGTGGCAAGACACTAAACTTGGGGATGCCCAAGCCACCCCAAGGTAATAATCAAGGAAGACCCAAGCGTCTAAGCTTGGGGATGCCCCAGATGGCATCCCCTCTATCGTCTACAATCTATCGACTTACTTGGAGCTATATTTTTATTCATCACATGATATGAGTTTTACTTGGAGCGTCTTGTGCCATAGTTTTCTTTTCTTTTTTTGCTTTTTAGTTTGCCACAATCATCTTTTGCTGGACACACCTTTTGAGAGGGACACACATTTGTTCGTGATTTGTTAGAATACTCTATGTGCTTCACTTATATCTTTTGAGCTAGGCAGTTGCTCTAGTGCTTCACTTATATCTTTTAGAGCACGATGGTGGTTATATTTTAAAGAAATAGTTGCACTCTCATGCTTCACTTAAATCTTTTTGAGAGTCTAATAAATAGTAATGGTAATTTGCACGGCTTAGAAGACTAGTCCATAAAGGATAGGTATTCAAGAGAGATATAATAAAAACTTTCATGTAGATCACGAAATATGAAACATATGGTTTAAAGATATTGATGTCGTAATATGAAAGGATATTGGTTCATGATCATTGGTTAGTAGAAATATCGGTATTAAAGCTTGTTATTAACTTCTCATCTAAGTGTTGGTCATGGCATGGTGGGGAGGTTTGAGCATTCTTAGGTCTGAAATGAAATCCTTGAGTGCTGTAATAATCGGGGGTGCGCGATGGTTAACTCCTACCAACCTCCTCCCTAGGGGCATGCGAGTAGTACTTTGCTTCGAGGGCTAATAGGCTTTGCAATAAGTATGTGAGTTCTTTATGACTAATGTGAGTCCATGGATTATACGCACTCTCACCCTTCCACAATTTGCTAGCCTCTTCGGTACCATGCATTGCCCGATCTCACCTTGAGAGTTGGTGCAAACTTCGCCCGTGCATCCAAACCCCATGATATGATATGCTCTATCACACATAAGCTATGACGCCCCTGACTCAATCGTGCACTAATCATACACGCAAATGCGCACGATCAAGATCAGAGACTCACGGGAAGATATCACAACACAACTCTAGACACAAATTAAAATAATACAAGCTTTATATTACAAGCCAGGGGCCTCGAGGGCTGGAATACATAAGCTCGAATAACAATAATCAGCGGAAGCATCAGTATCTGAGTACAGATATAAGTAGACAAAGGTTGCCTTAAGAAGGCTGAGCAAAACAACAACATCTAGATCAAAAAGGCGCAGGCCACCTGCCTGGGAGCCTCTGAACTACTCCTGGTCGGCGGTCTCCACATAGTAGTAGGCTCCGTCGGGGTAGTAGTAATCATCGGCGGGATCTGCTGTCTCTGGGGGTCCGTCATCTGATCGCAGCAATCGGGTAGGGGGGAAAAAGGTAGCAAAGCAACCGTGAGTACTCATCCAAAGTACTCGCAAGACTTACATCAAATGTATGCTAATATGTATCGGTATCAAAGGGAAGGGGCTGTATTTGTGGACTAAACTGCAGAATGCCAGAGTAGAGGGGAAAGGCCTAGCCTATCGAAGACTAGCACCCTGCAGCATTAGAAGAGTGCAGATTAGCATATTATATAGTAATAAGTAAGTAGTAGCAACGCCCAGAGATCCTTCCTCGACTCCCTACGAGAAAGCGATCCCGGAGCCAACATATTATCAAGCACCACAAGTATCCAGTTCTAGTTGTACTAGATCGGGATACTCTCCGAGCGTCCTGTTACCGTGGACACGGCTATTCAAATAGATAACTTCCCTGCAGGGGTGCACCAACTTACCCAACACGCTCGATTAACTCTGGCCGGACACACTTTTATCGGGTCACGCCCGGCCTCGGCTGATCGACACACCGTAGTCCTACCTAGGCTCAACAGAGAGGCCAGCACGCCGGTCTAAATCCTAAGTGCGAAGGGGTCATGGGCCAATCGTCCTTTGCACTCCTGCGCGTTGCGAACGCGGCCGGGAGCAGACCCTCCCCCTTAATACAAGCGCAGGTGGTTACCATCCAACCCGGCGCACTCCACTCAATTGCTGACGTCTGAGAGCTTTCGGAAGAATCGTACGACGCCGAGTGCCCACTTTTATTCCCGCGTGGTGGCTAGTGCGAAAAGGCCAGAGGCCTACTCAGATCACATATCCAAATCCGTTAGTGTGTTGGGAGCTCACAGAGACGATCAGTGATCCTGTCGCCCCATCTCGCGGACTTACGACAAGGGTCAGGCCCATCCCTCTCTAGGGCGGTCTGCCTGCCCGGCCGTGCCACGTAATTATCTCGCGGGTACCCACACGGTCATCCCGACTTCAGTAACTCTCACGGGTACCCCTCGGGGTTGACCCGACTTCAACCAGGGACTGAGGTAAAGTCAAAATATCCGTGTGTCTGTAACATCAAGGGGGAAATCCGAGGAATCACCCTCGATGGATTCCCACTCGATGTATCCATCAAGGTGAACTTAGAGGAATCACCCTCGATGGGTTCACGCTTGAGGGATTGCACGACAGAGGCATCATCGGAGGTGGTGAAAGAGGAATCACCCTCGGTAACCCACAACCGACTGGCTACACTACAGAGATATCATCAGGAGTGAGGTAGGAGGTATCACCCTCGGCACTCGATAGTAGCTCTGTAGAGTCGTACAACTAAGGGGGTGTGCGGTGATGTGTCGGTCTGAGCATGTCGATCACATGGATCGAGTCATCCGGAAGCAAAGCATGGCAACACGGACAAGGGTGCGGGGCCACTGATGGATCACTAACCAGCCTATACTAAGCATATAGGACAACAGGTAAAGTATCAACAGCAGGTTACAAAATCAGGCTATGCATCAGAATAGGAACTGTCGAATACAGTAGCAAAATCTAATGCAAGCACGGGAGAGAAATAATTGGCGATATAGGTATGATCAAGGGGCTTTGCTTGCCTGGAAGCTCTTCTGAAAGGGGCTGGTGTGACACCCCCGACTCGACCGTGCACTAATCATACACGCAAATGCACACGATCAAGCCTAAGGACTCATGGGAAGATATCACAACACAACTCTAAACACAAATAAAAGTCATACAAGCTTTATATTACAAGCCAGGGGCCTCGAGGGCTCGAATACATAAGCTTGAGTCATACAAGCATCAGCGAAAGCAACAATGTCTGGGTACAGACATAACTAAACAAGGTGGCCTTAAGAAGGCTGAGCAACACAAAGACAACTAGATCGAAAAGGCGCAGGCCACCTGCCTCGGAGCCTCCTATCTACTCCTGGTCGTCGGTCTCCATGTAGTAGTAAGCTCCGCCGGTGGGGTAGTGGTAGTAGTCGTCAGCGGGGGCAGCAGGCTCCGGGGCTCCGACATCTGATCGCAGCAACTGGGTATGGGAAAAAAGAGGTAGCAAAGCAACCGTGAGTACTCATCCAAAGTACTCGCAAGACTTACATCAGAACTATGCTAAGTATGCATCGGTATCAAAGGGAAGGGTTGTATCTGTGGACTATACTGCAGAAATGCCAGAATAGAGGGGAAGGCCTAGCCTATCGAAGACTAGCATCTGCAGCGTCTTGCAGCATTAGAAGAGTGCAGATTAGTAGCATAACAGAAGATAATAAGTATGTTGTAGCAAAGCCCAGAGATCCTTCCTTGACTCCCTGCGAGAAAGCGATCCCGGAGCTAACATATTAATAAGTATCAAACGTATCCAGTTCAAGTTGTAGTAGATCGCGATACAACACTGAGCGTCCTGTTACCGTGGACACGGCTATTCGAATAGATAATCTTCCCTGCAGGGGTGCACTACTGTTACCCAACACGCTCGATTAACTCTGGCCGGACACACTTTTCCGGGTCATGCCTAGGCTCAGCAAAGAGGTCCCCGCCAGTCTACATCCTAAGTGCTCAGGGGTCTTGGGCCCATCGCCCTTTGCACTCCGGGTCGTTGCGAGCAGGGTGATCTAGGCCACCTCCTCTAGGGCGCCGACCAGGCCATGCCGCAATGCTGAACAGGACGTCTGACAGAGCTTTCGGCTGATAAATACGGCGCCGAGGGCCCCATTAAACCATTATCCCGCGTGGTGGTAGTGTGTATAGGCCAGTGGCCAACTCAGATCAAATACCCAAATCCGTTAGTGTACTGGGAGCTCACAGAAACGAGTAGAGATCCACGATCATATAGGCCAGTGACTTACGGCAAGGGCCAGGCCCAACCCTCTCTTGGGGCGGTCTACCTGCCCGGCCGTGCCACGTAATTATCTCGCGGGTACCCTCACGGTCAACCCGACTTCACATCTCTCGTGGGTACCCCTCGGGGTTGACCCGACTTCAACAGGGGACTGACGTAAAAGTAGGGTAACCGCGTGTCCATAACATCAAGGGAATCCGAGGAATCACCCTCGATGGATTCCCACTCGATGTATTCGTCAAGGTGAACTTGGAGGAATCACCGTCGATGGGTTCACACTTGAGGGGTTGCACGACAGAGGCTTCTTCGGAGGTGGTGAAAGAGGAATCACCCTCGGTAAGCTACAACCGACTAGCTACGCTACAGAGATATCATCAGGAGTGAGGAAGGAAGTATCACCCTCGGCACTCGATAGTAGCTCTGCAGAGTCGTACAACTAAGGGGTGTGCGGTGCTGTGTCGGTCTCTGAACATTGATCACATTGGGCGAGTCATCCGGTAGCAAAGCAGGGCAACACGGACAAGGGTGAGGGGTCACTGATGGGTTACTAACCAACTTATACTAAGCATTTAGGATAGCAGGTAAGGTATCAACAGTAGTTACAAAAATAGGCTATGCATCAGAATAGGATCAATCAAAACAGTAGCAAATTCTAATGCAAGCATGAGGGAGAAAGAATGGGTGATATATGCATGTTCAAGGGGGTTTTCTTGCCTGGAAGCTCTGCTGAAAGGGACTGGTCCTCTGCGGTGTAGTCGTATTCGGGAGTAGCGTCAGTCTCAGAGTCTACCGAAGAGAAGAGGGGGAGGAAACAATAAATACAGAGCAAACAAATGCAACACAAATGCATGGCATGGCGATATGCTGTGCTAGGGGTGACCTATCGCCATGCTACACGTTACTGAGCGAGCGGGAAAATATCTGGGAATATTTTCCCGGCTTTAGGTATCTGTCAGACAGATGAACCAGAGGGGAAGGTTCCATGTTCATCTAGTTAGGAGTAATGGTCAAGCATTTTGATCACATATTCGGATTCATCATATTTTTCTGATCATTTTTCATATATAAATTATTTTCATCCGAGTTACGGTTTATTTTCTATGAATTTTCAAAGTTTTAATCATTTTCTGGAATTACTGTATTTATTTAAATTTGAAATTAAATGACTAAATTGCTATGGGTACACAGAAGTGTACCCAGCAATGTGCTTATTAGGCTGACAGGTGGGGCTAGTCAACTGCCCAGTCAACCGTTTATTGGACCATTGACTGGTCAACTGGGTCCAGTCAGTAGAGGCTGACTGGTGGGGCCCCTGCTGAGTCAGCACGCTGACTCAGCGAGTCTTATCCAAAGGAACAATACGGTGGGCCCCACATGTCATTTTAGTTAGTTTAACTTAACTGTATTATTAGCTCTAATTAAATCCACATGGGGCCCGGTTGTCATACTCTGCGAGGGTTAATTTGGGGGGTTTAGTTAGTGCTAATGACATCCACGTCAGCCGCGCCGGCGTTTAGCCGCCGGCAGCCACAGTACGCGGCGGAGGCACGCCGGAATCTCCATTCTGGCGACCATTTGTCGCGTGGCTGGATCCGTTCGGTAGCTGGGTGTGTGCCACATCTAGTGGGGCTAGCGGTTGGATGTGGGGAGGCCTGAGCTCGCCGGAAACGAGCTCGCTGCGGCGGCCGGAGCTCGGTGGGGTGAGGGCGCGGGCAAACGGTGGCGGAAACGAGAGGGAAAAGCGGGGATCGAGAGAGGAGCTCACAGCGGGCGCAGGGGCGATCTCTGAGGGGCGTGGGGTGGACCGGAGCGGAGCTAATCAGACGGCGAGGTGTGGCGGCCGCAGTTGAAGAAGACGGACGAATGCGACGGCTCGGCGATGACGCGCGGCGGCTCCTGCTACGGCGAGGCCGAGGACGATGGCGCGCGTCTCCTAGATATCCTCGCAGGGCTCGGAGATGACGCTGGCTGCGAAAGTGGCGGCGGCGCGGCTACGGTGGTCTCTTGGCATCATTAGTGTGAGGTCACTGTAGCATGACACTGGGGGTGTTACAAATCTCCCCCACTACAAGAAATATCATCCCGAGATTTAAGAGGTGGAGTAAGGGGTATCTTCGGGATCAAGGATGTACAGGAGAGTCAGGTTTTGATCCTGTGGAACTGTGGTGAGTGTCGATTAAGAGTAGGAAGGCAGTGACATCTTGCAAGGTCACGACAACAAGATGTGTCCAAGGAAAATCTGTCAGCTATGTCGGCAACACGTCGGTACCATGGGTGAGGGACGAAGAGAACAATTTTCCCGCTCGTTAAGATGAGGCAGAACAATAGGCAAAGTTCTCATCCACCGTCGGTTACCTGAATGCCAACAACAATAGTAACATGGTGTTACCGACTGAGTGGTACACCGAGGTGTTTGCATAAGTAGGGAATCATTACTGCTTAGATAAATGCTAGATTACAAGAAAGGTTAAACAGACCAATGGAAAGGAAAATGTGATGATCAGATTAAACAGACCAATGGAAAAGAATAATTGCAGACAATCCAGCTCTTCGGGTGAATGTGAGCACGAGAACCTAATGTTAGAGTTAGCACAAATTTTAACCCGAATAGAAGAGAGATCAGAGTCCCAGAGTAAAGGAGAGGAATAAAAGATCTAAAACTCATCCATTGGCGATGTGGGCCCGTAAGCCACACAACAATGTTAGTAAAACATTTTTTCAAAGACTAGACTCAACTTCGGCCAAGGAGTTGGAAAGGGGCTTCCTACAGGCAATCGGCTCTGACACCAGCTTGTGATGCCCCCGACTCGACCGTGCACTAATCATACACGCAAATGCACACGATCAAGCCTAAGGACTCATGGGAAGATATCACAACACAACTCTAAACACAAATAAAAGTCATACAAGCTTTATATTACAATCCAGGGGCCTCGAGGGCTCGAATACATAAGCTTGAGTCATACAAGCATCAGCGAAAGCAACAATGTCTGGGTACAAACATAACTAAACAAGGTCGCCTTAAAAAGGCTGAGCAAAACAACGACAACTAGATCGAAAAGTCACAGGCCTCCTGCCTGGGAGCCTCCTATCTAATCCTGTCCGTCGGTCTCCACGTAGTAGTAAGCTCCGCCAGTGGGGTAGTGGTAGTAGTCGTCAGCGGGGGCAGCAGGCTCCGGGGCTCCGACATCTGATCGTAGCAACTGAGTATGGGGAAAAAGAGGTAGCAAAGCAACCGTGAGTACTCATCCAAAGTACTCGCAAGACTTACATCAGAACTATGCTAAGTATGCATCGGTATCAAAGGGAAGGGTTGTATCTGTGGACTATACTACAGAAATGCCAGAATAGAGGGGAAGGCCTAGCCTATCGAAGACTAGCATCTGCAGCGTCTTTCATCATTAGAAGAGTGCAGATTAGTAGCATAACATAAGATAATAAGTATGTTGTAGCAAGGCCCTGAGATCCTTCCTCGACTCCCTGCGAGAAAGCGATCCCGGAGCTAACATATTAATAAGTATCATAGGTATCTAGTTCAAGTTGTAGTAGATCGGGATACAACACTGAGCGTCCTGTTACCATGGACACGGCTATTCGAATAGATAATCTTCCCTGTAGGGGTGCACTACTGTTACCCAACACGCTCGATTAACTCTGGCCGGACACACTTTTCCGGGTCATGCTCGGCCTCGGCTGATCGACACGACGTAGTCCTACCTAGGCTCAGCAGAGAGGTCCCCGCCGGTCTACATCCTAAGTGCTCAGGGGTCTTGGGCCCATCGCCCTTTGCACTCCGGGTCGTTGTGAGCAGGGCGATCCAGGCCACCTCCTCTGGGGCGCCGACCAGGCCGTGCCGCAATGCTGAACTGGACGTCTGACAGAGCTTTCGGTTGATACATACGGCGCCGAGGGCCCCATTAAACCATTAACCCGCGTGGTGGTAGTGCGTATAGGCAAGTGGCCAACTCAGATCAAGTACCCAAATCCGTTAGTGTATTGGGAGCTCGCGGAAACAAGCAGAGATCCACGATCATGTGACCCCGTCGCCCCGTCTCATGGACTTACGGCAAGGGCCAGGCCCAACCCTCTACTGGGGCGGTCTACCTGCCCGGTCGTGCCACGTAATTATCTCGCGGGTACCCTCACGGTCAACCCGACTTCACATCTCTCGCGGGTACCCCTCGGGGTCGACCCGACTTCAACAGGGGACTGACGTAAAAGTAGGGTAACCGTGTGTCCATAACATCAAGGGAATCCGAGGAATCACCCTCGATGGATTCCCACTCGATGTATCCGTCAAGATGAACTCGAAGGAATCACCATCGATGGGTTCACACTTGAGGGGTTGCTGTGGCACCCCGATCCGTCTGGAGCAGGGGGCCTTCGCACGTCAGCCCAGGATAACACCTGACACATGAGAGGTCCATGGTACAACATTCCATGCACAAAATATATTTCATTTATATGAAATAGAGTATTACATCGTGGATGAATACAATGGTTTGCATAGCTCTAAGGCTATCTAAATGGCGGCGGAAGTCTTGATTTAGTGTCACGTCGTCTCTGGCTGGGCTCCACAACTCACAGGACTGGCGTGGTTACGGTCTAGCACGACTAGTCTTCTCCTGCGATCTGGCCACGTGCAAGGCCAGGTGAGTACTTTGAATGTACTCGCAAGACAACCAAATACATAGCATCCAAACAAGCAGATGGCAAAGCAAGTCCTATGCTCATACATAGATTTAGCCCATGGCAAATGATAAGCATGGCATGATACTAGCAAGTAACATGGATCAAGCACATCTTTAACAGGTCAAAGCATATCATGGCATATCATGGCATGACATAGTTGTATCTACAAGATAGGCATGAAACTAGACTGAAAAGTAAACTACACTGACCTTCCGTGAAGAGTTATCTACTGTTCATCAATCAGTTTTACTGCCACTGCCCCTTTCGGCTAACTCATGACTCACCGAGAGCTCATCTCGTGATCATGTCCGAACCACATGGTGATTCCTCACGACTATCTCATAGTCCAAGTTACCACATTTACTTTATAACACATTCTTTAACAAGGTTTATTATATCAGGTTTATCCTCCATGTCGACAGAGACCAGATAGTGTGACCTAGTATGAACTGTGTCCATAACCGAGGACGCGGCTATCGATAGATTATACACTCTGCAGAGGTTAGTACACTGTACCCACACGACGGAACTCATGGCCTCGTGCTCCCATTCGGGCGGACCAACGATATTCTGACAAAACCAATCTATTGCATGACACTCTCCCGGCCACTCCGACAAACTCCCCTTTGGGCTATGTCCTGGGTGGCCCCAATGTCAACTCGTGACATCCGCCACCTCTGTGGCTGCCACCGTCGTGGCCCAACCGAACAAACAGTCCCAAATAGGGACAACCTCGCGCAAACAACTTGGGTACACAAGGCTTGTGGCCGCCCACCGGGCTAGGGTAGCGCGCGCACATAACCTTCCCTAGTTGGAGGCACCGGCGAGAGTCATGACAATAGACCGAATTAGGGCCCCCCATAAGGCAAGTGTGGCTGCACTGGTGTGCTCGATTCGGTGGCACCATGACACGATCCAGCCGATGGAGGTGGTTGTTGTTATTAACACATGTTCTTATCATCTCCATCATTTAATCGCATCATCAAGATCATGAGCATGGTCATCATGAATGCATTTATGAACGTTTTTACTAAACTTCTTAAATGAATAGCATATATGACATATGAAGCATGGCAATAGCATGACACCGATATATTATGACAAGATCACAATAGCATTGACAAACATGGTATGAGATACATGCACAGTATTAACATGGTATTATCAATAAAAACATTATTGCTAACATGGCTAAAGCTAGTATGAAGTTTGGTTATAGCATGACATGGCAAGCAATACATATACCACAATTGCAGACAGAAACATCATATGCATATACTGTAGCTACGCACGCACAGGGTTCAAGCAAAGTCGACATGCAAGTTCGGTGCTCATGATAAGAGGCTGGCTTGCCTTGGGTAGGACGAATACACCGGGTGAAAGTGCGACGATCCGTTGGAAACGAGTGCCGGAACCGGTGCTCTCGGGAGAGGCCTGGATTCGAGAAAGGGCAAAGATTGTATTTTCAACATGTGACAACATTATGAAAATGACATCATCGGAACGGGCTCGACGCACTGAGCACGTGGGCTTTGGAATTACCTCAATCGGAGTTACGGTCGCAAAGATACGACTGTTCGTTCATTAGGCATAAAACAAACAGAAAACTGTCCGTTTCTACCCTTAACGGGCGAACGTTCACAAAATAACCGTTTCGGCGGCGGCTGGGCTGAAGGCGCATTTTACAGAATACGCTTCCGCACAGGGAAAGCGTATTTTGTCCGTAGGCGCGGTAGAGTACGCTTTCCTTAGCCAAAAACGTATTTCGGACGAATACACATCCACTTATCCGGTCAACGGGCCCGCCAGGTCAGCGCTCGAGAGAATTACAGGCGGGACCCATGGCATCTTCTCTCTCTCCTCCCAGTCTTCTTCTCCGTCGCGACAGAGGCAACAGAGGCAGGCTCGGCCGCCAACCTGGCCGTCGCCTCGCCGCTCGAGGGGGCCGGCCGTCGAGCGGAGGGGCTCCGCCACTCCACGCCGTGCTCGAAGGTGGCCGCGGGGCTGCTCGTGGTGGCCCGTAGCGCTGGGGCCATGGGGAAGCTGCGACGGTGAGGGCTGCGCCGGTGGGGCTCCTCCGCCGGAGAGGAGGGCGGCGGCGGCGCGCGGGCTCCAGGGGAGTGCTCGGGATCAGAAGAGAGGGAGGGGAGGTGGCACGGGCAGGAGCGAGCCGAGGGGAAACGGTGACGGCCTTCGGCCATGGGGGAAATGGGAGCTCCTGGAGCTTGAGGGAGAACTGCGGGTGGCAAGGGGGGGCTCGGGCACGCACTAAAAGCCTCGGGGAAGGCTCGGGAAGGGAGGGGAAAGCTCGCACGCGGCTCGGCCACGGAAGCGGTGCCGGCGCGCGCGGCCAAGGGCTTCGGGACGAGGAGAATAGGGGCACAGGCGACACAGGCGAGGGCGTGGCACGCTGGGCGACCGTGTGGACCTCCCAAAGGGTTCCAGAAGCACAGGGCACGCGGTGTGCAGGTGACGCACACGCTGTCCACGTGGTCACCGCGTGCCGACAGTGCTCCCACGCGCACTGGATGGTCCAGGTATGTCTGGCGAGTAGATCACTCCCCCAGAAGCTGTTCGACGGAAAGAAACGATTCCCAAGACCCACGATCCAATCACAGGACGCACAAACCTTCATCAGCAGCAACGTGTTTGATAGAAGGTGTGATCACTGTACAGCTCCATTAGGCCTGGGATTTGGGTGAGGCTGATCATCTACTAAGGTGATCACTGTGCCAAAATATCAGCTCAAAAAGATGAATCTAGCTGGTACTTCCTGTGCAAAGTGCCCAACTGGCCAGAAATGGAAAAGAGGGTGCTGGGGAAAAATGGCTAGAGGGAAATGACCCACATTTGGTGGAGACCAATTATTTAGGCATATAAAGGCACTGTAAAAATTTCATACCATTTGGATAAATAAAAATGGTACTTCCTTCACAATGCCTCCCACTGGACAGAAACTTTGGAAATTTGCTGAGGAAAATTGGCTAGGCAAATAGAGCTGAATTTTGGCATGTAACAATAATTTGGATATGAAAGAGCGCTCAAATTTTTTGAGGGAAATCAAGCAAATATAAATAGCACTTCCTTCACACAGATGAATTCTGAACAGAAACTTGAGAAAATAATAGAAAAAGCTTGGATAGATGAATTGAGCTAATTTTTCGCTTGCAGTAGTAATTTATCCATATGAACTACCATGCAAAATTTCAGCTCAATTGGATCAAGGAATCAAGCACTTCCTTCACAAAGTTTCAGACAAGGCAGGAACTTGCATTGGATCATGTGCTCAAATTTTGAACTATGGAACATGGGGTTTGGATGGAAATGGTGAATATATATCCAGGAGAAGCTCCAAAAATTATTTGGGAATTTTCCTGGCAACCAAAATGGTAGTTCCTTTGGAAAGTGGCAGTGAGGCAATATTGGCCTTGTTAAGGAAAAAGTAAATTTCCCTTATTTAAATTTGACCAATATTTTTACCAGAGCTTGGAATAGTCACTAAGATCATCTCCACAAATTTTCATGAAATTTAGAGATGTCTAACTATCCTTCTGGATTTAATTCCTCAGAAAGGCATGAAAAGAAATTAATCCCAGATGAAAAATATTGCATATGACTTGGCAATATTTTTGCATATCCAGGGTTTATAGGTGTAGGAAGATCTCTGGGAATTTTTGGAGGATCAACAGAGCAAAGGAAATGGTGACTCCTTTGTAATCACAAAGGCAGGGTTAAAATTCCCAATATTGGAATTAGGGTTCTGATGGGGTTTTGGGAATGCAGATGTGGTCTGGGCTAGCATCAAAGACATGGGCAAGGTTCTGAAAGGTTGAAAATTGCCTGGATTCATCTGATCATCCAGCAAACTCCGGAGAAATATTTTGAAAAAGAAAGCTCGGAAAAGAATAACAGCACAAAAATTGATAACCCAATTTTTGGGGTGTTACAAACCTTCCCCCCCTTAAGAGAATCTCGTCCTCGAGATTCCTAGGGTTAAAGCAAGATGGTTTCTACTCCAGGAAAAATCTCTGGGTTAGCTGTTAACCCTTCGGTCGGATAAAACTGAGTTGGGATACCGATAATTGATACACCCAGGGAGAGACACGGGTAAAGCGGGGCTATATCAA
The DNA here is from genome assembly GCA_039707655.1 of Elymus sibiricus. Classification (NCBI taxonomy): domain Eukaryota; kingdom Viridiplantae; phylum Streptophyta; class Magnoliopsida; order Poales; family Poaceae; genus Elymus; species Elymus sibiricus. The sequence continues at coordinate 179,625,408 of CM077670.1, forward strand.
CTGCTAGGGTCACTTTGGATCAAATTCCAAAAATACTGGAGGCACCCCAATGAACAGTGGTTTCTCCTGCTGATAGGTGGGCCTGGGGCCCACTGGCAGCCTCCTTCTTCTTCCTCCAGCTCTTGATTTTTTCCTCACTGCTGCTCCGCGTGCGACTTGGCATAGCTCCCATCTAGCCCCTAGGACACCGAGTACCCTAGTTGCCGTAGTGCGCGGCGTGCACGGTGCCGATGCAAAGAGCACTCACGTCGCGGGCCAGTGCCTTGTTGGCACTACTCGCGGATTCGCCTTCGGGACGCCGATGAGCGAGCGACGCGCGATCCTCCTGGACCTCGCTCACCGTACACCGAACTCGTGCTATAAAAGACGGCAGCACGGCTCTGCCCAACTCACACCATGCCGCTCTTCCATCTCTTCGGTTTGGATGATATTGAGCCGAGGTCCTTCGGCGAGGCGGTGTTCTTGGTTGGGCTGCGGTGGTTCCTCACCGCGCTACTGGCCATACTGATCGGTTCGTCGCTTTGCCTGCTACAGCTCATCTTGTAGGAGCGAGCTCGTGACGACGAGGATCAGGGTGTGGCAGCTTGAGGTGCGGATGGTGATGGTGTGGTGGCTGGTCCTCCGCATCGCTTGCTCCTCCGCCGCTTCGGGCCAGTGGAGTAATCGCATGCTGTGGTGGGTCAGGATGGCGGCTTGTCCGGCGTCACGCAAGGCAGTGATGGTGGCGCCGTTGGTTCCAGGGAACCGCGGGATGCAGAAGGGGTGGATTCACCAGTACTGGGATCACGCTACTGGTTCCACGGAAGAAAAACTTCGCGGATAGCTCCACGAAGGGTAGGCATCGAAGTAGAGTCGGGGTCAAGTATGTACTGGGGTAGTTATATTGATTCGAGTGAAATAAAGCTGGCAATGTTCCTCTGGAAATACAAACGGGAGCTCTGGAAAAAGATTAGGGACAAAGAATTGCCAGGAGGAACTGCCTCTTGGAGGCTCTGGATCTGAAAATCTGGCACACAGGGTATGCACAGAAAAGAGGTAGGCAAGCAACTTTGCATTCCCTCGGGTACTGCTCAATCGTACTTGCGGGTGAACCTTGTATGCATGCATTATGCAGTACATTCTAAAACAATACATATGCAAAATGCAAACTACATGCAAAGAAAAACACATCAAACAAATTGCACTAAGGTGTTTTAATGCCAGTGGGTATATGTACTCCTGGCATACATATACCTACACCAGCTTGCATTTTATTAGGGACTCGGGACGAGTCCAAAGTTGTAGGTGTATGTGTTCTACCAATTAAAATCTTATTAGAAGTTCACTGCCAACTCTGTCAAATATTTCTACTTAGCAGAGAAGCAGATGAACCACAAAGCAAGAGAGCATTCATAGAATATTACCACAACACACAGGGCACAAGCAGTACAAGCATACAACAAAGCACAACCTCACTACACATCTAGAAGCAACAACTCACTCCGGGATACATGGTTCTATCCTCCTAATGAGGATGAACAGACAGACTAAGCATACTCGTAGCATCGCCTGACTACGCGATAGTGGTTACACAAAGGCCTAGTCTTGCTAGGGCTCTCCAGGGGGACGCAGGCTGAGCCAATCTCTATCTTCATCGTCGGCACCTCTATCGGTTGGGGCTCAACTGCTGGGGTTGCGGATGAAGCGGGCATGAACTTGCGAAGATGACAAACCGTCCTGTCGAAGGAGCATAGGTTGACGGTACCTGGCTTTAACCAAGGCACGGGCTGAGAAGAGAGCACTGGGCCGGATGGCATGGGGTCTGCGATCTGGGATGCAGCTTGACGGGCCTCGCGGTATGCTTTCGTGACAACCCGGGTAGCATCTCGGTCGATAGCATTGAACTCTCCCAGAATACTACCGATCATCATTCCCTGGGCAGTGATGAACTGAACCAGGCGAGCTACCGCTGGGTCATCATCTTGGACAGCGTTGGAGAACTCCCATCCGGTACTTGACGCAGAGGGGAAATAACGGAACTCCCGCATCTCCGCTACACGCGGAAACTGAGATCAGAGGCGTGCGATAGCCTCTGCAGCGGCTGTCTGGATAGCCAACACCGGAGTGGGCATGGGTCTGCAAAGAAAAATCAAGGGCTTCCCATCCTCTGCTGGACCTGGGCAGATCTGCACCCTTGCCTGGTACCGATGAAGATGGGGGACGGGTTCCGATTGGAACACCAGGTACTCGGGACCAGTGCTGTAATCAAGGGCTTGGGTGAGCATATCTGAAAGCAGGGGCGGAAAGCCAACATGGCCGGCTGCGGAAGTGCGAATATGAAAAGTGGCTTCCCTGGGAAGACTAGCCATGGCTTCTGATCTGGGGCTACCAGCTAGGGTTCTTACAGGGATATGACTTACTGAGCTGGGGTCGCAGCTAGCAAGTGGGCGTTTTATAGGCAACTAGGTGGGGACACCAGTACAGCATGGATCCTTCTCTACATAGGAAAGGATATGCCGATACTGATGACAAAAAGATAGGGTCGCCGTCCAATCCCAGAAAACTGGGTGGGAGGAGGCAACTGGGTAGGGACGCGTCAGTTCCGACTGTACCACCTGTCGGTCAACAGTGGCCTTGTCAGACGCCAGGGTTGGGTCAAACCTATTGCGATCATTATGGGTTGATGATAGCGGTGATTATATGCTAGGGTAACCTATCGCCAGGCTGGCTCTGATACCATCTCCTGTGGCACCCCGATTCGTCTGGAGCAGGGGGCCTTCGCACATCAGCCCAGGATAACAACTGACGCACGACAGGTCCATGGTACAGCATTCCATGCACAAAATATATTTCATTTACATGAAATAGAGTATTACATCGCGGATGAATACAATGGTTTGCATGGCTCTAAGGCTATCTAAATGGCGGCGGAAGTCTTGGTTTAGTGGCACGTCGTCTCTGGCTGGGCTCCACAACTCACAGGACTAGCATGGTTACGGTCTAGCACGACAAGTCTTCTCCTGCGATCTGGCCACGTGCAAGGCCAGGTGAGTACTTTGAATGTACTCGCAAGACAACCAAATGCATAGCATCCAAACAAGCAGATGACAAAGCAAGTCCTATGCTCATACATAGATTTAGCCCATGGCAAATGATAAGCATGGCATGATACTAGCAAGTAACATGGATCAAGCACATCTTTAATAGGTCAAAGCATATCATGGGATGGCATAGTTGTATCTACAAGATAGGCATGAAACTAGACTGAAAAGTAAACTACACTGACCTTCCATGAAGAGTTATCTACTGTTCATCAATCAGTTTATTGCCACTGCCCCTCTGGGCTAACTCATGACTCACCGAGAGCTCATCTCGTGATCATGTCCGAACCACATGGTGATTCCTCACGACTATCTCATAGTCCAGTCACCACATTTACTTTATAACACATTCTTTAACAAGGTTTATTATATCAGGTTTATCCTCCATGTCGATAGAGACCAGATAGTGTGACCTAGTACGAACTATGTCCATAACCGAGGACGCGGCTATCGATAGATTATACACTCTGCAGAGGTTAGTACATTGTACCCTCATCACGGAACTCATGGCCTCGTGCTCCCATTCGGGTGGACCAACAATATTCCAACAAAACCAATCTATTGCATGACACTCTCCCGGCCACTCTGACAAACTCCCCTTTGGGCTATGTCCTGGGTGGCCCCGATGTCAACTCGTGACATCCGCCACCTCTGTGGCTACCATCGTCGTGGCCAAACGGAACAAACAGTCCCAAACGGGGACAACCGCACGCAAACAACTTGGGCACACAAGGCTTATGGCCACCCACCGGGCCAGAGTAGCGTGCGCACATAACCTTCCCTAGTTGGAGGCACTGGCGAGAGTCATGACAATAGACCGAATTAGGGGCCCCCATAAGGCAAGTGTGGCTGCACTGGTGAGCTCGATTCGGTGGCACCATGACACGATCCAGCCGATGGATGTGGTTGTTGTTATTAACACATGTTCTTGTCATCTCCATCATTTAATCGCATCATCAAGATCATGAGCATGGTCATCATGAATGCATTAATGAACATTTTTACTAAACTTCTTAAATGAATAGCATATATGACATATGAAGCATGGCAATAGCATGACACCGATATATTATGACAGGATCACAATAGCATTGACAAACATGGTATGAGATACATGCACAGTATTAACATGATATTATCAATAAAAACATGATTGCTAACATGGCTAAAGCTAGTATGAAGTTTGGTTATAGCATGACATGGCAAGCAATACATATACCACAATTGCAGACAGAAACATCATATGCATATACTGCAGCTACACACGCACAGGGTTCAAGCAAAGTCAACATGCAAGTCTGGTGCTCATGATAAGAGGTTGGCTTGCCTTGGGGAGGACGAATACACCGGGTGAAAGTGCGACGATCCACTGGAAACGAGTCGCCAGAACCGGTGCTCTCGGGAGAGGCCTGGATTCGAGGAAGGGCAAAGATGGTATTTTCAACATGTGACAACATTATGAAAATGACATCATCAGAACGGGCTCGACACACTGAGCACATGGGCTTTGGAATTACCTCAATCGGAGTTAAGGTCGCAAAGATACGGCCGTTCGTTCGTTAGGCATAAAACAGACAAAAAACTGTCCGTTTCTGCCCTTAACGGGCGAACGTTCACAAAATAACCGTTTCGGCGGCGGCTGGGCTGAAGGCGCATTTTACAGAATACGCTTCCACACAAGGAAAGCGCATTTTGTCCGTAGGCGCGGCAGAGTATGCTTTCCTTAGCCGAAAGCGTATTTCGGACGAATACGTATCCACTTATCCGGTCAACGGGCCCGCCTGGTCAGCGCTCGAGAGAATGACATGCGGGACCCACGGCATCTTCTCTCTCTCCTCCCAGTCTTCTTCTCCGTCGCGACAGAGGCAACAGAGGCGGGCTCAGCCGCCGACCTAGCTGTCGCCTCGCCGCTCGAGGGGGCCGGCCGTCTAGCGGAGGGGCTCCGCCACTCTACGCCATGCTCGGAGGTGGCCGCGGGGCTTCTTGAGGTGGCCTGTAGCGCTGGGACCATGGGGAGGCCGTGGCGGCCGAAGGCTGCGACGGTGAGGGCCACGCCAGCAGGGCTCCTCCGCCGGAGAGGAGGGCGGCGGCGGCGCTCGGGCGACTGGGGAGTGCTCGGGATCAGAAGAGAGGGAGGGAAGGTGGCACGGGCAGGAGCGAGCCGAGGGCAAATGGCGACGGCCTTCGGCCATGGGGGAAATGGGAGCTTCTGGAGCTTGGGGGAGAACTGCGGGTGGAAAGGGGGGGGGGGGGCTCGGGCACGCGCTAAAAGCCTTGGGGAAGGCTCGGGAAGGGAGGGGAAAGCTCGCACGTGGCTCGGCAACGTGGTGGCTCTCCGGCAATGGACGTGGTGCCGGCGCACGCGGCCAAGGGCTACGAGATGAGGAGAACAGGGGCACAGGCGACGCGGGCGAGGGCGTGGCGCGCTGTGGCTCATTGGGCGACCATGTGGACCTCCCAAAGGGGTCCAGAAGCACAGGGCACGCGGTGTGCAGGCGACGCACGCGCTCTCCGCGTGGTCACCGCGTGCCCACAGTGCTCCCACGCGCACTGGACAGTCCAGGTATGTCTGGCGAGTAGATCACTCCCCCAGAAGCTGTTCGACGCAAAGAAACGATTCGCATGACCCATGATGCAATCACAGGACGCACAAACCTTCATCAGCAGCAAAGTGTTTGATAGAAGGTGTGATCACTGTACAACTCCATTAGGCCTGGGATTTGGGTTAGGCTGATCATCTACTAAGGTGATCACTGTGCCAAGATATCAGCTCAAAAAGATGAAGCTAGCTGGTACTTCCTGTGCAAAGTGCCCAACTGGCCAGAAATGGAAAAGAGGGTGCTGGGGAAAAATGGCTAGAGGGAAATGACCCAAATTTGGTGGAGACCAATTATTTAGGCGTATAAAGGCACTGTAAAAATTTCATACCATTTGGATAAATAAAAATGGTACTTCCTTCACAATGCCTCCCACTGGACAGAAACTTTGGAAATTTGCTGAGGAAAATTGGCTAGGCAAATAGAGCTGACTTTTTTCTTGTGACAATAATTTGGATGTGAAAGAGTGCTCAAAAATTTTGAGGGCAATCAAGCAAATATAAATAGCACTTCCTTCACACAGATGAAATCTAAACAGAAACTTGAGAAAATAATAGAAAAAGATTAGATAGATGAATTGAGTTAATTTTTAGCTTGCAATAGTAATTTATCCATATGAACTACCCTGCAAAATTTCATCTCAATTGGATCAAGGAAACAAGCACTTCCTTCACAAAGCTTCAGATAAGGCAGGAACTTGCATTGGATCATGTGCTCAAATTTTGAACTATGGAACATGGGGTTTGGATGGAAATGGTGAAGATATCTCCAGGAGAAGCTCCACAAATAATTTGGGAATTTTCCTGGCTACCAAAATGGTAGTTCCTTTGGAAAGTGGCAGTGAGGCAATATTGGCCTTGTTAAGAAAAAAGTAATTTTTCCTTATTTAAATTTGACCAATATTTTTACCAGAGCTTGGAATAGTCACAAAGATCATCTCCACAAATTTTCATGAAATTTAGAGATGTCTAACTATCCTTCTGGATTTAATTCCTCAGAAAGGCATGAAAAGAAATTAATCCCAGATGAAAAATATTGCATATGACTTGGCAATATTTTTGCATATCTAGGGTTTATAGGTGTAGGAAAATCTCTGGAAATTTTTGGAGGATCAACAGAGCAAAGGAAATAGTGACTCCTTTGTAATCAGAAAGGCAGGGTTAAAATTCCCAATATTGGAATTAGGGTTCTGATGGGTTTTTGAGAATGCAGATGTAGTCTGGGCCAGCATCAAAGACACGGGCAAGGTTCTGAAAGGTTGAAAATTGCCTGGATTCATCTGATCATCCAGCAAACTCCGGAGAAAGATTTTGAAAAAGAAAGCTCGGAAAAGAATAACAGCACAAAAATCGATAACCCAATTTTTGGGGTGTTACAGTTGCACGACAGAGGCTTCTTAGGAGGTGGTGAAAGAGGAATCACCCTCGGTAACCCACAACCGACTAGCTACGCTACAGAGATATCATCAGGAGTGAGGTAGGAGGTATCACCCTCGGCACTCGATAGTAGCTCTGCAGAGTCGTACAACTAAGGGGTGTGCGGTGCTGTGTCGGTCTCAACATCGATCACATTGGGCGAGTCATCCGGTAGCAAAGCAGGGCAACACGGACAAGGGTGAGGGGTCACTGATGGGTTACTAACCAACCTATACTAAGCATTTAGGATAGCAGGTAAGGTATCAACAGTAGTTACAAAAATAGGCTATGCATCAGAATAGAATCAATCAAAATAGTAGCAAATTCTAATGCAAGCATGAGGGAGAAAGATTGGGTGATATAGGCATGTTCAAGGGGGTTTGCTTGCCTGAAAGCTCTGCTGAAAGGGACTGGTCCTCTGTGGTGTAGTCGTACTCGGGAGTAGCGTCAGTCTCAGAGTCTACCGGAGGGAAGAGGGGGAGGAAACAATAAATATAGAGCAAACAAATGCAACACAAATGCATGGCATGGCGATATGCTGTGCTAGGGGTGACCTATCGCCGTGCTACATGTTACTTAGCGAGCGGGAAAATATCTGGGAATATTTTCCCGGCTTTAGGCATCTGTCAGACAGATGAACCGGAGGGGAAGGTTCCATGTTCATCTAGTTAGGAGTGATGGTCAAGCATTTTGATCACATATTCGGATTCGTCATATTTTTCTGATCATTTTTCATATATAAATTATTTTCATCCGAGTTACGGTTTATTTTCTATGAATTTTCAAAGTTTTAATCATTTTCTGGAGTTACTGTATTTATTTTAAATTCGAAATTATATGACTAAATTGCTACGGGTACACAGAAGTGTACCTAGCAATGTGCTTATTAGGCTGACAGGTGGGGCCAGTCAACTGCCCAGTCAGCCGTTGACTGGACCGTTGATTGGTCAACTGGGTCTAGTCAGCAGAGGCTGACTGGTGGGGCCCCTGCTGAGTCAGCACTCTGACTCAGCGAGTCTTATCTGTCGTGGGAGCGAGTCTGACAGTAGAAGGTAGGGGTACGTAAGGAGAGGGCAGAGTCCTAGCTACAGCGAGGGTGTACACACAGATGTATGAGTTCAGGCCCCTCTCGTGGAGGTAATAGCCCTACGTCTCAGGTGCTCGGGAGCTCTTTGTCGAGTGTAATTGGAGTATCGCTACAGGGGGTGCGAACCAACCCTTATGCCAGAGGGGAGGGGTGGCTTATATAGAGTGCGCTGCCCCTCATAAGTGACCGGCGTTTAAGGGTCAGATCGTGGTTATAAAGACGTACGTTACTGGTAACGTACAACATAAATGCTATTAATGGTCTTGATGAATGCCTGCCCGTTAGCCTCCCTGGGGTGACTTCTGGGCTTCTGTGGTCGACTGTCTTCTGGTCCTTCCGAGTGAAAGGTAAGCGTCGAGTGAAAGGTACCTCCGAGTGTATGTTGTCGAGTGACTTGTATGTCTTGGTGATTTCAGTCGGAGAATTCCTTGTAGCTCTTAAGCTTTCTGGGGTAGTGTCTTTAGGTAGGGCATGTAGGTCAGGCCTATGACCCTACCCTAGGTACATATCCCCATCATTAGCCCCCGAATGGATCGGGGTTCCAGTGTAAAAAGTGTCAATGCAGGTTCTAACAAGACACAAAAATTCCGAGTGCATTTTGAGGCTTCTTATGAATCTGCGTCGATTGGAACCTTTATTGTTCGCCCTGATCGATTCTGTCTTGAAGTATATCCGAGTGAAACTAAGCTCGAAATCAGGTCCGAGTGAAACTGAGCTCGAAATCAGGTTCGAGTTGTCTGCAGAGTCTTCTGATGTGACGGTTCGCTCCGTCGGGTCCGGATTTTACGGGATTCGAAAATTGGATAAACGCGCGCCGAGCGGGGATGACGCAACCGCAAAGGCAAGCGAGGACCCGACGCCTCGATTACCGTGCCGCCAAAATCGCCACGTACCGCGCCTCCTCTGGATTCGGGATACCCAGAGATCCGACGGGCCCGCAGGTCAGTGACCCACACGGGCGGATATAAGGGGCGACGACGCCGGTGCTTGGTACAGTATTCTTCCCCCAAATCTGCTCTTCTACTCCTCTTCCTCTGCTCAGCTCCGCTCCGACGACCGCCGCCGCCATGACGAAGGGCAAGACGAAGAAGCTCGAGCGCGCCAAGAAGGGAGGAGCCAAGGCAAAGAAGCCATCGGGCGCCCGGTCGACGGTGCCGCCGGGGTGGATCCAGGGGGATTTCCTCCAATCGACGGTCACGGCGGAGGATGTGCAAAATCTCGTCGTTGACGGGTTGATAGCTGCGGAGTCCTGGAGATTGCCGAAGGGGGAGACTGAACCAGAGCCACGCGACGGCGAGCGAGTTCTGCTTCTCACTCACATCGAACGAGGTTTCTCCATGCCACCCACCCGTTCATCCGCAGTTTCCTGAACTATTTCGGGGCGCAGCTCCACCATTTTCCTCCGAATGCGATTGCCTATCTTTCCTGTTTCATAACCCTGTGCGAATGCTTCTTGGGCTGTCCTCCGCATTGGGGTTTGTTTAAACACATATTCTCTGTTAGATCTCAATCCGTCAAGAAAGCCAATCCCAGTGATAGCAAAACCAATGTAATCCAACTGTGTGGTGGCTTAGGGATCCAAAAGAGAGGTAGGAGTGCATTTCCCTCTATGACCTTTCCTGATTCTGTCCGGGGTTGGCAGTCGACATGGTTCTATTGCAAGGATGTTGCATCACCAAATATGTCGACTGGACTTCCTCCTTTCACCTTGGATCGACCTACCACTCCCAAATCACTGTATGTGACAAAGGTAGAGAAAATCCAGGTAGGGATCCTAGTGAACGCTATATCTGATCTCATCCGCGGCGGAGTGACTGGCTTGGATCTCCTTGAAACGTTTCTCAGTCGACGGATCCAGCCTCTCCAGGCCCGGGATCACACCATGTGGCATTACTCGGGCCCTGAGGATACCACTCGGACTCATCCTGAAGAAGTTTCCGACGAGACCGTCTCCCAGTGGCTCAGGAGCATCACCGGAGCCTGTGACAATCCCGAGGGAGCGAAGCGAATTCCACCCTTTTCTGCTTTGAACCCACCAAAGAATCTTGTGAGTTATACCTCCGTCGATTATTTTAATATCTGTCGAGTAACTGGATCTTCAGTCGACTGACTTTGAAGCTTGTATCTTGCAGGAATTTACAAACATGTACTCGCCCGTGCCAAACGGAGAACAGTCTGACGAAGAAGAAGGGAGCGTAGATGACAGCGCAGACGGCGATTATGCCAACGACAGCGAGAGCAGCGATGACGACCTGGAGGAAGGCGAGGTGGAAGCTCAGGTCCCTCTGCGCCCTGGGCGTCGCACCAAGCATCAGGAAGACCCAGAGGTTGCCCCGAGCAAAACTGTGGCGTCGAGCACAAGGAACCCAAAACGCGACCGCACCGCAACACCGGGGTCGACTGAAAAAGCTGCGAAACAACTCAAGCCGGACGCGCCAAAACCTCGGAAGGCCCTGCCTCGCATCAAGATTGCTGTGCCTGTTGCCTCAATGTAAGTGTTTATTTCCCGCAATTGTGATTGTGGCACTTCATGTCTCTGTTGACCGAGTGGAGTTTATCCGCCAGAGCTGCTACCTCTGTGACGTCGCCCCAGCGAAATGATGGGGACCATATGGAAGTGGACACTCCTGATGCGGCCACCTCCCAACGAGGTATAACAAACCCACACTCTACTCTGTTTTTTGAAGAATAATCGTCGGATGACTTGATTAAAATTGCCGATTGATAGCTGACAAAGTCATCGAACTGGAAGATGACGAGGAGCTGCAGCGAGGAACGCAAGATGAAGCTGTGCCTCTGGAAGCTCCACACGTACACACTCGGAGAACATCGTCAGGACAGACGCCCCATGGGTCGACTGCTGCGACGCCTCCAGCCCTTGTGGCCCCGCTGTCGAGTGCTCCGCCAGCCACTTCAATTCTGGTGCCTCAGTTACAGCACCAACTCATTCGACGCCCGCATACCCTTTGTATCACGTCCCGGAGGACCAAACTGGAGCTGCCAAGGAAGCTATGATTCAGGCTGGGCAGATGATGCTGCGAACAAAGGAGGCGTATGAAGCCAGCAAGTTAGCCTATGATGCCAGCTCAGCGCTTCAAGCCAACGTCCGAGTAAGTGCTATTGTAAGTTCATTTCCGATTGAATTCCTGTCCATCTTGATTTTACACCCACTGGCTGTTTTCTTCGCAAGTAGATCAGGTAGTCTCTGGTCTAGTGGGGGCACGCTGAGTGCACCCACTGGGTGTAGTCCCCGAGACTGCTGTCGAATGACGAAGGCATCGATAGGGGTCTTAGAGTTGGTTTGAAAGTTGTTTTCCATTCGACAGTACAGTGGGGGCACGCTGAGTGCACCCACTGGGTGTAGTCCCCGAGACCGCCGTCGAGTGCGTGCATCGGCGGGGGTCTGATAGAAACAATGTTCGCTTGCTTGCTTCTTTTATACTCTGACAGGCCAGACCTGGTCGAGTGTTTTTGTATCCAGTGGGGGCACGCTGAGTGCACCCACTGGGTGTAGTCCCCGAGACTACTGTCAATCGTTGACGATGGGCAGTAGTCTTAAGAACCATTCTGCAGGTTTCATGGACATCATTTCCATCAACCATGATATGACGCTGTATAGGGTTGTGGGGTGGAGCGGCGGGACGCCTTTCAGTCGACTGCACTTGTACTTTTCCACTCGGAAGTAGAGAAATATCCATGTCGACTGAGCCCCTTCTTTGCTGATTTCAGAAAGCCTGTGGGCTCGGGACCAAGTACGTCGAGCTGGAGAAGGAAAAGAATCGACTTCTGCTGGATCTGGAGCTGACGAACAACAACTTGGACCGTGCACAGACCGAACTGAAGACTTTTGGAGGTAATCTTTGTCGATCAATTGCATTATCACTTTCATCTTCCATCCTTTGAACCGAGTGAATCCACTCGAACAGACGTACGTGATGAGAACCGTCGTCTCCGAGCGCGACTCAACAATGTTATTTCTTTAGATACCATGAAGAAGGCGCTCGAGGACAAGGACAAATCACTTGCTGATACTCAGAAGGAAGCGAAGGAGAAAACTGAAGCCGCTGAGAAGAAACTTGCTGCAGCCAGTAAACTGGAAGAAGAGAACGCCAAACTCAAGCAGGAACGATCCGACTGGATCAAGAAACTTGAAGTGCAGACCAAGGGAAAGAGTGCTCTGGAAAAACACTTAGGAGACTTTGCGAAGAAAATGTTCAACATGCTTGAAGGTGACTTTCTCCTGTCGAATGAATTTCTTTGATTTCCTCAGAACGGCATTGTGATCACCTTTTCTCTTTCTCTTCACGCAGAATTCTGTCAAGACTTTGAGAAGGAAACCGAAGAAATCAAGCCCAATCTGGACCCCACGGAGTCACTCGTCGGAGACTCCGTGGCCATGGATATGTTTTGACTCGAAGCTCGTCTTAAGAGTGTCCAAGGATATGTCACTCGGCTGAAGGCTGCATTCGAGAAGGTCGACAAGGAGTTGTGGCCTGAAGATTCTCTCCAGACTGACCTCGAGTCTATGATGACTCGCCTCAACGAAATTCCCAGTCGAGTGCAGGCGTGGAAGAAATCCGCTGCTCGTTGTGGTGCTGATGTGGCACTTTCACTCATCAGGGTTCATTGCAAGGAGGCCAGGGAGGACAAATTGAAGGCTCTCCGAGTGATCAACACAAAGAAACTGTAGTTTGAAGATTTCATGGAGACTTTCATCGAAGCAGCCACTCGGATCGCCGACGGAATTGACCTGGATACTTTTGTCGAGCCTTCAAGCCCTACCGGAGCTTGAAGAAGTATGTTGCTTTCAGTTAAAAGTTTATTTACCTCGGTATGCCGAGTGATGGTGTAACCGATTAAAACTTCTTTCAGGCCTTAAGCCTGAGAACTTCCCTTTGCGCGAACAAGTTTTTGCTGCGCTAGAGATTCTAGTCTTACTCGCAGTTTTTGCTGGATTTTTTAACTTAGGTGAAAACTAGTTCACAGCTAAGCCCCCGAGTAAGAGGATTGCTCTTCACTCGGAGAAGTTTTCTGAACTTAGGCGAAGACTGGTTCACGGCTAAGTCTCCGAGTGTATTGAATGTTATACACTCGGAAGGGTTTTTCACTTAGGCGAAACGGATTCGCAGCTAAGCCCCCGAGAGAGAGGGTTGCTCTTCACTCGGAGAAGTTTTTGAACTTAGGCGAAGACTGGTTCGCGGCTAAGTCTCCGAGTGTATTGAATGTTATACGCCCGGAAGGGTTTTTAACTTAGGCGAAACGGATTCGCAGCTAAGCCTCCGAGCAAGAGGGTTGCTCTTCACTCGGAGAAGTTTTTGAACTTAGGCGAAGACTGGTTCGCGGCTAAGTCTCCGAGTGTATTGAATGTTATACACTCGGAAGGGTTTTTCACTTAGGCGAAACGGATTCGCAGCTAAGCCCCCGAGAGAGAGGGTTGCTCTTCACTCGGAGAAGTTTTTTTGAACTTAGGCGAAGACTGGTTCGCGGCTAAGCCTCCGAGTGTATTGAATGTTATACACTCGGAAGGGTTTTTCACTTAGGCGAAACGGATTCGCAGCTAAGCCTCCGAGAGAGAGGGTTGCTCTTCACTCGGAGAAGTTTTTGAACTTAGGCGAAGACTGGTTCGCGGCTAAGTCTCCGAGTGTATTGAATGTTATACACTCGGAAGGGTTTTTCACTTAGGCGAAACGGATTCGCAGCTAAGCCTCCGAGAGAGAGGGTTGTTCTTCACTCGGAGAAGTTTTTGAACTTAGGCGAAGACTGGTTCGCGGCTAAGTCTCCGAGTGTATTGAATGTTATATACTTGGAAGGGTTTTTCACTTAGGCGAACCGGATTCGCAGCTAAGCCCCCGAGAGAGAGGGTTGCTCTTCACTCGGAGAAGTTTTTGAACTTAGGCGAAGACTGGTTCGCGGCTAAGTCTCCGAGTGTATTGAATGCTATACACTCGGAAGGGTTTTTTACTTAGGCGAAACGGATTCGCAGCTAAGCCCCCGAGAGAGAGGGTTGCTCTTCACTCGGAGAAGTCTTTGAATGTGAAATTGTGCGATCGGAATCGACAATAGACTGCGGAAGTCATAACTTAACAAACGACATCGTCTGGAGACCTCTTATTACATCAAAACAACTCAGTCGTCAAGTATAAAAGCGTCGAAGCAAATCCGCGTTCCAGGCGCGTGGCTCATCAATATTCTTCTTCAAGTTGAAAAGATGGTACGCCCCGTTGTTCAGCACCTTGGTGACGATGAATGGGCCTTCCCAAGCTGGGGCCAACTTGTGGGGCCGCTGCTGATCCACTCGGAGCACCAGATCACCTTCGTGGAATGAACGGCTTTTGACGTGTCTCGCATGGAAGCGGCGAAGGTCTTGTTGATATACAGTCGACCGGATCAGGGCCATCTCTCGTTCTTCCTCTAGGAGATCCACACCATCTTGTCTAGCTTGCTCAGCTTCGTCTTCAGAGTATAGATCCACTCGGGGGGAATTGTGAAGGACGTCACTTGGCAGAACGGCTTCAGCTCCATACACAAGGAAGAAAGGAGTGCGTCCAGTCGACCGGTTAGGAGTCGTCCTCAAGCCCCACAGGACAGACGGCAATTCAGTGACCCAAGCTCCAGCAGCATGATCAAGATCTCGCATGAGCCGAGGCTTCAGTCCTTGGAGGATAAGGCCATTCGCTCGCTCAGCTTGACCGTTAGACTGGGGGTGCGCAACGGATGCGTAGTCCACCCGAGTGCCTTGAGAGGAGCAAAAGTGTCTGAACTCTTCCGAGTCAAAGTTAGAGCCATTGTCTGTAATGATACTATGGGGGACTCCATACCGGAAGGTTATTTCTTTCATGAATTTGATAGCAGTGCGGGCGTTCAGCTTCTTGATGGGTTTAGCTTCAATCCACTTAGTGAACTTGTCAACTGCAACCAGTAAGTGAGTGAATCCACTCTGGCCTGTTCTAAGGGGTCCAACCATATCCAAGCCCCATACAGCAAACGGCCAGACGAGTGGAATAGTCTTCAAGGCAGACGTAGGTTTGTGTGACAGGTTCGAATAAAACTGGCATCCTTCGCAGTGATCGACTATATCTTTGGCCATCTCATTGGCGCGTGGCCAAAAGAAACCCGCTCGGTAGGCTTTGGCAACAATTGTCCTAGAGGACGCATGATGACCACAAGTTCCCGAGTGAATCTCCTCCAAAATCAGTCGACCTTCTTCAGGAGAAATACACCGCTGTATCACGCCAGTCACACTTTCTCTGTAGAGTTGTCCATCCATAACAGTAAATGCCTTGGATCTGCGGACTATCTGTCGAGCTTCATCTTCATCATCTGGGAGTTCTTGCCTCAGAATATACGCAATATAAGGAACAGTCCAGTCGGGGATGATCACTAAAACCTCCATAACCAAATCAATAACTGCTGGGACGTCGACTTCAGTCGGATCTGAGGCGCTCTTTGCTTGCGAGGGCTCTTCAGTGAAAGGAGCTTCCTGTACCGAAGGAGAATGAAGGTGCTCGAGAAATACATTGCTGGGGACAGGTTTCCGAGCGGATCCAATCTTTGCCAGCTCATCAGCTGCTTGATTCTTCATTCGGGGAACATGATGGAGTTCCAAGCCTTCGAATTTCTTCTCAAGTTTCCTTACTGCATTGCAGTATCCTGTCATAGCAGGGTTCCTGACATCCCACTCTTTCATCACTTGATTGACCACCAAATCAGAGTCGCCATATACCATCAGGCGCCGGACGCCGAGTGAAATGGCCATACGCAACCCATACAAGAGTGCTTCATATTCAGCTTCATTGTTGGAGGAATCAGAGTGAATCTGCAAGACATAACTGAGTTTGTTGCCTTTTGGGGACACCAGTACTACGCCAGCACCAGACCCATACAGCATCTTCGAGCCATCAAAGAACATGGTCCAGTGTGCCGAGTAAACTTGGATCGGTTGCTGCTGTTCAGTCCACTCGGCCAAGAAATCAGCGAGGGCTTGAGACTTGATTGCTTTCTTTGCTTCAAACTTGATGTCAAAATAGAGGAGCTCAATAGCCCATTTGGCCACTCGACCAGACGCATCTCGATTGTGGAGAATTTCAGACAATGAAGCATCATTGACGACTGAAATTGAGTGATCTTGAAAATAATGTGCCACCTTCTTAGCTGACAGATATATACCGTACACAAGCTTCTGGTAATGTGGATATCTTTGCTTTGAAGGAGTCAACACTTCAGAGACGTAATAAACAGGACGCTGGACTTTGTAAGCTTTACCTTCCTCTTCCCTCTCGACAGTGAGAACTGTACTGACGACCTGATTAGTAGCCGCTATGTACAATAGCAATGGCTCCTTACTGCACGGAGCAGCAAGCACCGGCTGGGTGGAAAGCAGAGCTTTGAGCTCGACAAACGCTGCTTCAGCTTCAGAAGTCCACTCGAATGTTTCAGACTTCTTCATCAGTCGGTATAAAGGCAATGCCTTTTCACCGAGACGAGAAATGAATCGACTCAATGCTGCCAAGCAACCTGTGAGCTTCTGGACATCGTGCACACGCTCAGGGCTTTTCATTCGGGTGATGGCACCGATCTTTTCAGGATTAACGTCGATTCCCTTTTCAGAAACGAGAAAACCGAGTAATTTGCCACCAGGAACACCGAAAGTGCACTTAGTCGGATTTAGCTTGATATCATATCTCCTCAGATTGGCGAATGTTTCAGCTAAGTCAGACAACAGGTCGGAACCTTTGCGAGACTTGACGACAATATCATCCATGTAGGCTTCAACATTCCGAGGAATCTGATCGAGTAAACATTTTTGAATCATGCGCATGAAAGTAGCGCCGGTGTTCTTCAAACCAAAAGGCATGGTGATATAACAGAAACACCCGAAAGGGGTGACGAAGGCTGTCTTTATGTCATCCGGACCAAACAGACGGATCTGATGGTAGCCAGAGTAAGCATCCAGAAAAGATAGACGCTCACACCCCGCAGTTGAGTCGACAATCTGATCAATGTGGGGGAGTGGAAAATGATCTTTCGGGCAGACCCGATTGATATGTTTGAAATCAATACACATGCGGAGTGACTTGTCCTTCTTAGGGACCATAACGACGTTCGATAACCACTCGGAGTGGTAAATCTCACGTATGAACTTAGCCGCCAAGAGACGAGCCACCTCCTCGCCGATTGCATTTCGCTTCTCCGTTGCCGACCGACGCAAATGCTCCTTCACAGGCTTGGCCTTCGGGTCAACTCTCAACCGGTGCTCAGCTAGTTCCCTGGGTACACCAGGCATGTCAGCAGGCTTCCATGCGAAGATGTCCCAGTTCTGACGGAGGAACTGGATGAGCTCGGCTTCCTATTTGCTGTCGAGTGTCGTCGAGATGTTGGTCGGGGCAGCTGTTGGATCTGTCGGGTGAATGTTCACTTTCTTCACTTCTCCTACCGACTGAAAAGCTGACTCAGAAGCGGGCTTCTTAGCGCGCAACAGGTCGGAAGGATCAGCGTTTTTCTTGTATTCTTCCAATTCGACCATGGCCATCTGATGATCGGCGATCTTGGAGCCCTGCTGAAGGCACTCCTCAGCCCTCTGTCGATTGCCAGTGACTATGATCACACCCTTGGGTCCGGGCATCTTCAGCTTGAGATACACGTAACATGGACGGGCCATGAAACGGGCATAAGCCGGACGACCAAGGATGGCGTGGTATGCACTCTGGAAGTCCACCACTTCAAATGTCAATTTTTCCTTGCGAAAATGCTTATTGTCACCAAACACAACATCCAACGCTATTTGACCGAGTGAACGGGCCTTTTTCCCAGGGATGACGCCATGGAACTGCATGTTGCTTTCACTGAGTCGGGACATCGGAATGCCCATCCCCTTGAGGGTATCTGCATATAGGATGTTCAGACCGCTTCCACCGTCCATCAAAACCTTGCGGAGTCGAGTGCCCCCCACAACTGGGTCCACCACCAGCGCTTGCCGCCCGGGGGTAGCAATATGCACAGGGTGATCTGACTGATCAAACGTGATAGCAGTCTGAGACCACTTGAGATATGTGGGGGTAGAGGGAACCGCCATGTTAACCTCCCTGTTGATAACTTTCAGTCGACTCTTGCTCTCAACATCAGCAAAAATCAACAGAGTGGCATTGATCTCAGGAAACTCTTCTTTATCTTCTTCATCTCCCTTTTCAGGGTCTTTTTCACTCGACTGGCTCTCTTTGAACTGTTTGATCAACAAACGGCACTGTCGGGTGGTATGCTTTGGCAATATTAAATTGCCCTCTTCATCTTTCCTCGTGTGGATTGCACACGGTAAATCCATAACATTTGTACCCGACTGATTCTTTGACTTCTTGGGGGTGAACTTAGCTTTGGACTTTCCTTTATTTTTGGCCTGAGCCGCCAGAGCGGCCGCTTCTGCCAGAGCGGGGAGATCAGCCTTGCGCTTCTGCTTCCGATTGGAGTTTCCGCCTGCATCATTGTTGACTGCTTTTCCTTTACCGCTTCGGAGGCGGTCCTCTTCTTCCCCATTGGCGTACCGAGTGGCAATCTCCATCATCTTGCTCAGAGAAATATCACCAGTGCGACCAAATTTCAGATAGAGCTCTCTGTATCTAACACCAGCCTTGAAAGCACAAACAGCCTGGTGTTCGGAAACATTCTCCACCGTATGATGCAGGGTGGACCAGCGCTGAATGTAGTCTCGCAAGGTCTCATTGGGTTTCTGAACACAGTGCTGCAAATCAATCAAACCAGCCGGACGTTTACAGGTGCCCTCAAAGGTTCTGATAAACACTCGGGCCAAGTCCTCCCAGCAATAGATGCTAGAGGGAGCCAAACGATTCAACCAAGCTCTGACCGAACCATCTAACATCAGGGACAAATGCTTCATGGCTATGTTGTCGTTTCCTCCACCAATCTGCACGGCCACTCGATAATCATCTAACCATGTCTCGGGCTTCGTCTCGCCAGAAAACTTGCCAATTCCAGCCGCCAACCTGAAGTTGGGTGGAATCTCTGCAGAGCGAATGGCTCTGCTAAAACACTCGGGACCAGACACAACAGCTCCACTTCCACTCGGATAGTCTCCGTTATAACCATCTCCGTGGGCTCTGCCTCTGTCGACCCGTCTTTGAGCGAGGACATCCCTTGCGTCAAATCCAGGATTCCGCTCATCACCGAACGGGCGCCTATCGTCATTGTGCCGGGGCACATAGGAACCACTCCGCGGAGGAGAAAGCACTCGACGGCGGTCATCGCGGTGATAACGGGGAGCAAACTGATCTCGCCCCTGATCTCTGTACCGATCTTCCCGGAAGTCTCCGCCTCTGTGGCGCAGGGGCGACCCAGGACTGTGGGCCGATTGAACTGTTTCCGCCCTGGGTGAATTGCTATGTAATCTGTTCTGCGACTGAGAAATAGCCGCATTCTGCTGCTGCGCTGCTTCGAGCAGCGTTCTGATCTGTTGCAAACCTCTACCAGCTTCCGACCGTGATGGCTGTATAGAATCTGCAATCCTAGCAGCAGCCGCAACATTCAACACTGGAGTACGGAATACCTCGACGTTATTCCGCGATCCACTCGGAAACAATTGTCGCTGATGTCGATTGGGACGCGGCGGACGCTGTCGAACACGCTCGTCGAGTGCCTTCTGCATCTCTTTGAGTCGAAGGCGAGTCGCCTCCATGGCCTGGGCCTCAGCAGTCGTGCCGACGATGGGAGTACGGAGAACATCCTCATCCCGGTGCTGCTGTTCATTCGACGTTCCACCAATCTCGCGTCTGGCGGGACTGACACCAGGCGGCGGACTCTGATGAGAGCCAGCCATAAAAACTTCAGCCACAGGATCGCAGCTCTCGCACTCGGAGGGAACGCCAGACCGATCTGACGCCGAGTCGAACACGCCGAAAAGTGACTCGACGGGCTCGATGGCCGCAATCTGCGGGGACGAAGCCTGGCGGGCCGCCGCATGTCGCACCCAACGCTGTAGCCGCGAACGACCGGATCGCTTGCGACGATGAACAGCATGGAGGGCCGACACGTACGGAGTCGACGGCTGAAGGAGAAGAACACCGCAGGAGCTTGCGCAAAAGTGCGTCGCCCCACGACTCGGGAGCGCCTCAACGTCCAGAGGCGCCTCCCGGAGCCATGCCGAATCGTCGGCGATGAAGGTGAGCGCTCCGAGACGGATCTCGCGGCCCAGGAACAAATCACCGCCGGATGACATGACGAAGGAAAACAAATGCAACCTCGCTGGAAGTCGCTTAGACGCCTGCCCCACGGTGGGCGCCAACTGTCGTGGGAGCGAGTCTGGCAGTAGAAGGTAGGGGTACGTAAGGAGAGGGCGGAGTCCTAGCTACGGCGAGGGTGTACACACAGATGTATGAGTTCAGGCCCCTCTCGTGGAGGTAATAGCCCTACGTCTCAGGTGCTCGGGAGCTCTTTGTCGAGTGTAATTGGAGTATCGCTACAGGGGGTGCGAACCAACCCTTATGCCAGAGGGGAGGGGTGGCTTATATAGAGTGCGCTGCCCCTCATAAGTGACCGGCGTTTAAGGGTCAGATCGTGGTTATAAAGACGTACGTTACTGGTAACGTACAACATAAATGCTATTAATGGTCTTGATGAATGCCTGCCCGTTAGCCTCCCTGGGGTGACTTCTGGGCTTCTGTGGTCGACTGTCTTCTGGTCCTTCCGAGTGAAAGGTAAGCGTCGAGTGAAAGGTACCTCCGAGTGTATGTTGTCGAGTGACTTGTATGTCTTGGTGATTTCAGTCGGAGACTTCCTTGTAGCTCTTAAGCTTTCTGGGGTAGTGTCTTTAGGTAGGGCATGTAGGTCAGGCCTATGACCCTACCCTAGGTACATATCCCCATCATTATCCAAAGGAATAGTACGGTGGGCCCCACATGTCATTTTAGTTAGTTTAACTTAATTGTATTATTAGCTCTAATTAAATCTGCGTGGGGCCCGGTTGTCATACTCTGCGAGGGTTAATTAGGGGGGTTTAGTTAGCGCTAATGACGTCCACGTCAGCCGCGCCGGCGTTTAGCCGCCGGCAGCCAAAGTACGCGGCGGAGGCACGCCGAAATCTCCATTCCGGCGACCATTTGTCGCGTGGCTGGATCCGTTTGGCAGCTGGGAGTGTGCCGCATCCAGTGGGGCTAGCGGCTGGACGCGGGGAGGCCTGAGCTCGCCGGAAGCGAGCTCGCGGCGGCGGCCGGAGCTCGGTGGGGTGCGGGCGTGGGCAAACGGCGGCGAAAACGAGAGGGAAAAGCGGGGATCGAGAGAGGAGCTCACAACGGGCACATGGGCAATCTCGGAGGGGCGTGGGGTGGACCGGAGTGGAGCTAATCAAACGGCGAGGTGCGGCGGCCGCAGTTGAAGAAGACGGACGAATGCGACGGCTCGGCGATGACCCACGGTGGCTCCTGCTACGGCAAGGCCGAGGACGATGGCACGCGTCTCCTGGATATCCTTGCGGGGCTCGGAGATGATGCTGGCTGCGAGAACGGCGGCGACGCGGTTACGGTGGTCTCGGGCGCGGGCTCCAGATCGAGCGAAGCGTGTGAGAGAGAGGGGATAGTGGGGACTAGGGTTTCAGGGGAGTGAGAGGGGAGGCCAAGGGCTTGCTCTTATCCCCCCCGCGGCGCAGCAGTGCGCGGAGCCGAGCGCCCTGCGGCCATGGCGCGCACGGCCTTCTCCTGTGGCGGGAGGAGGACGAAAGGCTGGGGCAGGTGGGATGGGACGCACTGTTGGGTCGACTGGGCCAAGTGCACAGTGAGGCTCTTCCCTTTTCCTTTTTCTTTTTCTTTTCTTCATTTCCTCTCTGTTTTGCAAATTGATATGCCCCAAAATGGCTTTTGTAAAATATGGAGTTGTACCACATAATTACTTAGCAATATTTAGCACTGCCGTAAAAAGGTTTGGAGGCAAAATGATTTCATTTGAATTTTGCATAAATGAAAATGGATTAAATGGGGCTGTTTTGGGTACTGTTTTGGTTGCTAGGGTCAATTTGGGAATTCAAATAATTTTGGTTTTATTTTTATAATTGCTTTGGGATTATTTGCAATATTATGAACTATTTTGTTTACAAGTTTGAAGTTTTTCTAATTTCACTTGTTATTTGAATTTTGAATTTGAGTTGAATTGTTTCTTAATTGCATTTCTTAGTATTTAATGATGATGACTTGGCATCATTATTGTGAGGTCATTGTAGCATGACACTGGGGTGTTACAACTGGACGTCAGGGGCGTAGTCGTACTCGGGAGCAGCATCAGTCTCGGAGTCTACCGGAGAGAAGAGGGGAAGAAACAATAAATATAAAGCAAACAAATGCAGCACAATGCATGACATGGCAATATGCTGTGCCAGGGGTGACCAAACGCAGAGCTACACATTACAAACGTAGCGGGAAAATATCTGGGAATATTTTCCCGGCTTTAGGCAATTATCGGACAGACGATCCGGAGGGGAAGGTTCCATGTTTACAGTGTTGGAGGCATGTGACAGGTATGTGGATGGCATATTTGGATTCGTCTTATTTTTCTGATCATTTTTCATATATAAATTATTTTCATCCGAGTTACGGATTATTTTATATGGTTTTTCAAAGTTTTAAACAATTTCTGGAATTTCTGGAATTATTATTATTTCGAAATTAAATGGGAAATTACTAGGTGCACCCGGTGCAGTGCACCCAGCTGTGCACACATAGGCTGACAGGTGGGGCCAAGGTCAATAGCCCAGTCAGCAGAGGCTGACTAGTGGGGCCCGCTGCTGAGTCAGCAGGCTGACTTAGCCAGCCTTATCCATTTAAACAGTGCCCGGGCCCCACATGTCATACACAGGGAGTTAACCAGTGTTTAAATTAACTAAAAAGGGGTTAATTAGCAGGTGGACCCCATCTGTCAGTGACACAATTAATTAACAGATTAATTTTATTTAGCAAAATAGTTAATTAGTGTGTGGGGCCTACATGTCAGTGACTGGAGTTGCCCAATCAGCCTAGTTGACCAGGTCAACACGGTCAACGGGCCCACGGGACCCACCTGCAGTGACCCAGGGGGGCCCCAGGGCCAGCCACGTCAGCGGCGCCGGCGACCCAAAAACACGGCGGAGCACACGGGAGCTCGTCGGGTTTCGTCTACAGAGGGCCATTTGCAGCGCGGTTGGGCGCGTTCGAACGAGCGTTCGACGCCACGTCGTATGGTGGCGGAGGCGTGGCCGGGGGTGCACCGTAGCGATGACGGCGACCACCGTGGCGGACGCCGGAGTTCAGGCGAGGACGGAACCGGGGCTGGAGGACACGGCAAGAGCAGCGGGTGGTGGCGTTGGGTTCCTGCGAGTGCGCTGAGCACGAATGCGAGCTCAGACGCGAGCTACGGTTGCTGTGGCTGCGGCTGCACCATTGCCGGTGGCAGCGAGCTTCGGTCGCGATGGGAGATGGGGCTAGATGAGGCGTGCGATGTGGCAAACAGAGGGGAAACGTGGAGGAGCTCACCGTGGGAGCACAAGGTGGCTCGGTGGAAGCTTAGGAGCAGCAGGGTGGCCGGACTTGATGACGAACACCGGCGGGTCCAAGGAGGAAGAAGGGGTCGATCCCGTCGCTGTGGTGGCTTCCGGCTCGTGTGGGTTGGCGTAGAGGAAGTAACAGTCGGCAGCGCTTCTTCTGGACACAGTGATGAGGCGAGGAGGCGTCGGTGACTACGCAAGCGAGCTTGCGACGGCGACGGCAGAGGCGGCCATGGCGGGAAAGGAAGCAGCAGCGCGTGGGGAAGGGGGATATGGACTGGCGCGAGTCCTCGGGGGCCGCGGTGGCGTTCTTATCTCCTCCGCGGCGCCTGTAGCGACGCGGGCGGGGAGCTGGTTCGGCGGCGACGGTTGCCGGCGTCGGTCGCACGCGCGCGGCGCTGACACGAGGAGGAGAGGGAGGAGGGAGACGACGGGAGTGGGCTGGGCCGGCTGGCCAGGCACTGTGCACTAAGGTCCAGTGCACAGTGGCCTTTCTTCTTTTATTTCTTTTATTTCTCTGTTTTCTTTATTTCTCTACTGTTTTGCATTTAGTTTTGCCATCAAATGATTTTTGTAAAATATGGGACTTGGCCACATATTTACATTGCAATATTTGGCACTGGCACAAAAAGTTTGGGAGAAGTTTGAATTGATTTGAATTTTTCATAAATGAAAAGGCATTTAAAAATGCTGAAATAGCACTAAATTAATTGCTAGAGCCCAATTAAGCAAATAAGTGATGTTGTTTTCCTTAACTAATAATTGTTATGGAATATTTGCTAAATGATGAACTATTTTGCAACCATGTTTGTGCAACTTTAAATTTCACTTGCAATTTGAATTGATTTCAGTGGTGGAATTTGAAATGAGATATGAATCCATAGTGATCAAGCATTGCAAACCCAAGTGATTAAGCATAATCATGAGGATCACTATAGCTCATTACACAGGGGTGTTACAATTCTCCTCCTCTAAAAGAAATTCTCGTCCCGAGAAGAGGTAGAAGGGAAAAGATCGGGGTATTCTTCACGAAGGCGATCCTCACGTTCCCAAGTGGCTTCATCTTCAGTGTGATTCGACCACTGCACTTTAAGGAACTTTGTTGCCTTCTGACCGGTCTGGCGCTCAGCTTGATCCAGGATCCGGATCGGATGCTCCTTATAAGGGAGATCATCTTGCAATTCGAGCATTTCATGATCCACTGCACGGTGTGGATCCTTGAAGCAACGACGAAGTTGCGACACATGGAAGACATCATGGATGTGAGAAAACTACGGTGGCAATTCCAATTTGTAAGCCACATATCCACGTCTGGCGAGAATGCGGAAGGGTCCAATGTAGCGAGGACCTAACTTGCCCTTGATCCCAAAATGATGAGTGCCCTTCATAGGAGTGACACGCAGATAAGCTTGTTCACTAGGTTGATAGATCGATCCCCAATGTTTACGATAATTGCTCTTCTGGCAGGACTGGGCCGCCTTGAGAGTTTTCGGACAATACGGACTTGCTCTTCAGCTTGTTGGATAATATCCAGACCGATGAGCGGCCGTTCCCCAGTTTCTGACCAATTCAGAGGGGTTCGGCACTTACGTCCATATAATACCTCGAAGGGTGCCATCTTCAAGCTAGCTTGATAGATGTTGTTGTACGAGAATTCAGCATACGGGAGAGATTCTTCCCCCTTCTTGCCAAATGAGATGACACAAGCACGTAGCATATCTTCAAGCACTTGATTAACTCGTTCAACTTGACCTTGGGACTGGGGGTGATAAGCTGTGCTCCAGGTTATATGAGTTCCCATAGCTTCTAGGAAACTTTCCCAGAACTTTGAGGTGAAGAGGCTGCCACGGTCTGAACTGATCTCCTTCGGAATACCGTGGAGTGTCACAATTCTGGAGATATACAAGTCTGCTAACTGACTAGCAGTGATCATCTCCTTGACTGGCAGAAAATGTGCAACTTTGGAGAATTGGTCGACGACGACTAGAATAGCATCGTGACCTTTTTTTTGATTTGGGTAGGCAAGTGATGAGATCCATCTGAACCTTACCCCATTTCCATTCAGGGATCAGAAGCGGTTGCAGAAGTCCAGCAGGTTTTTGATGTTCTACTTTGACGTGACGGCAAACGTCACAATCAGCAACATAGCGAGCAATGTCTAGCTTCATTTTAGACCACTAGTACCTTTGACGAATGTCATGATACATCTTGGTACTACCCGGGTGAATAGACAGCGGTGTATCATGTGCCTCCTTCATAACTTTGTCTGTCATAAGTTTGAACCGGGGTACCACAAGGCGATCTCTGAAGTACAAGGTTCCATCTTCAGCAAGCGAGAAATCTCTGGCTTTCTCAAAAGCAAGATCCCGTTTCATCTGATCAACTTCAGCGTCTTTTGCTTGCGCAGACTTAATAGCTTTCTTGAGAGTAGGTTCCAAAACAAGGGTATTGAGAAAACCCTGTGGAACAATGTGGAGGTTCAACTTGCGAAGTTCTTCATGCAGAAGGGGTTGAGCTCGCTGAACCATGAGATTGTTGCAATGAGACTTGCGAGTTAAAGCATCGGCCATTACATTAGCCTTACCAGGGGTCTATGTAATACCACAGTCATAGTCTGTGATTGTTTCCATCCATCTTTGTTGACGGAGATTCAAGTCTGGCTGAGTAAATAGATATTTAAGACTTTGATGATTAGTGTAGATCTCGCAACAATTACCGAGAAGGTAGTGTCGCCACAGCTTCAGTGCATAAATAACCGCAGCAAGTTCGATATCATGAACTGGGTAGTTCTCTTCATGAGGACGCAACTGTCGTGACATCCTAATCCTTGATAGGATGCGTCGCAATAAATAATGAAATCCTAGCGAGAATCTGGAGGAGCAAGCACTGGAGCAGATGTCAGCTTGTCCTTGAGTGTTTGGAAACTTTCCTGACATTTTTCTGTCCACTCAAACTTAATGCCTTTGTGAAGCACATTGGTCAAGGGCTTGGCAATCTTGGTGTCGGTGTCAAAACTGGCAGACCTCGAGTTATGGGGTCCCGAGCTGTGGATCTCGGATCGGTGGTAACAAGGACAAGGGAGACGATGTTTACCCAGGTTCGCGCCCTCTTGATGGAGGTAATACCCTACGTCCTGCTTCTGTTTATATTGATGGAGATGTATCGAATACAGAGTTGATCTACCTCGAGATCGTAATGTGTGTCTAACTTCTGGGGCTAGGTGAGCGATATTGCGTTGATCTTCTCTACGGGCTAAACCGTATGGCTTATATACACGCCAGGGAGGGTATCTAGGGTTACAAAGTTGGTAACTAGTAGTAAGGCGGATGGAATGATCTTGGAGTATACGTCAAGTCTTCGGTAGAGACAGTCTCGATCACGCTTCTTATGTGCGGCTTCCGGAGTCCATCTTAATCACGTACGAGGGCCCATCGGCCCAACCGAGGAGACGGGCCGGCTTGGTTAGCACCCCCTAATCCAGGACACCGTCAGTAGCCCCTGAACTGGTCTTCGATGCCGAAGTCCACGCCCTTCAATTTCCGGAGTCTTGGCTCGATAGACAAGTTCCCGTGCTTTATTCTCCGACCAGTCTTAAAGACCTCGGCCAACCCTTAGAATTCTGTTGGGGCCCAATTTTCGATTTCGAGAATCGTGTTATCTAGGGAATCGGGCCCCTTTATGGAAAAAATGTCGAAGCGTCAACCCCTTCTGCCTTTACTTAATAAACGCGCAGCCTTTGCTAGTGGCAATACGCATCAACCGCAACCGTAGCAATAATCCCCCCATCCCAGCCCAAGCTCAAGAGCCTGAACAATGGCGAGTAGTGAAGGATCGTCAAGGCGCCCTCATGGCCCTGATAGAGGGGACTGGGGGAGCTGCTCCGTCACGCGCCTTAATTAGAGCGCTTGGCGACGCAAGGTTATCTACCGGATGCAGATCTGTTCCCCAGCCGCCCCGGATTAACATCCATGGATGGTCAAGCCCACGCCGAGAATTACCCTTCGCCACGAGGAGACGAGCGGGTATGCTTCGTGCCTTTCCTCCTCCGCGGTTTAGGGTTCCCAATCCACCCCTTCCTCCGTGGCCTGCTGGAGTTTTACGGGATGCAGCTGCACCATCTTTCCCCGAATTCGATATTGCACATCGCGGGGTTCATTCCGCTCTGCGAGCTACAGCTCGGCTGTCAGGCGCACTTCGGATTATGGCCAAAGTGCTTCTGTATCATGCCCCGCTCCTCGGCTGACAAGCTATTCGAGGTTGGAGGAGCCGAAGTCTGCCGAGTCGACAAGACTGGCTATCCAGCGGGAACACCTCGGGAGGACGCCGATTACTGGCCTTTCGAGTGGTTCTATATTAACAATGTCCCGCTGTACAAGCCAGTCCGGCCAGGCCTCCCGCCCTTCTCATTGGATTCGCCGAGGAAACGTTACAGCTGGAGGCCGCAGAGCTTGGCACAAGAGGAAAATGAAGCCGTGACCAGTCTAGCGGCCAAAGTGAAGCTGTTGTCGAGCACTGGCCTCACCATCATTGATGTGATGGCGGTGGGCCTAGACCGAAGAGTCCAACCCCTCCGGCAGCGTCAGCACTTATTGTGCGAGTATAATGGGTCCAACGACACCTCCCGATCCATCAAGGGAGCTTTTATGGACCAAATGACCCTCAGAGCCGTACTGGCCAGCATGTACCAGGGATCCGTGGAGGAGTTCGCTAAGCGTCAGTTCCAAGACGGGCTATCGTACAACAATCCTGCTGACATAGTAAGTCTCCCTTTCGAATTCTTTTTTTTACCCCGGGATCTTTTAACATTAACCCGCTACACATCGGTCCTTGAACAGAGGTGGAGGCGTTGGCTCGAGGGTGTGAGCAGTCCGCCCCCTGAGCCGGAGCTACACTGCCGCGTGGAAGACCCTCTTTACAACGAGGACGAAGACCTGGGCCTTATTTACGAAGGGAGGAGTTTTTTCCTGGAGAGCCATCACGGCTCAAAGGTAGCGGTCATCCCTGACATGCTGAGGACGAGGCCAGCCTCATCGGTAACACTCCCATCCTCTAAACGAAAGAGAGCCCCTCGTCCTCTAGCCCCCAGCCATCTGACTTCTCCTCCAAAGGGGCGGCGCTCCCAATGCCTATGCAGAGAAATGGCTTCACTGGAGAGGGCTCCACCAGAGGTACAAGAAGTTCAAGCCGAGGTCACGGGGGCACGCGAAAGTGCCCCCTCCATCACCATTTAATACTTTGATCTATGTTGCTGCAAAGACACTTCAGATTTTAACCTCCCCGTTTATTTGCAGACATCCTTCATCCACCACAGCACATGTGGAGGCCGAGGGAGCCATGGCCCCGCCCAAGGAAACAGGTGCCCGAAATCCTACGGGAGCTGAACCCGGAGCCGCTCAGCCCGAGGACTCGGCGACATCGGCCACTCCGTCCGAGATTCAATGCGCCGCGAATTATCGCCGGCGAAAAGCTTCTCTGAACAATCTGGCTTTCTCGGACAGGGAGTTCAGTGCTCTCAACGCGGTGGATGCGTACCTCGGGACAACCCGAGGTGCCTTTGATGAATCGCTGGACGTCTTGTCACGGGGGCTGCGGGTAAGGTTTAAAGACAAATATGACTACCAAGTATGGTAGTAGCCCCTAAGGCTTGGTACGAGCCCCTGGGGTCGAATCAATACTTAAATACTAACCAGCAATCATTGTCATGAACAGGAAGCTCGCTTGAAGAACGAGCAATTGACATCGGCGTTGGCCCAAACAAAGGTGCAACTTGACGCGGCTTTGTCCGAGGTTGAACAGGTGAAGAAATTCACCAGAGAGGCGCACGGTAAGTGCTTTGTGCTTGGATTGGGTAATGCCAATGAAAATAGAGTTGACGCCAGAATCCCTTGTAGCAGCGGAAGCCCTAGGCCATCTTGAAAGAGAACCGAAGCAGGCCCGTGAGGATCTGGCGTATGCTGAAGCGCAACGTCAGGCAAATCAACACGTGGTTACTCAAAGAGTGGACAGCATGAATGTGCTTAGGGCTGAGAACGCCCGCCAGGCCAAGGAGATTGAGAGCTTAAAAGCTCACCTCGCTGTTGCGAAAGCAAATAATCGGCAAACGGACGACATGATTTATGGTAAGTTTATAAATCTCGAGGAATGCTTGTCATGTAACTTGTCCGAGGTGATTTGTCATGCTAATGTTGTTTTGTTTGGCAGCTTCTTTGTCTGGCCTTCCTCCAGAATCCCGGGGTCCGATGTCCGAAGACATGGCCGTTCGTCTCTCCGAGGTGCATGAAAGGGCACGGAAATCAATGAAGGATGTGCACCAGGCTTTATGGCCTGAGGTGGTACCGTTCCCCGAGGACATGGCCGTGCTAGCCGAATAGCTGAAGAGAGCTCGGTGCCGGATCCAGGCTTGGAAAGTATCAGCTTGCCGAGAAGGCGCGAGGGAGGCCTGGGCCATGGTGAAGACCCACTACACCGGCCTGAAGACGACGGAATTAGCGGAAGTGGGACTCATGGGATCTGACGGGAAGGAAATCCCCGCTAGCCAGGCATATGATAGTGTAATGCCTGCGGCGCGATTCTCGCAAAAGGATTGCGCATTGGACACCCTAATAGACGGGCTAGACCGCACGTGAAAACTTTGTATGACTTTATGTACCGAAGTATTCTATGTCAGTTTTTTCAGTCTGTTTATCCAAACTCTGTCAGCCAGCCTTCGGCTTCCGCCTCCTCGGATAAACTCCGAGGAGTGTCCCATACTACTAGCCGAGGTCATCGGACCAGATGCTTCAGACGACAAGGCAATCAGGCTACGTGGCTCGAGAGACAAGAGGGTAACGGAAAGTTATGTTATATTACTATTTAACGTAAGAAACATCTTCCGAGGAAAATAGTTCTTCCAACAATTCCTTTCCTCGGGTCACTGTGTCTAACACACTTGTCCGAAGACAGATGACCTCGGGGGAAAGCCCCTGGTCGGGGTTTGAAAAGACCCCTACCACGTTAGTCCTATGTCATGGCCGACCGATTTGCATTGTAAGAACGCTAGCTTTCGGCTTTGTCCGTCTGAGGTACTACATCGGTTGATCTAGGAGTTACAATCACAGCGTTGCTCCCTTTGCCCCCTAGCCAAAATATCGGGAACGTAAGGGGCAAGCACAGGAGCCGGGCAACCCAGCTTGGCCAAATCTTAAAGCGAATCGATGCATATGGTGGCTCAAAAGACGATAGTACATAAGAGGTGGAATAGCTCTTGTTTTGAAAATAACATGCTATATTGTCCTCAGGGTCATTGAATAACGTTCTGAGGTGGGGAAATAAATAAGGAGTAAAAGATTAAGTCAAAGAAAATGTACAAGTTATTTACACGGACCGTGTTCGTAGTGTCAAGCGTAGAAGCGTTGGAGTAGCGCCGCATTCCAGGGGTGGGGCTCTAATCGGCCGTCCTCCGGATCTCAGATTCGATATGCTCCTCCGATGAGAACTTGGTCAATGATGAACGGCCCGTCCCATCTAGGGGAGAGTTTGTGCTTTTGCTTCTCGGGGTGTAGCCTCATTACGAGATCCGTGACGTTGAATTCTTTAGCACGAATTTCTCTGCCATGGTAGCGCCGGGCCTGTTGCTGATAAATTGCTGACCTTGCCCGTGCGACGTTGCACTCTTCTTCGAGAGCGTCTAGGGCATCTTGCCGATCAAGCTCGGCCTCTAGCTCCTCATACATGTGTGCCCGAGGTGCGTCGTGTATGATATCGCAGGGGAGGACCGCCTCGGCGCCGTATACCATAAAAAACAGGGTGTATCCCGTGGACCTGTTTGGTGTTGTACGCAGGCCCCATAATACGGAATCAAGTTCCTCGACCCATTTGCAGTCGGCTTTTTTAAGGGAGCGAACTAATCTTGGCTTAATGCCACTAAGGATTAGCCCATTGGCTCGCTCCACCTGCCCATTAGACTGTGGCTGGTAGACGGATGCGTAGTCAAGCTTAATGCCCATTTTTTTACACCATGCCTTAACCTCTTTGGCTGTGAAGTTAGTTCCGTTATCTGTAATCAGACTATGGGCGACACCGTAACAATGTACTACCCCTGAGATAAATCCGATTACCTGGACAGCTTCGGCCGAAGTGACCGGCTTTGCTTTAATCCATTTGGTAAATTTGTCTACCATGACTAGGAGGTATTTATTTTTGTTTGATCCACCCTTGAGTGGCCCGACCATATCGAGCCCCCAGACCATGAAAGGCCAAGTAATGGGGATGGTGCGAAGGGCCGCGGGGGGCAAGTGGCTCTGCTTGGCGAATACCTGGCATCCTGGGCAACGTTGTACTAATGCCGAGGCGTCGGCACCTGCAGTTGGCCAGTAAAAGCTGGCTCGAAAAGCCTTGCTGACCAAAGTCCGAGCAGCGGCGTGTTGTCCGCTCATGCCGGAGTGTATCTCCCGAAGTAGGAGTTTTCCTTCTTCCTCCGATATGCATCTCTGGAGGACGCCCGTTGTGCTCATTTTATAAAGTTCCCCTTCATGAACCTTGTAAGCTTTAGACTGCCTTACAATCCGGCGGGAGTTGGTTTGGTTATCGGGGAGCTCTTTTCGGAGCAGGTACGCGAGGAGCGGCTCGGTCCATGGTGCGATGACTGCCATGACTTCATGCGCTAAAGCAGTCTTCCGGATCATTGACCCGCCTATGATACCATCATCTTCTTCGGGCGGGGCATGTTGCCCGACGTCGGCTGATTCCGACGTTCCTTTGCTATGTTGCCAGACTACAGATGGCTTGAAAAGCCATTCGAGGAAGGTGTTTTCGGTAACCTTATCCCGTTTTGCGCCCAATCGGGCGAGCACATCTGTGGCCTGGTGGCTGTCTCGGGGTATATGGTGAAACTCCAGCCCCTCAAACCTGGCCGAAATTTTTATGACGGCGTTTTGGTAAGCTGTTATCTTCGGGTCTTTGGCGTCAAACTCACCTTTGATTTGTGAGATGGCGAGGTTAGAATCACCTTGGACCTCCAGGCATTTAACACCCATAGAAACTGCTATCCGAAGTCCATGTAGGAGGGCTTCGTATTCAGCCGCATTATTAGAGTCTGTGTACATGATTTGTAGCACGTATCTAACGTTATCTCCCGTGGGTGACGTGAGCACCATGCCAGCCCCCAGGCCGGCGAGCATTTTGGAGCCATCGAAATACATTGTCCAATTCGAGTAAGTACTGTACTCACGGGGGAGTTCGGCTTTGGTCCATTCGGCTATGAACTCGGCCAGCACCTGGGATTTAATGGCCCGGCGTGGTTTGTAGATGATTTCAAGAGGTAAGAGCTCTATGGCCCATTTGGCGATGCGCCCTGTCGCATCCCTATTTTTGATTATGTCACTTAGCGAGACGTCGGATGCCACGGTCACCGAACACTCTTGAAAGTAGTTCCGAAGTTTTCGTGACGCCATGAAGACCGCGTAGGCTATCTTTTGGTAGTGAGGGTAGCACGACTTGCATGGAGTTAAGACCTCGGATACGTAATATACGGGCTTCTGGACCTGGAATTTGTGACCTTCCATGTCTCGTTCGACCACGAGGACTGCGCTTACCACCTGGTTTGTGGCCGAGATGTACAATATCATCGGCTCGCAGACACCTGGGGCTGCTAGGATGGGGTTGGTGGCGAGGAGGGCCTTGATGTCTTCCAGGGCCGCCACGGCCTTCTTGGTCCATTTGAATGTTTTGGTCTGCTTTAACAGCTTGTACAAGGGTAAGGCTTTTTCTCCGAGCCGTGATATGAAGCGGCTCAAGGCTGCTACGCAGCCCGCCAGTTTTTGTACATGCTTCAGCTCTGTTGGAATCTCCAAATGATCCAAGGCTCGAATTTTAGCCAGATTGGCTTCAATTCCTCGGCTAGATACGGTGAAACCGAGGAGTTTGCCAGCTGGGACTCCGAAAATGCATTTCTCCGGATTAAGTTTTATTTGATATTCCCATAGGCTGGCAAATGTGTCTCGAAGGTTGTCTACCAACTGGTCGACGTGTTTAGTTTTGACAACTACATCGTCTACGTAGGCCTCAACGGTCTTTCCGATGTGTTTTTTCAGGCATGTTTGAATCATACGCTGGTACGTGGCGCCAGCGTTCTTTAGTCCGAAAGGCATCGTGTTGAAGCAAAACGGCCCGTAGGGCATGATGAATGCCGTTGCTGCCTGGTCAGATTCCTTCATCTTTATTTGATGATATCCTGAGTAGGCATCTAGGAAGCACAGTGCATCATGGCCCGTAGTGGCGTCCACAATTTTGTCAATACGGGGTAAGGGGAAGGGGTCTTTGGGGCAAGCTTTATTGAGGTCTTTGAAATCGACACACAACTGCCAGGACCTGTCCTTTTTTGGTACCATGACCAAATTGACTAGCCAGTCAGGGTGTTTTATGTCCCTGATGAATCCTACCTCCAGCAGCTTTGCTAATTCCTCGCCCATTGCTTGACACTTGGGCTCGGAGAAACGCCGAAGTGTTTGTTTAACATGCTTATAGCCTATTAGTATGTTTAAGCTATGTTCTGCAAGCCTACGGGGTATCCCTGGCATATCGGAGGGGTGCCAGGCGAATATGTCCCAGTTTTTCTTGAGGAAAGTGCGTAGGGCTTCGGCAACTTCTGGGTCGTGGTTAGCCCCTATGGACGCCGTTTTAGCAGGGTCCATTGGGTGAACCTGGAATTTGACTATCTCATCGGCCAGTTTGAAAGAAGTAGGTTTTGATCTTTTGTCGAGAACGACATCGTCCCGGTCGACCTCGGCGCGCAGCGCGGTCAGCTCCTCGACCGCGAAGGCTTCGGCCAGAGTCTCGAGGGCGAGAGACGCCGTTTTATTCTCGGCTTTGAGTGCCCTGTCAGGATCGCTTGAGATAGTAATGATCCCTTTCGGGCCCGGCATCTTGAGCTTCATGTAGCCGTAGTGCGGCACTTCTTGAAATCTGGAAAAGGCATCCCGTCCGAGGATGGCGTGGTATCCGCTCTTGAAAGGCGCAATGTGGAACATAATCTCCTCAGAGCGATAATTATCCGGAGTCCCAAAGACTACGTCCAGGGTTATCTTTCCGCTGCAGCGTGCCTCTCGTCCGGGGACTATTCCTTTGAAGGTGGTGGTGCTCTGTTCTATGCGCGATGTATCGATGTGCATTTTGTCCAGAGTGTCCTCGTACATTAGATTCAAGCTGCTGCCTCCGTCCATAAGGACCTTATAGAGGCGGCAGTGGTCCACGATGGGGTTGAGCACTAGCGCGGCGGGACACCTGTCTAGGGCCGACTTCGGCTGATCGTGGTGGTTGAAGGTGATCGGCGTGTCTATCCACGCGCCCCGAGGTGGTACTTGCCGGACAGAATTAATTTCCCGCAAGGCCCGTTTGCGCTGGTTGTTAGACGTAAAGGTCTCATAAATCATTAGGACCTCGTCTTCTTCCAAGATCTGTTCAAGGTGGCTGGAGGTGCCCGCCAGGAGGGCGGGTCCCCCTTTGGCCACCTGCCTCAACACCCAGCAGTCGCGAAGACTGTGAGTCGGGCAGGAGTTAATAAATACGGCGTGGATCGGGCATGGTTTATCCAGAAAGCCGTCCAGAGTTGTTCCGGGGTGGCCGGCGGTTTTCTTCTTCTTCCGGGGTCGATCGCCCGGAGTGTTCCATTTGCGATTTTCGTGCCGAAGTGCCTACCGGCCGCGTTCCGGATAGTCCTCACAGATCGAGTCCGTGTTTTCCTCGGCCCGCCAGGCATCTTCGATGGCGCAAAATCATGCCACCAGGTTGGTTAATTCAGGGAGTGTTTGAATGCAACGACGGTCGAGGACGTTTGAGACGCCTGTATCCTTGCAGCCGCGCTTGAAAGCGGCAATTATGTCAGAGTCTTGGTAATCCAGTATCTTGTTCTTGACGGACAAGAATCTGGCCCAGTATCGTCCGATCGGCTCATCGGGGAGTTGCCATACGTAGGCCAAGTCCCAGACGTCCGGTGGGCCGGAGTTATCGGGGCGATATTCTATATGGGAGGCGAGCGGACCAGTTCCGATCTCTAAAGACCGCGGGCTCAAGACCTCGTTATTCTCACTTGACGCCAGACCCGGGGTTACCGGTTTAGCCGAATTGATCTGGAGGTCGGTCGCTGGTAGGTCGCTGTCCGATCTGCTCTCCAAGGAGTATCTTAGCCCCTCGTCCGTGAGGGGATTCCTAGTTGGAACCAAACAAGGGTCATGGTTCGCTTCCACATTACGTGGAGGCGTCTCTGTGACCAAAGCTTCAAACGTGGAGACGTGCTCCATGGGCTTGAGGCCGTTAACCGGCGATCCCATCGATCCTTTAGGCGATCGCACAGCGGAACTCTCAATGAAAGCACCAGTGTCGGTGTCAAAACTGGCAGACCTCGGGGTAAGGGGTCCCGAGCTGTGGATCTCGGATCGGTGGTAACAAGGACAAGGAAGACGATGTTTACCCAGGTTCGGGCCCTCTTGATGGAGGTAATACCCTACGTCCTGCTTCTATTTATATTGATGGAGATGTGTCGAATACAGAGTTGATCTACCTCGAGATCGTAATGTGTGTCTAACTTCTTGGGCTAGGTGAGCGATATTGTGTTGATCTCCTCTACGGGCTAAACACTATGGCTTATATACACGCTAGGCAGGGTATCTAGGGTTACAAAGTCGGTAACTAGTAGTAAGGTGGCTAGAAAGATCTTGGAGTATACGTCAAGTCTTCGGTAGAGACAGTCTCGATCACGCTTCTTATGTGCGGCTTCCGGAGTCCATCTTGATCACGTATGAGGGCCCATCGGCCCAACCAAGGAGACGGGCCGGCTTGGTTAGCACCCCCTAATCCAGGACACCGTCACTTGGAAAACTTGTCGACAAAATGGCGGCAATAGCTGGCGAGTCCAAGAAAACTTCTCACTTGCTTGACGTTCTTCGGGGGAGTCCAGTCGAGAATAGCCTGAACTTGCTCTGGGTTGACAGCAATACCATCCTTGGAAATCACATGACCAAGGTAGGTCACTTCGGATAACCAGAATTCACACTTGGAATATTTGGCATATAGCTAATGTTCTCGAAGCTTTTTTAGTACAAGACGAAGATGTTCAGCATGTTCTTCTTTATCCTTGGAATATACCAGGATATCATCCAGATAAACCATGACGAACTTATCGAGGTAATCCATGAAGATATAATTCATCAGGCGGGAGAACGTTGCTGGAGCATTGGTTAAACCAAACGACATGACAGTATACTCGTATGAACCATAACGAGTAACGAAAGCGGTCATGGGAATGTCCTCTTCAC
This sequence comes from Elymus sibiricus, assembly GCA_039707655.1. Lineage (NCBI taxonomy): Eukaryota > Viridiplantae > Streptophyta > Magnoliopsida > Poales > Poaceae > Elymus > Elymus sibiricus. The sequence continues at coordinate 179,662,387 of CM077670.1, forward strand.
GAACTCAGATCTGGTGGAAACCCAACCTTAGATCGAGTTTAGAGAATACGGAGGAACCAACAAGTTGATCATACAGATCATTGATCCGAGGAAGCGGATACTTGTTCTGAATGGTTGCCTCGTTGATAGGTCGGTAATCTCGGACCAACCGGTTCGTACCATCCCTCTTCTTGACAAAGAGAGAAGGTGCTCCCCAAGCAGAGGAATTTCGACGAATGAAACCTTGCGGAGTGATTTATCGATTTCCTCCTTAAGCTCAAGGAGTTCAAAGATGTCAAAAGACAGTATGTGTATGATGTGTCAGACTTTTAATGAAATAGTTGCAGGTAATCTAGCTCTCCGGGTTGATGTGATCACGAGAACGTAATGTTAGAGTTAGTAAAATCTTTAACCCAAATAGAAGAGAGATCAGAATCCCAGAGTAAAGGAGAGGAATAAAAGATCCTAATCCCATCCATTGGCGATGTGGGCCCGTAAGCCACACAACAGTGTTAGTAAAATAGTTTTTCAAAGACTAGACTCAACTTCGGCCAAGGAGTTGGAAAGGAGCTACCTACAGGCAGTCGGCTCTGATACCAACTTGTGACGCCCCCGACTCAATCGTGCACTAATCATACATGCAAATGCGCATGATCAAGATCAGAGACTCACGGGAAGATATCACAACACAACTCTAGACACAAATTAAAATAATACAAGCTTTATATTACAAGCCAGGGGCCTCGAGGGCTCGAATACACAAGAGTCAGTGGAAGCATCAATATCTGAGTACAGACATAAGTAGACAAAGGTTGCCTTAAGAAGGCTGAGCAAAACAACGACATCTAGATTGAAAAGGCGCAGGCCTCCTGATGTAGGGTGGAACCCTAATTGACGATCTTTCACGATTTGGAGGGGGATTCCTATGAAGAACAGGAAGAACACGGGGAAGAACACGAGGGAAATCACGAGAGGAACACTCAAGAACAAGTCCAATCACACATCCACTAGACTAACAAACACACAAGATCACAAGGTACAAGAACAACAAAGGGAAATTGGTACAAGATAGAGTTCATCCCAAATCCTATGTAGGAGATGAGGTCTTGAATCCACTAGGGGATCTTCTCACATGCTCACATGGAGGTCTTGATCTCCATGGGAGAGGTCACTCTCTCTCTCAAGAGGAGTAGTGGTAGGAGCTAGGCTCAACTAGATGAGCCAATACTTTGCTAACCCTAGAGGGAGGAGGGAGAGGTCCTTATATAGTGCTAGTACAACTTAGGGCGAGATGGAGGGGGATACAGGGCCTGAGGGCCGAAAACACGCGGAGTCAGGCCGGATGTCCGGCGGTTCATCATGGTGCCGGATGTCCGGGCCTGGGGGCCGGATGTCCGGCCGAAACTGGCCAACCTACGGGTGTCCTCTGTCGGGAGGTGCCGGATTTCCGGGCTGGTGCCGGATGTCCGGGCTGCACGGGCCGGATGTCCGGGCTGCACGGGCCGGATGTCCGGGCTGCCAGCCGGATGTCCGGCGCCTGTAGCCTCTTCTGCTGTAAGGCGGCTGCTGCTGCTGTTGCTCCCAGGGGCCGGATGTCCGGGCTTGGGGCCGGATGTCCAGGCCCTGTAGGCCTCCGGTGACCGTCTTTGCTGGTCCTTTTCATCCATGAGCCTGCCGACTTGTCCATTGTTCCGGGCTTCTCCGAGAGGGTCCTCTTGATACCTAAGCACACATAGCGTTTCAGAATGAGGTAGCATCCATGTCTCGCACGAGTCATATGGTAGTTCACTAAGGAGTGATGTCACCTCGTTTTCGAGAGCTCTCGCACATGCTCGAGTCATTGGTCCTCTTGGTGCTTGGGGAGACGTAGGTGGATCCATGGGGATGACCATAGGATGCTCCGCATCATCTCCCCCCCTTGGGAAAGATCCGTCCTCGGATCGGAATCCTCATCACCATGGAAGGGAGATAAATCCTTGACGTTGAAGATGTCGCTCACGTTGTACTTGTCACGAGGGATGTCGATCTTGTATGCATTGTCGTTGTAGCGTGCTAGCACCTTGAACGGTCCATCGGATCAAGGTAGTAGTTTGGACTTGCGCTCGTTGGGGAAGCGATCTTTGGGAAGGTGTAGCCATACAAGATCGCCTGGGTTGAACACCATGGGGTGCTTGTTGATGTTGACCTTGGTCGCGAGGCGTTGTACTTGGCGCTCGATCGTGTGCCTTGTATCTTCATGCATCGTCTTGAGGTAACTTGCGCGTGCACTCGCGTCCATGTTGGTTCGCTCTTGTAGCGGTAGCGGTAAGATGTCCAATGGTGACAAAGGGTTGAAACCGTAGACGACTTCGAAGGGGGACTTGCCAGTAGTAGAGTGTCTTGCTCGGTTGTAGGCGAACTCGGCGATGGGTAAACATTCCTCCCACTCCCTTATGTTCTTCTCGATCAACACGCGGAGTAGTGTGGAAAGAGTCCGGTTCGTGACCTCCGTTTGGCCGTCGGTTTGAGGGTGATATGCCGAAGAGAAGAGGAGCTTGATTTCGAGCTTGGCACATAGGGTCTTCCAAAAGTAGCTTAGGAACTTGACGTCGCGGTCCGATACAATCGTCTTGGGCACGCCATGCAATCTCAAGATTTCCCTACAAAAGAGATTTGCAACATGTGAAGCATCGTCTATCTTGTTGCAAGGAATGAAATGTGCCATCTTAGAGAAACGGTCCACAACAACAAATACGGAATCTTTGCCGTTTTGAGTTCGAGGCAAACCAAGCACGAAATCCATACTAATATCTTCCCATGGGTGATATGGAGTAGGAAGTGGCATATATAAACCATGAGATTGAGCTTTGGACTTAGCTTTGCGGCATGTAGAGCACCGGTTGGTGTAGCGTGAGACATAGCGAAACATCTTTGGCCAAAAGTAGTTCTTGGAGAGCGTAGCGAATGTCTTGTCACGTCCAAAATGTCCCATGAGTCCTCCACCATGAGCTTCTTGCAAAAGTAGCAAACGAATAGAAGACTCGGGAATACAAAGTTTGTTAGCTCGCATAAGATAACCATCTTTCAAGTAATATTGCTCCCAAGTTTTATGAGGAAAACATTTGGCATAAGGAGTTGCAAATGACGAATCATGCTCATACAAGTCTTTAATGTGCTCAAATCCTATGACATTCAACTCAAGTTTGTTAACCAACATGCACTTGCGGGAAAGTGCGTCTGCCACAACATTTTCCTTACCTTTGATATACTTGATAACATAAGGAAATGACTCAATGAACTCACTCCACTTAGCATGACGCTTGTTCAATTTAGTTTGACCCTTGAGGTACTTAAGCGTTTCATGATCCGTATGGATGACAAATTCACGTGGACGGAGATAATGTTCCCACACATGCAAGACTCTCACTAAAGCATATAACTCTTTGTCATAGATGGGGTAGTTAAGTTGCGCGTCGGAGAGTTTCTCACTAAAATATGCAATGGGTCGTTTCTCTTGCATTAACACACCACCAATACCATTACCACTAGCGTCACAATGAACTTCAAAAGTTTTCTCAAAATTTGGTAATGCAAGTAATGGAGCATGTGTAAGCAAGGTTTTAAGCTCATGAAATGCGGCATCTTGAGATGGACGCCAAACAAATGGTGCATTCTTCTTACTCAATGCGTGCAATGGTGATGCAATGGTGCTAAAATCCTTCACAAAGCGACAGTAAAAGCCGGCTAAGCCAAGGAAACTACGCACACTTGAAGCAAATTGGTTGGTTGTGGCCAATTCTTGATAGCATCAATTTTAGTTTCATCAACATGAACACCCTTAGATGAGACAACAAAACCCAAGAAGACAAGCTCATCAACACCAAAAGTGCATTTTTCCATGTTAGTATAAAGTTGCTCGTCTCTAAGAATTTGCAATACTTCTCTAAGGTGTTTGACATGATCCTCGAGAGTTCCACTAAACACAAGGATGTCATCAAAGTAAACCACAACACAAATGCCAATTAATTTGCGAAGAACATAGTGCATCACACGCATAAAAGTGCTAGGTGCTTGCGATAAACCCATAGGCATGACTAACCATTCATACAAGCCAAATTTGGTTTTGAAAGCGGTTTTCCATTCATCACCTTCTTGCATGCGAATTTGATAATAGCCACTTTTAAGATCAATTTTAGAGAAAATTGTGGCTCCACTAAGTTCATCAAGCATGTCATCTAGGGATGGAATGGGATGGCGATATCTGACGGTGATAGCATTGATAGGGCGGCAATCGGAACACATTCGATAAGTACCATCTTTCTTAGGCACAAGAATGACCGGAACGGCACAAGGGCTCAAGCTTTCGCGTACATACCCATTCTCCATGAGATGTTGCACTTGCCTTTGTATCTCTTTGGTTTCTTCGGGGTTGACGCGGTATGGTGCCTTGTTCGGTAGTGGTGCGCCGGGGATGAGGTCAATGCGGTGTTCGATTCCGCAGAGTGGAGGAAGTCCGGGAGGTAGCTCATCAGGAAACATGTCCGTGAATTCCTGCAATAAATGTGACAATACCAAAGGAAGATGTTGTGAAGTATTAGTCCGCACCACTTCATCTTTGCACACAAGTACAAAGTGCAGAACACTTGATGGGCTCTCACTCACATATCTCAAGTCTCTTTTGGTGGCTAAAAGAACTAGATCTCTTTTGTCGCGCATCGTGGAGTCACTCATGTTTGGCTTGTGGCTCTCACTCTCGTTTTGGTGGCTCACTCGCTCACTTTTCTCTCCACGATGGGTAGATGCTTGCTTGTCCGCGATGACTTGACTTGGTGTCATTGGTCGAAGTATGAACTCCTTGCCCTTCATCTTGAAACTATATTGATTGGTCCGTCCATTGTGTGTGACGCCTTGGTCGAATTGCCACGGTCGTCCGAGTAGTAGATGGCATACGGACATAGGAACCACATCAAATTCCAATGTATCTTCGTAGGCGCCGATCTTGAAGGATACTTGGACGGTGTGCTCCACTTGAAGTGTGCCGGAGTCGCTAAGCTATTGGACCTTGTATGGGCGAGGGTGCTTCTTCTTGACTAATTGGAGCTTGGAGCATAATTCTTCACTTGCCAAGTTGTGGCAACTTCTGCCGTCGATGATGACCTTGACGGAGCGTCCTTGAATTCCCGCCTTGGTATGAAAAATGTGGCAACGTTGGTCTTCATCTTGATGTTGTTGGAATGTTAAGACCTTGGAGACAACAAGAGCGGGGCTTGAATCATTGTCGCAAAAGATTTGCGCATCTTCGTCTTCATTCACTTGGCGGTGCATAGCCACATGCTCGAGGGCTTCCATTTCATCTTCGCTCATTGAGTCGTAGGTGCCATCATCGTTGAGGATCATTGTTCGTCGAGTTGGACACTCGAAGGACTTGTGGCCTCGGCCCTTGCAAGTGAAGCACTGGGTGTCACTTGTCTTGTTGGCATCCGTAGGAAGTGTCGAGGATGAAGGCTTTTGCTTGGAGTTGCTTGTAGTAGTAGAAAGACGACTCGAAGATGTCGTAGGTTGCTTGCAGCATGACTTGTCGTCGGTACTTGGTGTAGTGCGAGTCGTGGAAGGAGCTGTCGTAGTCATTGAAGCTTGAGTATATGAACTGTAGGTCTTGGAAGAATACTTGGAGTACTTGTAGTCCTCTTGCACTTGTCATTCCGCCTTGGTCGCTTGGTGCCCTAGCTCGAGGAGGTTGGAGTACGGTTGGAAGTCCGCTATCTTCTTGATGGGATGGTTGAGGCCATTCAAGAAACGCGCCATAGTTTGTTCATCATCTTCCGTGACATCGGCTCGTATCATGGAAACTTCCATTTCTTGATAGTATTCTTCAACCGACTTGGTTCCTTGCTTGAGAAGTTGAAGTTTCTTGAAGAGGTCGCGGGTGTAATATGTAGGCACAAAACGAGCTTTCATGACATGTTTCATTTGATCCCAAGTCGTGATGGGTGGCTCGCCCTTCTCTTGACGTCTTGCGATCACTTGCTCCCACCAAATGAGAACATAGTCTTGGAACTCGAGAGATGCCATGGCGATCTTCTTTTCTTCGTCGTAGTTGTGAAGGCGAAATATCTTGTCAACCTTCAACGCCCATGAAAGGTATTCTTCGGGATCATTTTCACTGGAGAATTTAGGCATGGTGAACTTGAGCTTGCCGTAGCGTTCCTCATTGCGTTGTCGGCGGTTGCGATGACGCTCTTGCCTTGGAGGTTGATCTTCTAGCTCATTGTCGTCGTGTTCATCTTGATTGACTTGACGTGGTTGCCTTGGGATTCGTGCACGGTTGCGCATCTCTTGGCACTCCTCAAGTCATGCGGCTTCTTCTTGTTCGCGCACGCGGCGGTTGCGTTCGGCGACGTTGAGAGTTGCTTCGCGTAGGGCACATTGAGCTTCAAGTGCTTGCTCCTCACGACGTTGTCATTCTTGGTGTAGGGCGTCGTTGTCTTGGTGCACTTGACGTTGGCGTTGTGGAACTTGATCTTGGTTCCCGTTGGCTTGTGCTTGTCGTTGTTGCCGTTCGCGCTCTCAAAGGCGGTCTTGCAAACCATTGCCATGGAATGTGTTTCTTGAAGCTTGGCGGTCGTCATGTGCTTGGGGACGATGAGAGTGTGCTCGTGGAAGACTTGCATCCCAAGAAGTGTCCGAAGAGTGTCGGCTGGAATGGCGTCGTCTTGATCTTGATGATGACGAAGTGGAAGAATCACGGTTGAGCATCATGGTCTGGAACTCGTCCATTTGCGATGATAGCTTGTCATCAAGGGTTTGTCAAAAGTCGGAGGCGAGTTGTTCGATGCGTTCGCCCAATGCTTCGCTCTCTTGATGTAATGCTCGTTGGACTCCAAAAAGTTGAGCCTTGGTGACGTAGTTGTTCAGTGCGTCCTCTTGCTCATCGAAGAGGGGGTTGATAGAAGTGCTCGGCCTATCCGTGATTCTCAAACAAGTGTTAGTGGAAGAAAGAAACGAACTAGACCAATGTACCTTATCCAATGTTGAAGATGGATCAATGATCACCCAATATGGTATTATGGAAATAGTGCAATTGGAACCGGATCGAGTCAATCTCACACCTACACAAGTAAAGCTTTTGGAGGAGTTTGGTTAGGATGGTGGCACAAAATTTCTGCAATTGCAAGCAAGATATCAATAATGTTGAAAAAGATTCACAGGTTCGCAAGTGTAACAAGTAGACCAATAGCATGAAGTAGTACATGGAAACACACGCACGGATAGATAAATGAGGTCGTGCAACCAAGGAATTAGCTCAAAATGTGGAATCCACGGAAAATGCTCTTGTTGCACAACACTAGAGAGACGCTAGCACGATTGCTCAATAGGCGGATACGAACTTGTGCACACCCTATACGAGACAAAATGTAACGCTATCTATCTCACTTATGCTATGTATGTATGATTCCCGGTGAACTTGTCACAAAGATCCAAGATGATCAAATACGCTATGTAATGTTGCGATGCTATGGCTATTGCTTACAAGCTTGTTGCTCTTTCTCTTTTGCTTAAAAGCTTCTTTTCTTTTGATGTTGTCCTTTGGCCACTTATGCGAAATGCTCGTACGATGATAGCAATGATGTATATGCGGGAACAAAATTTTGGCACAAGAGATGATATGTGTATGTATGCACGCTATGATAGCTATGCGGCTCGGTATCACTAAAGTGCACAAGTAGCGTTGCCGGCAATACTCAAATGGCTAGTCTCGTAGGAAAGCGACGCAAAAGATGGTCTCGGGGGTTCACAATGCAATGGCAAGGATATGAACAAGTTGTCGTCGATGTTACCGTCCTTGCTTACGGTTAGGGTGTCACGATGGTGAAGATGGCGATGGCGATGTCGAAGACCGGGGCGATGATGAGCGGCGGTGATGTCGTTGTCGAACCGTTCCTAAGTAGCCGAAACACGTTAGGAAACAGCAAAATCCGCGGCTCAAAATCTCAAGTGGCACGAAGGTGGTGGTATGCGGAAGTCGGTGGTGGAGTGGCTCAAGGGGTTGCGGAAGAAACGGTGGGAAAACGGCGAAAATCGACGAAATTGTGAGCTGCTGGCGTGCTGGTGCACAGGGGCCGGATGTCCGGGCCAGATGGCCGGATGTCCGGGCTGTCGGGCCGGATGTCCGGGCATGCAGATCCGTGGAAGAACTTGATGAACAGGCGAAAAATTGGGGATTTCGGGACAAAAATTCGGACGAAATTGTGGAAGAAAAAGGTGTGGAAGATGGGGAAACGCTAGATCCACTCGAAACCAAGCAAATCCATGGATCAAAATCAACAAAACATCATCAACTCACAGATCACAATTTTTTTTGGGAGGGCTATTTTTGTGGGAATTTTCGAAATTGGGTAAAAAACAACAAAATCGGGGCTAGAAAGTGGAGGGGAAGAACTCCAAAGTGTGAATCAACCTTGGCTCTGATCCAAGATGATGTAGGGTGGAACCCTAGTTTACGATCTTTCATGATTTGGAGGGGGATTCCTACGAAGAACACGAAGAACACGGGGAAGAACACGAGGGAAATCACGAGAGGAACACTCAAGAACAAGTCCAATCACACATCCACTAGACTAACAAACACACAAGATCACAAGGTACAAGAACAACAAAGGGAAATCGGTACAAGATAGAGTTCATCCCAAATCCTATGAAGGAGATGAGGTCTTGAATCCACTAGGGGATCTTCTCACATGCTCACATGGAGGTCTTGATCTCCATGGGAGAGGTCACTCTCTCTCTCAAGAGGAGTAGTGGTAGGAGCTAGGCTCAACTAGATGAGCCAATACTTTGCTAACCCTAGAGGGAGGAGGGAGAGGTCCTTATATAGTGCTAGTACAACTTAGGGCGAGATGGAGGGGGATACACGGCCTGAGGGCCGAAAACACGCGGAGTCAGGCCAGATGTCCGGGCTCCAGGCCGGATGTCCGGCGGTTCATCATGGTGCCGGATGTCTGGGCCTGGGGGCCGGATGTCCGGCCGAAACTGGCCAACCTACGGGTGTCCTCTGTCGGGAGGTGCCGGATTTCCGGGCTGACACCGGATGTCCGGGCTGCACGGGCCGGATGTCCGGGCTGCCGGCCGGATGTCCGGCGCCTGTAGCCTCTTCTGCTGTAAGGCGGCTGCTGCTGCTGTTGCTCCCAGGGGCCGGATGTCCGGGCTTGGGGCCGGATGTCCGGGCCCTGTAGGCCTCCGGTGACCGTCTTTGCGGGTCCTTTTCATCCGTGAACTTGCCGACTTGTCCATTGTTCCGGGCTTCTCCGAGGGGGTCCTCTTGATACCTAAGCACACATAGCATTTCGGAATGAGGTAGCATCCATGTCTCGCACGAGTCATATGGTAGTTCACTAAGGAGTAATGTCACCTCGTTTTCGAGAGCTATCGCACGTGCTCGAGTCATTGGTCTTCTTGGTGCTTTTGGAGACGTAGGTGGATCCATGGGGATGACCGTAGGATGCTCCGCATCACCTTCTGCTTGGGAGCCTCCGAACAACTCCTGGTCGGTGGTCTCCACGTAGTAGTAGGCTCCGTCGGGGTAGTAGTAATCATCGGCGAGATCAGCTGTCTCCGGGGGTCCGTCATCTGATCGCAGCAATCGAGTAGGGGGAAAAAGGTAGCAAAGCAACTGTGAGTATTCATCCAAAGTACTCACAAGACTTACATCAAATCTATGCTAAGTATGTATCGGTATCAAAGGGAAGGGGCTATATCTGTGGACTAAACTGCAGAATGCCAGAGTAGAGGGTTAAGGCCTAGCCTATCGAAGACTAGCACCTTGCTGCATTAGAAGAGTGCAGATTAGCATATTATATAGTAATAAGTAAGTAGTAGCAACGCCCAGAGATCCTTCCTCGACTCCCTGCGAGAAAGCGATCCCGGAGCCAACATATTATTTTTTGGGACTAACCTATTAACTTAGTGCCCAGTGCCAGTTGCTGTTTTTTGCCTGTTTTTGGTTTTCCAGAATATCAGTACCAAACGAAGTCCAAATGCAACGAAACTTTTTGGAGATTTTTTCTGGACATAACAAACACTAGAAGCTTCGGGAGGAGACGAGAAGATGAAGTAGTAGCCCACGAGGCACCATGGCGCGCCCTGGTGGCTCGTGGGACCCACACAACTCCGTTTGACCTAATTCCTCCACTATAAATTCTCTAAAATCGGGAAAGCAATAGAGGAGTCCACGAAATACTTTTTCCGCCGCCGCAAGTTTCTGTTCTCGAGAGATCCCATCTGGAGGCCTTTTCCGGTACTCCGCCGAAGGGGGAAACGATCATGGAGGGGCGCTCCATCAACCTTGCTACCCTTTCGATGATGCGTGAGTAGTTTACCACAGACCTTCGGGTCCATAGTTAGTAGCTAGATGGATTCTTCTCTCTTTTTGATCTTCAATACAATGTTCTCCTCGATGTTCTTGGAGTTCTATCCGATGTCATGACTTTTTGTGGTGTGTTTGTTGGGATCCGATGAATTGTGAGTTTATGATCAGATTATCCATGAATATTATTTGAGTTTTCTCTGAACTCTTTTATGCATGATTATTATAGCTTCGTATTTCTCTCCGATCTATTGATTTGGTTTGGCCAACTAGATTGATTTTCTTGCAATGGGAGAGGTGCTTTGTAATGGGTTTGATCTTGCGGTGCTCAATCCCAGTGACAAAAAGGGACATGACACATATGTATCATTGCTATTAAGGGTAAAAAGATGGGGTTTATTCATGCGTGAGTTTACTTTGTCTACATCATGTCATCTTGCTTAAGGCGTTACTCCGTTCTTTATGGACTTAATACACTAGATGCATGCTGGATAGCGGTCGATGTGTGGAGTAATAGTAGTAGATGCAGGCAGGAGTCGGTCTACTTGTCTCGGACGTGATGCCTATATACATGATCATTGCCTTGGATATCGTCATGATTATTTGCTTTTCTATCAATTGCCCAACAGTAATTTGTTCACCCACCGTATGCTATTTTCATGAGAGAAGCCTCTAGTGAAAACTATGGCCCCTGGGTCTATCCAAATCATATATTAAAAATCCTAAAAATACCTTGCTGCAATTTTAATTTATTTATTTTATTCTATATTTTAGTTCAATCTATCTATCTATCACCATATAATTTAATCTTGCAATTAACCGCCAAGGGATTGACAACCCCTTGTTTGCGTTGGGTGCAAGGATTTGTTATTTTGTGTGCAGGTACTATTAATGAGGTGTTGCGTGATTCTCCTACTGGATTTATAACCTTGGTTTCATAACTGAGGGAAATACTTATCTCTACTATACTGCATCATCCCCTCCTCTTTGGGGAAAAACCAACGCAGATCACAAGTAGCAGGAAGAATTTCTGGCGTCGTTGCCGGGGAGACATCATCAACATCTATCAAGTACCTACGCACAAACTTTCATCTCCTTGCATTTATTTTCTTTGCCTTTGCCTCTCGTTTTCATCTCCCCTACTTCTAAATTTTTTTATCGCAAAAACACAAAAATATTTTAACTTGCTTGCTTGCTTTTATTGCCTTCATGTCTAACACACAAGAATAGAAAGTAAAAGCAAAAATATAAGATACTATGGATCCACTTAAAGTTTTCTACTTGGGTCATCTTTGATCCATTTGTGCTCGTGCTGAAACCCCAACTAGTTTAGTTGAGGGAAAATCATTAGATGAGCATGCTCATTTTGTGCATCACCGTTTGTCTCAAAAAGGGAGACTCTTATGGTGTCAAATAAATTGTTTGCTATGCTATGCTTGGAATCTATGTGAAATTTATGATTTTACTTGTTGCTCTAAGAACCCTAAAAAACACCTTCCCTAACTATGTGAGTTGAATGATAATGAAATCTTATCTTCTTATGCCAAGGGTGTTTATAGTTACTATGATATCGAACAAATTGAAGAATTTGTTGTTTTTAAGGGTGCTTATGAAGTTGCTTCTTTAATTGAAAAGTATGATATTACTCTCTACAAATCTGAAAATTTTGACATACTTAAATATTGCTATGAAAACTATGCTCCTAATGCCTATGTTAGTGAATTCATTGGGAGAATGTCTGCTGCTTTGGAAGAGAATAATGATATGCATGAATCCATAGACAATTGTGATTCCGTTGATTCGATTGAAATATCCCCTCTTGATGAATGTGATGCTTGCTATTCTTATGGCCATGATGCCAATATTAATGATGCTTATAGAGATGAACTTGCTATAGTTCCTTATGTTAAAAATGAAATTATTGCTATAGCACCCATACTTGATAGCTCCTTGAATGAAAAGCATGATTGCAATGATATTATTATAAATTCTATTAATGTCAATTGTGCTAATGATATGTAAAGCTACAAGCTTGGGGACGAAAATTTTGTTATGTGCACTACTTATTGCAATGATCATGATTGGGGTGATGATGCTTCTTATGATCTTGAAAATTTATTTAAGTCTCATGATGAATATGTTATAGATAATAAAATTTGCAATACTATTAAAAGTGGGTTTGGAAGAGTGTCAACTTTAGGTAATAATGGTCCCACTACTTTGGAGAGTGTTCAATCTTATGAAATTTTTAATAAAAGTGGGTTTGGAGAGGACATGACTTTAGTTGATGTTAATCCCACTATCTTGGAAGATTATAAAACTTTTATGCATGTGGATCATGAAGATAAAATTTTATATGATAGCTATATCATTGAATTTTATTATGATCCTACATGTAATTATTATGAGAGAGGAAAATATGGTTGTAGAAACTTTCATGTCACCACATTACCTCTCTATGTGCTAAAATTATTGATGCTCCATTCTTCCTATTTGCATATGCTAGATATTGCTTGTCTTGATAATTTGTTTTCTTATAAAATGCCTATGCATAGGAAGTATGTTAGACTTAAATGTGTTTTTCACATGCTACATGATGCTCTCTTTGTGTTTCAATTCTTATCTTTTATGTGAGCATCATTGAAATCTCAAGCCTATCTTAATGGCTATAAAGAAAGAGCTTGTTGGGAGACAACCCAATAAACTTTTTATTTCTGTTCTTGTGTGTTTTCACAATTATGCTACTGTTATGATTGTGTTTTTGTGTTTTAATTTGTGTTTGTGCCAAGTAATGCTTTTGGGATGATTTGGAAGATAGTATAATTGATGCTGTTTGGAAAACAGAAAGTTTTGCGTCCAGTGCTGGAATTTTGGTTCTGTACTGGAGCGTCAGAAAAATCTGAATTTTTTACACATTATTGGTATATGAATTTCCCACGTTGTTCTAATTTTTCAGAAGTTTTGGAGTTACAAAAGTATGGATTTTTAATAGATCTCTGCAGACTGTTCTGTTTTTGACAGATTCTGTTTTTGATGCATTGCTTGCTTGTTTTGATGAAACTATGGATTGTATCGGGGGGTATAAGCCATGGAGAAGTTAGAATACAGTATTTATAATGCAAAAATAAAATATGAATGGGTTTGCAACAGCACTTAAAGTAGTGATTTATTTTCTTATACTAACGGATCTCACAAAGGTGTTGTTGAGTTTTGTGTGATTGAAGTTTTCAAGTTTTGGGTGAGATCACGATGGATGAAGGAATAAGGAGTGGCAAGAGCCTAAGCTTGGGGATTCCCAAGGCACCCCAAGGTAATATTCAAGGAAGACTCAAGTGTCTAAGCTTGGGGATGCCCCGGAAGGCAACCCCTCTTTCTTCTACCAACCATCGGTAATTTTACTTGGAGCTATATTTTTATTCGTCACATGATATGTGTTTTGCTTCGAGCATCGTGTATTATATGAGTCTTTGCTTTGTTTGCTTTTTACTTTGTCACAATCATCTTTGCTGGACACACCTATTTGAGAGAGCCACACGTTTATCATGATTTGTTAGAATACTCTATGTGCTTCACTTAAATCTTTTGAGCTAGGCAGTTCCTCTAGTGCTTCACTTAAATCTTTTTGAGCACGGTGGTGGCTAAATTTTGAAGAAATATTTAAACTCTCATGCTTCACTTATATTATTTTGAGAGTTGATAAGATTAAAATTTTGAAGAAATATTTGCACTCTCATGCTTCACTTATATCTTTTTGAGAGTTGATAATAGCAATGGTAATTTGCACAAGATATGAATTTGGTCCCAAAGTGATGAATATTCAAGAGGGGTATAAGAAAAACTTTCATATAGATCACTTGATATGATAAGTGTGATTACTTGCAATAGTTTTGCGATATGGAGATGATAATATGTGAGTCATGTTAGTGAGGAATTGTGATTTAGTAAGAATATTAGTGTTAAGGTTTGTGATTCCCTATTCATGCACATTAAGTCAATAGTTATGCAAAGAAATTATATCCTACTTATGGTGCATTATTCGGTGTTAGTTATGTTCAATGCATGTTTATGATCATTTTCGCTTTTTGGTTCGTCGCTTCTCAATCTATTTGCTAGCCTTCATTTGTACTAAGAGGGAATACTGCTTGTGCATCCAAACTCCTTAAACCCAGGTTGTGCCAAATGAGTCCACCATATCAACCTATATGCAGTATTTCCATGCTGTTCCAAGTAAATTTGCATGTGCCAACTCTAATTTTCAAAATAATTTTCCGTTTTGTGTGCCCGTACCGCTCATGAAGCGGCAGGGGGTGGCCGATATTTTCCATGCTAGGTGTGTTATTCTCACGATGAGTGTTTATTCACTTGTCATTGCATGAGAGAGTGGCTGGTAATAGGGATGCCCAGTCCCACAATGAATCAAAAATTAATAACAACAAAATTCCTTGGAAAGTGTTGGTATGGAGGGCACCCGTGGATACAGCTAGCCATGGATTGTGAAAGAATGGTGGAAAGGAAATAAACTTTATTTTCTGTTTGGGAACCGCCTATGATGTGTCTAGCAGGGAAGATATTGGGAATTCTCGGTCGTTTTCATTGACAGGAAAAGCATGCCTCTCAAAATAATTTTATCTCTCTAATTTAAGCTTTGAGCTCTGGCACATTTGCAAATCTCTGCTTCCCTCTGCAAAGGGCCTATCCATTTACTTTTACGCAATTTTTATTTTTATTTGAGTCTCCATCTTCTCTTACAAAGCACCAACTAGAGAGCACTATTGTCATACTTGTGCATTGGATGTAGCTAATATTGAGTGTGTTTCATGAATGGATCAATGATTGAGCATAATGGGCTAGGGATTACTTTCTTTAAAGTTGATATTTTGAAAGACATGGTTGCTTGTTAGTATGCTTGAGTATTTATATCTTCATGTCAAACTATAGACTATTGCTTTGAATCATTCAAGTAGAAATGTCCATGCTATAAAAGAAAAGAGTATATGATGAATATGATAGGCAGCATTCCACATCAATTTTTTTGTTTTTATCATTTACCTACTCGAGGACGAGCAGGAATTAAGCTTGGGGATGCTGACACGTCTCCAACGTATCTATAATTTTTGATTGTTCCATGCTATTATAATATCAATCTTTGATGTTTTTATATACATTTACAGCAATTATATATCAATTTTTGGGACTAACCTATTAACTTAGTGCCCAGTGCCAGTTGCTGTTTTTTGCCTGTTTTTGGTTTTCCAGAATATCAGTACCAAACGAAGTCCAAATGCCATGAAACTTTTTGGAGATTTTTTTCTGGACATAACAAACACTAGAAGCTTTGGGAGTAGACGAGAAGATGAAGCAGTGGCCCACGAGGCACCATGGCGCACCCCAGGGGGCACGCCCTGGTGGCTCGTGGGGCCCACACAGCTCCGTTTGACCTAATTCCTCCACTATTAATTCTCTAAAATCGGGAAACCAACAGAGGAGTCCACGAAATACTTTTTCCGACGCCGCAAATTTCTGTTCTCGCGAGATCCCATCTGGAGGCCTTTTCCGGTACTCCGCCGAAGGGGGAATCGATCACGGAGGGGCTCTCCATCAACCTTGCTGCCCTTTTGATGATGCGTGAGTAGTTTACCACAAACATTCGGGTCCATATTTAGTAGCTAGATGGCTTCTTCTCTCTTTTTGATCTTCAATACAAAGTTCTCCTCGATGTTCTTGGAGTTCTATCCGATGTAATGACTTTTTGCGGTGTGTTTGTTGGGATCCGATGAATTGTGAGTTTATGGTCAGATTATCCATGAATATTATTTGAGTTTTATCTGAACTCTTTTATGCATGATTATTATAGCTTCGTATTTCTCTCCGGTCTATTGATTTGGTTTGGCCAACTAGATTGATTTATCTTGCAATGGGAGAGGTGCTTTGTAATGGTTTCGATCTTGCGGTGCTCAATCCCAGTGATAGAAAGGGACATGACATGTATGCATCGTTGCTATTAAGGGTAAAAAGATGGGGTTTATTCATGCATGAGTTTACTTTGTCTACATCATCTCATCTTGCTTAAGGCGTTACTCCGTTCTTTATGGACTTAGTACACTAGATGCATGCTGGATAGCGGTCGATGTGTGGAGTAATAGTAGTAGATGCAGGCAAGAGTCGGTCTACTTGTCTCGGATGTGATGCCTATATACATGATCATTGCCTTGGATATCATCATGATTATTTGCTTTTCTATCAATTGCCCAACAGTAATTTGTTCACCCACCGTATGCTATTTTCATGAGAGAAGCCTCTAGTGAAAACTATGCCCCCCGGGTCTATCCAAATCATATATTAAAAATCCTAAAAATACCTTGCTGCAATTTTACTTTATTTATTTTATTTATATTTTAGTTCAATCTATCTATCTATCACCATACAATTTAATCTTGCAATTAACCGCCAAGGGATTGACAACCCCTTGTTTGCGTTGGGTGCAAGGATTTGTTATTTTGTGTGCAGGTACTGTTAACAAGGTGTTGCGTGATTCTCCTACTGGATTGATAACCTTGGTTTCATAACTGAGGGAAAAACCAACGCAGATCACAAGTAGCACTTCCCTGCAGGGGTGCACCAACTTACCCAACACGCTCGATTAACTCCGGCCGGACACACTTTTATCGGGTTATGCCTGGCCTCGGCTGATCAACACACCGTAGTCCTACCTAGGCTCAACAGAGAGGCCAGCGCGCCGGTCTAAATCCTAAGTGTGAAGGGGTCATGGGCCAATCGTCCTTTGCAGTCCTACGCGTTGCGAACGCAGCCGGGAGCAGACCCGCCCCCTTAATACAAGCGCATGCGGTTACCGTCCAACCCAGCGCGCGCCACTCAATTGCTGACGTCTGAGAGCTTTCGAAAGAATCGTACGACGCCGAGTGCCACTTTTGTTCCCGCGTGGTGGCTAGTGCGAAAAGACCAGAGGCCTACTCAGATCACATATCCAAATCCGTTAGTGTGTTGGGAGCTCGCGGAGACGATCAGTGATCCTGTCGCCCCGTCTCGCGGACTTACGGCAAGGGTCAGGCCCATCCCTCTCTAGGGCGGTCTGCCTGCCCGGCCGTGCCGCGTAATTATCTCGCGGGTACCCTCACGGTCATCCCGACTTCATTAACTCTCGCGGGTACCCCTAGGGGTCGACCTGACTTCAACAAGGGACTGAGGTAAAGTCAAAGTATTCGTGTGTCCGTAACATCAAGGGGGAAATCTGAGGAATCACCCTTGATGGATTCCCACTCGATGTATCTATCAAGGTGAACTTAGAGGAATCACCCTCGATGGGTTCACGCTTGAGGGATTGCACGATAGAGGCATCATCAGAGGTGGTGAAAGAGGAATCACCCTCGGTAACCCACAACCGACTGGCAACGCTACAGAGATATCTTCTGGAGTGAGGTAGGAGGATCACCCTCGGCACTCAATAGTAGCTCTGTAGAGTCGTGCAACTTAGGGGGTGTGCGGTGATGTGTCGGTCTTAGCATGTCGATCACATGGATTGAGTCATCGGAAAGCAAAGCATGGCAACACGGACAAGGGTGCGGGGCCACTGATGGATCACTAAGCAGCCTATACTAAGCATATAGGACAACAGGTAAAGTATCAATAGCAGGTTACAAAATCAGGCTATGCATCAGAATAGGAGCTGTCGAATACAGTAGCAAAATCTAATGCAAGCACGGGAGAGAAAAGAATTGGCGATATAGGAATGATCAAGGGGGTTTTGCTTGCGTGGAAGCTCTGCTGAAAGGGGCTGGACGTCAGGGGAGTAGTCGTACTCGGGAGCAGCCTCAGTCTCGGAGTCTACCGGAGAGAAGAGGGGGAAGAAACAATAAATATAAAGCAAACAAATGCAGCACAATGCATGACATGGCAATATGCTATGCTAGGGGTGACCTAACACAGTGCTACACGTTATAGACGTAGCGGGAAAATATCTGGGAATATTTTCCCGGCTTTAGGCAATTATCGGACAGACGATCCGGAGGGGAAGGTTCCATGTTTGCAGTGTTGGAGGCATGTGACAGGTATGTGGATGGCATATTCGGATTCGTCTTATTTTTTGATCATTTTTCATATATAAATTATTTTCATCCGAGTTACGGATTATTTTATATGTTTTTTCAAAGTTTAAAACAATTTCTCGAATTTCTGGAATTATTATTATTTCGAAATTAAATGGGAAATTGCTAGGTGCACCCGGTGCAGTGCACCCAGCTATGCACACAGAGGCTGACAGGTGGGGCTAGTTGACTGGGTCAATAGCCCAGTCTGCAGAGGCTGACTAGTGGGGCCCACTGCTGAGTCAGCAGGCTGACTCAGCCTGCCTTATCCATTTAAATAGTGCCCGGGCCCCACATGTCATACACAGGGAGTTAACCAGTGTTTAAATTAACTAAAAAGGGGTGAATTAGCAGGTGGACCCCATCTGTCAGTGACACAATTAATTAACAGATTAATTTTATTTAGCAAAATAGTTAATTAGTGCGTGGGGCCTACATGTCAGTGACTGGAGTTGCCCAGTTAGCACAGTTGACCAGGTCAACGCGGTTAACGGGCCCACGGGACCCACCTGCAGTGACCCAGGTGGGCCCCAGGGCCAGCCACGTCAGCGGCGCCGGCGTCTCGCCGCCGGCGACCCAAAAACACGGCGGAGCGCATGGGAGCTCATCGGGTTTCGTCTACAGAGGGCCATTTGCAGCGCGGTTGGGCGCGTTCGAACGGGCGTTCGACGCCGCGTTGAATGGTGGTGGAGGCGTGCCGGGGGTGCACCGTAGCGATGACGGCAAGCATCGTGGCGGACGCCAGAGTTCGGGCGAGGACGGAACCGGGGCCAGGGGGCACGACAAGAGCAGCGGGTGGTGGCATTAGGTTCCTGCGGGTGCGCTGAGCACGAATGCGAGCTCAGACGCGAGCTGCGTGTGCTGTGGCTGCGGCTGCGCCATTGCCGGCGGCAGCGAGCTTCGGTTGCGATGGGAGATGAGGCTAGAGGAGGCGTGCGACGCGGTAAACAGAGGGGAAACGTCGAGGAGCTCACCATGGGAGCACAAGGTGGCTCGGTGAAAGCTTAGGAGCAGCAGGGTGGCCAGACTTGATGACGAACGCCGGCGGGTCAAAGGAGGAAGAAGGGGTTGATCCCGTCACTGTGGTGGCTTCCGGCTCATGTGGGTTGGTGTAGAGGAAGTAGCGGCCGACAGCGCTTCTTCTGGACACGGTGATGAGGCGAGGCGGCGTCGGTGGCTACGCCGGCGAGCTCGTGACGACGTCGACAGAGGCGGCCATGGCAGGAGAGGATGCATCAGCGCGTGGGGAAGGGGGATATGGACTGGCGCGAGTCCTCGGGGGCTGCGGTGGTGTTCTTATCCCCTCCGCGGCGCCTGTAGCGACGCGGGCAGGGAGCTGGTTTGGCGGCGACGGCGGCCGGCGTCGGTCGCGCGCGCGACATTGACACGGGGAGGAGAGAGAGGAGGGAGATGACGTGAGTGGGCTGGGCCGGCTGGCTAGGCACTGTGCACTAAGGCCCAGTGCACAGTGGCCTTTCTTCTTTTATTTCTTTTATTTCTCTGTTTTCTTTATTTCTCTACTGTTTTGCATTTAGTTTTGCCATCAAATGATTTTTGTAAAATATGGGACTTGGCCACATATTTACATTGCAATATTTGGCACTGCCACAATTTTTTTTGGAGAAGTTTGAATTGATTTGAATTTTTCATAAATGAAAAGGCATTTAAAAATGCTGAAATAGCACTGAATTAATTGCTAGAGGTCAATTAAGCAAATAAGTGATGTTGTTTTCCTTAACAAATAATTGTTATGGAATATTTGCTAAATGATGAACTATTTTGCATCCATGTTTGTGCAACTTTAAATTTCACTTGCAATTTGAATTGATTTCAGTGGTGGAATTTGAAATGAGATATGAATTTATAGTGATCAAGCATTACAAACCCAAGTGATTAAGTATAATCATGAGGATCACTGTTGCTCATTACATAGGGGTGTTACATAAGCCTCCTTATATCTTCCTCAAAACAGCCACCATACCTACCTATTATGGCATTTCCATAGCCATTCCGAGATATATATTGCCATGCAACTTCCACCGTTCCTTCATATGACTTGTGTTCATTGTCATATTGCTTTGCATGATCATATAGCTGACATAGTATTTGTGGCTCAGCCACTGTTCATCATTTTTCATACATGTTACGCTAGATCATTGCACATCCTGGTACACTGCCAGAGGCATTCATATAGAGTCATCCCGTATAGTTTTCATCGAGTTGTAATATCGAGTTGTAAGTAAATAAAAGTGTGGTGATCATCATTATTAGAGCATTGTCCTCGTGAGGAAAGGATGATGGAGACTATGATTCCCCCACAAGTCAGGATGAGACTCCGGACGAAAAAAAGAGAGGCCAAAAAGAGCCCATAAAAATGATGAGAGAAAAAGAGAGAAGGGCCAATGTTACTATCCTTTTTGCACAATTGTGCTTCAGAGTAGCACCATGTTCTTCATATAGAGAGTCTCCTATTTTGTCACTTTCATATACTAGTGGGAATTTTTCATTATAGAACTTGGCTTGTATATTCCGATGACGGGCTTCCTCAAATGCCCGAGGTCTTCATGAGCAAGCAAGTTGGATGCACACCCACTTAGTTTCAGTTGAGCTTTCATACACTTATAGCTCTTAGTGCATCCGTTGCATGGCAATCCCTACTCCTCGCATCGATATCGATTGTTGGACATCTCCATAGTCCATTGATCTGTCGAGTTGATGCGAGACTTTCTTCCTTTTTGACTTCTCTTATTGATCCCTATCATCGCATTGTATTCCACCTATAGTGATATGTCCATGGATCACGCTCATATATTGCGTGAAGTTGAAAATGCTGAAGCGCGTTAGAAGTACGATCTAATTGTCTGGTTTAACACCGGGGTGCTCATGATTCATATTTATGCAGTAAAGGCGGAGTCATGCCATGCTAACATGATAAAATGAGTGGGGAATAACATTCATTAAGGATCGTATATTTTGAAAGTTTAATGATTATGCTTCTTATATTCATGGATATTATTATGTTGATGTTCTTAATTCATCGTTTCTCAATATTTATACCATAAAGAGATTACATGATAAACATGTTGGGTAGCATTCCACATCAAAAATTCTGTTTTTATCATTTACCTACTCGAGGACGAGCACGAATTAAGCTTGGGGATGCTGATACGTCTCCAATGTATCTATAAGTTTTGATTGTTCCATGCTATTATATTATCAATCTTGGACGTTTTATATGCAATTATATGCTATTTTATATCATTTTTGGGAACTAACCTATTAATCCAGTGCCTAGTGCCAGTTGTTATTTTCTGCTTGTTTTTGGTTTTCCAAAAAATTAGTACCAAACGGAGTCCAAACGCTATGAAACTTTTTGACGATTTTTCTAGACATAATGGACCCTAGAAGCTTCGGGAGGAGACCAGACGGCAAACGAGGAGACAACAAGGCAACAGGGCGCACCTGGGGGGGGGGGGGGTAGGCGTGCCCTGTTACCTTGTGGGCCCCACGTGGCTCCATCTGACCTAATTCCACTTCTATAAATTCTATTGGGAAACCAACAGAGAGCTACCTGAAATAACTTTTCCGCCGCCACAAGCTTCTATTCTTCCGCGATCCCATCTGGAGGCCTTTTCCGGTACTCTGCTAGAGGGGGAATCGATCACGGAGGGCTTCTACATCAATCTTGCTACCCTACCGATGATCCATGAGTAGGTCAACACAGACCTATGGGTCCATAGGTAGTAGCTAGATGGCTACTTCTCTCTCTTTGATCATCAATACTATGTTCTCCTCGATCTTCTTGGAGTTCTATTCGATGTAATCTTCTTTTGCGGTGTGTTTGTTGGGATCCGATGAATTGTGGGTTTATGATCTGAATATTCATGAGAAGTAATTGAGTCTTTTCTAAACTTTATTATGCGTGATTGTTATAGCTTTGTATTTCTCTCCGATCTATCCATTTGGTTTGGCCGACTAGATTGATTTATCTTCAGCGGGAGAGGTGCTTTGTAATGAGTTCAATCTTGCGGTGCTCTATATCCCAGTGACAGAGGGGACAAGACATGTATTTGTATTGTTTCCATTAAGGGTAAAACGATGGGGTTTATTCATATTAGTTGAGTTTACTTTGTCTACATCATGTCATCTTGCTTAAGGCGTTACTCTGTTTTTATTAACTTAATACCCTAGATGCATGCTGGATAGCGGTCGATGGGTGCAGTAATAGTAGTAGATGCAGACAGGAGTCGGTCTACTTGTCTCGGACGTGATGCCTATATACATGATCATTGCCTTGAATATCGTCATAACTATGCGCTTTTCTATCAATTGCCCAACAGTAATTTTTCCACCCACCGTATGCTATGTGTTCGAGAGAGAAGCCTTTCGTGAAAACTATGGCCACCGGGTCTATCTTAAATATAAAAATAAAACTAAAATATACTTGCTGCAATTTATTTACTTTTATTTTGTTTTGCAATTTATCTATCTACCAGTACAAGATTTAATCCTTGCAAGTAACGAGTTCAAGGGGAGTGACAACCCTCTTGCCCGCGTTGGGTGCAACTATTTGCTTTTGTGTGTGCAGGTGTTGCTCATGAGGCTTTGCGTGATTCTCCTACTCTTTGTTCTCACTGAGGGAAATACCTATCTCTGCTGTACTGCATCTCCTCTCCTCTTCGGGGAAAATCCCAACGCAGCTCACAAGTAGTGGGGACTGTTCGTGGGCGGTTCACGGGATCGTTCATCGACAGTTCGAGGGACTCCAATTATGATCTACACCGTCACGTTCTTCTTCCGCTACAACTTGGTGATAGTAACGATCATGATCCCAACACGTTATGCATCTTCATATTGATCTTGGGTGTGCGTAGACGCGAATTTTTTGTCTTCTACTATGTTTCCCAACAGTGCCATCAAGAACAGTTATATGAGTAGGTGCAGGTCGTGATCTAGATCACATGTGATTGTGAGGGTTGATGTTCTAGCTATGCTTCCCTCGAGTGTTGCTTTGGTTCAATTCTTCAACGGCATGGTGTCGCTTTTCACAAGGTTGTGACAATCGAACGGCTCTGACTGTCGACGATCTACTAAAAGTTCCTTGGGCTTCACCATAGTTAAGAATAGTGAACCATTGCGTGCATAAGAGGGTGCCGAAGATGGATGATCTTCTAGGGGGTCATGCGTATTTGACAAAGTTTAGTGTGGGGGACGAGACTTTTAATTAAGTCTCTTCTTTCACACACCACAAAACTTAATCTAGCATCAAGAATCATCACCTATATTGTGGACGTAGGTAGCTAGTATTATTTGTTAAAACTGGTTAACCACGTAACTAATATTTTGCTAAAACCGAATAGAGGACGTCTAACTTGCTTTTGCAGGGTATGCATATGATGTGGTATAGCCTTCATCATGATAATGAGTTTATGTATGAGATGGTTATATGTTGTAATGTTATGTGGCCTGCGTGTCACGGCATGATGGCTGGAGCCACGAGATTGCCACGTTAATGTAAATATCATAGACATAGCCTACAGGTTACAGGTGACAATGGCAAAACTGTTGGTGCAATATTTGCCCCCTTTGTGTTTTGGAGATTGTTGATAGAAACATGCATGGACTGATTTGTTTGCTAGTGCACACAGAGAGAAATAGTCCATGCAGTGCCGAAGAAAATGCTGTCTCCGTGTCAAGTTTGAAGAACTTCACCGAAGAATATCTGCACAGCAGAGAAAAATGAGCTACATCCAAAGAAGTATTGTAGACGAGAAGAATGATGTGAAGGAGTTAAACCCTCGAAAATTTATTGCTGACGCGAAGCAATTGGTTCGGTGATTCTGTCCAAAGAAAATTGACTGCAGCGATGGAAGACGAAGACGAAGTGAAGACGTAGCATTCTTTTCGTTGTTCTTCTTTCATTCATTTGAGTCATAGGACCTCCGTACTATTAAGAGGGGTATAGGTTCTCGAAGCTTAGATCCGCTGTGATGCTTAGCCCAAACCTATGCGAGACTAAGAGAAATCTCTTTATGATTCGAATGATTACCTGCCAGCAGAAGACGTTGTTCTTCGGTGCTGCAGGAGATATCTTTCGAGCTGAGGAGTTAGCATTACTTGCTCCGCAAGTAATGTTACCGTTGTGCTCAATTTCCGACCGTTGGACTCGTGTCGTCCGGCCGTTGGCTGCTCTACATGTCCAATTTGGTCTTTTCCCTTCAGGGAAGGCTGCGGCTATAAATAGCCACCCCGCTCCAACATTGCCCGTTGGCTGCTCCGCTTAAGATTTCTGAGTAGATTGATTGAGCATCCCCTCTCTGAGTGATTTGAGTTTAAGATCCATCGAGAGAAAAATCAAGAGCCTAAACTTAGACAGTGGTTGAGCATCACAGTATTTATGAGTTAGAGTTCTTGTACCTATTACTCTTGAGAGATGCGCACTCTCTAGACGGATAGGTGTCGGCTCGAGTGTCGAAGAGTTATTGTCTTCACCGAGCAAGATCTAAAGCAACCAAGAGTCATTGTGGTTTGCGAAGAAGTCTGTCGAAGGTTTGGAGGTCGCCGACAAGTATCTACCACGAGTGAAATCAACTGGAGTCTGATCAGCTCCGAGTTGAAGGAGAATAGGGCAAAGAGAGTTTATCTTCTGTGTTAAATCACAACCCCTCCAACCAGACATAGTCCTTTGGCAGAAGGGCGAACTGGTCTACCAAACTCATCTGTCGCCATCGAGCACCACGGGTTAATTCTATTTTACTGCATTTCCTTCAGCAGTTTACTTTCGTGCTCTGTGTCGATAGTTTATCTGATCAATTATAGTTCGCTACTTATCTTTCGCATTCTCATCATCCATTCCGGTCGTCCTCGTTAATTTATTCTCGTACTTCTACATGTCAGCGTGATTTCATTCTATACCGAATCCATTCACCTTGTTATCATTTCCAGTGCATTTCCATCACAGTTCATATCTAGTTCTCCCTCGTGCTATTGCATCTATTCATATATTGCATTGCCATCATACCTGTCAAACCTGTGATATTCTTCGCTCGAACAATTACTGCTGCCTACTTCGATAGATTTGTTCCTTTTCAGCATGCTTGCTTAAGTGCTTGTCTACCAATCCTTATTTCCGCTACTGTGTTTGGGATCATTTCAAGACATTCGCAAGAATTTTGAATCTCCCATTCACACCCCCTTTGGTCGATATACTCTCGGTCCTAACAATTGGTATCAGAGCGGGTACTCCCTATCTCTGTTTATTAAAGGTCTAACAACCTTGGAGTTTTGAGTATGTCGTTTGTAGGTAGATCCTCGCACTCTGAAAGGTTTCCTATCTTCGATGGAAATGATTATGTCTATTGGAAAGAGCGAATGAAAATCAAACTTCAAGCCATCAACTTTGAACTTTGGCAGATTGTGGAAAATGGATACATTGTTCAGCACCCTGATGCTCCTACTTCCGACGATAAAGCTAGAATGCGATTGAATGCTCAAGCAAAAGATATCATCTGTGACAGTATCACGAAAGACATTTTCATTCGGTTCCGAAAGCTTGACACTGCCAAGCAACTCTGGGATGCCATCAAGGATGTTCATGAAGAATTCATTGCCAGAACAGATCAACACACATATATGCTTCGAGCCATGTTTGCTGGTTTCAGGAGTCTTCGTAAGGAAAGTGCTATGGAGCTCACCGATCGGTTGACAAATATTGTTGAAAGACTTCATCAACGAGGAGTAACAGCTATCACCGATAAAGATGTGGTCAATAAGCTGCTGAGTGCTCTTAATGCAACCTTCGATCCAATCGTAGCTGAAATCAAGCAAAGACCAGACTATGAAGAACTTCATTACGTCGAGGTCATGACGCTGTTGTCTATTCACGAAGAAAAGATGGAACTTGAAAATGGGCATCAAGAATCTTCTTCGGAAAGCGAAGGGGAAATTCTTTCACACTATGGCAGTTCACAAGAAGAAGATGTCAAGAATCAACACTCTATCACACGAGAACTCGAAATGCTCACAGAAAGACTTGGTGATCTCAGAAGACAAAATCTGTGTCTCACAAATGATGACGAAGTTGACTTGCCTGAATCTTCAAGAAGATTACCTCCGAAAGAAATTAAGTGCTTCAAATGCAAACAATTCGGTCACTACATCGCAGACTGTCGTTGCTGGGAGCAAGATGAAAAACCTAGCAGCAGATGGATTTATCTTCATTGCTCTGGATTCACTCGAGTAGATCGTCACACTAAGCTCTCGAAGAAAAATGAATCTGTCACTTTTTCTTCGACGAGACCAGTAACTGACGTGCAAACCAGAGCGACCATTGAATCTAATATGATGAGAATATCACAGCTGACTTGAGTGTGTGGTGAAATGAATATGGAATCTGAAGATGAAACATCCGAATCAGAATCAGAAGATGAAGAGCTTTACAGAAGACAAGGAAGAGGCAATGCATTCATCGCTTATGAATCATCCGAGAAGTCTCTCAAATCAGACACGGATGATAATGCTTAAAGTGATGATGAACCAATCGCACTCTGTCTCATGGCAAAAACCTCAAAGGATCAGGTATCAGCAAAGCACCAAAAATCTATGACTGAATATTCCTCTGAATACATTGCCTGTGCTAAACTTGTTAAGATTGGAAAATCTCAACAAGATGAGCTTGAAAAACTTGAGATGAATCTCAGGAAAACCGAAGGATTACTGGTCGAAGAGATGGAGAAGAATCAAGAGTTGACTGAAAACCATCACTACAGGAATCAGCTAATTTGCCGTCTGCCATAGCAGACGGCAAAGGACCAGGCCACCGACGGCAAACGTCTTTGCCGTCTGCCACGGACGGCAAACACTTCCGGCACTGAAAGTCACGGTAATGACTTTGTTTGCCGTCTGCGTAAAAACAGCTGACGGCAAAGAAGTTTGCCGTCCGCTTTCCTGGCCAAGCTGACGGCAAAGATCATGGACGACAAAGAATGGCGGTTAGCCCCGTTAGGTGGCTAACGGCAGACTTTGCTGTCTGCCGGCGGACGGCAAACTTTGCCGTCAGCCCTATGACATCTGCAAACCCCTGGCTAACCGTCACTTCTGCTTAGTCTTTGCCGTCTGCCAGGCTAGTCTTTGTCGTCTGCTGGCAGACGGCAGAATGACCAAATGGTCAGACCTGATGCTCCCAGGTTGAACAGGTTGCTGCCATGTGGCACCTTTGCCGTCCGCCTACCGACGGCAAAGGTCTTTGCCCTCGGCTGGCGGATGGCAAAGTGCCTGTATTGTTACTGTTTTGTCTGTTTTCTGTTATATCCCTACATTTTCAAAAGACATATATGATATATATAGTTTCAACCTCAAGCATAGCCCATGTATCCAACATCTAGCAGTCCATCGAATGCAAGAGAACACATAGGGTATTAAAAGATCCAATACATACATAGTTTCACATTGTTCATCAATACAAATCAAAACAAAAACTAAACACTAGCAGTCCATCAATGCCTGCTTCCATGAAGTGAATCAAACCTGCAAAAATGGGAGTAAGAAAGTTAGAAGAAGAAGAAGAAGACTAGAATAAGAAGACTAGAAGAAGAAGAAGAAGACTAGAAGACGAAGAAGAAGAAGAAGAAGAAGACTAGAAGAAGAAGAAGAATAAGAAGAAGAAGAAGAAGAAGAAGAAGAAAGAAAGAAAGAAGAAGAATAAGAATAAGAAAAAGGAGTAAAAGATGGAGAAAAAGAAAGAAGAGAAAAAGGAAGAATAAGAATATATTTTCTTCTTCTTCTTCTCTCCTTTTCTCATCTTTCTTCTTATCTTCTATCTTTTTATCCTTTTCATTCTCATTCTTCTTCTTTTATTCTTTCTTTTTCTTCTCTTTCTTCTTCTATTCTTTCTTTTTCTCGTCTTCCTTGTTTTTCTTCTTCTTATTCCTTATTTGTGTCATTTTAGAGCTAACTTAGGTAATTATGCCATTTTTGAGCTAACTAAGCTTATTATGTCAATTTGGAGGAAAATAAGGTAAGTATAGGTCATTTTTGTGCAAACCTAGGTAATTATGCCATTTTTTAGCTAACTTAGGTAAGTATAGGTCATTTTGGAGCTAACTTAGGTAATTATGTCATTTTGGAGGAAAATAAGCTAAGTATATGACATTTATGAGCTAACCAAGGTTATTATGCCATTTTTGAAATGAATAAGGTAATTATGTCATAAATGAACTAAATAAGCTAATTATGTCATTTTGGAGGATAATTAGCTAAGTATGTCTTTTTTGGGGAAAATAAGCTAAATATGTGGCATAATAGGGCTAACAAGCATGTACGAAGCTAAGTATGCATTTGTTAAGCAAAACACTAGAGAAAACTTACCGGAGGCCAAGCACCGGGGTACCTTGAGCTGGTATCACCTGGAGAAGGGGTGTCCGATGCGGCTCCAGAGTTATGCTGCACCAAAGATCATTTGCAAAGTTTCATTAGCATGATGACACTCAAATGTTAAGACTAGTAAATAATGACCATTCAAATGAAACTCACCGTTCCCGCTCTAGTAATGACCGGCATCGGCGGAGGGGTCTGACCGGTCTTCTCGCACATAGACTGCACATTTGGTTTTGACGAGTCAGTCATATTAGTTAGTAATGAAACGAACATTACGTGCATGATTTGGCTAATATGCAGAAGAAACTTACCACGAGGAGCTCGTACATGGCCCGGTGAGCCGCCTCATTCCGTGCCCTCTCCTCCTCCAACAACCTAGCCGTCTTCTCCTCCAAAAGCAGTTCCTTCTCCGCCGTCACCTGGTCCCTCTCCTCCAGAAGCGCCTGGGTTGTCGCTCTCTCTTTCTGAAGAGCAGCCTGCAACACCACTCTCCGTTAGCATTGTAATCATCGATAGCCACACACACAATGTAATGGAGGAAAGATATCTGAGTCCGTATAACTAACCTCGATGGCGAGATCGACTGGCCGTGGATGAGTCCTTATCTCAGGACAGGAGCTCGTTTGGCGCGCCTTGATCTCCGGGAGAGTGAGAGGACAACGTATCAGTCCATCTCCAATGGCTAATGAGCCATGGGGCCTCCTGCCACCAGATATCATCACCAGCTCTGGATCAATAGGATTCTGGCTCGGGTTAAAGTCCTCCCCTTTCCTTGCCTTCCCCTCCTGGTTGTACCTCACGAGCTTGTGGTGGGAGGAGATGTTGGTGAAATTCTCTGGATGATCGAGGTCAGACTCAGAGAATGCCTTGGCCTTCTTGTACGAGGCAGTATGGGCCATGGCATAGAGGTCATACACCTCAGGCACCTCCGTGTTATTGTGCCTCACCGATATTCTTTTCAGTGTGCATCACGTCGATGTAGTGTGGAAGAAGGAGGTCTTTGAAGTAAGGCAGATCCCACAAGCATGTCTTGTGAGTCCAGGCGTGTTCCGAATTATACCCCTTGAAATACCCTGGACGCTCTGGATCAGGCTCGAGAGCATTTAACTGATCCAGGATCTGTTGGCCAATCAACGCAGGTGGTGCAGAGTTTTTGACAACTCTACCTTTGGTGAAGTTCTTCTTGTCTTTTCTGAACTTAGAGCGAGGATCCAGGAACTGTCTATGCAAGTCGAAGCAAGAATACTTGCGACCCGCCTGCAGCCAATGAAACTGAAGAGCTGCCTTGCATGTGGGGCACGGGAACCTTCCATGCGTACACCAGCCAACGAATAGCGCATACGCCGGCAAGTCATGCATCGAGTACATGTACCAGACACGCATTATGAAGTTTCGTTTGCTAGCGGCGTCGTATGTCTTGAACCCATTATCCCAAGCTTCTTGCAATTCATCCTTAAGCAGCTGCATGTACACATTCATATTCTTCCCCGGATAGTTGGGCCCTGGAATAATCAACGTCAGGAAAATGTTCTTTCTTTGCATAATCTGTCCGGGGGGGAGATTGAGTGGAATGACAAATACAAGCCAACAACTGTATTGGGTTGCCGTCATACCAAATGGATTGAACCCATCCGTGCCGATGCAGACTCGAGGATGCCTTGGATCTGCCGCTTTTTGCTCATGTAATGCATCGAAGTGCTTCCACGCAGAACCATCCGATGTGTGTACCATCATCTGATTCCCATCTGCATCTAGTTCGGTTCTTTTGCCCATTTTGTGCCATGTCATCTGTCTGGCCGTCTCTTCGACCATGAAAAGACATTGAAGTCTTGGTACGATTGGCAGATACCGAAGAACATTAACGGGGATTTTGGTCTGCCTCTTCTCACCCATACCGTTGTCTACCACAACATACCTGGAAGAGTTGCAAATGGGACAATAGTTCAAGTCCGCATACTCAAGCCTAAATAAGGCACATCCTTTCTCACAGGCATCTATCTTCTCATAGGGCATCTTAAGTGCACGGAGGATTTTGTCCGACTAGTACAAGTTTGCAGGCATTACATGGCCTTTGGGTAGAAAGCGTCCAAATAGTGTCATCATCGCGTCATAGCATTCTCTGCCCAAGTTGAATTGAGCCTTCAGAGCCATTACTTGTGCGATGGCATCCAGCTGACAAAGCTCAGTGTGCTCGTGGAGAGGACATTTTGAAGACTCCAACATTTCATTGAAGGCCTTTGCAGATTCCTCTATCTCATCGTCCAAATCCCGAGCATCATCAAAGTATTGCACCATGTCTTCGATCCCGGTACCATGCTCGTCGGTGCGACGACGAACCACCTCTGCTCTGGTACGTTGGGCAGACTCTTCATGAAATGTCCACACCGTATAATCGGGCGTAAACCCCCACTTCTGTAGGTGTTTACCCATTTCATCCTCTTTCCTCTGAGAAAAGTTGTCGCACCTAACACAGGGGCACCAGGTTTTTCTTTGGTCATTTGCAAATGCGGCTTTCACAAACCCCTTGGTTTTTGTTAACCATTCATTGCTCATGTCTTCCTGACTAGTGTGACCGGTGTACATCCACGCACGATCACTCATCTTGCCTACCTACTAAACACCCAAGAAATATATATATAATTCATCATATATATGCATCAGTTAATGAAGTTTGTCAATTTTTATTACGTCCATGAAACCTACACGCTAATAGGTAAAGATAGGTCCTGATCCCACCCGAGTATGTGTAGATTGGGGTTGTTTTCCCATGCTCTGCTCCGGATCCGATGCAAAATTTCGGCAGCACCTCCCCGCTGTTCTCCTGATACACGTCTCGGCAATAAACAGAGAGGATGTGTACCCGGAGAACAACAGGGAGGCACTGACGAAATTCTGCATCGGATCCAGAGCAGAGCATGGGAAAACGAACCCAATCTACACATACTTGGGCTTTCCATGGATAACGTGGACAATTCGAAAGGATGGCGGTTATAAATATGCAAAGACATGCATATTTATAGATGCCGCCCTTTCGAACAGGAGACGCATACTGGTCACGCATACTGATGATTGAAGACACCTATAGCTAGCAAGTTTCATCGCCACGAAGACCGGAACAGAGCAAATTAAGGGGGGAGGAGGAGATGTCATTTGTGCTCACCCACGAACGCAGGGGAGCTCGTCAAACGCACGGGGAGGTCGTCGAACACCAGACCCTCGCAGCGACGAAACAACTGCACATTTAAATCCACCCGATCAACACGAATATTCAATCCCGATAAAAAATCTTTATATATATATATAACTACTTTTCTAATTTTTTTCTATTCTCCTCTATTCCTTCTTCTTCTCCTCTTTTTCTTCTTCTTCAGACCATCTTCTGTTTTTCCTCTTCTTCTCCTCTTCTCCTCTTTTTCTTCTTCTTCCTATACTTCTCCTCTTCTTCTCCTTCTTCTTCTTCTTCTTCTTCTTCTTTTCTTCTCCTCCTCCTCCTCCTCTTCTTCTTCTTCTTCTTCTTCTTCTTCTTCTTCTTCTTTTCTTCTCCTCCTCTTCTTCTTCTTCTTCTTCTTCTTCTTCCTTCTTTTTTTTCATCTTTCTTCTTCTTCTTCTAATTATCTAAACCTGAACCTAAACCTAAACCTAAACCTAGGACTAACCTAAACCTAGCACTAATTAACCTAAACCTAAACAGCAAAAAACAGAAACAAAAAAAAAACTCACCTTGGAGGAGGGCCGCGGTTGTGGAGGAGGGCCGGCGCAGGGAGGAAGGCGGCGCCGCGGTGGTGGAAAAGGGCCGCGGGGAGGGGGGCGGCACCGGGGCCTGGCTCCGGCGGTGGGGCGTCGCGGGCCCAGGGGCCGGGGGGCGGGGCGGGCGCAGGGGCCCGCGGCGGTGCTGGGCGGCATCGGGAACGGCGGGGCTGGGGCGGCGGGTGGGGTGGGTGAGGTTGGGAGAGAGAGAGAGAGAGGGGGGGTTACGGCCGTTAGATAGGCATCCTCTTTGTCGTCTGCTAGCAGACGGCAAAGAGCAAAAAAGCGGACGGCATCCAGCCCGTTCATCTGACCTAGCCAGCTCCACGGTCCAGTGGGGCCCAGCTGGTGTCTTTGCCGTCTGCCTTTAAGCCCTTTGCCGTCTGCTGCAGACGGCAAAGAATGCACTAATGGCAAACTATATCTTTGCCATGAGTCCGCTCTTTGCCGTCTGCTTTTTGTGAGCGGATGGCAAATACCTTCTGTGCCGTCCGCTAGCAGACGGCAAAGAACTGGCTGATGGCAAATTCTCTGATTCCAGTAGTGCATGATGCTTTTTCTTCAACGATTGATGATCTTTCCAAATGATATGATTCTCTTGCAGTCGACTACGAGAGTTTATCAGATGAACTCCTTAGCAGGAATCAAGAACTCGAGTCACTGAAAGAGTCTTATAATGTGCTTGCGTAAGAAAAAGCTTCTCTCTTCGCCGAGTAATCTAACAACCTTCCTGATGATTTTGTGCCTACTTGCTCAAAATGCCTAGAACGTAGCAATGCTGATTCGAATGTTGAAACATCCAATGCTATCATCAAGAATATTGCAACTACTACGAATGATGTCTCTAACCCCTCTTCCGAGGAATTTGTGGCTATCTCTGATGAAAATTGTAGGCTAAAGAACTTGCTTGAGACAGGAATGCTAAAGAGCCTCAAAGGGCATCAAACACTCTGTGATGTGCTCAAGAAGCCAATACTGCACAAAAATCCCCAAAAGGAAGGATTGGGTTTCGAAAGGAAACTCAACGTTGATGGAACCTACTGGACTCCCGAGCAATATCCTCTAACGAGTTGGGTTCTTGCTAAAAGCAAAACTCTCGAACCTGCACTCCTGTCTGGATATGACACTCGTATACCTGTTGTTTCTGACGAGTTTGATGAATCAAACTACAAACTCTTCAAACAACAGAATGGTAAGGTTTTCGCTCGGTATGTTGGGAGTAACTGCCGGTCTGGTTCACCCAAGAAGCAAATCTGGGTGAAGAAGTGCATCATTGGAAATTTATCGGTCACTGTTAACCTGAATATGCAGAGTAATTCCCTACGAGGAAATGATAATCACTCATAGATTGGCGCTGAAACTTCCTCGAATGGATATCGATTAAACATTCGACAAAAGGAGTACATGCGCATCTCCTCGAATCATTATGCTCATGTCTCTGGGAACAATTTCAATGCTTACTCATATGATTACTCTCGAAATGCACAGGTGAACCACAGAAATCAACGAAGGAACGTCCCTGCTCAGTCAAGACAAATGAGGTCTACGCCACCCACACAAGTGTGGGTTACGAGAAAGAACTAACTCTTCTTGCAGGAACTCTCTCTCAGGGATTCCATTCGATTATCTTTAGCCCTGAGATCTATCTTGTTGGTGCTGGTTCTTTGTGTTTATTAGTTCTCAGTTTGTTGTCTTCGAAGTTGCCGTGTTTGTGTTTCGTCCGATGAACAACTCACTCATAGCTCCTTGTTTGGTGTTTCTTCTCGTCTGGCTGAGTGTTTTGTTTCGGACCCTTTTATCCTTCTATTCTTTCTCATCCAAATCTATGTTGTCCATCGTGAGCATGCAATTCGATCTGAGGAAGATCTCTCTCTGACGTCCTTGGTCGCGAAAGAAATCAACTTCGAACTTTTATCCATTTTTGGCGATCAGCCCTTCAAACCTTTCGACCTCTCGCTCTCTTCCCGAGTTTCTCGCAGAAAACAGTTGCCACGTGCCCACGATCTCCACGATCGTGATCGTGTCCGTCAAATGCGGAACGTCCCGCAACTGTGGGCCGTAGATTTCGAAGAGGAGGTTCAGCTCTCCAGCTATAAATATCCCTCACTGCGTCGCGTCTTCTTCCTCAGTTCCTCGAACCCTCATTCAACCTCCACCCGAACCCGTGCTCGAAGCAACTCCGGCGAGAAGCTCCGCCGCGCTACTCCGGTGGAATCTCGTCGCAGCTGATCACGCCGGTGCGGTAATCTTCCTCCCGCATTACCGTAGTCGATCTAAGTAGCCAAGTTAGGGTGCTTGGATCCGGAACTGCCCCTCTCCAACTTTCTGTTCTTAGGACAGTTCTTACCGATGCTATTTACTTCGATTTATTTCACTACGGTAGATCGTTAGGAATCACTAGGTTTTAACTTGTACGGTTTGTAGATCTTCCTCATACTGGTTTTCTCCATCTATGGTTCATGAGTATTCATCCGAAAGATTAGATAGCTGTCAACCTGCCTAGAATTTTTCTGTGGCTAGCGTGTAAAATCTATCGATGATATATTTCTGTTTTACCATGTGTTCCTTGTTCGACTCACTCAAAATCATTTTCGTTCAAAATCTTTTTGTGCATGCTCATGACCCTACCCTTTTTCCCTCGCATCTATTCTATTTCACAGGTTGGTCATGTCACAGAATTCGCAAGAGTATTCAGATTCTGAAGAAGAATTGCCTCAGTTTCCTTCAAGGTCTGAACGAATAAGAAAGACTGGCGGAGGAAAATCTTCGAAGCCACCCAAGGCCCCGAAGAAGAAACATGAGTCTGAACCCGAAGAAGATTATGAGGAAATTCCCTCTGCTCACAGTCAGCCCGAGGATGAATTGGTCACAGACGCCCTAACCATCTTCTCTGATGGAAATCCCAAAAAGGGCGGTCGCGACAGAGAAAAGAACACCACTGCAGAGATGTCTGATCCTGATAGTTACAGAACTCCACCTGAGGGGGAATCAATGGCAGATTGCAACAACAGGCTTCAAAGGATTCGCCGCCACAGTGCTGGCAAATGGTATAGATATGAAAATGTTCGCGAAAAGTACCAGATTCTGTTTGCTTTCACACCACCGTGGAATGACAGCATTTCTGAAAATTGCATTGGCCCTGATGATGAAAAAGTCAGACCACCACAGCCTTCAGATGCTCACCCTGACTCTCTCAAAACCATCGCGGATTTTCCCGAGGAAGTGGCGAAGAGGGCAAAGGCCAAAGCCAAGCGTGAAGCTAGAGAAGCAAAGAAAAACCAAGTTGAAGCAAAAAACGTCACGCTGACCAAGCAAGACGTACAGAAGAAGAAGGATCGTGCATCTGCTTCCAAGGAAAGCAAATCTATGAAATCAGTTTCCCCTCGTGCACCATGAAAGAAAACTCTTGCCAAGAGAATCAAGAAGGCAGCTCCTGACTCGTCTGATGAGTCATCCAGAGAAGATACCCCTGATGAAATTCCACTATATGATCGACCTGCCATTCTCAACAAGCCATCCAAGAGCCCCTCTCCAGTGAAAGCGTTACCCTCTCCGAGGAAATCACCCAGGCATGCACCCATTCCGTCCACTGACAAACCTTCGGGTTCTGCAGCTCCGAGAACTTTAACTAGCACTGCAGTGAAGTGAAAGCTGCAGTCTAAGGAAAATGCTGATGTGGCTGCTAAGAAGACCAGGGTCACTGTTCCTGCTCCCATAGAGGAACAGAAGTATGATTTCAAGTTCATGATCGATGTGATTGACAGTGCTGCATATGATGCAAAAGCTGATGATGTAAGCGGTCTGGGACTGCCTGATGATGTTACCGAAATGGTGACAAAGCATTTCAGCGAGCTGAGGAAAATCTCCAAGAAGCTGAATAAAGCTGTCAAAGACAAGCAAGCTGTCGAGAAAATGAGAAATGAGTCCAAGACTGAATCCGAAAGGAAAAAGATGAACAAAGAAATTGTTGAACTCACCAAGGCCCTCAGTGTCTTGCGAAATGAGAAAATTGAGTGGCACTCGCGTCTGCACATCGAGGTATCTTAGTTGTGTGACAGGAGAAATGAGGAGATTGACCGCAAGGCAGATCTTGCTTGAAGAAGAATTCAAGAGGAAAGACGTCAGAAGGCTAGGGCAAGGGTGAGCAAACCGAAAGCAAATAAAGACCGCCACCTTCAAACTGTCGCTGCTGAGCCTATTCCACTGAACTCCCATGTACCCTTGCAGCAGGTTCCACCTTCTCCACCTCCCGAAGATGAACCTATGCAGCAAGCTGGCACTGAGGAGGTTATTATTCCAGCACAAGTAGCCCAAGAGCAACATGAAATTGTTGATATATTCCTGGAAAAGACTGATGAGGAAAATGCACCTCCTAAGAAGCAATCCCCGGTTGATGAGGTTGATGAAGAGATTGAAGTTGAGAAGGCAGATCCATCGCCGCCGAGAACATTGCAAGCAGAGCCCTCCGAACCAAATGAGGAGGAAAATGGCAAGATTGAGGGGGAGCAAAATGCTTCCCGAGAGAAAACACCCCCGGTCACATCATCTGGTGCCCCTACCCGGATGGATGTTGATCCTGCTCCTCTTACCACTGCGCCACAGTTGGTAGAGGAAGAAAAGAAATCTGATGAGCCGTTGGCTTGAGAAGAAACTGCACCACCAGTTGTGACTCAGGGGTCTGAGAAAGAGGTCGTTGTGCCTCCGGCCAAAGAAAGTGCAAAGAAGGAAAAGGCCCTTGTGCCCGAAAGCCAGAAAGCTGCCGAAGGAGTTTCGGCAAGCAAGAACAGTAGTCAATCAAATTCTTCGAATCAATCTGCACGAGAAAAATCAAGGATGCCACATGCTCCTCTCAAGCCTATTGAAGGAGTGCCTGCACCTGATGACATTCGGACCTGATCTATGGCCGATGAAGAACCACTGAGAAACCCTTTGGAAACTTTCCCTTTGTTTCCTGTCGATGATGGCCCGAATGGTCCAGCTTTCAACGAGCAGTTTCATCGTTTGAAACTTGCATTCTTTGGGACCAGCCCATATGATGGAGAAAGAACTTCCTTGTCACCAAGATTCTGGACAAAGGAACAGGCCGTGTACTATGCTCGTATTCTGTATGGCAAGAATCGCATCTTCAAGCACAAGATTCTGGATTTCGCCGAACTCGAAAGTTTACCTTGCTTCCATCACACCATCGAGCAGATTGAACAAGTCTTCCTGAATAGTTTCCTCCATTTCAATCATGGCTGGAATCATGAAGTTATCCTTCAGTTCTATGCCACTCTTTATATCTCAGGAGACCTTGCAAACAGCAGTACTTGGATCCTCGAATGGATGACCGAGGAAG
The DNA here is from genome assembly GCA_039707655.1 of Elymus sibiricus. Taxonomy (NCBI): domain Eukaryota; kingdom Viridiplantae; phylum Streptophyta; class Magnoliopsida; order Poales; family Poaceae; genus Elymus; species Elymus sibiricus. Next base: position 179,700,269 of record CM077670.1, read on the forward strand.
AAAAGATCAAATGTTTGGCTGACCAGTTCATAGCACTGTTGAATCTTCCTCTGTGTGAATTCGATGCCTCCCGGGAACACAGACTGCACTATTGGGATGTATCCGAAGCTGAACTTCATATGCTGATGGACCCCAAGCTTGTTGGTGATGAATGTACTGAGCCAAATCCTAAAAATCTGGCTTATGAGAACAAAGTGTTGTTCTATATCCTCTGCAACTCCCTCACGCCAACGAACAGGCCAGAAACCATTTAGGGCATCGTGGCAAATGCTCTTCAGGCAATAGCTCATGGCATTCGGTTTGACATTCCGGATCTACTCATTCGCAACTTGGCCTATGCAGCTGACAACCCTCAAATCTTGAAGCCATATGCACCATGGGTCATGTTTGCTATTGAGCAGCTTACTGAGAAAAAGTTCTTCTGCCCACATGTTCCGAAAGTTTTCATTCCACCAGTCCGAGACACTCTCCGGATCGTGAAGGACATCGGCAAAGGGAAGACACCTATTGATGCTACTGCCTCTGCCTTTGCTAAAGCTCCGAAGGTCAAGAAGGCAACAGTCGAAATCCCTCATGAAGAAAATCCCTCACTATATGAGATTTATTTTCGCACTCAACAGGCTCTGGAAAGTCACATCAAGCTCGATCGTAAAGAAAAGTTGGAAATGATGACTGAGATCAATCTGCTTCACAATTATGCTCGCCAGGCTCTCCTATATGAGAAGGAACAAAAGAAGCGCTCGTGGACCCTTCTGCGCAAGCATTATTCTCGCACTCAACTGTCTGCCAAGGGTATTGAGAAAGATTATGATCATCTGGAATTGTTTGAAGTTCCTCGCATCCGAAGGCAAACTCCAGTGCTTCCTCAGCGTTCCGCCTCCACCGATCTGCTGTTTGTCGAACCCGATGATGATCTTGAAGACACAGCAGGCACATTGATATTCAAGCCAGATGCACCTCGCACTGCTACTCCCGAAGCTGATCCTGAAGCCCGTGTTGCGTCTCCGACTCCTGCTTCGGCCTCGACCATCGCTCGCTCTGCTTCACCGAACAGTTCGAGTTCTGGGGATTCTTCGGATGAGTAGTTCCTTGCGTGCATTCTCTTTCCTTTTTGACACTTGTTGACAAAAAGTGGGAGAAGAACATCGAGAGATAGACAAGCGGGTTATTTGCAGGGTGTTTCCATTCCCCATTTGTTATTTTTTTTCGAACAATTTGCTTTTGGGTCGTTGAACTTTTGGTCGTGGAACTTGATCTCACCGCCTGTGGTGATGGTACTTGCGTCGTCATGTAGCGTTAATAACCCCTGCAATGCTATATTTGCTTCCAGTTATCTGTTTGCAGGTGCTATCGAATGCTTACTTCCTTGTGATAATTATCCTCGATACTTATCTATCGTGCAGGGTAAAGTGAAAACATTTCAAGGAGGATTGGAAATCATGGTTTTCTAATAGAGATATCTCACTCCTTGAAATTACATATTTCTTCCACTTGGATATTCTCCTATGATTACCTTTCGATATCTAACGATGCAGGTGAAGATAAGTTGGTTCAGGGTAAAGTTATATCTGAGCAGTTTTCCATCGCGCATTTCTATCGTATCATCCTTGTTGCAGGAAAACCTCGACTGACGCATATCTACTCCGAGCAATATACTTGTGACTCCCTGGCACTGATTTTCTTCGAATATCTGACTTGCAGGGAACTTATATCTCGTGTGGATTCAAACTGTGTTCTGAGAAAATCTTCATGGCTTATCCATTGCCACAACTCACTTCAATATATCCTCGCTATCTAACAATTTTTTTTTCAAAGGTTGTGTGTGGCAGGAAATACCTCAGACACCGTCGAGTGCATTGGATGAAACTACAATTGTGATCTTATGTTAATGTCACTCATACGAAGATTCACCTCGCTGCCCTACATTTTATCTCCTATGCTTACTCTGAGTTAGAATGATGCATATCTTCAGGGGGAGCGTGTTTTATATTCGTAATTATCTCTCATCCTCCATTATCCTTCGCATTCCATTTCACTCTATTTTCTATCCTTTGATGTGTTCTGTTTTGTCAACAATCATCCAAAAAGGGGGAGATTGTTGGTGCAATATTTGCCCCTTTGTGTTTTGGAGATTGTTGACAGAAACAGGCATGGACTGATTTGTTTGCTAGTGCACACAGAGAGAAATAGTCCATGCAGGGCCGAAGAAAATGTTGTCTCCGTGTCAAGTTCGAAGAACTTCATCGAAGAATATCTGCACAGCAGAGTAAAATGAGCTACATCCAAGGAAGTCTTGTAGACGAGAAGAATGATGTGAAGGAGTTAACCCCTCGAAAATTTATTGCTGACGCGAAGCAATTGGTTCGGTGATTCTGTCCGAAGAAAATTGACTGCAGCGATGGAAGACGAAGACGAAGTGAAGACGTAGCATTCTTTTTGTTGTTCTTCTTTCATTCATTTGAGTCATAGGACCTCCGTACTATTAAGAGGGGTATAGGTTCTCGAAGCTTAGATCCGCTGTGATGCTTAGCCCAAACCTATGCGAGACTGAGAGAAATCTCTTTATGATTCGAATGATTACCTGCCAGCAGAAGATGTTGTTCTTCGGTGCTGCAGGAGATATCTTTCGAACTGAGGAGTTAGCATTACTTGCTCCGCAAGTATTGTTACCGTTGTGTTCAATTTCCGACCGTTGGACTCGTGTCGTCTGGCCGTTGGCTTCTCTACATGTCCAATTTGGTCTTTTCCCTTCAGGGAAGGCTACAGCTATAAATAGCCACCCCGCTCCAACGTTGCCCGTTGGCTGCTCCGCTTAAGATTTCTGAGAAGATTGATTGAGCATCCCCTCTCCGAGTGATTTGAGTTTAAGATCCACCGAGAGAAAAATCAAGAGCCTAAACTTAGACAGTGGTTGAGCATCACAGTATTTCTGAGTTAGAGTTCTTGTACCTATTACTCTTGAGAGCTGCGCACTCTCTAGACGGATAGGTGTCGGCTCGAGTGTCGAAGAGTAATTGTCTTCACCGAGCAAGATCTTCAGCAACCAAGAGTCATTGTGGTTTGCGAAGAAGTCTGTCGAAGGTTTGGAGATTGCCGACAAGTATGTACCACGAGTGAAATGAACTGGAGTCTGATCAGCTCCGAGTTGAAGGAGAATAGGGTGAAGAGAGTTTATCTTCTGTGCTAAATCACAACCCCTCCAACCAGACGTAGTCCTTTGGCAGAAGGGCGAACTGGTCTACCAAACTCATCTGTCACCATCAAGCACCACGGGTTAATTCTATTTTACTGCATTTCCTTCAGCAGTTTACTTTCATGCTCTGTGTCGATAGTTTATCTGATCAATTATAGTCCGCTACTTATTTTTCGCATTCTCATCATCCATTTCGGTCGTCCTCGTTAATTTATTCTCGTACCTCTGCATGTCAGCGTGATTTCATTCTATACTGAATCCATTCACCTTGTTATCATTTCCAGTGCATTTCCATCACAGTTCATATCTAGTTCTCCCTCGTGCTATTGCATCTGTTCATATATTGCATTGCCATCATACCTGTCAAACCTGTGATATTCTTCGCTCGAACAATTACTGCTGCCTATTTCGATAGATTTGTTCCTTTTCAGCGTGCTTGCTTAAGTGCTTGTCTACCAATCCTTATTTCCGCTGCTGTGTTTGGGATCATTTCAAAACATTCGCAAGAATTTTGAATCTCCCATTCACCCCCTCTGGTCGATATACTCTCGGTCCTAACAAAAACATACACGGAGGACCCCGACATGGAGAAGGTGTACTAGGCACGGGACGAGGAGCTATAATTTCGTGCTACGGCGGAATTTCTGAATTTGGTGCCACGGCAACGTTTTCTGAAACGGTCGCCACGGCAACATTTTCTGAAATTGCCGCCATGGCACCGTTTTTAAATGGTTGCCACGGCAACGAAATATTGGTTGTCACGACGCTTCAACAGGAGTTTGAAGATAATCATGGAGAATTCTCGGCGCCCAGGGCTATACCATATCATGCTTTTATGAATTGCCTGGGATGTTTATCCCTTTGTTGTTTGCACCCTTTGATTGCGCAGTAGTCAATTATTAGGGTGATATCTCACAGTAAAAATCAAGATAAACGGTGCTCTTCCCGTGTTGCAACCGTCTATAACATGTAGCATTCTGGAGTTTGTCATGTCCACATGAGTACAAACGAGACGTGAAGTGTAAGACGGAACTGGTCAGACCATGTTGGCAGATAACACTCGATTATCTTGAACTTCTAGCAGAATCGTTCTGAGCTCGGAGCACGAAGCATCGAAAGATGAACAAGAGTCATATGGTGATATGACCGGCAATAGTTTGCCCACTGGTCAAAATTCTCGTCATTAGTGATGTCCACATCAATGACTGAGAACTAGATTTGCATCTTGAATCACTCACTATTAATTATAAGAGATATTAATTTGAGTGGGAGTGCACTTTATGTTTAACACTAGTGCAACATTAATTATGAATAAATGTCTAAATGAATTTTGTGTCTATCATTGTAGATCAATGGCTTGCAATATGTACAATTTAGCCCCTATGTTAGAGAAAGAAAAGTTGGCTGCTAATGGCGGAAATTATGCGGATTGGATCTGGAACCTGAGATTTGTTCTGAGGAGTGCTAAGAAGGAGCATGCGCTGGATCAGCCCCTGGATGATGCTCCCAGAAAGGAAGCAAGACCAGAAGAAGTTGCTGCTTATGCTGCTCGTAGTGATGACTACGATTCAGTCCAGTGCCTCATGTTAACTTGCATAGATCCTGAACTACAGAAGCGTTTTGAACGATCTATGACTCAATTTATAATTGGGTCACTGGAAGTTCTGTACAAGAAGCAGGCAAGGACCGAACGTTTTGAATTAACCAAGGCCCTTATTGAATGCAAGATGAAAGAGGGTTCCTCACTGAGTGAGCATATAGTAAAGCTTGCTGGCTATGTTGATAGACTAGCTTCTCTGGAATTTGGAATTCCGCCGACACTTGGTACAGACATTGTGCTTGCTTCACTCCCCACATCTTACGTTGGCTTTATCATGAATTACAACATGAATGGGATGGAGAAAAGTGCAAACGAGTTGTTTTCTATGCCCAAAACTGCGGAAGCTGGAATGCAGAAGAACAAAATAGTGTTGATGGTCAACAAGACCACCAGTTTCAAGAAGAAGGGCAAGTCCAAGAGAAAGAAACCTACTGAAGCTATTAAGACCGAGTCTCACAAGAAGAACAAGGGCGGAGCCTCTAAAGAGACTAAATGTTTCTACTGCAAGCAGAATGGACACTAGAAGTATAACTGCAAGAAGTATTTGGCGGATAAGAAGAATGGTTCTTCCGGTAAAGGTATAATCGTTATACAAAGTTAATGTTATTCTACTTGTAAATTTCTATATGTCATGAGTATTTGATACTGATCAGTTTCTCTCATTTTGTAAACCGATGCAGGGACTACAAAGAGCTCACAAGAAGAGAGGAAATGAAGCCATGATACAAGTCGGGAATTGTGATGGGATCGCTAGTTGAAGATCGTCAAAGTCATGTCTTTAGTTTCAAGATTTATCTTAGAACTGAAATAATAGTTATTTTTGCTTCGAAGTTATGTAATGCATTATCCTATGGGTTATTCGATGGATATTCTTATAAGATTTAAACAATAGTTGTTCGGATTATTATGAGAATATGTTTTTGATTAACGCTCTATTTTGTGATGGTTTATTCATGATAAATCTTGAAGTTTGTGATCTATAACATTAAAGCTAAACGTCTTGAGAAGACTGATAAAAGCACTTATGTGTGGCACTACTTGGTTATATTGGATAATTGATCTTCATAGAGATGAAGTATAAAAGTCTTTTATTTGAACAGACTGAATACATTGTGATATGTAAGGTCCGATGGATATAACAGGGCGCGGTGAATATTTATACTTCATCAATGTTATGAGTAAATATGATTTACTTGATAAAACATAAGAACTAAAATATTTGAAATAGCTCAAAGAAATCCAGGATGAAGATATAAAATCATTATGACAAAAGATAAAATGATTCTTCTTTCATGAAGAAATATATCCAAGTCATAAGTTTAGCAAGCAATTGAAAAATTGTGGAATTATTATTACCGATCTGCTCGTATTATAATTTTGGGGATTTATAGATGAAATAGCATAATATTCACTAAATAGATGCACCATCTAAAAGTCTGATAAAACTATAAAGAGTTATAGAATATTTCAGATCAATGCTTGATTGTAGGTTTTGTGTTCCTCTCACAAAATCAAAGGACAAAATGTTTGTCAGAAAATATTTTTTGAGAAAAGGTTTACTCGTTAAAAGAGTAAGTGGGAAGATGATACAGCTATTGAGATTATTGAATCTCCAGCTTAAGTTATTACAAGATTAAACCAGAAGTGTTCTGGAAGTATTTTATTGAAAAACTAAGCAGAGAAACTACTACATTAGATGTGGAGCTTTAGTTAAGACTGTAACAAAATGCAAAGGTTAGGAAAGATTAGCGAATCTACTGAATAATTCATCTTAGAAGAAGATGAAACCTGCGCACTACGTGGAAGTAGTGATGGCGCCCAGCTAAAGAGGTATTACTTAATTCACTGAAATCCAAAGTGAAGTCCATATGCAAGGAACAAGTTTAGAACTTGGAGAAACCTTCAGAAAGTGTATAAATGGATCTTCAATTATTCATGGATAATGATCCTGAAAGAAAAAGTTTTACAAAAGAGTTTTATAGGAATGAAAGAGTTGATCTTATCAAATCTTCGTATTTTAGTAGCAATACTAATAGTATGAATGGATAACAATGGTAAGTGTTATATATTATTGATATATAACAAACAAAATTGTTTTTGAAAAGATTTCAAAAGGATGTGTATAAGATACAATTAAATGGTTTTGTCAGGAATACAGGAATGATATAAATATTTCAAGCCATGAGTATGATTTTCAATAAAATGTGGAATAGCTGGAATTTGATAAAGTCATTGGAGAATTTGGAATTTGTCAAGAATCTTGTGGATATAAGAAGTTTAATGGGAGCTCCATGACATGTCTGATCTTACATATGTATGACATATCACTTGATCAGAAATAATATAAAGTATATTAGCACAAAAGATTAAAATCATTTTTCGAAAAAGACTTAGAATTATTGGATGAAAATCTATATAGATAGATTGATACATCTGATTATGCTAAGACATGTACTGTGACAAAGTTTTAAAGAAGTTTAAAAGGAGAAAATGTTTTCTCAAAAATGCCACATAGCATAAACATTGTGTAGAAATCAATAGTTGATAAGCATATGTGGATGAATAGAGTTCAATTTACTTCAGAGATTGAATTCATCATGTATGCTATTAATTGTACAAAGCCATATGTTTCGTATAAACTAATAGTGATCGTGGGGAGGTTCATTAGGGTGACTACTTCAAACATTAAGTACCTCAGTTGGATGAAAGTTTTATATCTTGTCTATGGAGGAGATGAAGAAATTGTTGTAAACAGTTACACAAATTGTTTGTTGTAAAGGTTACACAAGACAAACTTCATGAGTGATATAAATTAACTATTGGGCTATAATTTTGGAATAGTTTTCAGAAACAAACATAAATTGTGTATCTATAAATATAGATTGAGGCTTGAGAAGTCTTCAATAGAATATAATCTGGATCAATAAAAGGTTTATTTATAGATTATGGTGTAGTTCCAAATGTATATCGACTGTATGGAGATACAGCAAATGGACTATATGGAGTATAGTGTCACTATAAAATGGACTATTTGGATATATGGAGTTACCATTAAAGTGACATAAAGCATTACACGGAAAAACCAGATATGACCAACACAAATAACATTAGGATTTGAGGAGTATCAGATCCAGTGGCTAAGGCTCTACCACTAGCAAAGCATGAGCAACACAAGATAGCCATGTGTGTTAGAAAACATGCAACTAGATTATTGACTCTAGTGCAAGTGGGAGAATGTTGGAAATATGCCCTACAGGCAATAATATTTGTATTACTATATTCCCATATTCATAATTATAGAGTTTATATTCTATGCTATAACTGCTATGATCCTGGAATATGCGATTCAGTGGAAAACTCATATGCTTGTGTGGAATGATAAACGGTTAAAATAAAAGGTTCCTAGTCTTGCCTCTAGGACTAGCTCAAGTGTTGTTGGTGGTCACATTTTCCGGATCTTAGGATATCGTTAAGTGTAATGATAGTCCTAAAACAACATTGAGATTATGACGTTGGAAGAACGATCATATTGAATCGACCCAATCTTGTCTGTTATGAATTGAGTTATTATCGTCTGCAATGAATTGTAGTAACACAAAGTGTTAACATGTGATCTTGATCCTTAGACCATGAGATCATCGTAGTCACTTCTTACCATACGATAGGCTTTGGGGTTGCTCAAACGTCACCTGTAACATGGCGATCATAACGACAACTTACAGGCTCATCGGAAAGTTTGACAAGGGACTAGATAGCTCGAGAGTGGGATTTGCTCCTCCGACGATGGAGAGATATTCTTAGGGCCCATTCAGTGTGACGGCATCCATCATCATCTGGCCAGACATAGGTGACTACGTCACGGGGATGCCGGAACACAATAACGAGAAAGAAGAACAAAACCGGTAATGAGGATTTCGGTATAGTGAGCATGGTGATGACTTGGGAGGATACAAATGCATCTCGGGTTTTGTGAAGTATCCGAAGCAAAACAAACATCAAATGATAACCAAAGGTTCACTCGAATATCATTCGTGTGCTCATAGGGATCGATATGGACGTCCATGGTTCCGCTGTCGGTCATTGAACAAACGGTTTCATTCATGTCTATGAGTTATCGAACCTACAGGGTCACAAGCTTAAGGCAATCATGATCTGCTGAGTGTTAGTAAGACGGGATTGATGAGAATGTATTTGTGGAATTGGTTCGTTAATATTCGGAATAGTTCCGAGAGGATCCAGAAGCGTTTCGGGGTCACCGGAAGGGTTTCGGAGAGTATCGGGTATTACCGATAAATATATATTGGTGGAAAATGATTTCGGGGATATTAAATTATATATAAAATGGTCTGAAAGTATTTAGAGCTATTTTATTTTTAATTTAATATCAACAGGCCTAAAAAGGCCAAGAGGTGGAAGTCATCTTGGTCCACAACGGCCGAAGAGGGGAGGCGCCTCCTTCCTTAGGGAAGGAGGCCGAATTGGGGTGGAGGAGGAGTCAGACTCCTCTCCCCTAGGCCAGCGCAGCAAGGGGGACTCCTTTCCCCTTGTTGGCAGTCCTCCCTCTCCCCTCTAACCTATATATACTTGAGGTTTGGTGCTCTTTTGAATACACAAGTTTTGGAGTCTCCTCTAGTTCTTCTAGTTCTAGATCTAGTTGGTCCTAGTTAACTAATTAGAGCTAGGCTAATCCTCTTGTCCTCATAATTAGAAGCCCTATGTGGTTCTAATGTCCTCCCTCTAATTCTCCAGTGACGATTAGCTCTGGACGGCGAAGCGCTCCCGGATCATGAAGGCTGCACACTACAAAAAATAACACTTCCGTGATGATACGTGTTTGTCATAGTAGGTCACATTTTCTGTCATGCATGTACATCCATGACGATTTTATGACAGAATCAAGATAGTCATACCTGTGCTATCGTAGAAGTGTTCCATGACAATACTCAAATTATCATCATGGAAGTGTCCACTTCCATGACGATAAATGGCGCGTCATGGAAGTGTTTTCGTCAAGGGTAACCGACATGTGGCATCCACCGTAACGGGTTGCCGTTAAGCTATCGGGTGTGGGTCTGGATCCGATAACCCGTTAACAACCCTGACCAATGGCGATTTTCCACGTGTAAAATTCTTATTCGCCAACGGAACCACGTGTCTGTTCGTCGTCGCGACAGATGTCATCCATCCAATGAACGAGAGGCACCTATGGAATAGTGACACGTGGCACAGCCCAACAGTGGCCCATTTAGGTTAAAAAGGCCGACCCAATAACGACCTACTTGCATATGGCCCATTTATAGACACGGCCCATAAGGAGGGTATCAATTTGGCCCATCATCGGCCCGTTGTCCATTCGACATCATTACGGCCCATCGGCACTTCCAGCCCGTTAACAGTCCTGTCGCGGGAAAACGACGATCTATGAGATCGAGAGGATCCCTTTGCGGTTCAGCTATGGGATCAATGTGCAACGAAGAGTAGGGCTAATAGATGTAAGAACAAGCAATGATTTATCCAGGTTCGGGCCGCTGTGATCGTAAAACCCTACTCCTGCTTTGGTGGTTTGATTGTGTATGAGCCCAAGGTTACAAGGAGCGCAGCTTGCCGGCAAGGTGCGCGGGAAGTGCAGCTACAACACGTAATTGAACTAGGAGTCAACCGTTCTAACTGCAGCCCTGGGCCTCCTTTTATAGGTGAATGGGGTACCACAATGGCTAATACGGTCATTACAGGGAGTGAATAGTACTTGCACCGTCACCAAGTCTATCTCCTAACGAGGTAGGACAAGCGCATTAAATGCACCGTTAGGTGCTACGCCGGGGAGGTGATGCTTTAACGAAAAGATCTGTACCACCTGCCCAGCTGGCTTCCTGTTATCTTGACACGTCCCAGGGATCGGTGTCATTAAAGTTAATCCTTGCGTGGCATGCTGACACATGCCTTGGCCAGCTATGTTTGACTACCTGCCCGCTCGACACCTATCATACGTGGTTATCTAGCCGATGATGAGGTGGAGCGGTAACAGGACAGAACGAGCCTACTGGCGTGGAGCTTGCTGGGCCTTCGCTTGCCGGCAACCAAAGTCTTGGTCTTCACCTTGCGGTACGAAGCTTGCCGGCAAGGGTAGTCTTGATCTTCAGTGCTAGAATAGTACTTCTTGATGACCTGCCTGGAGGCCTTCTTCATGATCTTCTCAATCTAAGTCTTGAGTCTTGACGGTAGCAACCCTCCGGCAAGCCCATGTCGTCAGGAAGGCTACAATTGCATGTGCACAAATCAGGGTACGAAGGCACCCATGTCTTAGTACACCGACAGGATCCCCCGGGCCTGGGCCATACACACATGCGAGGCGTCGTTGGGCTAGGCCCAAACTGGTGCACAGGCACGCATGGCAGAGGATAACTGCCATAATCTTCTCTTTTACCACGCCCCCACGACGCGCATTAAATGCAGGCGTGGGAGAGGTGGCACGAAACCCTCACGCGAGGTAGTGCGCCTGAAAAGCGCAACCACGTAGGATAGTAAAGAGCTAGCCCCCGTGCCTTCCCCATAAAAAGGAAACCGCGAGGGCGCTGCTCATTTATCCCCTTCTCCCAATCTCGCCATCACCGCCGTCTTCTTCCTTGCGCAAGAGCAGAGCATGCCAATTGCTTCCTTCATCACTAAGCTACCGCCCAAACCTTGCCATGGTGCCGAAGAGAGCTGCGAAGCCCTCCAGTTCGGCGGCGGAGGAGAGGAATGCCGCTAAAGCCGCACGGCGGCGGGCCAATGCCGTTTTTCCGCCGGCGCTCACAGAAGATGATCTGATAAAGAGCTACTCATATGTGTACGCGAGCAAGACGCAGGACCACGAGGCCACAGTGGTGCTCCCAGGATCACTTCCTCCTATCAACGACCAATTTCACTTCTTTGCGGGGTACTTTTACTGCGGGCTGTGCCCGCCCTTCTCTGATTTTTTGTTGAGGTTATGAATACCTTCGGATTCAGACTGCTGGATTTCACACTCAACGCGGTCACCTGCTTATCGGTTTTTGTGCACCTGTGTGAAAACTTTGTGGGAATAGCCCCAAACGCCGCCTTGTTCTGGCCCTTTTTCATTCCCCGGGTCGAGGACGACTCCCTTTCCGGCAGTGTCACCTAGATCCCACGGGGAAATCTGAAGAAGCACTATTTGGAGGGCAAGTTGTACATGAAATGGAACGAGTGGCAGGCCGATTGGTGCTGGATCAAGCAGCAGGACTTCCTAGCGTTCTGCCACCTCAGAACCGAGAAGATCGAGAAGGCCACCAGCTGCAGCAATGTTGACCCCAATGACGCCAAGCTTGGAACAGCACTGTATCAAATCATCTCCCTTAAGGCGGCTGGCTTGACGATCGAGATGGTGGGAGCGGACTTCACCCGTCGCCGGATTGCCCCGCTGCAGCATAGAGGAGGCCGGCAGGCGTGGGATTACCAGGAGCCTGCCGATCCAATGCGTCTGCACCCAGGCCTGAATGACAACCTGTCGGTAATGGAGCATTACCGGCTCATCTGCCAGCTTTTCAATAGGGGCTGCACCTTCCACCTGCCGGCAACGGTGACCCCACTGTGCAACAACACTGCCAAGGCTTCCATAATGGCAATGATGCCGGCCTGCGATGCCAAGATGGTTCTGAGCACATGGAAAGTACCCGGCAAGAAGGCAGTGGAAGACTGGCTTGCCGGCCTGAAGGAAGCGGCTGTCCGAGTCAACGATGACATGGTTCACCCGACAAAGAACGACGAAGAAGAGTTCCTCGCCGTGAGGGCAAATGAGCTTAAGAAGGCAACTCGCCCCCGAGCGGCCAAGGGTGCCGGCAAGGGGAAGCGCACCGGAAGCCAAGCCGAAGAGCAGGCCACAGCTTCGGGAAATATCGGAGGGAGCTGCACTCAGGAGCATGCCGAAGAGCATGCGAGCGAAGAGGACCAGGCCAGGGAGTCTGAGGAGGAAGAGGAGCAACCCGAGGAATCTTCAGACGAGGAAGAAGAGGAGGAAGCACCTCGCCCTTCTCCCGTCAAGGTGAAGACCACCGTCGGCAAGAAGCCCGCCAAGAAGGGAGTGCACACCGAGCCGGTAAGTAAAGAACTTGCCGGTGTCAAGGCAGCGGCTGCAGCATCCCGGCCTAAGCCTTCTAGGCGTCAGCCTCCTCGCGGAGCCGCCTCCCGGCAACCAGCCTCGCCAACCACAGGGGGTGAGGGCGCGTCGCAGCCCTTGGCTCCGGCAAGAGCCAAATGAGATAGGAAGACGCCGCCAGCACCTACGCCCTCCGGCATGGATGACACAGTGTACTGGGACTTGTCTGTCCTCAGTGATCCGGAAGAGGAGGAAGAGTAAGTACACCATCTTCGTTCGTCTTTCTCATAATTATCTTGATGTTGTTGCTGAACTAATCATTTTGACTGCTCTGATCTTGCTGGGACGAAGTGCCCAGGCCCGCTGAAGAGGGCGAGACGACAACCGGCACTAATCAAGGTGCAGGTTTATCTGAGGTTGCCGGCTCGAGCCCCCCGCAGGAGGCTCATGTTCAGTTCCCGCTGGCAAGCACTACCATCGAGTCCTCTACAATGGAGACCGATAAGGGGCTGGGAACCGGCCAGCCGGAAGGAGAGTGCCAAGGGATGGACCCTTTGCCGAGTCATTGCCGATACCTTCACCGACGAGGAGCAGCCCTCCCCAGAGGAGCCCCAAGAAGGGCTCCTTCGCATCGAGGCCTCTCCGGCAACAAACGGTGCTGGGGACCAAGCGACGGCAACCAAAGTTGCTGGAAAGAGAACGACATCCCCTCCACGGGTCCATCGAGGTAAGTCCCTTTCTAGATGTAATACAATCCCTTGCCAACCCTTCTTTTTGTTTTCTTGAACTTGATCCGAGTCTTGAAGTTTTGATTTCATCTTGCTTTCCGCTTCTTCCCTGTCTTGCAGAACCAACCCCTCCGGAGGAGAGGGAGGTACTTGTGGAGGAGATTGTGAAGAGCGCCGCTGACGAGGCTGCCAGGATTTCCACCACGAAGGCCGCTGTACCTGCCGCTGAGGAGGCCAAGGAAACCCCCGAAGAGACTGGCATGCCCTTCGGCAGCGCATCTGGACTCGCCATAACAGACGCTGAGATGGGGGTGGCTGGGAATGACAAGCCAAGCACCGACATCCACCCCAGTGCACCCGAGGCGCAGGCTCTGACGGGGCCCTTGGGGCCAACCAGTCAGCAACAGGAATCCGAAGCCCCCAGCTCATCTGGTGCTGGGGAGCTCATCTTTGAGGATGCCATTACCGGAATTTTGGTACCCCTCTCCCAAGGTGCCCCGGGAACGGACGACTCTACCAACAACGCCACTGATATGGCCTTCCTGAAGACGATGGCCACTGGCTTCTGGGATGTGCAGCAGCGCTATAGCCAGTGTTCGGAGGAGCTCCATTCACCGCGGCAAGCCATAGAGCTAGCCAAGGGGAAACTGAAAGAGAAGGTAGAGGAACTCCGCACGTGGTATAACGGCAAATTCCACAGCCTCAAGCGACAGGAAGAGAAGCTTGATGCTGCTAAAGAGAAGGCAACGGCCTTGGATGGCAAGTTGATGGAGCGTGAGGCACGGCTCAACATCAAGGGAAAAGACCTCACCGCCTGAGAAGAAATACTTGCCGCCAAGCTTCGCGGCAAGGATGAAGAGATCCAGACTCTGCTCGTGCAGCGAACCAAAGAGATAGAGGAGGGCCACAAAAAGGCCATCGAGACTCAAGCTCAGGCTCATGCCGACAAGCTCTTGGAAGCCGTCAAGGCCACGGAGAGCACCGGGGCCACCAAGGTAGAGCTGGAGTCCAAGGTAGCAAAGCTCGAAGAAGACCTTGCCGGCAATAGAGAGGAGCTCTCGACTCTCCAAGCATCAGCGCAGAAGGCAGCCCATACTCTGGGTGAACTGCGGACGCAGCTATCTACCAAGAACCAAGAACTTAGCCAAGCTGCCGATGCCAAGGAAGATCTGAAGCTGAAGCTACGTGGCTTGGAGGAGCATCTTGACAATGCCAAGGCCAAAGAGGCAGCCTTGGCCATAGATCCTGAGAAGGAGAAAGCTACGTACGCCGACGCCATCAGTTCCTTCAACATGCTTAACAACAACTTGCAGCTGTGGACTGACCGCCTTGTGGAGGCCGCAGAGCAGCACAGCGCCCAGCTTGTCGTCATGCGCTTGGCGGAATACAGCTACACCCCCAATGACCAAGAAGCAGCAAGCGCCAGCCTGGCTCTCTTCTTCGAGGGTCTTGTCAAGGCGTTGGAGAAGCACCATAGAGAACGGTCCGACTCCTTTGCCAAGGAGTCCCGCAAGCTTGCTCGAGACATACTCTACAAGGTACTTGTCAAAGTTGCCTATCGCAGTCCAAATGTTGACCTCTCTGGTGCCTTCACAAGCCTGTCGAAGCACGCCGACACCGCAGCTGCTGACAGGATCGTCGCTCCAATAGCTGACCGGGTCGGCCAAGTCTCCAGGACTCAGGGTGGGGCTACCCATTAATCTTGTAATAAACCTTGCCGTGAACGTGATCTTGTAAAAGATAGATTCATCTTGAATTAGATCTGCACTATGGCACTGATGTAATATAACTTGTGTTTTGAATGGATGTGTGCATGCTATTCCTCTTGTCTTATTCTGTCTTTGCATGATTTTTGTACCCTACGCTTGCCGGAATCTTGTCGGTGCGCGCACTCTTGCCGCGAGCACTAGAGGTACAGGTCCTTAGCAGCTTGCCGGAAGTGCTGCTGCCAGCAAGGTTACACTTGACGATCACAATGCAGCCACTTAAGTTGTTGAGCAGACTTGAAGCAAAGTAAGAGCGTAGCTGATCACGACAAGGTTCCTTAGCGTGCAGGTTTCTCATACAGAGGCCAAAATCATTCAAGGAGAAATTGCAACTACAACAAAGAATTTATTTCAAAGTTTTTCAACTTAGCTTTTTCTTTGTTGTACTTCTTGTCGAACGATATCTTGAACGTCACTTGGTATCCATACCGTCACTCCCCCCGGGAAACTTGCACGCGAGGAACCCTTCTGTCTTTTGAGAAAAAGAAAGAAGAGAAAAGAGAAGGCTGGAACCTTGACAGTTCGTTAATCATTCTATGTAAGATAAAATGTAGCACAACGCTGCCTACAACATATAAATAAATATGTACTTTTACAAAGAGTTGTGAAACACTTAACTTTTATTCATTGTGCACGGGATCTGTGCCCGGCTCTATACAAAGGATTACATGCCTTGCCAGCAAACTTGTACAAAAGAGGTTGCCGGGCAACCCGGCAACCGCGCCTTATGGGGAAAACTTGTAAAGATGCTCAATATTCCATGAGTTGAGCACCGGAGTGCCATCTTCGGTCTCTAGGCGGACTGCGCCAGGCCTAGTGACTCGTACCACCCGGTAAGGGCCTTCCGACTTTGGCGTCAACTTGTTTTGACCCTTCGTGGACTGAATCCGACGAAGAACAAGGTCGCCTTCCTCAAGGTTCCTGGCGTTCACTTTGCGGCTATGGTAGTGGCGCAAAGCTTGCTAGTACCGTACAACACGGACAACAGCCCAGAAAAGATCTTCCTCAAGGAGCGTTGCATCATCTTGCCGCAGCTCATCTTGATCCTCCTCATCGAAGGCCAAGACTCGAGGTGACCCGTATCTGAGTTCCATGGGGAGCACCACTTCTGCACCATAAACAAGGGAGAAGGGTGTCTGGCCAGTGGCTTGATTTGGTGTCGTTCTGATTGACCAAAGAACCGCCAGCAATTCTTCCACCCAGCACCTTCCACACTTGTGCAGCCCGTCGAAAGTTCTGGTCTTGAGACCACGCATCACTTCTGCATTTGCCCTCTCTACTTGCCCATTGCTTCTTGGGTGACCAACAGATGTGTAGCAGATCTTGTTTCCAAGTTCTTGGCAATATGCTGTGAAGGCGCGGCTCGTGAATTGGGTGCCGTTGTCGGTGATGATCCTGTTGGGTACACCAAAACGAGCAACCAATCCTTTGAGGAACTTGATGGCTGACTGTGTCGTCACCTTTCTCACTGGCTGTACCTCAGGCCACTTTGTAAACTTGTCGATGCAACGTACAAGAATTCAAAACCCCGGTAGCATGAGGGAAGGGGCCGACGATGTCGAGCCCCCAGACCGAGAAAGGCCAGGAGAGAGGGATGGTTTGGAGGGCTTGAGCTGGCTGGTGGTTGTCCTTGGAGTGGAACTAGCATGCTTCGCACCTGATGACCACCGCCAAGGCGTCTTGAAGGGCTGTCGGACAGTAGAATCCTTGGCGGAACGCCTTGCCGACAAGCGCGCGCGACCCAATATGAGAGCCACACATCCCTTCGTGCATCTCTTCCAATAGCCTCTGTCCATCCTCCCGGCAGATGCACTTCAATTTCACCCCATTTGGTCTCTTCCTGTACAAAATGTTCTCAACAAATTTGTACATCCTTGATTGACGGGCTACTCTTTCTGCGTCTTCTTGCTCATCAGGAAGATCTCCTGTCTTAAGGTATTGGACAATTAGCTATGCCCATGCCAGAGCCTATGGCTTGACGACAAGGAGTAAAGGTACTTCTTCCTCTGCGGGAGCGCTTGCCTCGACGGCAAGAATCTGGTTTGCTGGAAATTGCGGCTCACCGGCTAAGGGTGTCTTGTCAGCGGTATCTACTTTCTTAGCGGCTGTCGGCAGCTCTGCCGGAAAGTAACCACCAACTTCTTGCTTTCTCTTCTTTGCCAGACTCGATGGTGTAACGGACGGCTGAGTCAGATGGAGCACAAAATTCCCTGGTTCCACAGGCGTCTTTTGGGCAGCAAGCTTTGACAAGTCATCGATGATCCAATTCTAGGCACGGGGAATGTGTTCTGCTTGCACACCGTCAAAGTGCTCTTCCAACTTCCTCACTTCATCAACATAGGCCTCCATCAAAGATCTCTGGTAATCCTTGTTGAACTGCCTCACCACAAGCTGCGAGTCGCCTCCGATAATGAACTTTTGAATACCAAGGTCGATTGCAATGCGTAGGCCGGCAAGCAATCCCTCGTACTCAGCAATGTTGTTGGTGGCCTGCTCCCTGGGAAAGTGCATCTGAAGCACGTACTTGAGGTGCTCTTCGATGGGTGCTATAAGTAGCATGCAAACACCGGCGCTTTTCAGCGTGAAAGCACCGTCGAAGTACATGATCCAATCGTTAATAGTTTCCTTGCCGGGGAGAGAGGTCTCTGGGATTTCTTTGTCTGGCGTTGGGGTCCATTCTGCAATGAACTCTGCCAAAGCCCTACTCTGAATTGTTGAGGTACTCTCAAACTTCAAATCAAAACTTGACAGCTCCAATGCCTGCTCCACAATCCTGCCGGCTGCTTCTGGATTTCTCAGAATTCATTGTAAAGGAAAGCAAGTGACGACGATGACTTGGTGTGCTTGAAAGTAGTGGCACAACTTCCTTGAGGCCATGAGAAGGCTAAAGAGCAACTTCTGCACACCAGAATACCTTGACCTAGCCCCTTGCAGGAGGGAGCTGACAAAATAAACTGGGCGTTGCACCATCTTCTTCTTCTCCACGACTGGTTGATCTGGCTCACTTGCTTGCACAATCTCTAGCTTGTCGGCACCTGACCTTGCCGGAGAAGATTCTGGCTTGTTGGGTCATGGCTCTGCGGCTGCTACCTCCTCTTCATCTGCCTCTCTTTTAGCGACAAGTGCAGCACTAACCACTTGATTCGTTACCGCTAAGTATAGCAGCAACATCTCTTGCGGCCTAGGCACAACTAAGACTGGCTGAGAGGACAGGTACTCCAAATTTTGGAGCGCAGCCTCCGCTTCCGGAGCCCAGTTCATTGGGCCTGCCTTTTTCAATATTTTGAAAAACGGCAAGGCGTGCTCTGCCGATTTGGAGATGAACCTGCTAAGAGCGGCAACACAGCCAGCAAGACGCCTGATGTTCTTGATGCATCTTGGTGCTTCAATCTGCTCAATTGTTTTGATCTTGTCGGGGTTGGCTTCAATCCCTCTCTGAGATACAAAGAACCCATGAAGCTTGTTGGGCGGAACACCGAACACACACTTCCCGGGGTTGAGCTTCAAGTTGAGTTTGCGCAAGTTCGCAAATGTTTCTTCCAAATCTTGGATCAGTGTTGACTTGTCTCTGGTTTTGAGCACAATGTCATCCATGTAGGCTTCCACATTTCTGTGCAGCTATGGCTCAAAACCGATCCGAAAGGCATACACAAAAAGTAGTATGTGCCACATGGAGTGATGAATGCGGTTTTCTCCTCATCTTCTTTGGCCATAAAAATCTGATGATAACCAAAACAGGCGTCAAGGAAAGAGAGTAACTCACAGCCGGCAGTGGAGTCCACAATCTGGTCGATGCACGGCAAAGGGAAAGGATCTTTTGGACAAGCTTTATTTATATCAGTGAAGTCTATACAAAGCCTCCACTTCCCATTCGCCTTCTGCACTACCACTGGATTGGCTAACCACGTGGGGTGTAGCACTCCTCTGACCAGGCCTGTTGCTTCCAACTTCTTGATTTCCTCGGTAATGAACTCTTGCCGCTCCAAGGCTTGCTTTCTGACCTTCTACTTGACAGGTCTCGCATGAGGGCAGACAGCAAGGTGGTGCTCAATTACCTCCCTAGGAACACCGGGGATGTCAGATGCTTGCCAAGCAAACACATCAACATTCACCCGTAGGAAGGCAAGGAGCACGCTTTCCTATTTGTCACTGAGAGTGGCACTTACGGAAAAAGTGCCACTCATCCTATCTTCCCTTGCAGAGACTTGCTTGGTCGCTGGTGCAGAGGCCTTGGTTTTCTTGCTCTTGCCGGTAGAGCTCTCTGGTATGTCCTCAACAGGCGTGCTGCACTCTAAAGTGTGCTTCCCGGAGTCCTTATCAGAGGTCTTGCCGGTCTTCTTCTTCTTTCCTCCCCCGGGAGCTTTACCGGCAGGAGCAGGCGCCTTGACGGCAGATGCTGCCACTACCTCCCGGTAGAGCTTGTCGGCATAGATGATTGCGTCCTTCTGGTTGGAACTGATGGTGAGAACGCCCATCGGTCCTGGTGTCTTGATGACATTGTACGCGAAGTGCGATGCAGCCATGAACTTGGCCACCGCCGGCCGGCCCAGGATTCCATTGTATGGCAGCGGCATCTTGACAACATCGAAGACAATCTTCTCCGTCCGGTTGTTGAGGTCGCTGCCAAATGTGACTGGCAGTGTGATCTAGCGTTTCGTCTTGTTCCTCCCCAGACTGATCCCTTGGAAAGTGCGTGTCTCCTCGAGATCCTTGTCGGGGATTTGCAGCCTCTTGATCAAGTTCAAGCCAGCCCCACCATCAACCAGCATCTTCGTCACCTTGAGATTGCGGATTGTTGGTGAAACCAACATTGGCAAACACCCGATCGCAGTAGTGCAATCTGGGTGATCCTCAGGGTCAAAGACAATGGGCATGTGTGACCACTTGAGTGGCTTTTGCACTCCCATCATGGGCTCTGCGGCATTCACCTCGCGGACCCATTGCTTTAGTTGCCGGTGCGAGGAGTGCAAAGATGTGCCTCCGTCAACACAGATGGCTTCCACTGCGTTCTGGAACTCATTTTTGGACCCATCTTCATCCTCATCACCCTCATCTTCTTTCTGGCCCTGAGCGCCCTTCTCTTTCGGCTACTTGGCCTTGCCGCGGTGGCCTCCGCGGCCACCACGATTTTGCTTGCCGGATCCACCGGCACCATCTTGGCCCTTCTCCTTGTCGCACTTCTCATATTCAGCTTTTTGCTTCTTGGCAAGCTGCTCCACTTGCCGGTACTCCCAGAGATCGTGGCCCTTGGTACGGTGGATCTTGCAATACTGCCCACCGGTCTTGCCGCCCTTGTCACCTACCGCAGCCTCCCGGCAGTCAGCACATCCGGCAACCTCCTTGCCGGGGCCTTCTGCCTTGGGCTTCTTGGTGGCATTGGCATCACCGGGGCTTTCTACTGCCATCACTGACTTGCCTTTGCACTTCCTGTTGCACTTCCGGCCCTTCTTTTGTGGGGTTGATGCGCCGTGTGCGTCATCGTCCTCGGAATCGACTTCGGCGCCAACATCTTCCCCAGGGAGTCGCCTCCCTTCTTCAGCACGTGCACACTTATCCGCCAATGCATACAGCTCGTTGATGGTCCTGACTTTCTCGATTTTCATCTCAGACCGCATTCTGCGGTTGCGCATGTTCGTGTGGAATGCAGTACACACAGCTGCGGGATGAACATTGGGGATGTTGTGGTGCATGCGCTGAACCTTTGTATATACTTGCGGAGGGGCTCGCCATCCCTCTGGGGTATCACATGCAGATCGCTAGCTTGACCAGGGAGCTTGTGGCCACCCTGGTAAGCACCAACGAAGCAGTGGCACAGATCCGACCAAGAAGAAATGGAGCCCTCCGGCAAGTTCATCAACCATGATCTGACGTTGGGCTTGAGCGCCAACAGAAAGTAGTTAGCCAGTATCTTGTCGTCCCGCCCCCCGGCAGCCATGGACATCGCGTCCTGGTCATCCGATCGGCGAGCTTGCCGCCGCTGTGGTTGTTGACGTGGAGGTGACTGCACCGTTGGTGCACCGTCTCCGGCACGGCAGCTAGTTGGTCCTGCCGGCACTATGGGTGGTCGTCTGGAGGGTTCCACCTCCTGTGTTTTGCCGGAATCGGCAAAACTGATGAGACTCTGGATGGTGGCCCTCCATTCGTCCATCTTGTCAGGAGCTGGCAGGAAGTTTAAAAGCATTTGAACCCACGCCATGGCTTCTGCCACCGTGGTTGGCATGGCGGGGAACATGGAACGGGACGGCGTTCGACTCCTGGCAGGGCTAGCAGGAAGCTCGCCACGTACCTGTTGCCGCAGCGCATGCCCACCAATGGGTTGGCGTGGTGGTGGTGGTGCCTGAACATCGTGAGGACAATGCTCAGGGCCGGCTTGATGCCGTCCAAGACCACCAGCACCATGGGGAAGCGTGGCGCGCCCATCTTGCGATGGTCGTGGCACATGTCCCACCACAGCGTTGTTGGACGTCGCCGCTCCATCCTTAGATGTCGTGGCGACTGGGTCCTGGCTTGCACCAGTTCGAACTGTATTGCTACGGTGATTGTGCTCACCAGAACGTCGTTGGAGTTGGCCGTCTGCGCCATCTCCGGTGGGCTGACTGCGATCGTCGGAACGGTGGGGATGCTGGACACTCGCACCGCCGGCGCCTCCTGCCCCGGCCGTCCCAACCGTAGCACCCACGCCGGCTGCGCCGCCTGCGTATGCCTGGGAAGGCCGCTTGGAGGTGGTGGGAGCCGTCCTGGCTCCGCTCTTCTTCTTCGGCACCATCGACGAAGGTGATGGGGCTGGTACTCACACTATGAACACTGATTCGTAATACAAAACCCCCTGCCTGGCGCACCAAAGATGTCGCGAGGAAACAACGATCTATGGGATCGAGAGGATCCCTTTGCGGTTTGGCTATGGGATCAATGTGCTACGAAGAGCAGGGCTAATAGATGTAAGAACAAGCAACGATTTATCCAAGTTCGGGCCGCTATGAGCATAAAACCCTACTCCTACTTTGGTGGTTTGATTGTGTATGAGCTCAAGGCTACAAGGAGCGTAGCTTGTCGACAAAGTGCGCGGGAAGTGCAGCTACAACACGTAATTGAACTAGGAGTCGACCGTTCTAACTGCAGTCGTGGACCTCCTTTTATAGGCGAAGGGGTTACCACAATGGCTAATACGGTCATTAAAGGGAGTGAACAGTACTTGCACCGTCACCAAGTCTATCTCCTAACGGGGTAGGACAAGCGCATTAAATGCACCATTAGGTGCTACGCCGGGGAGGTGATGCTTTAACGAAAAGATCTGTACCACCTGCCCAGCCAGCTTCCTGTTATCTTGACACGTCCCAAGGACGGGTGTCATTAAAGTTAATCCTTGCGTGGCATGCTGACACATGCCTTGGCCAGCTACGTTTGACTGCCTGCCCGCTCAACACCTATCATACGTGCTTATCTAGCCGATGATGAGGTGGAGCGGTAATGGGACAGAACGAGCCTGCTGGCGCGGAGCCTGCTTTGCCTTCGCTTGCCGGCAAGGAGCTTGCCAGCAACCAAAGTCTTGGTCTTCACCTTGCCGGTATGAAGCTTGCCCGCAAGGGTAGTCTTGATCTTCAGTGCTTGAATAGTACTTCTTGATGGCCTGCCTGGAGGCCTTCTTCACGGTCTTGTCAATCTAAGTCTTGAGTCTTGATGGTAGCAACCCTCCGGCAAGCCCTTGGCGTCAGGAAGGCTACAACTGCCTGTGCACAAGTCAGGGTACGAACGCACCCATGTCTTAGTACACCGACAATTCCGCTATGTAGATGGGCCCAATCACGGCCCGGTTTGTTCTCGGCCTGTTAATGGCTGATGTGTACTACGCAACTTTTATTCTTGTAGACTCTGTTGGGCCTCCAAGCGCAGAGTTTTGTAGGACAGCAGGAAATTTCCCTCAAGTGGATGACCTAAGGTTTATCAATCCGTGGGAGGTGTAGGATGAAGATGGTCTCTCTCAAACAACCCTGCAATCAAATACAAGAAATCTCTTGTGTCCCCAACACACCCAATACAATGGCAAATTGTATAGGTGCACTAGTTCAGCGAAGAGATGGTGATACAAGTGTAGTATGGATAGTATATATAGGTTTTTGTAATCTGAAATAATATAAACAGCAATGTAGCAAGTAACAAAAATGAGCACAAACGGTATTGCGATGCTTGAAAACAAGGCCTAGGGTTCATACTTTCACTAGTGCAATCTCTCAATAGTGCTAACGTAATTGAATCATATAACAATCCCTCAACGTGCGACAAACAATCACTCCAAAGTGTCACAAACAGCCCTAGAGTTCGTACTAAAATAACACCATATGATACGCATCAACCAACTCTAATGTCACCTAGATACTCCAATGTCACCGCAAGTATCCGTGAGTTGATTATTTGATATGCATCAAACAACTTCAGATTCATAATATTCAATCCACACAAAGAACTTCAAAGAGTACCCCAAAGTTTCTATCAGAGAAAGTAGGACAAAAATGTGCAGTCAACCCCTATGCCTAGATTACCCCAAGGTCACGGGAATCCGCGAGTTGATCACCAAAACATACATCAAGTGACTCAATAGAATACCCCATTGTCACCACGGGTATCCACATGCAAGACATACATCAAGTGTTCTCAAATCCAAAGTATTCAATCCGACAATAACAAAACCTGAAAGGGAAAGACTCAATTCATCACAAGAAGATAGTGAGGGAAGAAACACCATATGATCCAACTATATTAACAAAGCTCGCGGTACATCAAGATCATTCCAAATCAAGAACATGAGAGAGAGAGAGAGATCAAACACATAACTACTAGTACATACCCTCAGCCCCGAGCATGAACTACTCCCTGCTCGTCATGGAGACCGCCGGGATGATGAAGATGGCCTCCGATGATGATTTCCCCCTCTGGCAGGGTGCCGGAAAAGGCCTCCAGATGGGATCTCATCGGAACAGAAGGTTGCGGTGGCGGAGTCGAAGTTCTAGGTTTATTTCTGGGGGTTTCTCTATTTATAGGATTTTTCAGTGTTGGAATTACGCGAAAAGGAGCTACGAGGGGCCCACAAGGCAACCACGCGTGACCCCCCCCCCCCCGGGGCGCGCCGGGATACCTTATGACCGCCTCGTGGGTCTTCTGATCCTTCCTCGAAGCTTCAGGGGTATCTTTTTGTCCATAAAAAATCACCGTAAATTTTGGGGTCAATCCAAGAACTTTTATTTATGCACAAAAAAACAACACCACGGAAGTTCTGCTAAAAACAGTGTCAGTCCGGGTTAGTTCTATTCAAATCATACCAAAACCATATAAAATTGTTATAAACATGGCATGAATACTTCATAAATTATAGATACATTGGAGACGTATCAGCATCCCCAAGCTTAATTCCTGCTCGTCCTCGAGTAGGTAAATAATAAAAGAAAGAATTTATGAAGTGTGAATGCTAGCATAGTGCATAAGTTTGATCAGTGATAATTTCAAACACTTTTTCTAGCATCAATATATATCATAAACAGTAGCTCATCTCATAAAACTTCTCATGATCAAGTACTAAGCTATTCACATGTTAAAGTATAGACCATAAACTTTCTTGAAAATTAACAAACTATGTTTTCAGTCATCAAACAATTACAATTCATGTTATTTTCAGGAAGGGTCTATGTAAGAGCTTTGTTTTAGCAAATTCTACATACTCAACTATCATTTAGTCTTCCATGATTGCTGACACTCAAAGCATATTTTTAGAACAAACGGTTTCAGTCAAACACATAGGAAGATAGGGGCTTAATGTTTCGCCTCCTAACTCATTTATCTTAGGGAAAATGTCAACAATAATAACTCATGATCACCTATATTCAACTGGATATATGTGCCTGGATCATTCCCCCACATGATGCTTGCCCACTAGAGAATAAATAGAGCGGAATAGGGATGAACATTAATGACTCTTGCATAAAAGTAAATACAGAAAAGTAAAAGATAGGCCCTTCGTAGAGGGAAGCAGAGGTTGTCATGCGCTTTTTATTTTTGGATGTGCAAGCTCTTAATGGAAAGGAATGTCACTTTATATTGCCCCTTGGGATAGCAACCTTTATTATGCAGTATGTTGCTTTTATTTCTTCACCATCACAAGTTCGTACAAAGCTTATTTTCCCTTCCAATAAAAGATCATACATATTTAGGAGCAATTTTTATTCCTTTTTGCACTGATGAAAACTTACTTGAAGGATCTTCTTCAATCCATAGGTAGATATGGTGGACTCCCATGACAAGAAACTGGGTTTAAGGGTTTTTTGGATGCACAAGTGATAACCCACAAGTATAGGGGATCAGTTGTAGCCTTTCTCGATAAATAAGAGTGTTGAACCCAACGAGGAGCTAAAGGTATAATCAATATTCCCTTCAAGTTCTATCGACCGCCTAGAACAAGTATGAAACTAGTACTTTGTATGTGTAATGCTAGAACTACTTCACAAGAATAAAACCAGGACTACTTAGCGAGAATAAAACTACGAGTGATTTGCAAGATAATAAAAGTTAGTTGTTTAGTAGAAAGCTTTTATAAAACAAGAGAAGGATTTGTCCCTAGGAAATCGATAACTAGACCCGTAATCATTATTGCAATTTTATATGAGGGAGACGCATGAGCTAACATACTTTTCGTACTTGGATCATATGCACTTATGATTGGAACTCTAGCAAGCATCCGCAACTACCAAAGATCATTAAGGTAAAACCCAACCATAGCATTAACTAACAAGTCCTCTTTACTCCCATACGCAACAACCCCCTTACTCGGGTGTAAGGTTCTGTCACTCTAGCTACCCACTATAAGAGAATTATGAACATATTGCAAACCCTACAGCGGGAATCCCTCATGCTTGCGCGACACGGAGGGCACCATAGGACAGCACCAAAATAAAACATACAACTCAAACCAATCACAATCATTGTAACATCCCAAATTTTCAATTTGGAATGTTTTACAATTATAGCTAAGCATCAACTGCATTTTGATTGAAATTGAGTGGCATTTGAAAATTCAGAGGCATTTGAGTTCTGTTTGAATTTGAATTTATTTCAAACTGGCATTTGAGTTTCATTTCAAAAATTCCTAACAAAATACTTTGATCAAAAAGTATGAGAGGAGGTAACATGACACCTCAAAAGTCAGAAGAAAATAATGCCAAAAGAAATTGAATTCAAAATTGGTTCTATTTGGAATTTTCAGAAAAATGTTTTTTATAAAGTTTTTATTTTGCCTCGGAAAAATAGTTCATCATTTAGGATTTATTTTTCTGATATTTTTTATATATAATATGTACATGTAATATTTTTATTTATTTTCTAGTAATTACTTTCTTCCTCTGTTAAAAAAAATTAGAAAAACCCCGGCGGCCCATCTCTCACTCTCTCTCTCTCTCTCTCTCTCTCGCTCTCTTTCTATTTTTTTTCCAGCCGGCGCGGCCCACTTAGCCACTCTAGCCGCACCCGGCCTGCCCCGCGCCGAATCCCCTCCGAACCGGTCGCCCGACCGCATCGCCTCTCCCCGCGCCCACTGAACACCGGGGCCCGCACTCATCTTCCACCTCCAAAAACCCCGCGCCCGTATCTCGCCAGCGCCCGACGCCGGCCACACCAGATTCTCGCTAAACCCTAGCCCGCGTCGATCTCCTCCCCAAGAAACCTGCCCTATAAATACCTACGCCTCTCCTCTCTCGATCCCCTTCGAAAACTCTCGCCAAAACCCCCCATGTCCGCCGTACTCGTCGTTCCGATCTCGCCGGCCGAAACTACTTCCGCCGACGAATACGACGCCGGTGAGCTTCCCCAGCTCCTTTTGTTTCGGCCATCGGCCTAGCCCATCGTCGCACATTGCTTTGACAAATTTTTGTCCACGGTTTCTGCCTACAGGGAGCTACTCGAGCTCGCCGCCCTCGTCGGAGCCCGAAGCTCCGCCACTTCACCACGTCGCCGTCCGTCGCCCCCGTTCTCCATCGACTACACCCCGACTTCGTCTCGCTCCGCTGCATCTCCCCGACCACTCCTCTGTCTCCCTCGACCACCGAAACGCCGCCCACCTCGACGCCCGAGCCGCCGCTGCCTCCATCGCCGTCGACCTCCCATCTGTAAGCGCCGGCGAAAGCCCCACCGTCCGATCTTCATCCAGTGGCTAGGATAGATCGTTTTTATTTTTATTTTAGGCCAAATCGTTTTTCTGTAGGGCTCGGTTAACCGCTCCGAACGCTCACGCACACAACCCCTTAGCCCAATTATAATCTGCCACGTAGCCGTCGCCCGATCGGTAGCGTTTTTCTTTTATTTTCGTTTCTGTTTTAAAAACAGAATAGTTTCAGTTTTAGAAAATTCATATCTATTAGGATTTTTAGTGTTTTGATTTGACTCCTTTTGCATTAGATTACAAATTTTATGAAGTTTCTGTAGATCTCAAGTTTGACTAGATTTGAAAGTTTGAATTTGAATTTGCATGGTATTTGCTTGAATCACTAGATTGGGTATAACTTGAGCTAGGAATATTATTTTTGAGTGATTCTTTTTGCTACTGGCTCTTTGTGACTTTGTTTATCAGTAGAATTTAATTGGTGAATTTTATGATTATTTAAAAATTAGGTTTTACGAAAACAGTACTGTTTTAATGGTTTATAGGTTTTGTGTTATTTCTGTTAATTTTAATTGCTTTAAAATGTTTTCCTTAGTTCTTTTTGACGTTTCTGCTTAGTTTCTGTTAAGTTGTCAGTAGATAATTTATTTGTAGTAAAAAAAATATTTTTGTGTATTTTATTTCTTTTATCTTGCTAGAAAACTTGTTTTGAGCTTTATAGGAGTTTTACAAATGATTTTAATGTGATTCTTTTTGCATAAAATTTTCTACGTGTTTTTCTTTCTGTTATTTAGTAAAAACCTTATTTTTGTTTCTGTTAAAATTTATTTAGTGGCAGAAAACTTTTGTAGCTTGTTTTACTTGTAGTATGCCTTTGCATTGAGTTTTATTGCTTTCTTTGGTTTTGTTTTTGGTTTTCTTTGTGTGTTTCATTGTTTGTTTTATTATTAGTTTTACTTGCTGTTATGTTATTATTTTTGTGTGATGGTATGCTTATGTATGTCTTGTTTGTTTCGATAGAGTATCCGACGTGCGAGGCTTGTTACTACAAGTCTTTAGAGTTTGAAGATCGTCATCAAGGCAAGTCATTTGATCATGTATTTTATTACCTATGATTTTTATTGCATTAGTTGTTATCCTCCCCACCATGCATGCAAGTAGGTGAATTTTGAGTTATGTTCTTGAGTAGTATCATGTGGTAGGTTGAACCCAAATCCCCATGTTACCAATGCCCGGGAACGTTGTAGTTATTTTTGCTATGCTTCGTAGACGGGGTTGGTTGAGTGAATTACATGGGAGTTGTGAGACTAAATTGATGACTACAACCCCAAGACTTCAAAATTCTCAAGATGGACTTCAATTCACTTCTTGGTGGAGGACGGTTTGATGGGCACCCTGGAGCAACCAGCGGATGGCCGGGATGCATGGAGAAGCGCCATGACATCTTGCGGAAAGCTTCACCCAGCCACGAAGAGACGGATGGATATACCTTGACCGGAAGCTTACCTGTGCAGCCGCAAGTCACTATGGGCTCTGACTTGGTTGACCCTAGGTGTGACTCAGGACGGACGGTGCCAGCAGATGTAGAAGAACGGTAGGAAATGGATGGGCACCGACAGTGTCCCAGAGGAACTCTATGGAAGACCATGTTTCGTTCGTCCCATCTTCAAACACCATGCAGTGCGAGGACATAAAGGAGGGAACGATTCTTCCGGGGCTAAAGTGCACAAGACTCTGTAGAGTGAAACCTAATCGATTAGCCGTGTCCCCGGTTACGGACATCTGAGCCTCTGGAATTGGACTTATTCGAAACTCTCAACACCAATCATAATTAATTAATTGCTGGGTTAATAATGATTTCGGGTATGAGACACTGGTTGGCGGAACCATCTCATTAACAACAAATACTTTGTAGTAATTGCAAGCAAGTCCTTTTGTTGTAGGGAAAAATTTGCTTTTCGCAAAAACTTAAACTTAGAGCCCCATAGCCAAATTGCATATAGTGATAGCATTTATTTATTGTTTTCTGTCTGTGACTTGCCAGCATATTCAAAATGCTGACCTACACAGTTGCAACGTCTCATGTTGCAGAGGTTTATTCCGACCAGGACTGAGGCTACGATCTACGCTCGGTGATTGCCCTTTGGACTCGGATGGACTCGCTTTTCGTCTACGCCTCCGCAGTAGTTTATCTCATGAGTTGTCTTCGGCCGAATTTATTCTGATGTAATAAAGACTCGATTTGAGATTCGATGTAATAAATCAGGTGTGATTGAACTTTGATATTTTCATCAATGTACTGTGTGTGCCAGCATGATCTTGGGATGGTATAGTTACACAGAGACTTGACCGTTTTCGGGTCGGGTCGCTACAGAGATGGTATCAGAGCTCACGCTGACCGTAGGACGTAACCCCTAGGATCAGAAAGCCATAGGAAGAAATTAATTTATTTTATGTTTTATTTTTCCGTAATTCTCCCCTGTTCATTTCTAACTTCTCCCCGATTTCAACAATTTAGATGGCCGCCGAGTTCACCCCAGTCCTGCTGCCGGAGTTTTGCCAGCCGGATGAGACGATGCCTTTCGGCAAGCAGCTGGTTCAGATCATCAAGGAGTTGAATATTGCTCTGCCCTCTATCACCGGGACTCCCACCATGGCTCTTCCGTCGGACACCCGCTATAGGATTGTGGTGCACATACCAGGGAGGACCTTCAGAAGATTCTTGGCACCCATTGACTTCCAGTTTACTTCCCCCACTTGGATCATCGGGAGGAACACAACTATTCATCGTGCACTTGGACACATCCGAGAGGAGTATAGGGCCGAGCTCATCGGATCAGACTTCACCATGATCTCCCGCAGAACTGCAGATGGAGAGATCGTGCACACCATGAATGACGACTCCATCCTCTCATTTGTCCAAGACCCGGAGGCTCACATCAGGACTCTGGAGGTTCAGATGCGTAGAAGCGTGAAGACGTTAAGGAAGCAGCTATTCCGTGAACTGGATTTGGAGGACAAACTGCGCGAAGACCATGAGGAGCATGAAGAGGAAGTCAAGGACTTTCTGGAGAGGATCCAGAACTTGAAGACTTATATTGCCACGGTGGAAGAGAAGATGGATCTGGGAGAAGACCTTTATCCAAATGGTGCCGATGGACCCTTAGTGAGCAATGATGAGGACTACGAGGAGAGCACCACTGAAGGACGCACCAAGAGAAGACGCACCACCGGAAGACACACCACTGGAGGACGCACCATCATGGAGTTCTGAGGAGACACTTAGTCATGACCGCCATGTCATTTTTATTTTCTCGTTGATCGATTAGGCCGATCTTTTCGATTTGTTGTAAGACTTGTATCCCGAGTTTGAACTATGATTGAGTTGAATAAATGGATGATTGGTGTGTTAATTGATTGTTGCATGCATATGGGTAGTGTTATTTCTCTTTAGACCCTTGTTATATTCGAATTCGCATCCACTCTAAAACATCAGATGCTTCCGAGACGTGACCCCGGATTCAACTTCCCACCGGAGCTCACTCAGCTGATTCAGCAGCAGAATGCACTAATGCAGATGTTGATCCAGAACCAAGGCAACAGCAACAACAATCCACCACCACCACCCCCTGTCGACAACCTCACCCGTTTCCTAAGGTTGAATCCGCCGGTGTTCTCTAGCAGCACCGAGCCGATTGTTGCTGATGATTGGCTCCGCAAGATCGGAAGGGATCTAGTAACTGCTGGATGCACGGATGCGGAGAAGGTGCGCTTTGCCGCACATCAGCTTGATGGACCCGCAGCCGCTTGGTGGGAGAACTACACCACCACTTTCCCCATTGCCACAATTACCTGGGATCAATTTCAGCAGGCCTTTCGCACCGCTCATGTCTCAGCTGGTGCCATGAGTTTGAAGAAGTGTGAGTTCCGCAACTTACGCCAGGGTAATCGTACTGTGGCGTAGTACGTGGACGAGTTCAGTCAGTTAGCTCGCTATGCCCCAGATGATGTGGCCACAGATGCCGCAAAGCAGGAGAAATTTCTGGAAGGACTCAATGATGAACTGGGAATGCAGCTGATGGTGGCTACCTTCAACAACTACCAGGAGCTGGTAGACAAGGCCATCATTCTTGAAGGCAAGCAGCAGCAGATTTATAGCCGTAAGAGGAAGTACGGACAGGGAAAGTACAGCTCTGGAGCTCAACAGAAGCCCCGCTACACTCCGTATTCGGGAAACACTGGATCAGGAGGACACACTCACCACACCCATGGAGGACATAATCATGGAGGACATAACCATGGAGGAAATGGGAACAATCGTCACAACAACAACAACTTCAAGAATGGAAATGGAGGCAATGGCAGTCAGCACCGTCCCGCTCCGGCTCAGAAGGATCTGAGTCATATTACCTGTTTCAAGTGCAAGAAGACGGGACATTATGCCACCGAGTGTCCGGAGGCCAAGCAGGGAAATGGAAACGGCAACGGCAATGGAAACTCAGCAACCAAGAAGCCCAATCCTTTTCCCCGTGCTCATGTGAACCATCTTGATGTGGAGGAGGTTTATGATCAGTCCGAGACAGTTGTTGGTAAGTTCTTGTTAAATTCACGTCTAGTATTGGTACTTTTTGATTCTGGTGCATCGCATTCATTCATATCAAGGGTAGTTGTGGAAAAGTATGGTTTTCCCACTAGAACCCTTAGGAGCCCTCTTCAGGTCAGTTCCCCGGGAGGTGAGATGACGTCAGGCTTAGGTTGTCACTCGACCCTCAGCATCGGAAATCATGAGTTTCCTGCAGACCTCATAGTATTGGAGTCCCAGGGAGTGGACGTAATCCTAGGCATGGATTGGTTGACGAAGTATGAAGGGAACATTGACTGTGCCCGCAAGACGATTTTGCTC
The DNA here is from genome assembly GCA_039707655.1 of Elymus sibiricus. Lineage (NCBI taxonomy): Eukaryota > Viridiplantae > Streptophyta > Magnoliopsida > Poales > Poaceae > Elymus > Elymus sibiricus. Next base: position 179,732,690 of record CM077670.1, read on the forward strand.
ACCACCCCGGAGTAGAAGAGGATCAAGTATGTATTCAGGCACACACCAAAGAATACACGGGTAAATTCCCTCACGGGAGTTGTCCAGGAGGAAGTGCCAGTAGTGCAAGATTTTCCCGATGTATTTCCGGAGGAATTGCCAGGCATGCCACCGGATAGGGAGATTGAGTTCCTGATTGAATTATTGCCAGGGACAGCCCCAATATCCAATAGACCCTATCGGATGCCCGCTAATGATTTGGAAGAAATCAAGAAGCAGATCAAGGAGTTATTGGAGAAAGGATATATTCATCGAAGCTCGTCACCTTGGGGAGCCCCAGTTCTTTTGGTAGAGAAGAAAGATAAAACCTTGAGAATGGTTGTAGATTATCGTGCGCTGAATGAGGTGACGACCAAGAACAAGTACCCTCTACCGATGATTAATGATTTGTTTGATCAGCTGGTTGGAGCCAGAGTATTCTCCAAGATCGACCTTCGATCAGGTTATCATCAGTTGAAGATTCGTGAACAGGATATACCCAAAACAGCTTTCACCACAAGGTATGGTCTATATGAGTATACCGTCATGTCATTTGGATTGACTAATGCCCCTGCATATTTTATGAGTATGATGAACAAGGTATTTATGGAATATCTGGACAAGTTTGTCGTGGTGTTCATCGATGATATATTGATATTCTCCAAGAGCGAGGAAGAACACAAGGAACACTTGCGTTTAGTTCTGGAGAAGCTCCGAGAACATCAGTTATATGCCAAGTTCAGCAAATGTGAATTTTGGTTGAAGGAAGTCAGATTTCTCGGACATATTATTTCTGGAGAAGTAATAGCAGTGGACCCTTCCAAGGTTGAAGCCGTCACAAAATGGAAAGCACCCACCTCAGTCAAGGAGATCCGCAGTTTTCTCAGACTTGCCGGATATAATCGGAGGTTTATCGAGAACTTCTCGAAGATTGCAAAGCCCATGACCGAGCTGTTGAAGAAAGAGACCAAGTATACTTGGACTGAGGAATGTGAAGCCAGTTTCCAGGAGTTGAAGAAACGTTTGGTTATAGCCCCAGTGCTGATTTTGCCGAACATCCGTAAAGATTTTCAGGTTTATTGTGACGCTTCCCGTCAAGGACTCGGAGGAGTGCTCATGCAGGAAGGAAAGGTTGTAGCATATACCTCCAGATAGCTATGGCCACACGAGATGAACTATGCCACCCATGATTTGGAGTTAGCAGCCGTAGTGCACGCAGTCAAGACCTGGAGACATTTCCTTGTCGGAAACAGTTGTGATGTTTACACGGATCATAAGAGTTTGAAGTACATCTTCACGCAGAAGGAGTTGAACCTCAGATAGAGGAGATGGCTAGAGTTGATCAAGGATTATGACATGAGATTGCATTATCACCCAGGGAAGGCAAATGTTGTAGCAGATGCCTTGAGCCGTAATAGTTATGTGAACACCCTCATAGCAGGAGGATTACCCCAGGAGTTAGCCGACGATCTCAGAGATCTCCGCTTGGAGATAGTTTCGAGAGGATATGTTGCCACACTGGAAATTCAGTCCACCTTGACCGAAAGAATCAGAGAAGCCCAGAAATTGGACAAGGAAATTGCAGAGATAAAGGAAAGGATGAGTAAAGGAAAAGCTAAAGGTTTTCGTGAGGATGAACACGGAACCATATGGTTTGAGGATCGCATCTATGTGCCTAATGATCCAGAACTCAGGAAGTTGATACTTCAGGAGGCCCATGATTCACCATACTCGATACACCCAGGCAACACCAAGATGTATCTGGACTTGAAGGAAAGTTTCTGGTGGACAGGTATGAAGAAGGATATTGCCGAGCATGTAGCAATATGCGATGTTTGTCAGCGAGTAAAGGTAGAACATCAGAAGCCAGTAGGGTTACTTCAACCTTTGCCGATACCCGAGTGGAAATGGGATAAGCTTGGAATGGACTTCATCGCAGGATTACCCAGGACCCGATCAGGTTATGATTCTATCTGGGTAGTAGTTGATCGCTTGACCAAGGTAGCTCACTTCATTCCCGTGAAGACCACATATACCAGTGCTAAGTTAGCCAAGATATACATGACCAGGATCGTATGTCTGCATAGAGTTCTGAGGAGTATCGTGTCAGATAGAGGAACACAATTTACCTCAAGGTTTTGGAATCAGTTGCATGAAACTTTGGGTATGAGACTGGAGTTCAGTACAGCTTTTCATCCACAGACAGATGGACAGACCGAGAGAGTCAATCAGATTCTGGAGGACTTGTTGAGAGCTTGTGCGCTAGACTATGGAGCTAGCTGGGATGAAAATTTGCCCTACGCAGAGTTCTCATACAACAACAGCTATCAGACCAGTTTGAAGATGGCCCGTTTCGAAGCTTTATACGGAAGGAGGTGCAGAACACCATTAGTGTGGGATGGTGTTGGAGACCGAAAACTTTTTGGTCCTGATCTTATCAGAGATTCCGAAGAGAAGGTCAAGTTGATTCGTGACAGACTCAAGATAGCTCAGTCGAGACAGAAGAGTTATGCGGATAGTAAACGCAAGGAGGTAACGTACGAAGTGGGAGACCGAGCATATCTCCGTGTGTCTCCACTTCGAGGAATCAAGAGGTTCGGTGTTAAAGGAAAGTTAGCACCCAGATTCATAGGCCCATACCAAATTCTTGAATGCAGAGGAGAAGTTGCATTCAAGCTGGAATTGTCGGAAGGACTATCAGGAGTTCACGATGTCTTTCATGTTTCCCAACTGAAGAAATGCCATGCTGAGATGGCTGATATCCCTTTGAGAGACACAGTGCCCCTAGAGGCCATACGGCTTGACAGTGATCTGACTTATGAGGAGAAGCCTATCAGGATTCTCGAGACTGCCAACAGAGTTACCCGCAGCAAGATCATCAAGTTTTGCAAGGTTCTGTGGAGTCATCATACCGAGGAGGAAGCCACCTGGGAACGAGAAGAAGACCTCCGTCGAGACCAGCCGCACCTATTTTCTAGCCAACCCGAATCTCGAGGACGAGATTCATCTTAAGGTGGGTAGGTTTGTAACATCCCAAATTTTCAATTTGGAATGTTTTACAATTATAGCTAAGCATCTACTGCATTTTGATTGAAATTGAGTGGCATTTGAAAATTCAGAGGCATTTGAGTTCTGTTTGAATTTGAATTTATTTCAACCTGGCATTTGAGTTTCATTTCAAAAATTCCTGACAAAATACTTTGATCAAAAAATATGAGAGGAGGTAACATGACACCCCAAAAGTCAGAAGAAAATAATGCCAAAATAAATTGAATTCAAAATTTGTTCTATTTGGAATTTTCAGAAAAATGTTTTTAATAAAGTTTTTATTTTGCCTTGGAAAAATAGTTCATCATTTAGGATTTATTTTTCTGATCTTTTTTATATATAATATGTATATGTAATATTTTTATTTATTTTCTAGTAATTACTTTCTTCCTCTGTTTAATAAAAAAAATTAGAAAAACCCCGGCGGCCCATCTCTCACTCTCTCTCTCTCGCTCTCTTTCTATTTTTTTTCCAGCCGGCGCGGCCCACTTAGCCCCTCTAGCCACGCCCGGCCTGCCCCGCGCCGAACCCCCTCCGAACCGGTCGCCCGACCGCATCGCCTCTCCCCACGCCCACTGACCACCGGGGCCCGCACTCATCTTCCACCTCCGAAAACCCCGCGCCCGTATCTCGCCAGCACCCGACGCCGGCCACGCCCGATTCTCGCTAAACCCTAGCCCGCGTCAATCTCCTCCCCAAGAAACCTGCCCTATAAATACCTACGCCTCTCCTCTCTCGATCCCCTTCGAAAACTCTCGCCAAAACCCCCCACGTCCGCCGTACTCGTCGTTCCGATCTCGCCGGCCGATACTACTTCCGCCGCGAATACGACGCCAGTGTGCTTCCCCAGCTCCTCTTGTTTCGGCCATCGGCCTAGCTCATCGTCGCGCATTGCTTTGACAAATTTTTGTCCACGGTTTCTGCCTACAGGGAGCTACTCGAGCTCACCGCCCTCGTCAGAGCCCGAAGCTCCGCCACTTCACCACGTCGCCGTCCGTCGCCCCTGTTCTCCATCGACTACACCCCGACTTCGTCTCGCTCCGCTGCATCTCCCCGACCACTCCTCCGTCGCCCTCGACCACCGGAACGCCGCCCACCTCGATGCCCGAGCCGCCGCTGCCTCCATCGCCGTCGACCTCCCCTCTGTAAGCGCCGGCGAAAGCCCCACCGTCCGATCTTCATCCAGTGGCTAGGATAGATCGTTTTTATTTTTATTTTAGGCCAAATCGTTTTTCTGTAGGGCTCGGTTAACCGCTCCGAATGCTCGCGCGCACAACCCCTTAGCCCAATTAGAATCTGCCACGTAGCCGTCGCCCGATCGGTAGCGTTTTTCTTTTATTTTCGTTTCTGTTTTCAAAAAACAATAGTTTCAGTTTTAGAAAATTCATATCTATTAGGATTTTTAGTGTTTTGATTTGATTCCTTTTGCACTAGATTAGAAATTTTATGAAGTTTCTGTAGATCTCAAGTTTGACTAGATTTGAAAGTTTGAATTTGAATTTGCATGGTATTTGCTTGAATCACTAGATTGGGTATAACTTGAGCTAGGAATATTATTTTTGAGTGATTCTTTTTGCTACTGGCTCTTTGTTACTTTGTTTATCAGTAGAATTTAATTGGTGAATTTTATGATTAGTTAAAAATTAGGTTTTACGAAAACAGTACTGTTTTAATGGTTTATAGGTTTTGTGTTATTTATGTTAATTTTAATTGCTCTAAAATGTTTTCCTTAGTTCTTTTTGACGTTTTTGTTTAGTTTCTGTTAAGTTGTCAGTAGCTAATTTATTTGTAGTAAAAAAATATTTTTGTGTATTTTATTTCTTTTATCTTGCTAGAAAACTTGTTTTGAGCTTTATAGGAGTTTTACAAATGATTTTACTGTGATTCGTTTTGCATAAAATTTTCTATGTGTTTTTATTTCTGTTATTTAGTAATAAAAATATTTTTGTTTCTGTTAAAATTTATTTAGTGGCAGAAAACTTTTGTAGCTTGTTTTACTTGTAGTAAGCCTTTGCATTGAGTTTTATTGCTTTCTTTGGTTTTGTTTTTGGTTTTCTTTGTGTGTTTCATTGTTTGTTTTATTATTAGTTTTACTTGCTGTTATGTTATTATTTTAGTGTGATGGTATGCTTATGTATGTCTTGTTTGTTTCGATAGAGTATCCGGAGTGCGAGGCTTGTTACTACGAGTCTTTAGAGTTTGAAGATCGTCATCAAGGCAAGTCATTTGATCATGTATTTTATTACCTATGATTTTTATTGCATTAGTTGTTATCCTCCCCACCATGCATGCAAGTAGGTGAATTTTGAGTTATGTTCTTGAGTAGTATCATGTGGTAGGTTGAACCCAAATCCCCATGTTACCAATGCCCGGGAACATTGTAGTTAGTTTTGCTATGCTTCGTAGACGGGGTTGGTTGAGTGAATTACATGAGAGTTGTGAGAGTAAATTGATGACTACAACCCCAAGACTTCAAGATTCTCAAGACGGACTTCAATTCACTACTGGGTGGAGGACGGTTTGATGGGCACCCTGGAGCAACCAGTGGATGGCCGGGATGCATGGAGAAGCGCGATGACATCTTGCGGAAAGCTTCACCCAGCCACGAAGAGACGGATGGATATACCTTGACCGGAAGCTTACCTGTGCAGCCACAAGTCACTATGGGCTCTGGCTTGGTCGACCCTAGGTGTGACTCTAGACGGACGGTGCCAGCAGATGTAGAAGAACGGTAGGAAATGGATGGGCACCGGCAGTGTCCTAGAGGAACTCTATGGAAGACCATGTTTCGTTTGTCCCGTCTTCAAACACCATGCAGTGCGAGGACATAAAGGAGGGAACGATTCTTGCGGGTAAAGTGCACAAGACTCTGCAGAGTGAAACCTAATCGATTAGCTGTGTCCCCGCTTACGGACATCTGAGACTCTGGAATTGGACTTATTCGGAACTCTCAACACCAATCATAATTAATTAATTGCTGGGTTAATAATGATTTCGGGTATGAGACCCTGGTTGGCGAAACCATCTCATTAACAACAAATACTTTGTAGTAATTGCAAGCAAGTCCTTTTGTTGTAGGGAAAAATTTGCTTTTCGCAAAAACTTAAACTTAGAGCCCCATAGCCAAATTGCATATAGTGATAGCATTTATTTATTGTTTTCTCTCTGTGACTTGCCGGCATATTCAAAATGCTGACCTACACAGCTGCAATGTCTCATGTTGCAGAGGTTTATTCCGACCAGGAGTGAGGCTACGATCTACGCTCGGTGATTGCCCTTTGGAGTTGGATGGACTCGCTTTTCGTCTACGCCTCCGCAGTAGTTTATCTCATGAGTTGGCCTTCGGCCGAATTTATTCTGATGTAATAAAGACTCGATATGAGATTTGATGTAATAAATCAGGTGTGATTGAACTTCAATATTTTCATCAATGTACTGTGTGTGCCAGCATGATGTTGGGATGGTACAGTTACACAGAGACTTGACCGTTTTCGGGTCGGGTCGCTACAATCATCAATCAACCCATAGGACAAAACGAATCTACTGAAACATCATAGGATTGCCACACATCATTGGATAATAATATGTAGCGTTAAGCACCATGTTTAAGTAGAGATTACAGCGGGGAGAAGAGGTGTTACACCGCTGCTTAGAGGGGGAGAGAGTTGGTGTTGACGGCGGCGAAGTTATTGGTGTAGATCACCGTCACGATGATTGCACCGGCGGCGTTCCGGGTCCACCGGGAGAGAGGGGGAGAGAGCCCCCCTTCGTCTTCTTCTTCCTTAGCCTCCCCCTAGATGGGAGGAGAGTTCCCCCTCTGGTCCATGGCCGCCATGGCTTTCGGAGGGGAGGAGCCCCTCCAAGATTGGATCTTTCTCTCTGTTTCTCTTCTCTTTCACGCTCCTGTTTTCTGGCCGAAAACCGTTTCTTATATTCCCGGAGATCCGTAACTCCGATTGGGATGAAATTTTGAGGGGATTTTCTTCCGGATATTATCTTTCTTGCGGCAGAAGAAGGGCCCCAACCACCTTACAGGGGCGCCACAAGCCTGCCTGGGGCGCCCAGGGTAGGGGGCGCGCCCCTCGAGCTTGTGGGCCCCTCGAGCATCATCTTGCGTTGATTCTTTTTCCCAAAAATCACATATATTCCAAAATAAATCTCCGTAAATTTTTATCGCGTTTGGACTTCGTTTGATATGGATTTTCTGCGAAATGAAAAACATGCAACAAACAGGAACTGGCACTGGGCACTCGATCAATATGTTAGTCCCAAAAATAATATAAAATGTTGCCAAAAGTATGTGAAAGTTGTAGAATATTGGCATGAAACAATCAAAAATTATAGATACGACGGAAACGTATCAGCATCCCCAAGCATAATTCCTGCTCGTCCTCGAGTAGGTAAATGATAAAAAGATAATTTTTGATGTGGAATGCTACCTAACATAATCTTGATCATATAATCTAATCATGGCATGAATATTAAAATACGAGTGATTCAAAGCAATAGTCTATAATTTGATATAAAGACATCAATACTCAGGCATACCAACAAACAATCATGCCTTTCAAAATAAAAATGCTAAATAATGCTATCCCTAGCCCGTCATGCTCAATCATTGATCCAGTTACGATGTACACAACATTAACTATACTCAATGCATAAAAATGACAACAGTGCTCTCCAAATGGTGCTAGAATGAGAAGGTGATGATTCTCAATATCTTCCATGCTAAACACATTATAGGTGGTTCCCAAGCGGAAAGGTAAAGTTTACTCCCCCTCAACCATTCAAACACAAGCCATGGCTAGCCGAATCAACTTTCTGGGGGAGTTTGTTTCATTATATATTTTTTTCATTTTGATTACAGGACTGGGCATCCCAATTACCAGTCTCTCTCGTGCAATGACAAGTGAATAAACACCCATCGTGAGAATAACCCGCTTAGCATGGAAGATACTGACCACCCCCTGCCGCTCCATGAGCGGTACGGGCACACAAAACAGATGCTTATTTGAATGATTAGAGGTGGCACATGCAAATTTACTTGGAACGGCAGAGTAATACCGCATATAGGTAGATATGGTGGACTCATCTGGAACAACTTTGTTTTAAGGATTTGGATGCACAAGCAGTATTCTCGCTTAGTACAGGTGAATGTTAGCAAATAGATGGAGAAGTGATCAACTAGAGAACGACAATGGTCATAATCATGCATTGCGAATAATTAACATTGGATACTAACATGAGTAGGATATAACTTCGTCGCATAACTATACGTGCATGCTTCGGGAGTCACAGACCTTAACATCAATATTCTTACTAAACCGCAATCATTCACTAGTACCTCCCACATATCACCATCTTAATATCGCAAAAGTATTGCAAGGAATCAAACTTATCATATTCAGTGATCTACAAGTTTTATGTAGGATTTTATGACTAACCACGTGAATGACCAATTCCTGTTGACTCTCTAAATAGATATAAGTGAAGCATGAGAGTTTAATTATTTCTACAAAAGACTTGCGCACTCTCTAATAAATATAAGTGAAGCAAAAGAGCATTCTACAAATAACAGTTTTCTATATGTGGAGAAACAGGCATCCAAACTTCAAATGATATAAGTGAAGCACATGAAGCATTCTATAAAGCCATACTCAAAAGATATAACTGAAGTGCAAAGAGCATTCTATAAATCAACCAGGACTATCTCATACCAGCATGGTGCATTATTAAAAGAAAAATAAAATGCACACGACTCTCCAAGAATTTACGCATATCATGTGAGCAAAACAAAAACCGAAACAAACCGATAATTGTCGAAGAAAGATGGGATGCCTTCCGGGGCATCCAGTCTCCTTGAATATTTACTTGGGGTGCCTTGGGCATCCCCAAGCTTGAACTCTTGCCTCTCCTTATTCTCCTCATATCGATACATCCTCGGTCTTCGCACACTTCATCCACACAAAACTTAACCGAACTTTTTATTAGAGGGGTTAGTACATACCCATCATGTCCTGTTGTAACATTATTGTATAATTATAATCAAACATTACCCTCTGTATGCTATCAAAATTCTATTACTCCCAAGTCAATGGGGCTCAACAAGATTTCAAACATACGCAAATAAAGAAACTATAACAGCAATCTGTGAAAACAGGACAGTCTGTAAATATGCAAATGAAACATACACTTCTGTAACTCAAACAATTCTGAAAAATTAGGATGTGATAAAAAAATTTGCATAGAAGTACTGTGTAAAAATTTCAGAATTTTTGCATGTTCCAGTAAATTATAGAAATTCAAACACTACAGCAAAAGTTTCTGTTTTTGCACTGCACACACCAAACAAGCAATTTAATCATCCTAAAGGTAAATCTTGGCACATTATTTTTATAATACAATGGATTTGTACAAGGGGATAATTATTTTTGTGAGAAACTTGCATGAAAAATTCTACATTGTTTCCATGAGCACGAACACAAGTGTTCAAGGTCGACCCTCACTTCTTCAATGCATAACCTTCCAATCGCTTCTCTTTTTGAGAAAGTTTTAGGTTCCTCTCAATTTTTTTTAGTTTTTAAACTTTTTAAAAGCACACAACAGAATAAAATGACTCTCTAAAACTTCCGGATTGTCTCCCAGGCAGCGCTTTCTTTAAAGCCATTAAGCTAGGCATATAGTGCTCAAGTAATTGATCCACCCAGATCCCAAGGTATATCAAAGCCAATTTTAATTAACAATGATTTGTAATTTAGTAGTGAGCACAAAGCAACATATATCATGCAATGACGAAGTCTAACTCTCTTCCTATGCATCGCCATGTCATAAAGAACAATTCATGCACATCAAGTAAAGGCCAATGCAAAGTATAAACGGTTTCTTGCAATTTTATCGTACTAGAAACATAGAGAGGTGGAGGTGTAGTTCCTCTCTCATAATAATTGCAATTAGGAGCAGCAAGCACATGCATATTATATCCATCAAAATCATCATGTGCAATGGTAAAACGCAACCCATCAATATAATCCTTAATAAGCACAAACTTCTCCGATATAGTGTACTTAGGAGAATTCAAAAAGATAATAGGACTATCATGTGTGGGTGCAATAGCAACAATTTCATGTTTAACATAAGGAACTATAGCAAGTTCATCTTCATAAGCATAATTCAAATTGGCATCATGGCCACAAGCATCAATTTCATCAAAAAGGGATATTTCAAACGAATCCAAGGGATCATAGCAATTATCATAGCATTCATCCTTCGGTAAGCACGAAGGGAAATTAAATAATGTACGAGTTAAAGAGTTACTCTCATTAGAAGGTGGGCACGGATGATCAATCCGCTCTTCCTCCCTTTGTTCTTCGCTCTCCTCCTCATCTTTTTCATCTAATGAGCTCATAGTTTCAACAATTTCTTCTTGCATAGATTCCTGCAAAATATTAGTCTCTTCTTGGATAGCGGAGGCGTCCTCAATATATTCTTTAACATAAGCATTAGAAGCATAGTTTTCATAGCAATATTTAAGTATGGCAAAATTTTCAGAATTGTAAAGAGTAGCATCATACTTTTCATTCAAAGAAGCAATTTCATAGGCACCCTTAAAAGCAAGAAATTCTTCTATTTGTTCAATATCATAGTAACTATAAACACCCTTGGCATAAGAAGATAAGATTCCATTATCCTTAAACTCACATTGGAAGGAAAGGTGTTTTTTAGGGTCTTTAGAACAACAAGTAAAATCATGTATTTCGCATAAATTCCAAGCATAGCATTGCAAACGATTAATTTGATCCAATAAAAGTTTCCCTTTTTGAGACAAGCGGTGTCGCACAAAATAAGCATGCTCATCTAATGATTTTCTCTCAACTAAGCTAGTTGGGTTTTCAGCACGAGCACAAAGGGATCGAAGATGATCCAAGCAGAAAGTTTCAGCGGTATGATAGATTTTCGGTGGTTCTTCAACCATTGGTTTAGCAAGTACAAGTAATTTTTTTCGTATTTTACGTTTCCTACCCATAACTAAAGATAGAAAACAAGAGCACAAAATAAAAAACTACTTAGTGGAACAGAAAATAAAAACTACTTAGTGATAAAGCAAACAAGCGCACACGAGAATATTCACCCCACGCTATTGCTCCCCAGCAACGGCGCCAGAAAAAAGTCTTGATAACCCACAAGTATAGGGGATCAGTTGTAGCCTTTCTCGATAAATAAGAGTGTCGAACCGAACGAGGGGCTAAAGGTAGAATCAATATTCCCTTCAAGTTCTATCGACCACCGATACAACTCTACGCACACTTAACGTTTGCTTTACCTAGAACAAGTATGAAACTAGAAGTACTTTGTAGGTGTAATGCTAGAACTACTTCGCAAGAATAAAACTAGGAATACTTAGCGAGAATAACACTACGAGTGATTTGCAAGATAATAAAAGTTAGTTGTTTAGTAGAAAGCTTTTGTAACACAAGAGAAGGATTTGTTCCTAGGCAATCGATAACTAGACCGGTAATCATTATTGCAATTTTATATGAGGGAGAGGGATGAGCTAACATACTTTCCATACTTGGATCATATGCACTTATGGTTGGAACTCTAGCAAGCATCCGCAACTACCAAAGATCATTAAGGTAAAACCTAACCATAGCATTAAGTAACAAGTCCTCTTTACTCCCATACGCAACAACCCCCTTACTCGGGTGTAAGCTTCTGTCACTCTAGCCGCCCACTATAAGAGAATTATGAATGTATTGCAAACCCTACAGCGGGAATCCCTCACGCTTGCGTGACAAGGAGGGCACCATAGGACAGCACCAAAATAAAACATACAACTCAAACCAATCACGATCATCAATCAACCCATAGGACAAAACGAATCTACTCAAACATCATAGGATTGCCACACATCATTGGATAATAATATGTAGCATTAAGCACCATGTTTAAGTAGAGATTACAGCGGGGAGAAGAGGTGTTACACCGCTGCATAGAGGGGGAGAGAGTTGGTGTTGACGGCGGCGAAGTTGTTGGTGTAGATCGCCGTCACGATGATTGCACCGGCGTCGCTCCGGCGCCACCGGGAGAGGGGGAGAGAGCCCTCCTCCTTCTTCCTCTTCCTTAGCCTCACCCCTAGATGGGAGGAGAGTTCCCCCTCTGGTCCATGGTTTCCATGGCTCCCAGAGGGGAGGAGCTCCTCCGAGATTGGATCTCTCTCTCTCTCTGTTTCTCTTCTCTTTCGCGCTCCTGTTTTCTAGCCGAAAAGCGTTTCTTATATTCCGGGAGATCCGTAACTCCGATTGGGCTGAAATTTTGAGGGGATTTTCTTCTGGATATTATCTTTCTTGTGGCAGAAGTAGGGCCCCAACCGCCTTATAGGGGACCACATGCCTGCCCGGTGCGCCCAGGGTAGGGGGGCGCGCCCCTCGACCTTGCGGGCCCCTCGAGCATCGTTGTGACGCCCCTGCTCGACCGTGCACTAATCATACACGCAAACGTGCACGCTCGAGATCAGAGACTCACGGGAAGATATCACAACACAACTCTAAACTCAAATTAAACATAAATCTTCATATTACAAACCAGGGGTCACGATGACTCGAATACATAAGTCATACAAACAATATTATCTGGGTACAGACATAGTTAGTCAAGTTTGCCTTAAGAAGGCTAGCACAAACAGCGACACTGATCGAAAAGGCGAAGGCCTCCTGCCTAGGGCCTCCGAACTACTCCTGGTCGGCGGGCTCAACGTAGTAGTAGGTGCCTCCGGGGATCTCCTGCTCCTGGGCTCCGTCGTCTGATCGCAGCAACCGGGTATGGGGAAAAAGATTGCAAAGCAACCGTGAGTACTCATCCAAGGTACTCGCAAGACTGACATTAGAACTATACTAATTATGCATCGGTATCAAGGGAATGGGGCTATATCTTTGGACTAAACTGCAGAATGCCAGAACAGAGGGGGGAAGGCCTAGCCTATAGAAGACTAGCATCTTGAAGCAATCTTGCAGCATCAGAAGAGAGTAGAACAAGATAATATATAATCAATCATATTTTAGTAATGCCTTGGGATCCTTCCTCGACTACCCTGTGAGAAAGTGATCCCGAGAGCAGTAGTAACAGTTTAATAATGTAACAGTATCCGTTTGTAGTTGTAGCAGATCAAGATACAACTCTGAGCGTCCTGTTACCGTGGACACGGCTATTCGAATAGATAACTTCCCTGCAGGGGTGCACTACTATTACCCAACATGCTCGATCACATCTGGCCGGTCACACTTGCTGGGTAATGCCCGGCCTCGGGTGATCGACACGACGTAGTCCTACCTAGGCTCAGCAGAGAGGTCAACACGCCGGTCTAAATCCTAAGTGCGAAGGGGTCTTGGGCCATCGCCCTTTGCACTCCTGCACATTACGTGGCTGGTCGGGGCCCAGGCGCGACACTGTATACACAAGTGACGTAACCAGCCCACCCCAACGATCAGCCCGCATCTCTGAACTGTGACATCTGAAGAGCTTTCGGCTGATACATACGACGTAGAGGGCCCCATTAAACCATTATCCCACGTGGTGGTAGTGCGTATAGGCACGTAGCCAGCTCAAATCAAATACCCAAATCCGTTAGGCGTGTTTAGTAACCCGCGAGGACGAACAGGATCGCTGTCGCTCCGACTTGATAACACACGGACCACGACCAAGGACCAGGCCCACCTCTCTCCTAGGTGGTCTCTGCCTGCCCTGTCGTTCCGCCATAATATCACTCGCGGGTGCTCTTGGAGCCGACCCGTCTTTAACATTATTCTCTCGCGGGCACTCTTGGAGCCGGCCCGACTTTAACAGTTTAAATTATTGCAGTAATGTAACATTTTCGTGATCATCACCCAGAGTGATCACGACCCGATAACAAGCATGGCAAACGGACAAGGGTGAAGGGCCAATTGATGAAACATAGCATACCTAACTAAGCATCATAGGATAGCAGGTAAGGTATCAATAGCAGGCGACGAAATTAGGCTATGCATCAGAATAGGAGCTATCGGAGCAACAACAGAAGCAATTCTAATGCAAGCATAAGAGAGAAAGAATGGGCGATATCTGGATGATCAAGGGGGTTTTGCTTGCCTGGAAGCTCTGCTGAAGGGGTCTGGTCGTCGACGACGTAGTCGTACTCTGAAGTGTCGTCGGCAGTCTCGGGGTCTATCAGGAGAGAAGGAGGGGGAAGAAACAATAAATACACGGCAAACAATGCAACAGGGGTGCATGACATGCCTAAATGATATGCAGGGGTGATATAATGCATCTCTAATTATTTTAGATGATTTAGGAATTTATTTGGAATTATTTTATCAGGGTCATGCACTGTTCATTTTTCGGAAACAGGCAAAAAGTTCCATGTTCATCATGTTAGAGGGGTGTGGCAGGTATGGGGGTGGCATATTCGAATTCTTCATATTTTTCTGATCATTTTTCATATATAAATTATTTTCATCCGAGTTATGGTTTATTTTATATGATTTTTCAAAGTTTTTATCATTTTCTGGAATTTCTGGAATTATTTAATTTGAATTATCCGAAACAGTGACAGGTGACGTCAGCATGACGTCAGCGGTCAATTCTGGTTGACTGAAGTCAAACCTGACCAGTGGATCCCACTGGTCAGTGACTGATTAACTAACCAGGGGTTTATTTTATTTAATTAAGTTAATTAACAGGTAGGACCTAGTAGTGAGTGATTGTTTAGTAATTAAATTAATTAACTGATTAATTAACATTTTATTTATTTACAAAATCATTTAAATTTAAGTGGGACCCGCATGTCAGTGGCGGGGCCAGCCCAGTCAGCAGTTGACCCAGTCAACTGGGTCAACTGGGGCCCATGGGGCCCAGCGGTCAGTGGCACAGAGCGTTTCACGTCGGCGCCACGTCGAACGGCGACCGGAGTCGCGCCGGCGAGCTGTTCCGCGGCGAGGCTCGCCGGACTTGGCCGGAAAATGGCCACAGGCGGCCGTTTGCCGCGGGGCTAGGTGCGTTCGGCTGTGGGCGGAGTCGCGCTTCCAATCGCGGTGGTCTCGCGACCTGGGACGGCCGAAGTCGGTGCCGGCGACGACGGCAGACGGCGGATTCGTCGGGCTCGATCGGGCACTTGGCTGCGGCTCGCTTTCGAGCGTTCTAAGCGGCTAGGCGAGGCCTACGCGATGCGGCGAAGCTAACGGGCACGAGCCCGTGACCAAATGGTCAACGGAAACTCGCCGGTGACGAGCTCATGCGGCGGTGGGTTCGGGCACTACGAGGACGGCGTCTACAGGCAGCAAACGCAAGCGCTAGTAGGGGGAAAACGGAGGGGCGGCTCACATCGTTGCTGGGAAGGCCCGGGGAGGACAGAGGAGCTCGGGGCGGCGCGAATCGACGGGAAGGAGCTCCGATGTGCAACGGCGTAGACGAGGTCGAAGGCATCGATCTGGGGCTCGGCCGGTCGAACGGGACGGCGTAGGCGAAGTGGGCGACGACGGCGAGTCCGGTGGACAGGTCAGCGAGGCGAGGCGGCGACGGTGGCCGTGCGATCTAGTGAGGCGCAGCCATGGCTGCGTCGGGCGAAGTCAAATGCAAGCGAGGGGGAGAGCGAGGGGCGATCTGGGGGTGGCTAGGGTTTGCAGGGAGTGAGGGGTGGCCTGCGACGTCCTTATCCACACGGGGGAGCCACGGGATGCTCGACAACGAGCATCCGGCGCTCTGGACGGCCGTGCGCGCTCGGGCGCCCTGCCTCTGTCGAGAGGTTAGGGAAAGTCCGAGCGTGGTGGGCTGGGCCGCACTGTAGGCCACTTAGGCCCAATCCACCAGTGCGTTTCTGTCTTTTTCCTTTTTATTTTTCTGTTTTGTTTTGTATTTCTATTTTGCATTTTCTTTTTGCTCCAAAAGACTTTTGTAAAATGTGTAAATTGTCTCTATAATTATTATGCAATATATAACACTGCCAGAAAATGGTTTGGAGGTAAAGTGTTTTCATTTTAATTTTTATTAAATTAGGAGGGATTGAATGGTGTTGTTTTGGTACTGTTTTAGGATGTTAGAGTCATTTAAATAATTCAATTGATGTTGATTTTCATTTTATAATTGCTTTGGGAATATTTGCAATATTATGAACATTTTAGTTCCTGAATTTGAACGACTTTTAAATTCACTTTAAATTTGAATTTCAATTCGAACTGGAATTTGAAATGAAATATGATCCAAATGGTGATCAAGCACTGTTAATCATGGTGACTTGGCATTATCAAAAGGGTGATCACTGTAGATTAATACATGGGGATGTTACAATTCTCCTCCTCTAAAAGAAATTCTCGTCCCGAGAATTAAGAGGTAGGTTGAAAGAGAGCGGGGTATCCTTCACGAAGACGATCTTCGCATTCCCAAGTGGCTTCATCTTCAGAATGATTCGACCACTGAACCTTAAGGAACTTGATTGCCTTCTGACGGGTTCGACGTTCGGCTTGATCAAGAATGCGGATCGGATACTCTTGATAAGAAAGATCCTCTTGCAGTTCAAGCACTTCATGATCCACTGCTCGGATAGGATCCTTGAAGCAGTGGCGGAGTTGCAACACATGGAAGACATCATGAACTTGAGAAAGGTTCGGCGGCAATTCCAATTGATATGCCACTTCTCCTCATCGGGCGAGGATACGGAACGGGCCAATGTAGCGAGGAGCTAACTTGCCCTTGATCCCAAATCGATGAGTGCCCTTCATCGGAGTGACGCGGAGGTAAGCTTATTCGCCAGGTTGATAGACCATTACCTGGTGTTTTCGGTCATAATTGCTCTTCTGACGAGACCGAGCAGCTTTCAAATGTTCACGGACAATGCAGACTTGTTCTTCAGCTTGTTGGATAATTTCCGGACCGAAGAGTGGCCGTTCCCCAGTTTCTGACCAATTCAGAGGGGTTCGGCACTTACGTCCATAGAGAACTTCAAAGGGTGCCATCTTAAAACTAGCCTGATAGCTATTGTTGTATGAGAATTCAGCATACGGGAGAGATTCCTCCCATTTCTTACCGAATGAGATGACACAAGCTCGAAGCATATCTTCAAGCACTTGATTGACGCATTCAACTTGTCCTTGTGACTGGGGGTGAAAATCGGTGCTGAAGGACAGATGAGTTCCCATAGCATCTTGGAAACTGTTCCAAAATCTTGAGGTAAAGAGGTTGCCACGGTCTGAACTGATCTCCAACGGAACACCGTGGAGTGACACAATTCTGGAAACATATAAGTCTGCTAACTGACTAGCAGTGATTGTCTCCTTGACTGGCAGAAAGTGAGCAACCTTGGAGAATCGGTCAATGACGACAAAAATAGCATCGTGACCCTTCTGTGATCTGGGAAAACCAGTAATGAAATCCTTTTCAACTTTGTCCCATTTCCATTCAGGAATAGCAAGTGGTTGTAGAGTTCCAGCAGGCCTTTGATGTTCTGCTTTGATGCGACGGCAAACGTCACACTTCGCAACATAGCGAGCAATGTCTCGCTTCATATCAGGCCACCAGTATCTCTGTCGAATGTCTTGGTACATCTTGGTGCTACCGGGGTGAATTGACAAAGGTGTATCATGTGCTTCTTTCATAACATCCGAACGAGAGTCCAGGTTGTGCTTTCTGGGGACCACTAGGCGGCCTTTGAAGAACAAGGCACCATCATCATCAACATGGTAGAATGAAGAATTTCCCATGGAGTGGTATTTCTTAATCTTCTCAACTTCAGAGTCATATTTCTGCCTTGTCTTGATGTTGCACTCGAGGTCCGGTTCAACACCAGGGTACTGAGATAACCCTGAGGAACAATGTGAAGGTTCAACTTGCGAAGTTCTTCATAAAGAAGGGGTTGTGCTTGCTGAACCGTGAGGTTATTGCAATAAGACTTGCGACTCAAAGCATCCGCCATTACATTAGCCTTGCCAGGGGTATAGGAGATATCCATGTCATAGTCAGCTATGGTCTCGAGCCACCTTTGTTGACGGAGGTTCAAATCTGGTTGGGTATACAAATATTTCAGACTTTGGTGGTCCGTGTATATCTCGCAATGATTACCAAGGAGGTAATGTCACCACAACTTCAGAGCATAGATAACTGATGTTAACTCGAGATCATGTGTTGGATACTTATCTTCGTGTGGACGCAACTGACGAGAGCCATAAGCAATCACCTTGTGCTCTTGCATTAGGACACAGCCTAATCCTTGACGGGATGTGTCGCAATATATCACAAAGTCTTTGCGAGTATCTGGGGGTGCTAGCACTGGGGTAGATGTCAACTTATCTTTAAGTGTCTGAAAACTTTCTTGGCACTTTTTCATCCACTCAAACTTCTTGCCTTTGTGAAGCAAATCAGTCAGTGGCTTAGCAATTTTGGAGAAGTTCTCGACGAAACGGCGACAATAGCTAGCAAGACCGAGAAAACTTCTGACTTGCTTAACATTCTTTGGGGGAGTCCAGTCAAGAATAGCCTGAACTCATTCTGGGTTAATAGCAATGCCATCTTTGGAAATCACATGACCAAGATAGGTCACCTCAGATAACCAGAATTCACACTTGGAAAATTTGGCATACAGTTGATGTTCTCGAAGTTTCTCCAATACAAGCCGAAGATGTTCGGCGTGTTCTTCTTCATTCTTGGAAAATATAAGGATATCATCCAAATAAACCATGACGAATTTGTCAAGGTAGTCCATGAAGTTATAGTTCATCAATCGAGAGAAGGTTGCTGGAGCATTAGTTAATCCGAAGGACATGACGGTGTACTCGTATGATCCATAACGGGTAACGAAGGTGGTCTTCGGAATATCCTCTTCACGAACTCGGATATGATGGTAACCCAACCTTAAGTCGAGTTTAGAGAACACAGAGGATCCAGCAAGTTGATCATAAAGATCGTTGATCCGGGGAAGTGGATATTTGTTCTGGATTGTAGCTTGGTAAATAGGCCGATAGTCCTGGACCAATTGGTTCGTTCCATCCTTCTTCTTAACAAAGAGAGAAGGTGCTCCCCAGGCAGAGGAACTTGGACGAATGAAGCCTTTACGAAGTGATTTGTCGATTTCCTCCTTAAGCTCAAGGAGTTGATGCGGTGGCATCTTGTAGGGGCGCTTAGCAATAGGGGTGGTGTCTGGTTTCAAGTCGATGACGAATTCAAAGACTCTAACAGGGGGTATTCCCGAAAGTTTTTCTGGAAAGACGTCCGGAAAATCACGAACGACTGGAATGTTCTCAATTCCCTCAAGAGGTGAAGCGTTCAAAGCATTCAGAGCATATATCTGAGCTTCGGCATTCCAGATAACTCGGGCAGTGTAGTTCACTATCTCGTCGGAGGGGTGAAGGAGCTGGACGACTTTAGTGGCACAATTGATCAAAGCAATGTGAGCTTTCAACCAATCCATTCCCAGAATGAGGTCTATGGTGGAAGTTTTCAAGATGATGGGTGAAACAAGGAATTCAAATCCCTCGATTTCAACAGTGACATTGCGTGCCATCATGGTGGTTTGACACTGGCCTCCAGGGGTACGGACAACTATTGGTAGGTTCATCTTTTGAAATGCAATGTCATGTGCTAATGCAAATGCTTCTGTCATGAATGAAAGCGATGCTCCCGAATCAAATAAAATAGAAGCAGGTACTGAGTTAACGAGAAGGGTACCCATCACAGTTTCAGGTTGATCCTGAACTTCTTCAATATCGACGTGGTAAGCTTGTCCACGACCATAAGCAGAAGACCCCGTATTATAGTTGCGGGTCTGGTTGTTGCCACGCCCATTGCCACGGCCAGTAGGAGGAAGTGCCAACTGAGTCTGATTCTAGCGGCAATCCTTGGCAAGGTGACCTGAGCGGCAACACTTGAAACACAGACCATCTTCAGGACGAAGAGGAGCAGCTTGAGCTCTCGGCTGCCTCGATGGTGGAGGAGGCAGACGGGGTGCCACATAGGAAGGCCTCAGCGCAGGGGCAGTTGGACGATACATGTTGTTGGGAATCCAGATTTTACGCCTTTGTCCTGAGCTCGAAGATGAGCCAATGTCATGATTGCGCTTGAGTGATTCCCTATGTTCCATCTGAGCGGTCTCAACCTGGATAGCCTTGTTCACCAGAGTGGCGAAGTCGGTGAAGTCATGAACAACAAGTGCAAGCTTGAGGTCTGGGTGGAGTCCATCGCGGAATTTCTCCTGTCTG
This sequence comes from Elymus sibiricus, assembly GCA_039707655.1. Taxonomy (NCBI): domain Eukaryota; kingdom Viridiplantae; phylum Streptophyta; class Magnoliopsida; order Poales; family Poaceae; genus Elymus; species Elymus sibiricus. Next base: position 179,752,972 of record CM077670.1, read on the forward strand.
CGTGCATCTGTGGCAATGTCTTCTTCAGCATAGCGGGACAGGTTAAGGAATTCCCGCTGATAAGCTTCGACAGTCTTACTGCCCTGAGTAAGGTTGCGAAACTCTCTTTTCTTCCGGTCCATGATTCCTTGAGGAATGTAACGGGCACGGAAAGCAGTATGAAACTTGATCCAGGTAACGACTGTCCCAGCAGGTAGTGAACTCCTGTGGGTGTGCCACCATTGAGCAGCGGCACCCTTCAAGAAGTAGGACGCGAAGGTGACAAATTTGGCGGGGGCGACATTGGTAGACTCCATCTCGTAGGTGATGTCGCGAAGCCAGTCATCAGCATCCAGTGGCTGTTCAGAGTTGCAAAAAATAGTAGGGCTGAGATGCACAAACTCCTGCAGATTTATTGCGGCAGGTTGCTGATTCTGAGCATTCCAGTTCTGGTGTGGAAACTGAGCCATGATCCCAACCATGAACTGGTGGTTCAGCTCGAATTGCTGCATCATAGCTGCCATATAGTCTGGCAGTGGTGGCTGCTCGGGAGCACGGCCACGACCACGACCACCTGGTATAACCATCCTGCTAAAGATTTAACAGGGGGTAGTTTAGTAAAAACAACTGCAAGTGTCTTAGAGACAAACATGATGTAACACGACAATGAATAATTAGTGCAATAGATACATAACAGTAGTCAATTAAGACATACAGATCCATACACAGAGTCGGTTACACGCGGACAGCATAAGTTCGGAAAATTAAACAGCTAGACATACTAGGCGGCGCGTAGGCACGCGGTGAGGAATACAACAACGGGACATAGCAAAGGCTACATCAACGTCGGGGAAAACCACTGAAACCAGGTAACTGCAGGTGCGGACGATGAGTGTCCATGGCAGAAAAGTCTTGCGCTCCGTGAGCACTCTGATGCAGAACCCGATCTCGAACAGGAAGAAGAGGTCCACGTGCGGGTGTGTGACCTCCAACAGCAGGCCAATCAATACCTGTAGGCATCTGAGTCCTGCGCGGGTAAAGGATGTACTCTGGATGTATCCCTGGACGAACAGCTGGTAGCAACTGTGTCATAGCATCGTAGAGACGTGCTCGAGTGGCAAACAACTCGACGGCAAGAGCCCGGGCAGTGCGATCCAGAGCCTGAGTGCACTGAATCAAAACCAGCGGGTCGTATCGACGTCGCTCGTAAGGGGCACAGACAGCTGTGTAGTATCTGGTATCATCACCAGCAGGGGCATACGAGATGTATCAGAACTCGGAGTCATCCAAGAGACTATGCTCACCACGAAGATGTGCGACAGCAGAATGGGCAGCGTCATGGACTGCCATATCAATTGTCACGCCGTTACCGTGAAAAGTGTGCAACTCAGTGACGGAGTCGTTCCGCTGATCAAAGATACGAACATCGGCATGGTACTGCTCCTAGTTGAACTCACGGTAATCCTCGTAAACCATGTACTCGGGGTACCAAAGGTAGCCCAGTCTGGTCAGGAGGGCGATCAGGATAGCTGGAAAACCAGTCGCATCACGAGCCCAAGTCCGAAGTACAAGCTGCGTCGCAGGACGCGGCGGAAACAAGCGATCCATCTGAAACAGAGGAAATTTCAAGATTGTCAAATGACAGTGAGTGAATTCTTGCATCGTGCATTCAAGGAAGTAATTTGCAGATAATCAAAGCTCCGGGTGGACGTGATCACGGGAACCTAGAGTCAGAGTTAGTAAATTTTTAACCCGAATAGAAGAGAGAGTAAAATCCTAGAGTAAGGAAGAGGAATAGAAGATCCTAATACCACCCATTGGCGACGTGGGCCCATAAGCCACACAGCCATGTTAATAAAATATAGTTTTCAAAGACTAGACTCAACTTCGACCAAGGAATCGGAAGGGGGCTTCCTACAGGCAGTCGGCTCTGATACCAACTTGTGACGCCCCTGCTCGACCGTGCACTAATCATACACGCAAACGTGCATGCTCGAGATCAGAGACTCACGGGAAGATATCACAACACAACTCTAAACTCAAATTAAACATAAATCTTCATATTACAAACCAGGGGTCACGAGGACCCGAATACATAAGTCATACAAACAATATTATCTGGGTACAGACATAGTTAGTCAAGTTTTACTTAAGAAGGCTAGCACAAACAGCGACACTGATCGAAAAGGCGAAGGCCTCCGGCTAGGGCCTCCGAACTACTCCTGGTCGGCGGGCTCAACGTAGTAGTAGGTGCCTCCGGGGATCTCCTGCTCCTGGGCTCCGTCTTCTGATCGCAGCAACCGGGTATGGGCAAAAAGATTGCAAAGCAACCGTGACTACTCATCCAAAGTACTCGCAAGACTGACATCAGAACTATACTAATTATGCATCGGTATCAAAGGAATGGGGCTATATCTTTGGACTAAATTGCGGAATGCCAGAACAGAGGGGGACAGGCCTAGCCTATCGAAGACTAGCATCTTGAAGCAATCTTGTAGCATCAGAAGAGAGTAGAACAAGATAATATATAATCAATCATATTTTAGTAATGCCCTGGGATCCTTCCTCGACTACCCTGTGAGAAAGTGATCCCGAGAGCAGTAGTAATAGTTTAATAATGTAACAGTATCCATTTATAGTTGTAGTAGATTAAGATACAACTCTGAGCGTCCTGTTACCGTGGACACGGCTATTCGAATAGACAACTTTCCTGCTGGGGTGCACTACTGTTACCCAACATGCTCAATCACATCTGGCCGGTCACACTTGCTGGGTAATGCCCGGCCTCGGGTGATCGACACGACGCAGTCCTACCTAGGGTCAGCAGAGAGGTCAACACGCCGGCCTAAATCCTAAGTGCGAAGGGGTCTTGGGCCATCGCCCTTTGCACTCCTGCACGTTACGTGGCTGGTCGGGGACCAGGCACGACACTGTATACACAAGTGACGTAACCAGCCCACCCCAACGATCAGCCCGCATCTCTGAACTGTGACATCTGAAGACTTTCGACTGATACATACGATGTAGAGGGCCCCATTAAACCATTATCCCACGTGGTGGTAGTGCGTATAGGCATGTAGCCAACTCAGATCAAATACCTAAATCCGTTAGGCGTGTTTAGTAACTCGCGAAGACGAACATGATCCCTGTCGCTCCGACTTGATAACACACGGACCACAACCAAGGACCAGGCTCACCTCTCTCCTAGGTGGTATCTGCCTGCCCTGTCATTCCGCCATAATATCACTCGCGGGTGCTCTTGGAGCCGACCCGTCTTTAACATTATTCTCTCGCGGGCACTCTTGGAGCCGGCCCGACTTTAACAGTTTAAAGTATTGCAGTAATGTAACATTTCCATAATCATCACCCAGAGTGATCACGGCCCGATAACAAGCATGGCAAACGGACAAGGGTGAAGGGCCAATTGATGAAACATAGCATACCTAACTAAGCATCATAAGATAGCAGGTAAGGTATCAATAGCAGGCGACGAAATCAGGCTATGCATCAGAATAGGAGCTATCGGAGCAACAACAGAAGCAATTCTAATGCAAGCATAAGAGAGAAAGAATGGGCGATATCTGGATGATCAAAGGGGTTTTGCTTGCCTGGAAGCTCTACTGAAGGGATCTGGTCGTCAACGACGTAGTCGTACTCTGAAGTGTCCTCGGCAGTCTCGGGGTCTATCGGGAGAGAAGGAGGGGGAAGAAACAATAAATACACGGCAAACAATGCAACAGGGGTGCATGACATGCCTAAATGATATGCAGGGGTGATATAATGCATCTCTAAATATTTTAGATGATTTAGGAATTTATTTGGAATTATTTTATCAGGGTCATGCACTGTTCATTTCTCGGAAACAATCAAAAAGTTCCATGTTCATCATGTTAGAGGGGTGTGGCAGGTTTGGGGATGGCATATTCGAATTCTTCATATTTTTCTGATCATTTTTCATATATAAATTATTTTCATCCGAGTTACGGTTTATTTTATATGATTTTTCAAAGTTTTAATCATTTTCTGGAATTTCTGGAATTATTTAATTTGAATTATCCGAAACAGTGACAGGTGACATCAGCATGACGTCAGGGTGATGTCAGCAGTCAATTCCGGTTGACCAGAGTCAAACTTGACCAGTGGGTCCCACTGGTCAGTGACTGATTAAATAAATAGGGGTTTATTTTATATAATTAAGTTAATTAACAGGTGGGACCCAGTAGTGAGTGACTGTTTAGTAATTAAATTAATTAACTAGTTAATTAACATTTTATTTATTTACAAAATCATTTAAATTTAAGTGGGGCCCGCATGTCAGTGGCGGGGCCAGCCCAGTCAGCAGTTGACCCAGTCAACTGGGGCCCGTGGGGCCCAGCGGCCAGTGGCACAGAGCGTGCCACGTCGGCGCCACATCGGACGGCGACCGGAGTCGCGCCGGCGAGCCGTTACGCGGCGGGGCTCGCTGGACTTGACCAGAAAATGGCCACAGGCGGCCGTTTGCCGTGGGGCTAGGTGCGTACGGCTGCGGGCGGAGTCGCGCTTCCAACCGCGGTGGTCTCGCGACCTGGGACGGCCGAAGTCGGCGCCGGCGACGACGGCAGACGGCGGATGCGTTCCGGCTCGATCGGGCGCTTGGCTGCTGCTCGCTTTCGAGCATTCTAAGCAGCTAGGCAAGGCCTACGCGATGCGGCGAAGCTAACGGGCACGAGCCCGTGACCAAATGGTCACCGGAAACTCGCCGGCGACGAGCTCATGCGGCGGAGGGTTCGGGCACTACGAGGACGGCGTCTACAGGCGGCAAACGCAAGCGCTAGTAGGGGGAAAACGGAGGGATGGCTCACATCGTTGCTGGGAAGGCCCGGGGAGGACAGAGGAGCTCGGGGCAGCGTGAATCGACGGGGAGGAGCTCCGGTGTGCAGTGGTGTAGACGAGGTCGAAGGCGTCGATCTGGGGCTCGGCCGGTCGAACGGGACGGCGTAGGTGAAGTGGGCGACGACGGCGAGTCCGGTGGACAGGTCAGTGAGGCGAGACGGCGACGGTGGCCGTGCGATCTAGGGAGGCGCAGCCATGGCTGCTTCGGGCGAGGTCAAATGCGAGCGAGGGGGAGAGCGAGGGGGATCTGGGGGTGGCTAGGGTTTGCGGGGAGTTAGGGGAGGCCTGCGATGTCCTTATCCACGCGGGGGAGCCACGAGATGCTCGACAGCGAGCATCCGGCGCTCTGGACGGCTGTGCGCGCTTGGGCGCCCTACCTCCGTCGAGAGGTTAGGGAAAGGCCGAGCGTGGTGGGCTGGGCCGCACTGTAGGCCACTTAGGCCCAGTCCACCAGTGCGTTTCTGTCTTTTTCCTTTTTATTTTTCTGTTTTGTTTTGTATTTCTATTTTGCATTTTCTTTTTGCTCCAAAAGACTTTTGTAAAATGTGTAACCTGTCTCAATAATTATTATGCAATATATAACACTACCAGAAAAAGGTTTGGAGATAAAGTGTTTTCAATTGAATTTTAATTAAATATGTAACCTGTCTCAATAATTATTATGCAATATATAAGGTTTGGAGGTACTGTTTTAGGATGTTAGAGTCATTTAAATAATTCAATTAATGTTGATTTTAATTTTATAATTGCTTTGGGAATATTTGCAATATTATGAACATTTTAGTTCCTGAATTTGAACAACTTTTAAATTCACTTTAAATTTGAATTTCAATTCAAACTGGAATTTGAAATGAGATATGATCCAAATGGTGATCAAGCACTGTTAATCATGGTGACTTGGCATTATCAAAAGGGTGATCACTGTAGATTAATACATGGGGATGTTACAATCGTCTCGCGTTGATTTTTTTTCTAAAAAATCACATATATTCCAAAATAATCTCCATAAATTTTTATCGCGTTTGGACTTCGTTTGATATGGATTTTCTGCGAAACAAAAAATATGCACCAAACAGGAACTGGCACTAGGGACTGGATCAATATGTTAGTCCCAAAAATAATATAAAATGTTGCCAAAAGTATGTGAAAGTTGTAGAATATTGGAATGAAACAATAAAAAATTATAGATACGACGGAGATGTATCGACAAGTAGTATCTCTACTTAGTACAAATTTTGGCTAGCAAAAGATCCTAAGCAAGCACCACATGTTAGAGGATCCATGACAATATAACTTCCATTTCAATATAAACAAACATAACCCATTAAGTTGTCTTCCTTGTCCAACGTCAACTACTTGATCAAGCTTGAAAATAATTAATGGGGTCTCACAATCATAGAAGATGTCCAAGATAGTATATTTATATGTGAAATCTCTCTTCCTTCAATATTCTTTCATGAATTGTTCAAGTGACCAATGCTATGTTTGCTAACTTTCAATAAATTTTACCACTTATACTTCTTGTATGTGAAGTCATTACTCCCCATGGGACAAGCATATGAAGCATATATAATTTCATATTTGTGATATTCAATTCATTAAACAATTTACTCAAAGGATGTAAGTGAAGCACATGAATGAATGACAAACTACTCCTAAAGATATAAGTGAAGATCAATGAGTAGTCAAACAATTAGGTAGATATGTGAAGACTCTCACATTTAAAACTTTATGATCTAAGTGTTTTATTCAAACAAACAAAATAAAAGAAAAGGACACTCCAAGAATAGCACATATCATGTGAACAAGTAAAAACTTAGGCTAACCAATAGGTGTTGATGAAGAAAGGTGGGATGCCTACCGGGGCATCCCCAAGCTTAGTTGCTTGAGACTTCTTGGAATGTTATCTTGGGGAGCCTTGGGCATCCCCAAGCTTGAGCTCTTGTGTCTCCTTAATTCCTCACATATCATGACTTCTCCTAAATCTTAAAAACTTCATCCACACAAAACTCAACAAGAACTCGTGAGATAAGTTAGTATAAATCTTTGCAAAACCTTAACATTCTCTACTGTAGCAAATCACTATAATTATAATTAAACATTGCATACTAAATGCCTCTGCATATTTAATACTCCTACCCACAAATAGAAACATTAAACAAGCAAACATATGCAAACAATGCAACTATACCGAAATATGTCTAAACAGAATAGTCTGTAAAGGGGGAATAAAAATTCATACTTCCCTAAGTCCAAAAATTCTGACAAATTACCACGTGACAGATAACTCATGCGTGCTTAATGTGTAAAAATTTCAGATTTTTATCATGTTCTGACAATTCACATAAATTCAGGACATAACAAAAAACTTTATGTTTTCAAACAGCAACACATAAACTTGCAAACTGAGCATGGTAAAGGCTATAATTAAAATTTTATTGAACTAAAAGATACAAAACATGATTATTGATAATAGAAAGCAAATCTCACCAAAATAAAATGATGCTCCAAGAAAAACACATATTATGTGACGAATAAAAATATAGTTCCGAGTGAGGTATACCGATAATGTTGAAGACGAAAGAGGGGATGCCATTCGGGGCATTCCCAAGCTTAGACGCTTGAATCTTCCTTGAATATTATCTTTGAGTGCCTTGGTCATCCCCAAGCTTAGGTTCTTGCCACTCCTTACTCTCCTCATATCGTTATCTCACTCAAAACTTGAAAACTTCAATCACACAAAACTTAATGGAACTCCGTGAGATGGGTTAGTATGAAAATAAATCATTCACTTTGGTACTGTCAAGACAAGATTCATAATTTTTCTCACATAATACCTATTGTATTCCATCATTTCCACAATTTATATTACTCAATATAAGCTACGGAAACACTAAAACAAGCAAACTATGCAATAAAAACAGAATCTGTCAAAAACAGAACAACATGTAGTGAGCGAATTAAAAAGCATACTTCTGTACCTCCAAAAATTATGAAAAACTAGGACAACGTAAAAAAATTGTATATAAATATTTGTAAAAATTTAAGAATTTTCTCATGCTCTAGTACAGAATAGAAATTCCAGCACTGGATGCAAAAGTTCCTGTTTTTGCACAGAATCTAATCAACAAGCATCCACACTATCCCAAAGGCTTCACTTGGCACATTATTGAAAAAAACATATAAAACATGATTACTACAGTATGTATAAATATTGGGTTGCCTCCCAACAAGTGCTTTTCTTTAAAGCCTTTTAGTTAGGCATGATGATTTCAATGATGCTCACATAAAAGTAAAGAATTGAAACATAATGAGAGCATCATGAAGCATATGACAAGCACATTTAAGTCTAACCCACTTCCTATGCATAGGGATTTTGCGAGCAAACAATTTATGGGAGCAATAATCAACTAGCATAGGAAGGCAAAACAAGTATAACTTCAAAACTTTCAACACATAGAGAGGAAACTTGATGTTATTGCAACACCTACAAGCATATGATCCTCTCTCAAAATAATTTTCAGTAGCATCATGAATGAATTCAACAATATAGCTATCACATAAAGCATTCTTTTCATGATCTACAAGCATAGAAATTTTATTACTCTCCACATAAGTAAATCTATTCTCATCAATAATAGTGGGAGCAAATTTAACGAAATAACTATCATGTGATACGTGATTGACATAACCAAATTGAACATTAAAATAATGATGACAAGTTTCATGGTTATCATTATTCTTTATATCATAAGTTTCATCACAATACTCATCATAGATAGCAACTTTGTCCTCATAATAATCAATTGACACATCTTCCAAAGTAGTGGATTCAACATTAAATAAAGTCATGACCTCTCCAAATCCACTTTTATCAATATTGTAATATGATTCAACACCCTCAAAATTAGTGCGATAATTATTACCTAAAGTTGACACTCTTCCAAACCCACTTTCATCATTGTAATCACCATAAATAGGAGGCATGCAATCATCATAATAAATTTGCTCATAAAAACTAGGGGGACTAAAAAGATCATCTTTGTCAAACATAGCATCCCCAAGCTTATGGCTTTGCATATCATTAGCATCATGGATATTCTAAGAATTCATACTAACAACATTGCAATCATGCTTATCATTCAAAGATTTTATGCCAACCATTTTATTGAATTCTTCTTCTAACACTTTGGCACAATTTTTTGATCCATCATTTTAAAGAAAGATATTATAAAGATGAAGCATTTGAGGCAACCTCAATTCCATTTTTTTAGTTTTCTTTTATAAAACCAAACTAAGGAATAAACAACAAACTAAAAGATTCAATTGCAAGATCTAAAGATATACCTTCAAGCACTCACCTCCCCGACAACGGCGCCAGAAAAGTGCTTGATGTCTACTACGCAACTTTTATTCTTGTAGACTCTGTTGGGCCTCCAAGCGCAGTGTTTTGTAGGACAACAGCAAATTTCCCTCAAGTGGATGACCTAAGGTTTATCAATCCGTGGGAGGTGTAGGATGAAGATGGTCTCTCTCAAACAACCCTGCAATCAAATACAAGAAATCTCTTGTGTCCCCAACGCACCCAATACAATGGCAAATTGTATAGGTGCACTAGTTCGGCGAAGAGATGGTGATACAAGTGTTGTATGGATAGTAGATATAGGTTTTTGTAATCTGAAATAATAAAAACAGCAAGGTAGCAAGTAAAAAAATGAGCACAAATGGTATTGCAATGCTTGAAAACAAGGCCTAGGGTTCATACTTTCACTACTGCAATCTGTCAACAGTGATAACATAATTGAATCATATAACAATCCCTCAACGTGCGACAAAGAATCACTCCAAAGTTCCTATCAAGCGGAGAACATAAGAAGAAATTGCTGTAGGGTGCAAAACCACCTCAAAGTTATCCTTTCCGATCAATCTATTGAGCCATCCCTATAAGTGTCACAAACAGCCCTAGAGTTCGTACTAAAATATCACCATATGATACGCATCAACCAACTCTAATGTCACCTAGATACTTTAATGTCACCACAAGTATCCGTGAGTTGATTATTCGATATGCATCAAACAACTTCAGATTCATAATATTCAATCCACAAAAAGAACTTCAAAGAGTACCCCAAAGTTTCTATCGGAGAAAGTAGGACGAAAATGTGCAATCAACCCCTATGCCTAGATTACCCCAAGGTCACGGGAATCCGCGAGTTGATCGCCAAAACATACATCAAGTGACTCAATAGAATACCCCATTGTCGCCATGGGTATCCACATGCAAGACATACATCAAGTGTTCTCAAATCCAAAGTATTCAATCCAACAATAACGAAACCTGAAAGGGAAAGACTCAATTCATCACAAGAAGATAGAGAGGGAAGAAACACCATCTGATCCAACTATATTAACAAAGCTCGTGGTACATCAAGATTGTGCCAAATCAAGAACATGAGAGAGAGAGAGATCAAGCACATAACTACTAGTAGGTACCCTCAGCCCCGAGGGTGAACTACTCCCTCCTCGTCATGGAGACCACCGGGATGATGAAGATGGCCTCCGATGCCGATTTCCCCCTCCGACAGGGTGCCGAAAAAGGCCTCCAGATGCGATCTCTTCGGAACAGAAGGTTGCGGCGGCGGAGTCGAAGTTCTAGGTTTATTTCTGGGGGTTTCTCTATTTATAGGATTTTTCAGCATTGCAATTATGCGAAAAGGAGCTATGAGGGGCCCACAAGGCAACCCCGCGTGACCCCCCCGGGGGGCGCGCCGGGATACCTTGTGACCGCCTCATGGGTCTTATGATCCTTCCTCAAAGCTTGGGGTGTCTCTTTTTGTCCATAAAAAATCACCATAAATTTTGGGGTCAATCGAAGAACTTTTATTTTTGCACAAAAAACAACAACACCACGGTAGTTCTGCTGAAAACAGCGTCAGTCCGGGTTAGTTCTATTCAAATCATACCAAAACCATATAAAATTGTTATAAACATGGCATGAATACTTCATAAATTATAGATACGTTGGAGACGTATCAATGGCCCATCCTGGAATTGGGCGTTTTCTGTCAGATCTATTTTTCGGCCTTTTAGCAACCCGTTAAAGAGTTGGGCATTTTCCTGGCCTGTGTCACTTTCAGCCTGTTAACTGCCCATCCTAGAATTGGGCCGTTTTCTGTGAGGTCTATCTTTTGGCCTTTTAGCGGCCTGTTAAAGAGTTGGGCCTTTTCCTGGCCTATGTAACTTCCGGCCTGTTAACGGTTGATAGTACATTTGGGCCAATTGTAGTCTGACATGACATTCAGCCTATTAACGACCCATGTTGTCCAGGTCAAAATTCCGGCCCACCCTCACATTCGGCCTGTTAAAGGCCCGTGTGGTAAGTCGCCACGTTTATGGCCCAAGAGAGCATTTTGCCTGTTAGCAGCCCAACATGTAATTGGGCTGGCCCAGGTCTAGGGTAGTGTTTGGCCTGCTAATGGCCCATGGGCTTCCTAGCAGATTTCAGGCCCAAGCTTTCTTTGGGCCTGGTAACAACACTGCATATGATATGGCCCATAATGCCCGAGTTGAGTTTCTGCCTTTTAAGGGCCCGTATCCAGTATGGGCCACATTACGGCCCGATGTTTATGGCCACAATTTTGGGCCTTCAATGATTTTGGTCCAGTTAATTTTTGTGGGATATAGGTCCATTAGGGCCCATAATTGTTCAACAGGCCGTTCTTGACCAACCCAATTATGACCCGTTATGCCTCTGGGCCGTTTCGCTTGATTTGGCCCATTAGCCTCCTACGATGCTTGATTTGGCCCGTTGGCCCGTTTCACTTGATTTGGCCCGTTAGCCTCCTATGAACCAAAAAATTAACTAACAATAGACCTACACTATACAAAAATGGCTTGTTGTTTTCTACATGTAGTTGCTGCCCATTAAGAACAAATGCTGTATCGCAACAAAACAAATTACAGCCATAAATCAAAAGGACGGTTGGCATAAAAGTTTACAGTCCGGCAGATAAATACACCATCAGAAGTTCAGAAGCTCAGATCATTTGACCTGACTAGTATGTTTTCATGCTGTAGTGTCTGATGGAGCACCATAACCTTTGCCTTCATTTCTCCTTGGCTCCTGAACAACATAGCAAATGTCTAATAGTCTGGTTTCAAAACCATGCATATCTTCACGACATCTAACAATGGTTGTTCTTGTTTCACAAAGGGTCTCTCTTAGGGATTGGACTTGTGTCTGGAGCACAGATATATCATTATGTCACGCTTGAAGATCTTGTTCATGAGGCAGTTTGGACGAGGTTGCCTTAAGAACCAACCCGGTATTACGAAGGAAGGTGTTTTTGGCACTGTTAGTGGAGAGATACTGACCCACTACAGCAAGAGGTGACATTGTGGTTATGATTGCCTCGTCACCTTCAGGAGGTTGTGGCAGTTCTACCATTTGTTCCATAGCTTGTTGAAAAGTTGAGTTTGATTAGTAGTACCAGAACAGAAGTTATTAATGAGGAAGCAAAAACAAACAGAATAGCTTTGGTCTATATATAGAACTTATTTTGGTGAACCCGTGTAAAATCTTAGTTGTATTTTACTGCAAAGTACATAATAAAACTAGGTTCCAAACATATGTCCATGTACCATGGCTAGTGTATTGTCTGTTTCTTCACATTGTATTGACAGCTAAGGATAAAGAGACAAAGTTTATAATATAGTGAGCATAGTATGACATCATTCATATCACAAAACAACTGAGATCAGACAAACAGGCAATTGTAACATTGTGTGGGCAAGTCCAGCACGCAACTTGATTACAGATCAAGAGCAAAAGAAGATCATTCCTCTCTTTTAAACCTTGTAAGGTGCAATGATACGTTAAGACAACTGTGTATAAAATTGAAAAGAGTAATAGACATTGGCTACAAACCATGCAGTTCAATGCACAAGTCAGAGTAACCAGTAGTTTAAAGGCATGAGGATTAAGGACTTACAACAACGGCTTCGACTGGTGTAGTCATGCCCTTCGTCTTGCTCGTGTGACAGTCCTTGAAGATTTCTGCCGCATTTGGTTCAGGTTCTTTTTGGTCCTTACGGACTTTCCTCTGCATTTGGAACTAGTCAATATATATCTGATAATATGGCACAGCCAAAAGAGTGAAACAGCAGCTAGTTACAAGAGCCTCGTAGTGTGCAATATAGCTACGAGATCCTGTCGTCTATTGGAATTTCACTTTCGTAAAGTTGGCCTTGTTCTTTGAACAGTTCACCTAGAAGAAGATAGATTTGCAAGGCACATTCGTAAATAGGAGTTCAACATGTGATCTAATCACGTATATATAACATATCTGATACTTTGGATCAGACCAGTGTTTAACAAGGGTTGTCCAGTCTTCATCTGTTATATTTTCCACTAGAGATGTTTAGGCATGTTCATTGTTAGCCTTGCCTTCAAAGTGAATTTTTCTCAGGTTATACCGATACTGTCGCAGAGCAAACTTGAAAACATGAGTGCATGCTTGTCTGGTTACATCATCTTGCCGATCCAACTTGAACCTCATCTGTTGAAAATTATGGGAGTCTCATTACCAGCAACCTAGAAAGTATGGGACAGAGCAAGACGATATTACTAATTTCCATAAATAACCATACTTATAGATAAATGGTCGAGGAAGGCATTAAACTGGTTTTCGTCTTTGTCATTCCTGTACTGAATCCATGTTGGGAGGATACATGCATGACACCTAATGGCAGTGGCTGCCTCTGATACTAACTTGGCTGACTCTGTAGCATCACGTGGCCTTTTAAAACCTGCCTCAAAATGGATCTCCATTCTTCCTCCTTTAGATTTAGTTAACCTGTCGAGCATTATCCCTAATGTCTGTTTCATCTTGCACCTAGGTGCTGGTTCAACAATGAACATGGGAAGTGTTAGTGTACACCAAACTGTGAGACTGCATATAAAGAAGCATGCAACTGTAACTTGACTCGATCAACTACCTTCTTGGTGTTGAAGCTCACAAGGTTCATCTGATCTTGCCAAGTCCTCTTGTGTCAAGAGTGCTTCGGAAGTAGTGTCAGGTGGCAAGGGAACTTGGGAACTTGCCGCTAGCAGAGCTAACGAACGAGTAACTCATGAATATGTTGGTACTGTGGAAGAAGGTGCTGCAACCACTAGGGTTGTCGTTGCTTGTTCGGTGGCAACTTTTGGCTTGTGTTTGGTACGTGTTCCAGCTGGTGGAGCAGGAGATACTGTGTTTGTAGATTTATCCGGTGGACTTCGACCTTCTATTGCAATTTCAGTACCAGCAGAGTCTACAGAGATGTTCTGCTTCCGTTTCCATACCTCCCGATGACTAACATTATCCCCTTCCATCCTCTTTTCCTTCCTCTTTTTATTGCCTTGTCAAGTCAAACCCACAAGAAAAAGGAATGAAAATTCACACGTGACCACTAATTGCACTACTAGGGAAAACCCTAGTAGTAGCGCGGGGTTTTGGCCTAGCAATAGCGTAGCGCGGGTCCCCGCGCTACTGCTAGGGCGCTACAGCTAACTTTTAGCAGTAGCGGGGGTCTGACCCCGCGCTACTGCTACTTCGGTTATCAGTAGCGCTGGGTTGGACCAGCGCTACTGCTAATTAGTAGCAGCGTGGGCTATTTCCCAGTGCTACTACTATTCATCCATATTTCATTTCTTTTGTTTTATACTGTATTTATACACTGTTATACAAATTTTGATACAGTAGCAATGAAGAGATTGTTATATCATTATGATCATGATGAGTTATTATATCAATGGGTCGAAGAAACACAGATTAGATTAAAGTGGATGGATCCAAACTGACTAAGTTGGATTAGTAGGACGATCGTCCTACTAATCCAACTTGGTCACTTTGGATCCATACACTTGAATCTAATCTGTTTTTCTTCCACCCAATGATATAACAACTCATCATTATCATAATAACAACTCATCATCATCATCATAACAACTCATCATCATCATCATCATAGTCATATAAGAACTCATCATCGTCTTCATAATAACAACTCCTCCTCATCATCATCATAGTCATATAACAACTCATCATTCTAGCACATAACTCATCATCATCATAATAACAACTCCTCCTCATCATCATCATAGTCATAACAAACACTAGCTAATTGTTCTTAGCACATGATGAGTACTAGCTAGGACCTACTCCTCTCTGCTAGGTAAAATAGCGTAAAACAGGCGAGCCCCTCCATCTCCATTATGGAGAATATATATCCACCTGTCTCCAATTTGTGGGTTGCGCACCATGTTGCCTCCAAGTAGTTCCCTGCACGCATTCATTACTTTTCTGAATCCTTTGATTCTGATGTCTTCATCTCTTCCAGAAATCGAGTATGGACAGCGGAAAGCCCTAGGCAGATTTGACCGTAAGCTAATAATATCCATGTCACCTTTGATATACATCAGACGAGGCACACAATCCTTCGGGAGCTTCTGTTGAAGAACATAATAGTAACATAGTTAGCAATGTAGTTTAGCTTAAGAAGAATGTATGCAAAAGATGGACTAGTGACACAATAGTAAAAAATCTTACCATGCTATCTCCATGGATGTTACCATAGTTCAACATGTGGACTAGTGGCACATATTGACCATAATGTGGGCTCATTTCATAATTGATCTTGAATGTCTCAACATCATTAATAAATGAGACAAGATAATTTTTCTCCTCCCAATTTAGTTCGGAGCCATAACTGTAGTAGGTATTGTCTACTACCTTCTGTATATTTCTTGGAGAATGAACATAAGCTGTCAATGGAAATAAGCTGTCAACTATTTTTAAATAAACAATATAAATTACTTAACAAATTTGTTTGACAAACTCACATAGAGGTAGAACTGGAAGCATATCCACATTGACCTAAATGTTGATATTATCTTCCATATCATCTTCAGGACGAATATCGAAGGTTATTTTCATATCCTCCTGAAATCAATATGCCTTGCATAGTCCTCTCCAATTTGAGCAACCAAAATGGGAGTGGTTTCCTACATTTTATAGCTTAACCGCAAAAGCGAAAGCATGTTAAAATATTGTGGTCCTGTGTTTCTTCGCAACATGTATCCCTTCGAGCAGTTCATGGGAATATTGAAGCGCTATTGTCGGAACCGATGTCATCCAGAGGCAAGCATCCTACATGGTTATACTGCGGAGGAGGTTGTTGAGTTTTGCACCGAATACATGAAACAAAGACCTATAGGTTTGCCCCTCTCTCGCCACGAGGGAAGGCTGGCTGGTAAGCCAGTCCTTGCAGGCGCGTCATTTTGTGCACCTGGAGATGAGACCGATAAAGCCCATTTGACTGTACTGCTTAACATCACAGATCTCGACGCTTATGCTAAAGAACACTTGGAGGAGATACGACGAAGCTCCTTACCCACTGTGCATCCATTAGCTGCCATGATCAATGCACACAATAAGGACTACGTCAGATGGCTGAAGGCTCATTTGGCACGTGGATCCATGGATGACCTTGCAACGTGGTTGGCACAAAAGCCATTACCCATGGTTATGAGGTACCAAGCATATGACATAAATGGAAACACGTTCTACACTGAGGAACATGATGGGAAGAGCTCATATCAGAACACTATGTTCGAACAGAATGCCTAATTGTAGACGAAGATGATAAAAATGTATACTATGGAACCATCGAAGAGATTTGGGAGGTTGACTATGTGAAAGTAAAGGTGGCATTATTCAAGTGCAGATGGGTCCCTCTTGGTCAGGTAAAGGTTGATGATTACAGGAAGACCTATGTTAACCTCACAAAGATGGCATGTCACAAGGACCCGTTCATTATTACCAGCGATGCTACCCGGATTTTCTATGTCAAAGACCCATTGCATAAGAACTTCCATGTAGTGATGTCTTGGAAGAGGAGGGTACTGGGCATCGAGAATGTTGCTGATGAGGACGAGTACAATCAATTTGCTGAGTTGCCAACTGAGGGATCACGCGACAGCAGAGCAGAGAAGCTAAAAATCATCAAAAATCCTAAGTTCATTCGGGGTCTACCTAATGATCCCAGTAACCCCATGTACATGGGAATTATTCTGTAACACTAATTATTATGTCTATTCTGCAACTTAATTCGTTCAATTAGAACTGTCGCATGTACTTAATTATGATTTATGCTCGGCCTTCTATTGATTAAAGAACGATTAATATGTTGACCTTGATATGTTGTCAGCCCTAGCAATGAATTTGAACAATTTATGATTATATACCCAAGAGCGAGCACACTCAATTGATCTCACTCCAGTATGTATGAACTGAACATGCGCAATCTTGTTTACCATTAGCACACGGTTCATTCACGAAAGCCGTGTGCCTACCAAACCATGGCTGATGACCCTGAATGTGCGCAATGAGAGTCGTGCATTCTGATTGGCCACAACCCAAACCCCACTGACCGTACATCTGCACCATAGGATGCACCCAGATCGAACGACAATCCTTATTCCTTTCATCACCACATGCAGTTATAGTTGGGATTTTATTTATCAGCACTAAATTCCCGGTAAATGTAAAACATGGCTTGAATATAGGAAACAAGCCCTGAAATGTGCCACAAAATCAAACCTAGAATGTAATGGTGATTGCCTACCGTGGGAAAAATTTCGAGGAGAAACGGTGAAGTCATCGCCGATTGGAGTTCGAATTGACACATCTCCAAATGGAAACTATGATTCTTCTTGTGAGATACTCTGGTTTCCAAGGAGCGACCATCGCAACTTGTGCCAAACTGTACCAAAATTTTTCCACGGGGTCTTGATATCACACCACGGTGGCACACCGATTTTCGTGATTTTCGGACTCCATCCGCATTTCCTGTAATTAAAATACCAACAAGCCCTATGCCGGTGGCCGCATCTCGCAGCCGAAATGTTTGAAAATTCTTCCCATTCATTGGACAATGAATGAAAACATGCAAAGCGACACACAAATGATTTTTTTAGACCTTCTTTGCCAACACCTACATGTAGCTGAAGTTGGGATTCGATTTGTATGCACTAAATGCATGACAAATTCAAAAATGGCTTAAATATAGCAAACGAGCCCTAAAATGCGCCAAAAAATCAAACCTATGGTATAATGGTGATTGCGTGGAATTTTTTTTGAGGCGAAACGATGAAACCACCGCCAATTGGAGTTTATATTGCCACGTCGCCTTTTGGAAACTATGATCCTTCTTGTGAGATGCTATGGTTTCCAAGGAGCGATCATCGTAACTTGCGCCAAACTTTACCAAAAAATTTCCACAAGATCTTGAGATCACGTCATGGTGACACACATATTTTCATGATTTTCGGACTCCATTTGTATTTCTTGTAATTAAATTACTAACATGCCATATGTCGGTGGCTGCATCTCGTAGACAAAATGTTTAAAAATTCTTCCCATTCCTTGGACAATGACTGAAAACACGTAAAGCAACACAAATGATTTTTCAGACCTACATTGCCAACACCCACATGTTGTTAAAGTTGGGATTTGATTTATATGCGCCAAATGCCCGGTAAATGCAAAAAATGGCTTAAATATAGCCAACGAGACCTCAAATGCAACAGAAACTCAATACTATAGTATAAGGGTGATTGTGTACGGTGGAAAAAATTCGAGGCAAAATGATGAAGTCACGCCTTCATTTCAAAATTGCCACGTCTTCATTTCAAACAAAATTATGTTGTTCCTTGATGCAAATGTTTACCAATAGCACACGGTTCATTGATGAAAGCCGTGTGCCCACGAAACTGTGGCCGATGATCCCTAATGTGCGCGATGTGAGTCATGCATTCTGATTGGCTAGAACACAAACCCCACGAATCATACGTCTGCACTGTAGGATGCACCCAGATCGAACGGCAATCCTTATCCCTTTCATCACCACATGCAGTTGTAGTTGGGATTTTATTTATATGCACTAAATGCCCGGTAAATGCAAAAAATGGCTTGAATATAGCAAACGTGCCATGAAATGCGCCAGAAAATCAAACCTAGCCTATAATGGTGATTGCCTACCATGGGAAAATTTTCACGGAGAAACGGTGAAGTCACTGCCGATTGGAGTTCGAATTGCCACGTCTCCTTTTGGAAACTATGATTCTTCTTGTGAGATGCTTTGGTTCCAAAGGAGCGATCATCGCAACTTGTACCAAACTGTACAAAAAAATTTCCACGGGGTCTAGAGATCACGCCACGGTGGCACACCGATTTTCGTGATTTTCCGACTCTATCTGCATTTCCTATAATTAAAATACCAATAGGCTCTACGCTGGTGGCCGCATCGCATAGCTGAAATGTTTGAAAATTCTTCCCATTCCTTGGACACTGAGTGAAAACACGCAAAGCGATACACAAATGACTTTTTAGACCTTCTTTGCTAACACCCACATGTATATGCAGTTGGGATTTGATTTATATGCACTAAATGAATGGTAAATGCAAAAATGGCTTAAATATATCAAACGAGCCCTATAATGTGCCACAAAATCAAACCTAGGGTATAATGGTGATTGCGTACCGTGGAAAAAAAGTTGAGGCGAAACGATGAAGTTACCGATGACTGGAGTTTGAATTGCCACGTCTCCTTTTAGAAACTATGATCCATCTTGTGAGATGCTCCGGTTTCCAAGGAGCGATCATCGTAACTTGTCCCAAACTTTACCAAAAAAATTCCACTTGGTCTTGAGATCACACCACGGTGACACATCGATTTTCATGACTTTTTGAGTCCATCCGCATTTCATGTAACTAAATTACCAAGAATCCCTATGCCAGTGGCCGCGTGTTGCAGCCGAAATGTTTGAAAATTCTTCCTGTTCCTTGGACAATGAATGAAAACATGCAAAGCGACACACAAATGATTTTTTAGACCTTCTTTGCCAACACCCACATGTAGTTGATGTTGGGATTTGATTTATATGCACTAAATGCATGGTAAATGCAAAAATGGTGTAAAATAGCAAACGAGACCTGAAATGCGACATAAAATCAATACCAGAGTATAATGGTGATTGCGTACCATGGAAAAAAATTCGAGGTGAAACGATGAGGCCACGTCTTCACTTCAAAATTGCACATCTTCATTTCAAACGAAATTATGTTGTTTGTGCACATGGGTACATAGATGCAACCGTTTGCAGACTCGCGCTCTTTTTTCACCTTTTCACCGAAGCCGGCAACATCCCACCCACCGCCCGCCCCCGTTTCACTGAACAGTCCGCATATTCTACCCAAACTCCATCGCCAACTCCCCCTCCCCCAGATCCACACAAGAACCCTTGCCGGCGCCGTCATGCTCAACCCGGCCGTGTGCCCGTTCTTCAGCGCCAAGCCTACCTTCACTGTCGTTCCCAACACGCGGTTGCCCGTGCCTCGCTGTCTTCGTTTGCTCGCCAGGCGCCCTCGAGCATATCGATCCTGTAACCCTCGCCTCTCCTACCGGGTTTGCACAAAAACCTGTCAGTTACTGCTCTCCATCGCGGTGTGGCCTATTTCCTCACGATCCCTTTTCCTATTTGGTTCGGTATGTTCCCCAATTAGCTATAAAATAATGGAGAGCATATATATGTTCATTATCTGCCTTCCTAACTAGTACATATAAGATGTATTTGTTCCAATTAGTTATTGTCGATTTACAGATCATGGGCGCCTGAGTCACACAAAATGAACAAATTAGCTGCACATTTTCCAAATTATTATATGCCTTGTTTAGACAGCTTGCTATGAAGTTGTTAGCTTTATGCTTATCCCCCTTTTTTGAATTATGCATGTGTTCTCTGTAGATGCCGAGTAGCAGCGACACCACTCATACTCCAGGTGATGTATCTTCATCTGAGTCCGACAACCCTAGGTCTCCAGCAGATGATCTGGGATCAAGTAATCTGGAACGGGATGGAGCTGCCACAATCAGCCTTCCGGTCAGGACATAGAAGAATGCTCCAAGAAAGCCCACACACCAGCCTAAAGGTGTATATGAAGTAACCGAGATCGATTTAAAGTCTTGTGCTCCAACCAAACCAGATAAAGT
This sequence comes from Elymus sibiricus, assembly GCA_039707655.1. Lineage (NCBI taxonomy): Eukaryota > Viridiplantae > Streptophyta > Magnoliopsida > Poales > Poaceae > Elymus > Elymus sibiricus. The sequence goes on from CM077670.1 coordinate 179,773,915, forward strand.
CTACACGGGGTTCAGGAGTGTGTGTGGATTTGTTGGCAGGGCAAGGCTCAACATTAATCTGCCGAGGTTTCGGAAGGCTGACATAGAAACGCGGCACAGGATAGTCCGAGAGATCATGGATCACTTCAACGTTCCAGAGGAGTGGAGAATGCAGGTGGAACACGCTGCACTGAAGAAGGCCAGGGATGCTTGAACAAACTAGAAGCACGTGTTGTACAAGAAGTACTTGAGTGAAGGAAAGGGCCCAATCCCCGCATACCCCCAAATTACAATGGCAGACTAGGCAGAATTCAAAATGGTCAGGGCCACTGAGGAATTTATTGACAAGAGTGCCAAGCAATCGGAACTTTAGAAGAGGAACACGCACCCCCACCGTATGGGTGTGGCAGGATACTACGGCATGAAAACGATATGGGACCAGGAGGACAAAGAAGCAATAGCTGCGGGTGGCAAACCGGCATTTAGTGAAATTAGGGGCGATCACGCTAGAGACTACTTGCGGGCACGTGCAAGGAGGCGTGACGACGGTTCTTATTACTTTGAAAACTCACAAGACCAAGCACTGTATCTCGAGTTGTTAAAGGCTTCTGACAGCCCAGCTGGAAGGTTCTACAGGAACTCAGGGCCATGTGACATTCTGTCCGTGGCTCTGAACACCAAAGAGCCCCCAGGACATGCAAGGGGTATAGGGGTCAATGCCCCACACAAGAGGGCTTTCACACTCAGCAAAGAAGAGAGGCTCACCATGAAAAAAGCGAGGAGTTAAATGAAGCAGACTGATTTGTATGAAAGGTTGAGGAGGGACACGTATCCAAAAGTTTGAAATGAAATTGAGGGTCAATGATGATGCAGAAGACTCTAACACTGAGAGATAGCCAGCACACGGGAGGGGAGGCGGGTATGGAGGATGCTGCTTATTGCACGACAACACCGCACAAGAGTAGTTGTGCATTAGCTGACCCCAGCGACACTGAGACTGTAGCTGCACATGATGATGCTATATCTGATCTGTATGGAATGACAGGCAGACTGAGGGGCGTGCTTACACATTATGAAGGTACATTAAAATTTGCAATAGCCATGGTTTGCCCCGCCCCCCTCTTGGACAGGGGCCTCTTGTTAGACAATGTGCCATTGAAGCCGGGCTGTGTGAAGTGCTACATGACTGAAGTAAAGCTTGGATTCAGTGAATTTGCCCTGAAGAATGTCCTAGGGAACTATGATGAGCAGAGGACCTTGGGGGAAACATTGTTAAATCATATGCAGTGGCCACGAAAGGAAATAGACTTCATGGATGAGATCCCTCAAGCCCCCCAAGAGCAACCAATGACTCTCTTCTCGCCACAGCAGCTCTCGCGTGCATCCCCCGAGAAACCTAATAATCGTAATCCGACAGCTGATGCATCAACCTATGATCAGCCTGACTTCCTACCATACAGGTCGTGTCATCGTCCGCCCCTGAGAAGCCTGTGGAAAGGTCTACAACTGCTGAAGACGCACCACCAGTTCAGATGCCGGCCACTGAAGCAGCAGGGGAGACATAGCGGCACTGCATGCCCAGCAACCCGGTGGAACGAACTGCTATGCAATCCGATGCTTCGGAACCCCCTGCTCAGTAGTCAGATGGTTTGGAACCGCCTGCTAAGCAGTCCAAAGGATCGAAACCGCCTGCTCATCAGTTCGGTGGTTCCCAACCGCGTGATCAGCATACCGATGCATCAGCACTACCTGCTCACCAAACCAACACGTTGGCACAGCCTCCTCAGCACACTGACGCGTTGGCACCACCTGCGCAGAAGCCCGACATAGCTTCAATGCCTGTTCAGCAGTTCGATGCCTCTGCTCCTACAGCTCAGCAGTCTGTCACAGCAGCACCGCCAGCTCAGCAGTCTGGCGTAGCTACACTGTCTTCTCAGCAGTCCGTCGTAGCTTCACTCTCTTCTTAGCAGTCCGTCGTTCATTCATCCAGACATCGCACCAGAAGTGCTTCAAGTACCAAGCAGAAAGCGGGCACGGTCGCACCCGCGAGGAAGCAGTCCACGAAACCGAGGAAGGATGAGAACGATAGCCTCTTACTACAAAGACTCTTCACCCAGAACCAAATTACCACTAAGTTGCTCGAATAGGTGAGTAATACTGGTTCTGACAGCTTGCTCGATGGAGTATTGGAGAAGATACTTTGTAATAATAAATCACACATACTTGAAGCATGCCAGTACATCCATGGGCAACCATTTCTTGTTGGCGAATACTATGAGGAGTGCAGTTCCAGTTGCCGCAAGTTACATAAATATTGCATGGAGAAAATGTCAAAAGGTCATAAGAATCTGCAAGTCCACTACGACAGAAAGCATTTCTGTCACGATCAGGGTACCATCAGTGTGGAATTCAAGGACTTTCATCTCTTCTTCAACTTTAATATGCTCGCTGCCACTGTTGTTAAATGCTTGATGTTGTAAGTACTTCACAAACTCTGATCAACTTCTCCATACAAGGTTGTAAAAAAAGCTAATTGTATTGTATTCCTCTCAGGGGATTGATCGCGCAGAGAATAATAAGGGAGAAAGCGTATTTCATAGATCCTGATGTAGCAAAAGGCAGATTTTTAAAAGGGACCAATCAACAATGGGGGAATGCCATGGAACAGGTCGCTAGTGCCTTGCATTTCATGGAGTATGCAGAATTCCTTCTCTCGCCATATCTTGAAGGGTAATTTAAATATACAACCATGCATACATTTATCGTCTTTTAGTTTTTGACATAGTTCGTAAGTTCATGGTTTTCTTAATCTGTAGCAGTCACTGGATCTTGGTAGTCATTGTTCCAAAGCACAACACAGTTTACTGTCTGGATTCTCTCAGAGAGTAAATAAAGCCTCAGAATCTGACGCATCTTCAGGAATTCATGGATAGGTATTGAATTCTTTGATGTTGAAATTTGTATTCATATCTGGTTCAAGAATTGAGTATGTGAAAATTCATCTTCATTTGCAGTGTATTGTCAATTTACATAACTAAAGGAGGGGGCATGTTCGACCACCAACTAGCTCTGCGGCATGAGATCGTCTCTCCGGTATGATACTGAAATCCGTTATTTTCAGAAAATGTATCCAAAGGTTTGCAAATACCTTTTCTTATGCTAGTCAAATGTTCAAGTTTCTAAATAAACCTCTTTCTATTTCTCTCCAAAGAAAAAAATGAACAGCTTACACCGGTTAGGTTGTTCCTAACAGGGCGAATACATGACTAATTTTGTACAAAAAAATTCAGTGTCATCAACAACAGAAGGGACCAACCTTTGTGGATACTATGTTTGCAGACACATGATCTCCATCTGAAAATCTGCTAAGTGTTGTAACGATGTTGCCACTTTAGAACCAGTAAGTCTGTATCTTAATTACTATCTTCTACTCCACATGTATGGCACATTCTAATCTAAAAATCCTGCAGCTCATCTTTGAACCGATGACCTCTGAACCACTCCCCGATGGTGAATTGCTGGTTGTTAGGAGATTTATGTGCAAGTTCTTCCTGAATTACTACATCAAGCCCATTGATGATGATGAAGATTTCAGCAAGGCTTTTCCTCCAACAATGAGTATGCATTCAGCTAGTGTTAGCAGATAAACATATGCACATGGATGCATTGCTTTCCATGTGATGAGGTCTTCGTATTTCGTACACTATGATTATGTACTGCATATGTCATTACATCTGTGGAATTTAGCTAGCATTTGTTCAGTTGCATATTGTGGCAAATTTTGATGAATGTTCTTCTTGTGGACACTACTTATTCAATTGCATATTGTGGCGAATTTGCTTTTGGTAGGGTGATTCAAATGCTATATTTTGCTATAACCTGGCCATATTAAAGCGCACACGGTTTCAAGTAACTGAGCGTGTGGGATCCAGAACGGAAAGCACATGCCACTCATACCGCAACTGCCTATGATCTATAGGAAAAGCACACGAGATATGAACTGAACCATTGGTGATACACAACAAATCACAGATGATTTGCAGTACTTCTACATGTGTGTAGGGGCTCCTCAACTGTTTGTGATAGCACATTATTGCACACGTGAGCTTAGAGGAAACCGTGCCCAATGCAAAATGCAATCCCACTCATAAAATTTTCAGGAAACGTGTGCGATGATGTCATGCATGGCAGACGCTTGCCATGGAATACTCGTGTGCGACGTGCCAAATATCGCGCATAGTTTCTATGATGGCCCGTGTGGCTTAGGTAATATTTCGCAAATGGTCTAATGTCAAACACCGTTTGGTTTCCCTGAGCAATTAGAAACGTTTGACTCATGAGAGACGTGGGCGATTGATCACAAATCCCACATGTGTGCCAGAATATAGTGTGTGCGATATGTTCCTGCATCGCATATAATTACATTTGGCAGAGCGTCTGTATCATTGCTCCCTATCACCAATGGTTTATGGGTCGTGTAGGATGGACGCCCCTATCGCACACACAGGCAAGGTGACAGTTTAAAACTCTATCACGGAAAGGGGTTAAAACCATTTGCATAGCACGTAGCTGCACCAGACTATAATGGCCCCCAGACTATAGGTTCTATCACTGAAAAGTGTGTAACATAAAATGGCAAGGTCAGAAGCACTAAGCGTACTACCCTCCTACCTAGCAGTCAAACATTTTCCTATGAATAAACCAAAGTAATGCATAGCAGGAAAATGCAGACTAATAACTCTAGCCTTAGAAACACCTCTAAACTCTCACACAGTTAAAGTGTGAATGAATCCCCCAAACTCACTGGGTCGATGTTCCGCTGTCTCACCCTCATAGGGAAGCATGCAAATTTCACAAAAATCAGCAAATGGTAACACAAAGGTCTGATCATATAGATGGAATGACAAGCTAGGAACCTCCTATCTAGGAATGAAATGGAAATGTTGCCCAAAAGTATTAGTAAGAAGTTGATACTGATCACACTTATCTACAACAAAGTTGGTGAAGCCGGCATTTGCCACGAATTGTTCAAACTCGTGTCGGAATCCAACATCACTCATGACGGTGTTGCATGGCCACTCACACTGCCCTACCTCCACTTTACGAGGGAGGTTGAACCCAGGTGCTCCCCTCGAAGTTCCCTCCGAACTCTGGCTTGAGGAGCCCCTTGTGAATATCCTTCTCAACACTTTTCCTCCTATGAAAAATTTCTGAAAGTTTGGGCCACAAATAAGAGGTTAATAAAAGTCAAAAAAATTGATAGAAACAACTCCTACAAGTGTCTAGAGTCTATATCAAGCATTCAAACTACTTGGAACCAAATGAATTCAACATGCAAGCACAGTTTCTTGGTCACCAACAGCAACAAAATAAACAAAATATAAACCACTAGAACAAAAACTAATTGGACCAACGGAGGAGTCACATACCAAGGAGCAGTTTCTTCGAAAAGTTTCAGACATGGAGCTCCGACCAAAGAGATCAAAAATTCAGATGTAGGAGCAAAAACACGAGCTAAGAACTGGACATGAATTTTTCTGGAGGTGGAAGAAGGCAATGGGCACAGGAGATAAGTGAGTGGGGTCCTGTGGGCCCCATAAGGCACTTGGGCGCGCCCAGGGGGTAAGCGTGCCTAGCAGCCTTGTGGACAGCAGGTGCACCCCCCTGGGGTGTGTCCAGTGCTAGAAAATCTCTTTTATTCCATAAAAAATCATGTTAAAATTTCACAACATTCTGAGCACTTTTATTTCTGGGTCAGTTTATATTGCACGGATAATTTAGAAAAAAGGATAAACAGGACATTCCACTTTATTAAACTAAAAACAAGAGAAAGTAAACTAAAGTTACAGAAGGTTGTGCTTACAGAATTCATCGACCATATGCCCCTCAAAAAGAATTCTTTAATAAGGTTGATCAAGTCTTATTAACAAACTATTTCCGAGTGACATAAAAGGGAAGAATTTTTATATAGCACTAGGTTACCTCATTGGGGATATGCATTGTCCCAACAATAAGAGATTGATATTTCCTTTCGAGAACTGGGAGAGGAAATTCAAAGTCTCCAATAGTGATTGTCATAATTTTGTGATGCCCCCGACTCGACCGTGCACTAATCATACACGCAAATGCACACGATCAAGCCTAGGGACTCACTTGAAGATATCACAACACAACTCTAGACACAAAATAAAATAATACAAGCTTTATATTACAAGCCAGGGGCCTCGAGGGCTCGAATACATAAGCTTGCGCATACAAGCATCAGCGAAAGCATTAGATATCTGAGTACAGATATAAAAGTAAAACAGATATGCCCTAACAGGCGGGGCAAAACAACAACACAGATCGAAAAGGCACAGGCCTCCTGCCTGGGAGCCTCCGAACTACTCCTGGTCGACTGGCTCAACGTAGCAGAAGTGGCCTCCAGGGCTCTCCTAGTATTAGCAGTCTGTGGTGGCGTCTGGCTCCTGGGCTCCATCGTCTGATGTATCATCAATTGGGTATGGGGAAAAGAATAGCAGAGCAACCGTGAGTACTCATCCAAAGTACTCGCAAGACTGACATCAGAACTAAACTAATTATGCATTGGTATCAAGTGAAAAGGGTGTATCTGTGGACTGTATAGCAGAAATGCCAGAATAGAGAGAAAAGGCCTAGCCTATCGAAGACTAGCATCTTCAAGCAATCTTGCAGCATCAGAAGAGAGTAGATAATAGTAGTATACATGTGGATATACAACAGCAATGCCCTGAGATCCTTTCTCGACACCCTGCGAGAAAGCGATCCCGATAGCAGTATTAACAGTTTAATATGAATCATCATCAATTTGTAGTTGTCATGGTACCGGATACAACTCCGAGCGTCCTGTTACCGTGGACACGGCTATTCGAATAGATCACTTCCCTGCAGGGGTGCACTACTGTTACCCAGCACGCTCGATTACATCTGGCCGGACACACTTGCTGGGTAATGCCCGGCCTCGGGTGATCGACACGAAGCAGTGTCCTACCTAGGCTCAGCAGAGAGGTCAACACGCCGGTCTAAATCCTAAGCACGAAGGGGTCTTGGGCCATCGCCCTTCGCACTCCTGCACGTTGTGTGGGTGGTCGGGGCGCAGGCGCGACACTGAATACACCAGTGACGTAACCAGCCCAACCCCAACAATCAGCCCACATCTCTGAGCTGTGACGTCTGAAGAGCTTTCGGGAGAAACGTACAACGCAGAGGGCCCCATTAAACCATTATCCCACGTGGTGGCAGTGCGTATAGGCCATTGGCCAACTCAGATCAAATACCCAGTTCCGTTAGGCGTATTTAGTAACTCGCAGAGACGATCAGACAACCTGTCGCTCCGACTTGGTAACTCACGGATATCGATCAGGGTGGTCTCCGCCTGCCCTGTCATTCCGCCACATTAATCTCTCGCGAGTGCCCTCCTGGCAAACCCGACTTCACATTTTCCCCGCGGGTACCCCTCGGGGTCGACCCGCCTGTAATAAAGGTCAAAGTAACTGTGTGTCCAAGTATCGAGAAGGAATCCGAGGAATCACCCTCGGTTGTTTCCCACTCGAGGAGTTGCACGACGGAAGCTTTATCGGAAATGATGAAAGAGGAATCACCCTCGGTAACTCACATCCGTATAGCTATTCCACAGAGGCATCATCGAAAGTGAGATAAGAGGTGTCACCCTCGGCACTCGATGCCAGCTCTGCAGAGTCGAGCAATTTAGGGGGTGTGCGGTAATGTGCTGCTCTCAGCCTGTTCGATCACATCGATCGGGGCACCAGTACTAAAGCGGAGCAACTACAGCAAGGGAGAGGGGCCACAGATGGTTTTCCATCCATCCTATACTAAGCAGTTTAGGATAACAGGCAGGTATCAATAATAGTTACAAGGACAGGCTATGCATCAGAATAGGATAAAGCAAAGTAGCAGCAATTTCTAATGCAAGCAGGAGGGAGAAAGAATGGGAGATATCAGCATGCGTCAAGGGGGTTGCTTGCCTGGAACCTCTGCTGAGAAGGACGGGTCGTCGGGGATGTAGTCGGTCTCCTGGGCAGCGTCGGTCTTGGGGTCTATCGGAGAGAAGAGGGGGAAGAAACAATAAATACAATGCAAACAGATGCATCACAATGCATGACATGGCAATACGCGGTGCTAGGTGTGGCCTAACGTGGTGCTACACGTGGCGGACGAAGCGGAAAGTTAACTGGAACGTTTTCCCGTTTTCGGACGTCTGTCAGACAAATGAACCGGAGGGGATGGTTCCATGTTCAGGTAGTTAGGGGCGCCTGGCAGATGAACGGAGTGCATATTCGGGATCGTCATATTTTTCTGATCGTTTTTCATATATAAATCATTATAATCCGAGTTACGGTTTAATTTATATGATTTCTCAAAGTTTTAATCATTTTCTGGAATTATTTAAATTATTTAAATTAACATTATCCGAAACAGTAAATGCTGACATCAGCATGACGTCACTGTGACGTCAGCAGTGAACAGGACCAGTGGGTCCCGCCTGTTAGTGTCTAATTAGGTTAATTAGGGTTTAATTAGACTAATTACAAATTAATTAGGTTAATTAAATAATTAGTTTAATTAAACAGAATCAATTAAGTTAATTAATTAATTATTAACTACTTATTTATTTTAATTTAATTCTAATTCTAATTCTTTTATTTATTTATTTACTTTATTTTCTTTTTCATTTTTTTTTGTTTTAAACAGTGGCTGGCTCGGTGGTCAGTGGGCTAGGCGGACATGTCCGCCCATGCCCGTTCGGGCACCGGACACGTCCGCGGTTCGCGCGTGCGCGGGCACACAGGGGACGCACCAGACGTGTCCGTGGTAGCGCGCGTGCGCGCGGGCACAGAGGCGGGCGAGGCCAGCGGCGGTGCGGCGCGGCGAGGAGAGGGGCGGCGAGCGCGGCAGCGGCGGCGAGCGGACGGAGGCGAGGCGCTCGGGCGAGCGAGCGGCAACGGCGAGCGGCAAGGCAGTGGGCAGCAGTGGGGAAGCGGGCGAGCACGCGCGCGGGAGCGGAGGCGGACGAGCGCGCGCGGATGGAGGGAGGCCAGGCCGCAGCGGGGCAGAGGCGGCGCGGCGGCTAGCGGCGGAGGCGGCAGCAGCCGCAGCAGGCCGCAGCCATGGAGAGGCGGGCGCAGGCGAGCAGCGGGCGGGAGGCGAGGCGAGGCGCGCGCGGCGAGGGGGAGAGGTGGCTGGCCGCGGTGCGGGCGATGGCGGACGGCGACGACGACGACGGGTTCGGGCGTGCGGCGGCCGCGGGGCGGGCGGCGGTGGACGGCAGAGGGGAGAGAAGGAGAAGGGGGTGTCCTCACCCCGTGTTGCAGAGGAGAGGGGCGGCGTGGCTCGGTGGAGTCGGCGAGGGGGAGGTCGGGGACGGACGAGGGCGACGGCGACGTGCGACGGAGGCGAGGACGCGGCGGCGGCGGCGTCCAGGCGGGAGAGGGAGGAGGGAACGGGGAAAAGTGGGGGGTTAGGGTTGCGGGTGGTGGCGACGAGGCCATATAGGCCTGGGCGGCGGCGTGGGCCGGCTGGGCAGAGGCCCAGTTGGGCCGGGGGAGGCTTTTGTTTTATTTTTGTTTTCTGTTCTCTCTTTTATTTTTGTTTTGCAAAAATGTTTAGACACAATTTTAGTTTTGTAAATTAGGATACTTGGCCCAAAATTAACAGTGCAATTTTATCTACCACCAGAAATTGGTTTGGACAAAATAGGATTCCATTTGTAATTTGGATTAAATAAAATGGATAAAAATGGGCTGTTTGTTTACTGTTTTAGCTTGATAGATTCCTTTAAGTAATTCAATTAATGTTGACTTTATTTTTATATTTGCCTATGGATTATTTGCAAAATTACGAACTATTTAGTTCTACTGTTTGGATAACTTTTAATTTTGACTTTGTTTTAAATTTGAATTTGAATTTGGATTATCCTCTAATTGTTTTTATAAGGCTTAATGATGATGACTTGGCATGATTAATTGGCATAACTACTGTTAGTAATCTGGGGGTGTCACAAATTTTCTCAATAGAATTGATGCTATTCACTTTGTTTTGCTTACTTAGAAAATATATCGTATGCTCTTTGTTGTTGACATGGAAAGTGACCTGGCTTTTATTACAATCAATAACATCCCCTGCAGTGTTAACAAAAGGTCTTCCAAGGATAACCGACATATTGTCGTCCTCGTGCATATCAAGAATAACAAAGTCTGATAAGATCGTAACACTAGCAAAAAGAACTGGAACGTCCTCACAAATTCCAATAGGTATAGCAGTAGATATATCAGCCATTTGCAAGGAAATTTGAGTAGGAATCAACTTACTCAAATCAAGTATTTTATAAAGAGAGAAAGTCATAACACTAACACCGGATCCTAAATCACACAAAGTAGTTTTGACATAATTATTCTTAACAGAGCATGGCATAGTAGGTATCCTTGGATCTCCTAACTTTCCAGGTAGTTTTCCTTTGAAAGAATAATCTGCAAGCTGTAGGATCGAAAGTATGTCTAGAGGGGGCTGATTAGACTACTTGACCAAATAAAAACCTAACCTTTTCCCAATTTTAGATGTAGGCCGATTTTAGCAAGCATACAAGTCAAGCATCACCCTACACATGCAATTCTAAGAGTGTAGCAGCGGAAAGTAAACAATTGCATATGTAAGTAAAGGAGGGGATCAGAGATTTCAAACGCAATGAAGACACGGTGATTTTTGGCATGGTTCCGATAGGTGGTGCTATCGTACGTCCACGTTGATGGAGACTTCAACCCACGGAGGGTAACGGCTGCGCGAGTCCACGGAGGGCTCCACCCGCAAAGGGTCCACGAAGAAGCAACCTTGTCTATTCCACCATGGCTTACGTCCACGAAGGACTAACCTCACTCGGGGTAGATCTTCACGAAGTAGGCAATCTGCTTGCCCTTACAAACTCCTTGGTTCAACTCCACATCATGTCGGAGGCTCCCAAGTGACATCTAACCAATCTAGGAGACACCACTCTCCAAAAGGTAATAGATGGTGTGTTGTTGATGAACTCCTTGCTCTTGTACTTCAAATGATAGTCTTCCCAACACTCAAACAACTCCTCACAGATTTGGCTATGGTGGAAGAAGGATTTGAGTGGAAAGCAACTTGGGAAAGGCTAGAAATCAAGGTTCAAATGGTTGGATTGGAATGTCTTGATCTCAACACATGAGTAGGTGGTTCTCTCTTAGAAAATGTATGGTGGAAGTGTAGGCACGTTCTGAAGGCTCTCCTTACTGAGAAGGAAGTGGTGGAGGGGTATATATAGCCTCCACACAAAATCCAACCGTTACACACTTTTGACCCAACTCGGTGGCACCGATCAGAAATCTCGGTGGCACCGAACTGTGTAAAAGATATGGCTAATTTTTTTTTAAGTAATACACTTTTTTTATTAATTTTCACAAATATTATGCCATTTTTTTTTAATAATACAGCGTCGGCTTACTGCAGGCCGACAGGAGCCTATCGTCCTACCGGTGGCCGACTGGGGCACGTCGGCCTATCGGTGGCCGACAAGTGGCCTTAGGGCTACGTGTAAGCCGATTAGTGGCAAGGCCATGTCGCGCCCCTCCCAGTCGGCCCGTGAGGTGCTGTCGGTGGCTGGGGCTCAGCCGACAAGCCCTGTCGGCCACCCGCAGGCCGATCGGCTTGCCGCAAGCCGACAGGGTGCCACGCCCGCAGCAGCCCCCTTTTCTTCCTCCTCTTCCCTTCTCTCTTTCTTTCTTCTCTGTTCTTCGTTTCTTCTCTCTGTCACTCGAAAACTCTCTCATTTTGACACCAAAATCAGTCATTTTTTTGCCGATTTGCCACCGTGGATGCATTGTAGATAGTTGGGGGAGGCAAGGGAAACCTCAATCTACTGATGGGGTAGCTCGTGGTGGTCGTGGTGAGCATTTTTTTGGAGCTTTTTTTGAGCACATTGGAGGAGGTTGTGGTGGCGGTGAAGGTGGAGGTGGTGGTGGTGAAGCTCGGGCAGTGTGGTGGAGGTGGTGGAGGTGAAGCTCCGGCGGTGTGGTGGAGTCTCCGGCTCCGGTTCCGATGATTGAAGTCCGCCGTTCGTCGTTGCTTCGCATGCTTCAAGGGTATAATTCAACATACATTTTACCTGTCGTAGTTGCTCCAGTGGTAGTATTCGGTAGTCTGTTTGGATGTGAAATATATTAGGTGTGCGGATATTGTTATTTGTTCCGATAGTATCCGTAATATATTTAGTTGTCAAATATTTAGTTGTGTGAATATTTTTAGTTGCTCCGGTAATATTTAGATGTTAGTATTTGTAGTTGCTCCGGTAATATCCGTAATATATTTAGATGTCAAATATTTAGTTCTGTCAATATTTTTAGTTGCTCCAGTAATATCCGTAATACATTTAGATGTCAAATTTTTAGGTGTGTGAATATTTGTAGTTGGTTCGGTAATATTCCGTAATATATGTACATGTCAATTATTTAGGAGTGCTAATATATTTAGTTTGTCATGCTGCTTAATAGTTGTCTTTCATTGTTGAAAAAAATTTTAGGTGAGCCGAGATGTCTGATGTAGTGAAGTTCGTATTTTACTACAGTTCTGGTACTGTCCAAACAACTGAGACGGGAGCAGATCTGAGTGAATTTGATTACATAGAGGTGCCACTAACCGACCCTCAAACATGGTCAGTCAGTCAGTTGAAAGAATGGGTGACAGCAAGTTTAGGGCTTAATACTGAAACACACACCGTCGGTGTTCATGCATTGTGGACATAGTCAAGTTCAATCATTTACTTTTATTTGAGGCCAATAGAACGAGACTCCCTGTGGGTGTGCTGGTTACAAGGTTGTCAATGCAGGGGATGCAATCCTGTTGCCTTAGTGCTTCCCGTCGTGAAGGAGGTCACTGCACATGAAGGCGAGGGTGGCTATGATCTTGGCCAGAGCAGTGAAGGGATGCAGTCAAATGCTGGAGATGATGGTTATGAACCAGGGCAGAGTAGTCAGGTAGAAGGAGGAAATGCCGATGGTTATTACAGTGGTGAGGCTTATAGTGGCGAGGCAGACGCTGGCGAGGTAGATGGGCACATGCAGAACCTGATGGAAGAAGAAGACACCGATTTTGATACTGGTCATGCCGATGATTCTGACGAGTCAGATGAATAAGAAAATGCAGAGGAGGTCCCGAATCCTGCATCATGGAATCATGACTCCTCATCTGCAATGATCGTGAATGATGGGCATGATTCTGCCTGGCAATATCACCAGAACAACATTGCGACGGGTGCTCTGTATCCCAACAAAGAAGCTCCGAAGGACGCAATAATAAATTGGGCAATGTCCACGCAAAGGGTTTTCATAGCTGAGGTGTCCAGTCAGAAATACTTGACAATGGTATGCAAGAATGCAGGTTGTCCTGCCAGGGTGCACGGCTATCTCCCTAAGTATGGCACAAGTTGGGTGATCAGTGACTTAGTTCATCACACTTGTCTTATTCCCTGCATCCCTCAAGATCATCCCAACCTTTCATCCACGCTTATTGCGAGGTTGTTTTACAGCGAGATAGTGGAGAGCAAATCAATGGAAGTGAAGGCAATCCAGACAAAAGTCTTCGTCAGGTTCAAGTATAGAATTTCTTATGGCAAGGCTTGGAGGGCTAAGCATACGGCCCTTCAGAGGAGATTTGGTTCTTATTTCGATGCATATGACTCTGTTATCCGGCTCCTCCACACACTGCAACAGCGGAATCCTGGCACCTATGTCGATATCCAAGACCTCATCATGCCAGAGTTCCCAACTGTGAGGGTGCTGCATCGACTATTCTTCTCTTTTGGTGTATGCATCGAAGCTTTCAGGCATTGCCGACCGGTGATATGTGTAGATGGCTCTTTTCTCACTGGCAAGTACAAGGGTCAAATCCTGACAGCCATTGGTCAAGACGGCCAAAATCAAATAGTCCCACTCGCATTTGCTTTTGTTGAGAGTGAGAACATGAAAGTTGGACATGGTTCTTCAGGCAACTGAAAATATCAGTTGTGAAGGATAAGCCCAATGTGTGCATCCTTCATGACAGGCATGTAGGTATACTCAGTGCGATAAAGACACTGACAAACCCTGGCCCTGAGGAACAAACTCCATGGCAGGACTTGCAGAGCCGTTGGTGCATGCACCATCTGGGGGCTAATTTCTTCTCGCAGTTAAGAAATAAGAGCCTGATGAATCTACTCAAAAAACTCTGCAAGCAGAACCAGCTATGGAAGTACAATTTAATATGTGGCAGACTTAATGTGTGCACGCAGAGACACGTTAGGGACATGAAAGCTGCAAGAGATGCAGCGGTGAGGGCACATGTTGAAGCAGTAGCTGCACAATTAGCAACAGGAAGAAAAAGACTTATTTTTTCCATAGTACAATCTTATTCTTTAGTAAAATCAAGATCATTTTCCAGCGGTAATGAGCATCCAAAACCAAAGGGTTTTTCTGGGCAACAAACAAATAATAAGATTTTGGGGTATTTTCATTCGATCATTATAGACTTTATTGTTTGTTAATAATTTGGGAATATACAGTCAGAGTAAATAAAATTACTAATTCTTATTAGAAAAAATGAATAAATATCAAGCGTGGGATGCACCTATCGGCCTACGGGTGGCCAATTAGTTCCAGTCGGCCACCAGTTAGCCGACAGGTTCTAGTCGGCCACCAGTTAGCCGACAGGAACCACTACCTGTGGCCGAGAGGCCTGTCGACCACCCCTAGGCCGACAGGAGGGCAATCGGCCACCCCTAGGCCGAAAGGCCACTATTTGGCTTACCCACGGCCGATTGAAGCCAGTCGGCGTCCAGGTGGCCGACGCTGTATTATTTAAAAAAAACGGCGTAATATTTGTGAAAATTAATAAAAAAAGTGTATTATTTAATTTTTTTTAGCAAAGATATGAACGTTAGGAATCTCGGTGGGATCGACTGGAACAACTCGGATGGACCGAAGTGCAATGGTTAGGGCAAACCTCCTCTCGGTGGCACCGATTGCATCAACTCGGTAGGACCGAAGTGAAGCAATAAGGCAACAGAGAGTTGGCAAGCCATCTCGGTGGGACCGATTTGCAAAACTCGGTGGGACCGAAGTGAGTGCAAACGATTACAGAGAGTTGGCAAGGCCATCTCGGTGAGACCGAGATCCATATCGGTGGATCCGATTTGTTAGGGGTTTGGCAGTGGCTAAGTCCAGATGAACTCGGTGGCTCCGGATAGGAAATTTCGGTGGGGCCTAGTTGGAATGTAGGTTTTGGACATATTTGGATGGAGAACGTGGTTGAGGGTTTTGGAACACTGTCACTAAGCAGTTGAGCAAAAAGACCATTAAGCAACACCTCATCCCCTTTTAATAGTATTGGCTTTCCTATGGACTCAATGTGATCTTGGATCACTAAACCAAAAATGTAGAGTCTTGAGCTTTTGCCAATCCTTGTCCTTAGCATTTTGAGGGGTCCACATCTCTAGTCCTTGCCATGCCAATCATTGAACATCCTGAAATCTTTAACTTGAATGGACATTAGTTCAATGAGATATATGTTGTTATGAATTACCAAAACCACCAAGGGAGCAAATGTGCTTTCAATCTCCTCCTTTTTGGTAATTGATGACAACATATAGATCAAAGCTTCAACAAATGATTAAATGAATGAAATACATCGTCGCTTTGACAAGTATGTGATAAGCAAGAGCTCCCCCTAAATTTGTGCATTATTAAAAATTTGCGTTTGAATGCAAATGCACAATCGATTAGGATCATGGGTCACTCTTCCATGTCACATACAACTTGGTGGAGCGTGCATAATGATATGAGTGGAATAGTAGGCACGCATCACCAACACAAGTGAATGATCATACATGATAATGATAAGCATAAGCATCACATAGAGCATAGTATGATCAATCACATAAAGTAGTAGCTCACAAACATAGCGATCAAAGTATCTCACAGACGTAGTATCAAGCACACACATCAAAACAAAGTACCATAAAGCAAATAGTAGCAAAAGAACTCGAGAAACAACGAGCAAAGCAAAGCAAGACTCTCTCTCTCGAAGCCTAAGATCTATACAAATTCTCCCCCTTTGGCAACAAGTACCAAAAAGTTCGAATAGGTATAGGACTAATACGACACTCTAGGCACGATCCTCGGAAGCTCCTGAAGGGGATCTCTGGCTGGAAGCTCCGGTGTGCGTAGACGGCGTCGAGAGAAGTGCATCCACGAAGGCTTCAGCTGATGTCTGCTGGGCTGGTGGAGTGGAGACCGGCGGTGGCACTGTAGCAGCAGCACCAGGTGCAGAGACTGTGGTCCTCGGATCCACAACTAGCACTGCAGTAGACCTGGCTGCCCTGGGCACTGTCTGGAATCTCTCCATAGTGGGTCTGTCATCTCCACTATCATCTAAAGCGGCTGCCCTGGCTGCATCAACATCGTCCTTCAGCTTCTCCACTATAGTCTGAACCTCAGTGATCTTGACATCTAGATCATGAATCTTCGTCTTGATTATCCGCTCTAAGCTAGCCTGGTTCTGGGTGAGGTTGGCCAGACTTCGCTCAATCCTCAGGGTGGCTTCTAGCAGATAAGTCATCTGGTCAGTCTTAGACTTGAGGTTGGAAATGGGAGCATTGGGAGCAGATGCCTCCTTGGCTGCTTTTGCTTCTGCGGCTACTCGGATCTTCTCTTGTGCTTGAGCAGAGGTGGGATGCGGAGGATCCATCACAATGACATTGTCCTCAAACTCTGGACGCAGTGGGAGATGCTCACGATCAAGAAGATAAGTGCTCGTTCCAACTTTGGAATTGATGAGCATCTGGATGTGTGGAGCATATCCCCAAGATCTCTTCTGATCAGCAGTTGTCCTCTTGATGGTTTCAACAATCAAGCTCATCACCTTCAACTTCTAAGGTGTGTCAAAGAGGTGCAGCAAGTTGATGGAGTGGCCACGTATCATCTTATCATCTCCTGACTTGGGCAACAGAGTGTACCGCAAGATAGTGTTTGTGGTGGCCAAACCAGGTAGCAGGTGCTTCACTGACCCTAGCTTGTGTGTCTTGATGTCCTTTTGTGGAATAGATGTATACATGTTGGCCATTGAGTTGTGGTCCATCTTGAGCTTGGCATAAATATCTATGTCATCATCTTCTTCTTCCGGAGCACCAAGAAGAGTAGCCCACTCAGAGATGGTCGACTGGTACCTGGAACCCTCAGTCATCCACACAATCCTACCATCAGGATAGAAATGAGCTGTGGAGTAGAATTGCATGATCATCTCATCATTCCACTTTGTCAGCTTCTGTCCAACAAACTCATCAACACCAGCTATCCGGAAACTCTCATGAACATGGGGGAAATAATCCTCATTGGCATCAATGTACTTCCAATCCACCCATCTCATGTCGCTGACGATTGGCTTCTTATCAAGCAGAATAGTCTCATAGAAGTCTTGCTGTTCTCTGGTCTGGAAGCGGTAATCACAAGCTGTTCTCCTCCTGGCGGCATAGGGATCTGACAGTCTCCACTGACGCAGTCCTTTGTCCTTCCTTAGCATCATGTTCTCTGCTACTGGGTGTGCATTGTCATGTTCTGGAATCTTGGGCTTTAACTTCTTGAGCACTAGTGGCTCCTCATCAACACCAGCTTCAGGCACTGGGGCCTTGTTCTTTTTAGTTGCTGGAATATTTCTTGTGGATCTCTTTGGTGTTGAAACCTTTGGCTTGGACTTGGGGGCAGCAGTCCTTATAGCATCTGACATAAGTTTCTGAGACTTTGTAGGGGGTGCATCAGCTGCTGGTTCCTCCTCTTCCTCCTCATCAATCATCATGGAGGGTTTGCCAATCACACGGGCAGTAGTTTTCCTTTCTCTCTTCTTCTTTCCTCCTGCAGCTGCATCACTTGGTTCCTCAAGTGTAAATGTAATAGTTTCCTTAGGGACTTTCTTCACTGCTGTCTTCTCTTTGGTTCTAGCAGTTGGTTTGGTACTATACTCCTTTGCAAGCACAACTCTCTTCGTCTTTGATGCTGCTTCACTAGCAACAAAGTCCTCATCCTCACTATCTGAGGTTCTCTTCTTCCTGGTCCTTGTTGCAGCCTTTGGAAGATCTGGAGAGCTTCTCTCTCCCTCATAAAAGCTTTCTGTAGGACTAGAGCCTGCGCTGAGATCTGTGTGCTGCTCTGACATGTTCTGGCTATCGCTGGCATCAGACATCTTGCAAAGCTGACCCTGTGAATAGATGGGTATGGGCAGAGTAGATGAGCCATCACAAAAAGCAGAAGTTTTTCATAAAAAATGAGTTCAAATCTTAGTTTCAAGTTTTCACAGAAGGCATTTCGGATGGACCGAGTTGATCATCTCGGTGATACCGAATCACTCAACAGAAACTTTACACGCCATTTCGGTCAGACCGAGATGGGGTTCGGTGACTCCGAGATGCTAGGGTTTCACAGAGATTTTACTTTTGGTCTCACCGATTCGTACAACTCGGTGGTACCGAGACGTACTAGTGCTATGGCCTGGGGCCAAATCGGTGACTCCGAAAATCTCTAATCGGTCGGTCCGAGATGCGTTCGGCGGAAACTTGAACCTAAAAATTTTACTCGAATCTAATCTACGGACATTGCATTGTAAAGGGAGTTGTCAATCCGTGGCAAGAATCATGGCAATCCAATCGTGCATTGAATTAGAAATTTGAGCACGAAAGGGGTCGAATCTCACCCTAACTTGGTGGAGATCCTCTACGGCGGCAACGGTGGAGCAAATTGCCGTTGACGGTGGCGGATTCCGGCGGCGAAGGCACGCTGGAGACAAAGGTGACGATCCGGAGACCTGGGCGACGGCATCAACGGGGTGCGGGAATGAGAGGGTTTGAGAAATTTCACCCGTTCGGGCCCGCGAGGTATATATACCTGTATGATGTCGGTGGCTCCGAGTTGGACAACTCGGTGGCACCGATATGTGTAACTGCAAGTAGGTTAGCACATCGGTGGTGCCGAAATGGTTCAACTCGGTGACACCGAGATGAAAACCTAGATCAATATAAATGATTTTGGTTGGATCGAGTTTGAGTGAATTGGTTCGGCCGAAATCATGTAGAAGGTTTTGGAGGTTCAGCCCTTTCAGATCGGTGGGTCCGAGTGCTCCTCACCCGGAGGGTCCGAAAATGATGTGTTCAATTTTTGTGATGTAGCAAGAATAGAATATGAGACAAGAAAGCATAGATAGCTAGAGAAGGTACTTAGGCATTCTTGTACATCCACTTGGCCAGAAAAACCAAGACAATCAAAACAACAAATGGATGTCCTCGAATGAAGAAAACATGCAAACCAACATGCTCAGACAATAAGATAGCAAATGAAATATGTGGCAAACATGCACAACCAATTCTAGCATCTATCAAGCAATGGCGATGACTAGGTCATCTATATATGAGTATATTGACTTAGGAGTCAAATAAGAACATTTGATCATAGGTCATACTCATCGTTTAAGCACAAGTGGGGTTGCCACTTTTTCATAAAGCATTGATGTGTTCACACCATTAGAGTTGCCTTAGCTCAATTGTTTAGAGAAAAGCTCCCCCTAGATGTGATATCCCCCCAAAGAGGGATGAACTAACCTTGGGTTTTGTCGATGATGACTTCATGTAGGTGTTGAAGATGTGGATGCTCAATGTTGATGTAGACCATCAAGAGTTGGGAGCAATCCTTTGGAGTTTTGTGCTTTCAATACCTACATGGGTTAGTCCCACACAAGGAACATACAAGGATATCCATAGACATAGAGTGAAATACACATATATGATGTCCATGAATGCATTGAATACCTTGTCCCTTGCCTTACCAACAAGAGGGTTTGTGACTCCATGAACTAGTGCGAAATGTGAAAGTTGGTTGCACAAGTTCTTGCCATAAATGAATATGAGTGAAGTTTCTTGGCGGAGTCACCCTCAAGAACTCTCTAGTTCTTCTTCTTTTGGACCCACATCAACTTGATGGGAATCCTTGGAGTTGTAGTAGCACTTGATGAAGTAGAACTTGATGAAGTCTTGGGAACCCACTTGACCAAGGCTTGAGGAGCTTCTTCAAATGAATCAATCTCTTCTTGAAGCTTGTCCTTGCCTTTTAGCTTGTGGTCTTGTGGTGGAAGATCTTCTTGAGCTTGTGTTCCCTTGAAGGAAGTAGGATCATACTTCTCTTGTTGAGGAACAAACTTCGTCTTGGGGTATTGATCTTCTTCCCACTCAACTCCATTGGCATTGAACTTTGGTTCAAAACCAACACCTTGGTTCTTCCGGTGCCTTCCTTGCTTGCGTACAATTTCCTCAAATTGCTTACTCCCGGCAAGACTCTTGTAGACACCTTTTTCTATAATTCCTTTCAATAGCATATTTTCTTGCTCAAGTGTAACTTGGCTAAGAGAATCATTAGTGGAATCAATAGAACTACTAGAAGCAACAACATTGAATTTAGCATTGTTATTGTTACTACTAGAGGTAGAACCCTTTTTACCCTTGTTGCTAGTTTTCTTAGGTTTAACTTGTGGCATAAAGGTAGACAAGAGTAAACGTTTGGCAAGATATGAAGAACTCTTCTTTCGAAGATCGTCATTGATAGCTTTAAGAAACTCACGCTCTTGCTCTAAATTTAGCTTCTCGAAGCGTAGCTTCTCATGAGTTCTTAGAAGTTCTCTATGATCCTCTTGAGTTGTTTCATGAGCTAACTTAAGAGCATTTAGTTCTTTAGTTAGATGCTCAATCTCCTTCATAGCATTGTCACTCGTTTCCTCTTGACTACCATGATTACTAGCTTTTTCATTATCGCTCACATCACTAGCCTTATTAACATGTAAATCATCATCACCAAGCAAATCATCTTCATCACTATTGAAATCAAGATACTCGGGGTGTGATACCTTGGGGCCTTTTGCCATGAAGCATCTTCCAATTCCTTCATTTGGTGAGTCAAATAGATCATGGGAGTTGGATGACACAACAGCAAGTCCGGCAACACCTTCATCTTGACTATAGTCGGAGTTGGAGTGATAACTTCTCTCGGAGTGGTTGTCGGAGTCGGAGCCGGAAACCCATTCACCAACATGAGCTTGATGTCTTCTTCTTGTGTAGCTCTTTGATGACTTGTCCTTCCTCTCTGAATCCTTGCTTCTTCGAGAGTGTCTTCGTTCATAATGATCATCTCTACTCCTTCTCTCCTTATGAGGTGATTCATCTCTTCTATGTCTTCCTCTTGGTGATTCGTCTCTTTTCTTGTAGGGAGCCGTACACTCATTGGAATAGTTTCTGGGTTTTCCACAATTGTAGCAATTACGGTCACGACTTGATGATCTTCTCTCATAGTGTCTTGAGCTAGAGCTTCTTTCTTTCCCTTTGTTCTTGTAGAACTTATTGAATCTTTTCACCATTAGGCTTATCTCTTTATTGGATACTAGCTTGTCACTTGGAGTTGTTGGAGCATCGGTTGAGGCTTTGTAAGCACCACCTGATTTGTTGTGTAGCTCCTCTTTGTCCTTGAGTGACATTTCATGTGGAACAATCCTTCCAATGACTTCCGTGGGCTTGAGATCTTTGTAATTTGGCATCATTTGGATCAATGTGCATACGGTATCATATTTTCCATCCAAAACTCTAAGTATCTTCTTGATGATGAATTTGTCGGTCATCTCTTCACTTCCTAAGCCGACAATCTCATTTGTGATGAGAGCAATCCTAGAGTACATTTCTGTGACTCCTTCACCATCCTTCATCTTGAACTTGTCAAGTTGACTTTGAAGCACATCCAACTTAGATTCCTTGACGGACCCGGGACCCTCATGCATATCAACCAAAGTATCCCAAATTTCCTTTGCATTCGAGGCGGCTGATTTTGTTGAATTCCTCGGGACACAAACCATTGAAGAGAATGTCACAAGCTTGAGCATTGTATTGCAACATCTTCAATTCTTCCGCCGTTGCTTCACGATCCGGTTCCTTGCCATCCTCAAAGAATTCACCTTGCAAGCCAACACGAACAACAGCCCAAACGGCGGGGTTATGACCAAGAATATGCATTTTCATCTTATGTTTCCAACTAGCAAAGTTTGTACCATCAAAATATGGACCTCTACGGTGATAATTACCCTCACTAGACGCCATACTCTCCTAGGTTGTGAAACCAAGGCAATGGAGACCAAAGCTCTGATACCACTTGTAGGATCGAAAGTATGTCTAGAGGGGGGATGATTAGACTACTTTTCCCAATTTTAGAAGCAGGAAGATTTTAGCAAGCATACAAGTCAAGCATCACCCTACACATGCAATTCTAAGAGTGTAGCAGCGGAAAGTAAATAATTGCATATGTAAGTAGAGGGGATCGGAGATTTCAAACGCAATGAATACACGGTGATTTTTGGCGTGGTTTCGATAGGTGGTGCTATCGTACGTCCACGTTGATGGAGACTTACACCCACGGAGGGTATGGCTGCGTGAGTCCACGGAGGGCTCCACCCACAAAGGGTCCACAAAGAAGCAACCTTGTCTATTCCACCATGGCTTACGTCCACGAAGGACTAGCCTCACTCGGGGTAGATCTTCATGAAGTAGGCGATCTCCTTGCCCTTACAAACTCCTTGGTTCAACTCCACATCATGTCGGAGGCTCCCAAGTGACACCTAACCAATCTAGGAGACACCACTCTCCAAAAGGTAATAGACGTTGTGTTGTTGATGAACTCCTTGCTCTTGTGCTTCAAATGATAGTCTTCCCAACACTCAAACAACTCCTCATAGATTTGGCTATGGTAGAAGAAGGATTTGAGTGGAAAGCAACTTGGGAAAGGCTAGAAATCAAGGTTCAAATGGTTGGATTGGAATGTCTTGATCTCAACACATGAGTAGGTGGTTCTCTCTTAGAAAATGTATGGTGGAAGTGTAGGCACGTTCTGATGGCTCTCCTTACTGAGAAGGAAGTGGTGGAGGGGTATATATAGCCTCCACACAAAATCCAACCATTACACACTTTTGACCCAACTCGGTGGCACCGATCAGAAATCTCGGTGGAACCGAACTGTGTAAAAGATATGAACGCTAAGAATCTCGGTGGGACTGACTGGAACAACTCGGATGGACCTCGGTGAGACCTCCTCTCGGTGGCACCGATTGCATCAACTCGGTAGGACGGAAGTAAAGCAATAAGGCAACAGAGAGTTGGCAAGCCATCTCGGTGAGACCGATTTGCAAAACTCGGTGGGACCGAAGTGAGTGCAAACGATTATAGAGAGTTGGCAAGGCCATCTCGGTGAGACCGAGATCCATATCGGTGGATCTGATTTGTTAGGGTTTTGGCAGTGGCTAAGTCCAGATGAACTCGGTGGCTCCGGATAGGAAATTTCGGTGGGGCCGAGTTGGAATGTAGGTTTTGGACATATTTGGATGGAGAACGTGGTTGAGGGTTTTGGAACACTGTCACTAAGCACTTGAGCAAAAAGACCATTAAGCAACACCTCATCCCCTATTAATAGTATTGGCTTTCCTATGGACTCAATGTGATCTTGGATCACTAAACCAAAAATGTAGAGTCTTGAGCTTTTGCCAATCGTTGTCCTTAGCATTTTGAGGGGTCCACATCTCTAGTCCTTGCCATGCCAATCATTGAACATCCTGAAATCTTTAACTTGAATGGACATTAGTTCAATGAGATATATGTTGTTATGAATTACCAAAACCACCAAGGGAGCAAATGTGCTTTCACAAGCATAGTGGAAATTTCAGTCTCAGGTATTTTCCTTTTATTAGTGACAATGTCTTCATATATTTAGCATAAGGAGGCATTTTCATAGCATTAGTCAAAGGTACTTGCAAGAATAAAGGTCTAAGGAATTCAACAGAATGATTGAAAGCATCATCATCTTTGGAGTTGGTAGCTTTACTAGGAAAAGGCATGTGTTTCTGAACCCACGGTTCTCTTTCTCTACCATGCTTCCTAGCAACGAAGTCTCTTTTATCGTATCTTTTATTTTTAGGAGGTGGGTCATCATGCTCAATTTCAGGTTCTATTTCTATATCATTACCAAGTTCATTATTATCATTAGGTGGAGCATCAACATGATTATCATTAGCACCATTATTATCATTATCACTAGGTAAATGCTCATCACCAGATTGTGTCTCAGCATCAGAAATAGAAACATTACTAGCATTCTCAGTAGGTTTTTCTATAACAAGTTCACTAGAAGCATGCAAAGTTTTATTCTTACTCTTTTTCTTCTTCTTCTTAGGTGAACTAGGTGCACTATCATTAATTCTATGAGAATCTTGTTCAATTCTTTTAGGATGACCCTTAGGATACAAAGATTCCGGAGTCATTCTACCACCTCTAGTCATTACTCTAACAACATGTTCATTAGTTTTATTAGATATTTCATTCATTAAATCATTTTGTGATTTAGAAACTTGCTCAAGTTGAGTGTGCACCATAGATTAATGTTTATATAAGCCCTTAATATCATTGGAAATTCTAACAAGCACATCACTCAAGCGTTTGATCATAATAGAATCATGTTTCAATTGATCCCTTATTTGCATATTAAAAATTTCTTGTTTAACGATGAAGTTATCAAATTCATCTAAACACTAACTTGGAGGCTTATTATAAGGAATGTCACCCTCATCGAATCTATAAAGAGAGTTTACCTCTACTACCTGTGATAGGATATCAAGTCCGTGTATTTCTTCAATAGGAGGTAGAATCTTAACATCTTTAGATTCAATACCTTTCTCTTTCATAGATTTCTTGGCTTCTTGCATATCTTCTGGACTGAGAAACCTCTTTTCTTCGGAGTTGTCTTAGGTGGTGGTTCGGGAAGTGTCCAATCATCGGCATTTGTCAATAAGTTATTCAATAATTCCTGAGCATGTTCTACTGTTCTTTCCCTAAAAACACAACCAACACAACTATCTACGTAGTCCCTAGAAGCATAGGTTAGTCCATTATAAAAGATATTAAGTATTGCATTCTTCTTAAGAGGATGATCAGTCAAAGCATTTACTAATTGGAGAAGCCTCCCCCAAGCTTGAGGGAGATAATCTTCCTCAAGTTGCACAAAGTTATATATTTGTTGTAAGGCAGCTTGTTTCTTATGAGCGGGAAAATATATTTCAGTGAAGTAGTAAATCATATCATGGGGACTACACACACAACCAGGAGCAAGTTCATTAAACCATACTTTAGCATCAACCTTTAATGAGAAAGGAAACAATTTAAGAATTTAGTAGTAGCGAATCATTTCCTCTTGAGCAAATATGGTGGCAATTTCATTTAGTTTAGTAAGATGTGCGACGACAGATTCAGATTCATAGTCGTGAAAAGGATCAGATTCTACGAAAGTAATAAGTTTCGGATCAATAGAAAATTCATAATCATTATCAGTAATAAAAACAGGAGAGGTTCCAAACTTAGGATCGTATTTCATCATTTGGTTCATAGCCTTTTCTTTTAGCCTATGCATCAAATCTTTACGATCCTCCCTATTCTCACAGGCTAGCAATTCTTTAGCAATCTCATCATCAAGAGTGTAACTTTCATGCACATCTAACATTTTGGTTCTAGCAGGTGTAATAGGTGATTCATAATTTTCATCAATTTCAAATTATTTAGCTTTAGCAATGTGAGCATCAAGAAATTCACAAAATGGCACAGATTCATTAAGCAAAGTAGAAGCATCATCATGAGTATCATCAATAGCAGAAGCAGTGTCTATTACTTGTGACATTTTAGATTGGATAGCAGATGGTGGTGTCACAAGTTAACTTAAAACAAACGTTGAATCAAGTGAAGAGCTAGTTGGCAGTTCCTTACCTCCCCTCGTCTTAGAGGGCATGATCTTGGTCTTTGAGTCACTCAGATTCTTCATAGTGAATACAAATTGCAATAGATATTTAACTCCCAAGTGAACTTAATAAATAGAGCTATGCTCCCCGGCAATGGTGTCAGAAAATGGTCTTGATGACTCACAAGTATAGGGGATAATGACAGTCTTCGAGGGTTGTATTTCACCCAAATTTATTGATTTGACACAAGGGGAGCCAAAAAATATTTATAAGCCTTAGCAGTTGAGTTATCAATTCAACTACACCTAAGAAGTTGTTTCTCTGCAGCAAAGTATTAGTAGCACAGTAATACGATAGTTTTGATAGCAACAGTAATAGTAGCAATAGTAACAGTAACAGTGACAGTAGCAGCTTTGTAGTAATTGGAACAACAACAACAACAGTAGTAGTATTAACATAGCAAAGACAATATGAGCAAAGCATAGGCATGGAGTAGCGATGGATATTTGGATGGAATTCATCATGTAACAGTCACAACATAGAGCAATACACAATAGCTCCAGTTCATCAATCATATGTAGACATGTATTCCATATATAGTCATACGTGCTTATAATAAGAACTTGTATAACATCTTTTGTCCAACCCTCCTGTGGCAGCGGGGTCCTAATGGAAATCTAAGGGTAATTAAGGTGCTCCTTTTAATAGAGAACCGGAACAAAGCATTAACACTTAGTGAATACATGAACTCCTTAAATTACCGTCATCCCCGAACAGTATCCCAATTATTGTCACCTTGGGGTCTTCGGTTAAGAACAATAACAGGTGCACATAACTTGCAGATAGGATTAAGAACTCAAATATATTCATGAAAACATAATAGGTTCTAATCTAAAATCATGGCACTCGGGCCCTAGTGACAAGCATTAAGCATAGAAAAGTCATAGCAACATCAATCTCAGAACATAGTGGATACTAGGGATCAAGCCCTAACAAATTGACTTGATTACATGACAAATCTCATCCATCTCCATCTACCGCCAGTAAGCCTACAATGAAATTACTCACTCCTGGTGGTGAGCATCATGAGGTTGTTGATGAAGAAGGGTTGTTGATGACGATGGCGACGAATTGCCCCCTTCGGAGCCCCGAACGAACCCCAGATCAGGCCTCCCAATGAAGAACAGGAGGCGGCGGTGGCTCACTATCGTCAAACGCGATGAAACTTCTTCTCTTATTTTTTCTTGGGAAGACGGAACTTATAGGTCTAGAATTAGGTCACACGGCCGCATGTGGGCCCCACAAGGCAGTAGGGTGCGCCCAGGGGGTAGGGGCGCCCCTGCCTTGTGGGAAGCTGGTGGCCCCCCTCTAGCAGGTGTTTGCTCCAGTATTTTTATATATTCAATAAAAATTGTCCGCCAAGTATCGTCCAGTTACGAGAACTTTTTTCTCTGCCTGAAAAACAACACCAAGGTAGTTCTGCTGAAAACAACGTTAGTCTGAGTTAGTTCCATTCAAATCATGCAAATTAGATTCCAAAGCAAGAGCAAAGATGTTTGGAAAAGTAGATTCGTTGGAGACGTATCAGTGCGACACGGAGGGGCTCCACGACGGGAGGCAAGAGCTCCTATTCATGGCCAAGGGAAAAAGAGAGAGCTGAGAGGCAGGGGAGGAAGAGAGGAAGGAGAAATGAGGGAGAATGAGAGGGGACTGGCGCTCGACGGGGTCCTGGTCATCGGCGAGACGGGGCTCCGGCTGTCCTGATGGCGGAGTGAGGACGTCTGTGGCTCGGGTGCATAGGAGCTACGAGCTCCTCTTCTTGGGGTCTCACGCGGCTCTCCTCGGCAGCGAGCGCGGAGAGACAGGAGGAGGCGCTGGATCTACTAGTCATGACGGCGGCGGTGGATTGCAGGAGGCTTGCGGGAGTAGGGGAGATTGGGCGAGCGGCGCTGGTTGGCTCGGTTTGTGTAAGTGCATCAAGTGCCCCCTTAGTGGTTTTGGAGTATTTAAGACAAATAGGTTAAGGGACTAATGTGTTTGTGAGTGCACACAGGTGAAATAGTCACTAAAGATTTGGTTTAACCCACGAAAGTCGACCCCTAAAAATGTATTTCTTCAAGTGAAGAATTTGATGCGGCCTTTGAAGAAATTGATGTGATGACTTTGAAGCTTGAAGACTTTGTTTTCATAGTTTCTTTTTCTTGTTATTTGAGTCATAGGAAAAACCGTACTATTAAAGGGGGTCTAGGTGATATACATATCACACTTCCAAAGCGATGCTCAAACCTATACATTCTACTGCCGCTTCGAGTGAAGCCTTTGGAAATCTCTGGAATAGCTGACGAATTTGCTAGCAACAGTGACACAGTTCATCTGGTCATTGACGAATTAGGTCAGGCTGAGGAGTTAGGATTTCACCAGTGCGATCTGCCTATCGTGAGGAAATTGAGTGCCCCGACAAAATTGAGAGTTCCAATTTCCGACGGTTGCTGCACCGCGTGCCAGCTATCGAGTGGATCTTATCCTGACAATGGTCATGTCTAAGAAGGGCATTTATGACATTTCATGTCGGGTTGCCCCCTGGCTATAAATAGCCGCCCCCACAACCACTTGTTGGTTGGCTGCTCTAGAGAGAACTTGACACTTGTCATTTGAGAGCAACCCTTCCTCTGACAACTTTGTGAGAACCCAAGTGAGGAAAAACCCAACCAGAGCCAAAGTGATTGAGCATCACTGAACAAGTTCATCTGTGTGATCCGACGCTTATTACCTTTGAAGACTGTCATTCTTCCAGACAGTT
Source organism: Elymus sibiricus (assembly GCA_039707655.1). Lineage (NCBI taxonomy): Eukaryota > Viridiplantae > Streptophyta > Magnoliopsida > Poales > Poaceae > Elymus > Elymus sibiricus. Next base: position 179,802,563 of record CM077670.1, read on the forward strand.
AGGCATCATGTTGTGAGCACCCAAGAGTAATTGTGGCATGCCGGTGAACAAGTCTGTGAAGGTTTTGGAAGTCTACCTTGAAGACTTACCACGAGTGATTGGGCAAGGACTAAGTGACCTTAGCTCAAGAGGAATACGGTGAGGACTAAGTGTCCTGTGAGGTAAAACTCAGCCGCCTCAACTAGATGTACAGTTGATACAGCAACTGGAACTGGTCTACCAAATCGTTGTGTCTTCACCAAGCTTACCTGGTTTCAAATTCCCCACCCTTTACCTTTACGCAATTCCGCTGCTGAAGAACTTGTGTTTTACATTTTTGAAGAATTTGAACTGAAGAATTTCATCATGCTGTTTTCCATTTCTTCAGTTCATCTTCCTCATGCATGTCTGCTTGTATGATTACATGTTCTTCACTTGTATGTATCTCATATGCATGCTATTTTTATCTGTGTCGATCTAGTTTCGCTTCTGTTTCTATTTCACCACTCTGTTTTTTGTCAAAGTCTTCGGAGTTTAACGAATTTCTAAAAATCTCCCATTCACCCTCCTCTGGGAGTAAACCTGCGCTTTCAATTGGTATTAGAGCAAGGTACTCCCTTGTTCTGTGTGATTTTGGTTTAACCACCTGGAGTTTTAGTTATGTAGACCGCAGGAATTATCAAGGTATCCGCTGCGTGCCCCATCTTCGATGGCATGGACTATCCCTACTGGAAGAACAAGACGGGCATGCATCTTGAGGCAATTGACAACGATCTCTGTTTCGTCGTCGAGAATGGAGTGCCTACCATGGCTCCAAGCATCAACACCACTAACGTGAAGAGATTCAAGAAACTCGACTCTCAGGCGAAGAATATCATATGTGGACATCTGAACAAAGGACAGTATGGTAGAGTGAGTTCTCTAGAAACTTCAAAGCTTATCTAGGATAGGCTTTCCAAGGTCAACGAGGGGGTCTGCACTCAACGTGACTCCTGAGTTGATGTTCTTCGCAACCTCTTTAATCGCTTCAAGAGGCTCTACAATGAGAATTCGCAGCAAACCTTCGACCGCCTTACTGATATCTCCAATGAGCTTCAGGCTCTTGGTGCTGCTAACATCACCGATCATGAGGTGGTGAAGAAATTGCTGAGGTCCCTAGATAGTTCCTTTGACACTTTGGCCCTGATGATTCCAGAGCGTCCTGATTACAAGTCACTTGACCCGGCTGATATTCTTGAAAGGCTCAATACCCATGAATTTCAGCAAGCAGAGAAGAGAGACATGTATGGTCCCAGCTATGGATGTCCTCGCGCTCTGAAGGCAAAAGCAAAAGCCAAGGCAATTTATTCATCGGAAGAAGAAGAGGAATCTGAGTGCAGTTTCTGATGGTGCTGAGGAAATTGGTAGAGAACTGGCAATGCTTATGAAGAAGTTTTCCAAGAAAATTCACTTTTGAAAGTCTTCAAAGTATGACTCAAAGAACACTGGAGAAGCGTCTGCTCGAGACTACAATAAGAGAACTTGTCACAAATGCAAGAAGCCAGGCCACTACATCGCCGACTGCCCTCTTTGGCTAAAGAAGAAGAAGAAGAGAAGGGATGATGACTCTGATGGCAAAAAGAAGAAATCCTCAAAGTCTTCATCAAAATCTTCATCACGCAAGAAAGGCAGTTCTAGTAGAGCTCGCGCATTCATTGGGAAGGAAATGGATTCTGAAGAAGAATCTGATCATGAGGAAGATGAGGAATTTGAGGAGGAGTCAGACTCTGGTGTGGCGAGCCTAGCCCTCGCTACTGAGTACGTCAGCAAGTTCATCTTCAACCCTGAAGACAATGGTGTCTCCGCCAACAATGAAGACTGTGCTGATTGACTACACTCCCACCTATTGCTTCATGGCAAGAGGTGCAAAGGTAACCTCATGAGAAGCTTACTTTGAAACTTCCAGTGAAGATGACTCTGAATGTGAATCTAAACCTAGCTACAAAAAACTTGCTAAAATTGCTACCGAGCAACAACATGCTATGGAAAAGATTCAAAAACTGCTAGACAAAAGCGATGACCTGTTGGACGAGGAAATGGATAGTAGTCAAGCTTTGTCTGAGGAATTCAGACGTCTCAAGTCACATTATGACGAACTTGAAAGTTGTCATGTGGCCCTCTCAGCCGAACACGAGAAGCTGTCCTATGAATTTCTTCAAAGGACGCAAGATCTTGAGAAGCTGAGAGCATCTCATGAAGATCTTAAAAAAGAGAACGATTCACTCCTCACTCAACACATCAGTACCGCTCAGGAAGAATTTGTTGCACCATGCTTAAAACGCCTTGAAAGTGAAAATGCAAATTCTTTAGCTGAATGTTCAAATGCTTCAGTACTTTCAATTGCTTCAACTGCTTCTATGGCCACTAACCACTCATCTGAGGATGCCACCAGTGATACTGACGAAAATGCAGGGTTGAAGGAATTGTATGTTACAGGCGTGTACAAAAGCCTCAAAGGGCAGCAAACCCTTTGTGATGTGCTCAAAAAGCAGATTCTGAACAGGAACCCTAGGAAAGAGGGCATTGCTTTTGAAAGAAAGCTCAATGCTGATGGTTCATATTGGAAACATGAGCAGTATCCCAAAACCACCTGGGTGGCTGCAAAGGGACCTCCAATAGATCCATCCACTTTATTTGGCTATACTTGTGATACTTCATATTCTTCAGATGAGTCATTTGACTCAAATTACAAACTGTTCAAAAATCAGAATGGTGAAGTATTTGCCAGATTTGTTGGTACTAACTACAGGAACAGTCCACCTGTGAAGAAAATCTGGGTTCCCAAAAGCCTTCTGGAAAATCTTCAGGTGAATGTCATCATGACACCACCAATGAAGAAGAAACTTCCCAGGCCAAATTCTTCACAGGGATCAAAGTCGTCAAATGGACGTAGACCCACTTATGGTCGTGCTAATGCCTCTGTTTCGCAGGGAAACAAATAGTGATCTGATGAATATGAGCATTATTCTTCGAACCACTATGTCCACAAAACATCGAAGAATTTCTCTGTTTATTCATTCAATTCCTATAACCCTCCTGTGAAGAGAAATGCATATTCTTCAATGCCTAAGTTCTCCTTTAATGCACTTTGATACATTTCTTCTCGGCCACCCATTCAGATGTGGGTGGTTAAGAAGAAGAACTAATCTCTTCTGCAGGGTCAGGTCTTCAGACAACAATAAAATGTCTGATGAATTTGCTGAAGACCTGACAAAATGCTTGTTGGGATGCAAGCTAAACATGATGAAAATGAATACTCATTTCACACATCTCTTATGCTGCTAGTTATTATTCATTGATGAAATTGTCTGATGAAATTGATCATCCTATTCTTCACTTTGAAGTATATGAATTTGTAAGTCAGACTAATGCTTCCACAGGATGACACACCTAATGCCACTGAATGGGTCCTGGATAGTGGCTGCACGAATCACGTGACTAGTGATAGGAATTTACTCACTGATGCTCCCCTCACTCTGTCTCATCTAAAGCATATCACATATGCCAACTAAGGAAAAAAGCAAGGCATTGGGTCTAGGTAAGGTTGCTATCTCAAAGGATCAACACACGGAAAAAGTGATGCTTGTTGAATCCCTTGGATACAATCTCATGTCCGTCTTAATGCTTTGTGATCTTGATATGATTGTCATCTTTGGCAAATATAGACGCATTGTGCTGTTCGACTCTGACAAATCCAAAGTCTTCGAAGGCTTTAGGAAAGGTGATTTGTACATTGTAGATTTCTCACTAGGTCCTCAACCTACCACGTGTCTACTGGCAAAAGCTTCAGAGTGCTGGCTATGGCGTCGATGCCTCGGGCACGCTGGCATGAGGAATCTGAGCACACTTGTCAAGAAGAAGACATCATTGGTGTCAAGGGCATCAAATTCGTCAAAGATCATCTGTGTGGTGCTTGTGAGTCTGGAAAGATGACCAGATCAAAGCATGCGGCCAAGACAATCATGACCACTACTCGTCCCTTTGAATTACTTCATATGGATCTGTTTGGTCCTACCCATTATGCCACACTAACCAATGTAGCATCAATCTATGGATTCGTCATAGTTGACGACTACTCTCGTTACACCTGGGTGCATATCATTTCCTTCAAGATTGAAGTACAGGATGTCTTTAGACGATTCTCCAATTGGGCCATGACGAATTATGGTCTCAAGATCAAGCACATAAGGAGCGATAATGGCACCGAGTTCAAGAACACAGGCCTTCGTGACGGCGAACCTCATCACCGTGGGCACCGAAGACGGCGGGCGCTCCAGCTCCCTATATTCCTCAGCAGAATGGAGTCGTGGAGCGCAAGAACAGGACACTCATCGAGATGGCTCGCACTATGCTTGATGAATACAAGAGACCTCGTCGATGGTGGCCTGAAGCAATTGATACTGCATGTCACATCCTCAACCGGGTATATCTTCACAAATTCCTCAAGAAGACCTCTTATGAGCTCCTCACTGACAAGAAACCCAATGTGAGTTATTTCAAAGTCTTCGGTGCTAAATGCTGGATTAGAGATCCCCATCACAGTTCTAAATTTGCACCGAAAGCACATGAGGGTTTTATGCTTGGTTACGGAAAGGAATCGCACACCTACAGAGTCTTCAACACCTATCACAACAAGATTGTTGAAACTGTAGATGTGCGGTTCGATGAAACTAACGGCTCACAAAGAGAGCACCTGCCTCCTGTGCTAGATGAAATGCCTCCTAAGGAATCTATCAAGCTAATGGGCACCAGTGAAATTGTGCCTTGTGAAGAAATAGCTGATGAAGATGTAGTTATTCCTCGTCATGATGAAACTACTGATCCTGAAGAAAATGATGCTGAGGATTCTACACAACAACAACAACAGCAAGACGAATTGCATCAATTCGAGCTCAACAACGGGTGGGAGCTTGTCAAGCGTCCTGATCCATGCAAGCACAATGTGATCGGCACGAAGTGGATCTACCGCAGCAAACAAGACGAAAATGGCCAAGTGGTGAGGAATAAGGCCCGTCTTGTAGCACAAGGCTACACACAGGTTGAGGGAATTGATTTCGATGAAACATTTGCACCTGTTGCTAGGCTTGAAGCTATTCATATACTACTTGCATATGCTAACCATCATAATATTCTCTTATATCAAATGGATGTGAAAAGTACATTCCTCAATGGTAAGCTTGAGGAAGAAGTATATGTTGCTCAACCACCAGGTTTTGAGGACCCAAAGCATCCTGACAAAGTCTTTAGACTCAACAAGGCTCTCTATGGCCTCATGCAAGCCCCGAGGGCTTGGTATGATACACTGAAGGAGTTCCTGAAGAAAAAGGGTTTCAAACCCGGTTCACTTGACCCTACACTTTTCACTAAATCTTATGATGGTGAACTGTTCATATGACAAATATATGTTGATGATATTATCTTTGATTGCACTAACAAGTGATAAAGTGACGAATTTGCATATATGGTGCGTGAAGAATATCAGATGTCTATGATAGGGTAGTTGAAATTCTTCCTCGGGCTTCAAACTTGTCAACAACCCAATGGCATCTTCATTTCTCAGGAGAAATATCTCAAAGACTGCCTGAAGAAATTCAGCATGCAAGATTGCAAAGGCCTCAAGATACCAATGTTAACAAATGGTCAACTCTGCACTGACGAAAATGGTAAAGATTTCGATCAGAAGGTATATCACTCCATCATTGGTTCGCTGCTTTACCTATGTGCATCTAGGCCAGATATTATGCTTAGTGTTTGCATGTGTGCTCGCTTTCAAGCATCACCGAAGGAATCACACCATCAGGCTGTGAAGCAAATTCTTTGATATTTAGCTCACACACCAACGCTTGGATTATGGTATCCCAAGGGCTCATCTCTTGATCTTCCTAGATTTTCTAATTCTGATTATGCTGGAGATCATGTGGATTGCAAGTCAACATCAGGCACATGCCATTTCCTCGGACGATCTCTTGTCTATTGGTCCTCGAAGAAGCAGAACAGCGTCTCACTTTCCACAGCCGAGGCTAAGTACATTGCCTCTAGCGCCTGCTGCTCTCAGCTATTATGGATGAAGCAGACCCTCAAGGATTATGCCGTCAACGTGAAGAAAGTGCCACTCTACTGCGACAATGAGATTGCCATCATGATCGCCCACAACCCTGTGCAACACTCAAGGACGAAGCACATTCAGATTCATCACCATTTTCTTCGTGATCATGAGCTGAAGTGAGACATCGTCATCAACCACGTGAAGACTGAAGACCAGCTTGCAGATATCTTCACAGAGCCCTTGGATGAGAGAAGGTTTTGCATGTTGCATTGTGAGCTAAACATCCTAGAATCATCGAATGTCCTTTGAAAAGGACACACATCCTAACGCTTATGCATTATTGATGACTTTGATGTGCAACACACGAAGTAACATTTTTCTTCAATCAATGAAGACTAACCCTCTAAGTGTGAAGAAATTAATGAAGAATTTGATTCTCAGAACCCTACGATAATTGTACGCGGTGTCTGAAATCATCATAATTCTTATATGGTGGGTAACGCCACCACCCTCTTCTTGACGTTCTTTAATTTGAGTTTTTCCACATTTGCAATTTCGTCAAACTATTTCAAATTCATCATTTGAGGTTGTTCTTCATTGCTTGAGGTAATTATTCCTATATATATATATATATATATTTGAGTTTTCATGTCCTCAACAGCATTCACATATTACTAATTCTTCAAATTGCTTTTTTGTCTATGTGAATGTGATCGGACCCACTCCCCTCTATGCTAAACTCAAACCACTCTGTTCACAATCTCTTCTTGTGTGTTGTAATTGACACCGTTCAAAGTCTTCACTGTGTCCTTGTCAGCTGAAGAAATTGCGAACACACTTTAAAATTTACAAATCAAATTTTTGGCGGTTGCCACAGTAACTTAATCCCGTGCATCCGACGTGTGGATAAGCACACTCAAAATGCATGTGTGACGCGTGTCACTGAAATGCGAATCGCCAGGGGCTTATCCGTCGAAAATCTTTGGACCGCTCGGTTTTCACCGCGCCTATATAAAGGCTTGACCCCGTCAACCTGAACTCACTTCACTTATCGCGCCCCTGTCGCTCTCACTCCCAAACCCTAGCGCCGCCGCTGGAATTCATCGCCGCCGGAGAAGAAAAGCTTCACTGCCTTGACTTCTTCGCCGTCGTACTCACACCGGCCGCGGATTTCTTCACCTCCGCCACTGCCGTAGCTGTCTTTCACTTCCAAGTTAGGGCTCAAAAGATCTGAGCTGACGATTTACTTCAACTCGTCGTCCACTTCATCGAGTTCATCCTTGGGGTAATTAAAATTTCATTTTACTGCCCAAGTTTGATCTTTTTACTACCTAAAATTCTTCAAGTGCTGTTTTTACAACTTCTTTCCAATTCTTCATAACTTCCTTCTGGCCAGTCTTGGTTATTTCATCTAAGTTGTGCTTAACGATTAGATTCCTAAATTGTGCAAATTTTCAATCTGTACAACTCTGGAACCAAAGTCAAGAACACTTAGTGAATTTCTTCAAGACGATAAGGGTCGATTTCCTCAACTGGATTTATTTTGAAAAACATCTGAGAATGCATGTGACTCTTCCTAATTACCTCGCAACTATACTCTGTTCACAGGTACACATGTGTGCCGACAAATCTCTAGGTTCTCATCAACTTAATTCATTTGCAGCATTGCTTGAGGAAAATCTTCAGACATCTTCAGAAACTTCAAAAGTTCAAATCCCTTAGCTGAAGAAAATGGCCGATGGTAAAAAGCCTCAGAAGGGAGGCAAACGGAAAGAGGAACACACTGCTTTCGAGATCCCCGAGGACTTATACTCAGGCTACTGCACGCTAGATGAAGAAAATCATGGGAAAGAGACTGACAAGCAACGAAAAACACGTATGCAAAAGATCAAGAGGTACTAGACATATGAGTGGAGAGACTACAGATACGTCACTCCCAAGTACATGAAGGATTTCGTTGTCAAGCCTCCATGCAAGAGGCCTTAGCTAGCTCCTGGTCAGTCTGCTGATCCTTCTAGCGTCAGAAGGGGTGAAGAATTCCCCAAAGAATGGGCTAAGCGTCAAGCAAAGTTGCAGAAGCAGGCTCAGAAGGCCGTTGAAGAATTCAATAGGGCCACAAAGGCATCAGCAGATGCTGGTGCTAGTTCAAGTGGTAGTGCGCCCAAGAAGGCTATGAAGAAATAGCCAGCTCAAAAGCCAAAGTCTTTAGCTGCAAAGCCCTCAGAGCCAAAGCCTTCATCTTCAAAGGCTTCAGCTCCTAAGGCACCTTCTGTTCCAAGTTCGTTAGCACCTCCGCCAGCCATCAGTTCTTCAGTGACTGCTACAAGAGCTTCAATGCCAGTTGTGCTCGCATCCTGCCAGCGCACTAAAGGGTTTCACATAGCCAACATTGTAGCATCAAGTGCCTCAGCTAGTGGGCATATTTCTTCAAACACGCCCAAGCTGAAGAAGAAGGCTACTGCAGGCCGTGGAACAAGGCCCAGCCCCAGAAGCAAAGCCGTTGTGCCTCAGACCGACGAAAATGACATGGCTAACGAAGATGAGCTTGCTGAGTTCGTCCAGAGAAGGATGCAAGAGGCTGCTCGAGCTAAGAATACCTATGTTCCATTTCTTTTTAATCCTAAGAAGATTCTGGACTTCATTGAAATATGGTGCAAGAAGCCAGACATGCCACTTGACGACCTTTACTTACCTCCTGGTCCAAGCCATGTGCTGTCTTCATTTATCTTGACGGAGAAGCACAAGATTGCACAAGCCAAGCTTGTGAAGAAACAACAGCTTCAGAAAGAGAGGGAGCTGAAGAAAAACATGCTCACCATATCTCCTCAGCAGCTTGTAGCACTAGAGTCCAAAATTCAACAGCTGTCTGACGAATATGATCGACAGGCAAACCATTGTTGTGGTGTGCGTGACAGGTTCATCAGCGCCACCAAGCAAGTGGTTGACGACCACAACAAGCGGGAGGCTGCCAGATTTGGTCAAGCACCTCCATCAAGTTCCTCAGCTCCACCGCAAGCACCTCAGGCCAATGAGAGTGTGCCTTCACCTCCTCCACAAGAACAAGCCAGGGCAACTGAAGAAGTTGCACCTAAAGAAACTGCCAGGGAGACTGCATCAGTCATGCCTGAAGAAATTGCTCAACCAAGTTCCTCAGCTGCAGTGCCTGCACAGTCTTCATCTTTGAAGCTCATCACACTTCCTTCTGCATCAGAAGTGAAGAAATCAAATGCAGCTGAGAAGAGAAAGGCTTTAGCACCTCCTACCACAGAAACTGTGAAGAAACTGAAGGCGACTCCAATGTCTTCAGTAGAGCCAATTGATGCCATACCTATCTCATCAGCACCACCCACTCGCATCACAGAGGAACTTCAGATAGTTCCATATGTTGTGGATTATGTCATCCCACCTACTGATCAAGAACAAGATACCCACTCTGCTACTTCCACAGAGCAGGTGGATGAAGAAATTGAAGTTGAAGAAGATTCTTCACTTCACACGGTATCATCGCGGAAACCACATCCATTCCCAGTGACTGAAGAAAATGCTGCTTCAACTGGAAGCGATGAAGCCACTGATGAGGACATGGGTATTGACGGTTCTACCACACCTCATAGTCATGATGATTTCTGGGATGTAGTACACTCGAACTCGCCCGTCACCACTCCTCTCACACAAGTGCCTTAGTCGCCTGCTATTACTGAGGAAATCCATACTCGCTCTAAAGGACATCAACCATCCCTTCAGACCATTACTGAAGAAGTTCCAGCTGTATCATCTGAAGAAATGATGCAACCGATGACTATTGAAGAAGTTGCACCTCCTCCTCCTCAAGAAGAAGAGCCAGCACCCTCAGCAAATTCTGATACTGTTCCATTTGCCACTGACTTGGAAGTTGCAAAATCATTGGCCATCACTGACCCCAATGACTCAATTGGCTCTCCTAGGACAATATTCGATGTGAGGCCAAAGAAGATAAATCTTCAGCCTGTGCCCTCAATGCCCAAAGTTGGCAACAACATCAGAAGACCAAAATTTGACAATGTTGCTTTCTTTGGAGAGAAGAATTTCTTCACTGGCAAGTCCCCATATGACACACCCAAGATCAGGTGTCAGCGATTCTGGATGAAGACACAGATGAACTATTATTCGTCACTTATGTTCGACAAGAACAAGGTCTTCCCGAATTTCCATATTCCTCATGTGGATATGGAGTCACTACCGTGCTTCAGGCCAGTTTTGGCTGTTCTTCACGATGCTGGGTTGCTCAGTTTTGTCACTGACGTCTGTGATTGGAATGAAGAGCTCATTCTTCAATTTTATGCCACATTGCATCTTTCTGGTGGAGTTGATGACATTCACTCTTGGGCACTCGACTGGATGAGCGAGAACACGCACTATAAGGCCCCTGCTAATGAACTACTTCGAGCCCTTCCAGTTGAATTACCCTCAGAAGAAGCCAAAAAAATCTATGAAGAACCTGAGCTGCCAAACCACATGATGCAAGTACTGATGAAGCCTTTAGCTGAAGGAGAAGCTCCAAGGACTACATTCTTAGTTAAGGATTTGCTCTTTGTGCCACGCACTGTGTACCGCATTTTGGCCAAAACCCTCAGTCCTATCAAAGGCCACAAATCAGAGACTGAAGAAGTTGTGGGAATCATGAAAAACTTGTTGTTCAACATCATTCATGGAATTCCCATCAATATCCATGATTTCTTCATGAGGACTTTGGTTACAGTTGCACAATCACCGTTTGATTTGAGGCCTTATGCGCCATGGATAATGAGGTTCATCAGAACAAGGTCTTCAATTCACTATCAGGCTGACTGCCAAAATCATCTCAGCTTTCTGCCGGATGTTAAAATTCTTCAACACACCATTTCTTCAGTTCCTGGCAAAGGCAAAGCAGTCATTGATGAAGGAATTCGTCCTCTAGATGGACAATTTCATCAGCCTGCCTCGCAGTCCATCGGATATGACACCTCCAGTCAAGATACTGATGCAAATGCTTCAAAGGAAAAGCCTCAAGGTGAAGCTCCACGAGTCATGACTGATCGTGAGCTTCTCATCAGTTTACATCAAAAGGTGGATAGGAATCACAATTGGGTAAAGCGTCAGCTTGCAGCAATTCTTGCAAACATGACTGTGACGCAGAACTCAGTGCGCAAAAACCACTACTATGCCCATGAGATCTTTGACAGAAGTTGGGCTATTTTATCACATCTAAAAACCTCTGAAGAACTTGAGCAGATGGAATTCCAACAAAACTTCGTTTGGTCGATGCCGCCCAAGAAGAAGTTCAAGAAGGTTCATGTTTCTGAGATGGTTCCAAGCTCAGTGTCTCCTTCCAGAACTACTGATGAAAATGAAGACGTCGAAGACACTTCAGTAGGCCCCTCTTCACCGCGCAACAATGACAACAACGCTGGCGCTCCTCCGAATGCTTCAAGAGGATATTCTTCAGGGGCGTTAGTCCTTAGTTTCGTCTCCTTTTGGTCATTTGATGACAAAGGGGAGAAATTTGAGTCTTAGTCTTCAAGCGGGCCGTATATTGGGCTGTTCTTTTGCTAAGTTGAAACGCTTGGTTTTCATTCAATTTGCTCCTTTGATGAGTTGTAACTTAATAACTGTTGGTGGTCTGACCCCTTTTGATATGTTTTATTTATCTGCATGCGTGATTATGCTCTGATCCTAAATGATATATGTGCATGCATGTTGCAATTCGTCAGACACCAATTTTCATCATGCATTCAAATTCTTCAATATCTTATGATCATGCATGATTGGATTCCAAGATATAGGGGGAGATCTCCACAATTTCAACCTGCCATGTGCATTTGCAATCCAAAGAAAATTCTTCATATGCACATCTTCAGGGGGAGTTCCTCTATATCATGTAACCAATGTCTTCACATTCTGTTCTTACACTCCCATTATTTACTCCCGTTGAAACTGAACTGATTTGTCATCAATCACCAAAAAGGGGGAGATTGTAAGTGCATCAAGTGCCCCCTTAGTGGTTTTGGAGTATTGAAGACAAATAGGTTAAGGGACTAATGTGTTCGTGAGTGTACACAGGTGAAATAGTCCCTGAAGACCTGGTTTAACCCACGGAAGTCGACCCCTAAAAATGTATTTCTTCAAGGGAAGAATTTGGTGCGGCCTTTGAAGAAATTGATGTGAAGACTTTGAAGCTTGAAGACTTTGTTTTCATAGTTTCTTTTTCTTATTATTTGAGTCATAGGAAAAACCGTACTGTTAAAGGAGTTCTAGGTGATATATATATCACACTTCCAAAGCGATGCTCAAACCTATACATTCTACTGCCGCTTCGAGTGAAGCCTTTGGAAATCTCCGGAACAACTGGCGAATTTGCTAGCGACAGTGACGCAGTTCATCTGGTCGTTGACGAATTAGGTCAGGCTGAGGAGTTAGGATTTCGCCAGTGCGATCTGCCTATCGTGAGGAAACTGAGTGCCCCGATGAGATTGAGAGTTCCAATTTCCGACCGTTGTTGCGCCGCATGCCAGCTGTCGAGTGGATCTTATCCTGACAAAGGCCATGTCTGAGAAGGGCATTTATGACATTTCATGTCGGGTTGCCCCCTGGCTATAAATAGCCACCCCCCGCAACCACTTGTTGGTTGGCTGCTCTAGAGAGAACTTGACACTTGTCATTTGAGAGCAACCCTTCCCCTGACGACTTTGTGAGAACCCAAGTGAGGAAAAACCCAACCAGAGCCAAAGTGATTGAGCATCACTAAAGAAGTTGATCTGTTTGATCCGACGCTTAATACCTTTGAAGACTGTCATTCTTCCAGACGGTTAGGTGTCATGTTTTGAGCACCCAAGAGTAATTGTGGCGTGCCAGTGAACATGTCTGTGAAGGTTTTGGAAGTCTACCTTGAATACTTACCACGAGTGATTGGGCGAGGACTAAGTGACCTTAGCTCAAGAGGAATACGGTGAGGACTAAGTGTCCTCTGAGGTAAAACTAAGCCACCTCAACCAGACGTATAGTTGATACAGCACTTGGAGCTGGTCTACCAAATCACCGTGTCTTCACCAAGCTTACCTGGTTTCAAATTCCTCACCCTTTACGCAATTCCGCTGCTGAAGAACTTGTTTTTTACATTTCTGAAGAATTTGAACTGAAGACTTTCATCATGCTATTTTTCATTTCTTCAGTTCATCTTCCTCATGCATGTCTGCTTGTATGATTACATGTTCTTCACTTGTATGTATCTCATATGCATGCTATATGTATCTGTGTCGATCTAGTTCCGCTTTTGTTTCTATTTCGTCACTCTGATTTTCGTCAAAGTCTTCGGAGTTTGACGAATTTCTAAAAATCTCCCATTCACCCCCTCTGGAAGTAAACCTGCGCTTTCAGTTTGCGAAACGAGGAGGTGGGTGGCTGTGAGGTGGCAAATCCGAGGAGGGGAAGAGAAGTGGTGGCAGGGATGGGACAGATTGATAACCCACAAGTATAGGGGATCGTTTGTAGCCTTTTTCGATAGGTAAGAGTGTCAAACCTAACGATGAGCTAAAGGTAGAATTAATTTTATCTCTCAAGTTCTATCGACCACCAATACAACTCTCACTGGTGTAGAGACGTCCTATACAAACGGTTTTTACCCCCTTTCCGCAACAGAGTTTTAAACCGTCGCCTTGCCTGTGTGTGCGATAGGGGGGGTCCTTCCCACACGACCCAGAAACCGTCGGTGATAGGTCCTCCAGTCTCACACGCAGGGCAAAAAGAGCTCATGTGCGATCGGGCGAGCCATCACACACAATTATATAGGCTCAATCGTTTCCGTTCATACGTACATCCCACACAGTGAATCCCAGACAAACGTTTCCGTTCATATGTACATCACACATGATTTTTATGTGGAAACGTTTGTGCAAGGTGGCCTAACGCAAACATTTGTCGGGCGGAAGCTGTGTGTGATTGTTCATTGATCCAACACGCCTACTATCGTGGAAAACGACGATCTATGGGATCGAGGGGATCCCTTTGTGGTTCGGCTGTGGGATCAATGTACTACAAAGAGCAGGGCTAATAGATGTGATAACAAGCAATGATTTATCCAAGTTTGGGCCGCTGTGAGCGTAAAACCCTACTCCTATTCTTGTGGTTAGATTGTGTATGAGCTCAAAGGTTACAAGGAGCGCAGCTTGCCGGCAAGGTGCGTGGGAAGTGCTGCTACAGCGTGTAATTGAACTAGGAGTTGGCCGTTCTAAGTGTAGCCGTGGGCCTCCTTTTATAGGCCAAGGGGTTACCACAGTGGCTAATACAGTCATTTACAGGGTATGAATAGTGACTTGTACCGTCACCATGTCTATCTCCAGACGGGGTAAGACAAGCGCATTAAATGCACCATTAGGCACTACATCGGGGAGGCGAGGCTTTGGGTAAAAGATCTGTACCACCGGTCCGGGCGCCCTCTTGTTATCTGGACACGTCCAAGGGACGGGTGTCATTAAAGTTAATCCTTGCGTGGCATGCTGGCACGTGCCTTGGCCAGCTATGTTAACTGCCTGCCCGCTCAACACCTATCACACGAGCTTATCTAGCCGGTTTTGAGGTGTAGCGGTAATGGGACAGAACAAGCCTGCCGGCACGGAGCTTTCCGGGCCTTTGCTTGCCAGCAACCAGAGTCTTGGTCTTCACCTTGCCGGCACGAAGCTTGCCGGCAAGGGCAATCTTGATCTTCAGTACTAGAATAGTACTTCTCGATGACGTGCCTGGAGATCTCCTTCACGATCTTGTTTAATCTAAGTCTTGGGTCACAGCCACCCTCCGGCAAGCCCTTGCTGTCAGGAAGGCTACAACTGCCTGTGCACAAGTCAGGGTACGAAGGCACCCCTGCTTTAGTACACCGACAGGAGCCCCTGGGCCTGGGCCACACATGCATGAGAGGCATCATTGGGCTAGGCCCAAATAGTGCACAGGCACGAGTGGCAGAGGATAACTGTCATAATCTTCTTTTTTACCACGCCCCCCATGACGCGCATTAAATGCGGGCGTGGGAGAGGCGGAATGGAACTGGCGCGGGGAGGTAGTGCAACTGATAAGCGCAGCCATGTAGGACGGTAAAGAGCCAGCCCCCGCACCTTCCCCATAAAAAGGAATCCACGAAGGGCGCTGCTCATTTACCCCCTTCTCCCAATCTTGCCATCGCCGCCGTCTTCTTCCTCGTGCAAGAGCAGAGAGCGCCATTTGCTTCCGCCGCCGCCATCGCACCGCGCCCCCGCCTGCCTCCAGATCCGCCCTCCCCAAGGCAGCCATGGCTCCCAAGAGGAACCAAAACAAGCCAGAGAAGGCGGTCGATCCTGACGTAGAGGCGAGAAAGGAGGAGCTGGCAGCAGCGCCGAGAGACAATGTCACATTCATGCCGGTGCTGGATCAGAGCGATCTGGTGAGTCGATATTTGATCATGTGGGGGAAGGAGACGACCGCCCACACCGCGCCAGAAGTTCTTCCCGGCTCCATCAGGCCTAGCCCAGACAAGTACCCCTTTTTTGCCGCGTATTTTTACTGCGGGCTCATCCCCCCTTTCTCTGAATTCTTCGTAGAGATCATTTACACCTACGGGTTTCGTCTCCTAGACTTCACCCCCAACGCCATGACTTGTATGGCTATTTTCGCGCACATGTGTGAAAACTTCGTTGGGGTAATGTAGCCCTCTCCCGCCACTATTTCACCGCACGTATCTAGGCAGATGCCCTCTCCGGCGGCATCACTTGGATCCCCAGGGACAGGAATGCCTACCTTCCGGGGCTACATCACCGGAAGTGGAACGAGTGCCGCGGAGAGTGGTGTTGAATTAAGGAATGGGACTTCGCGGCCTTCTGCCAGCCCAGGACGACAAAGGTGGTGTGTGGCGATGACTCTAGCTCTTTCGACGCCGATGACAAGAAGATCACCATCGCTACGACATGCATCCTCCGTCTCAAGACTGCTGTCCTCACCATCGAAATGGTGGGGGCTGATTTCCTTCGTCGCCGCATCGCTCCTCTCCAGAACAAGGGCAGGCCTGCTTGGGACTACAAGAATGCGGCAGACATCATGCGGGTGCAGACCGGACTGCACGCCAACTTGACGGTGTTGCAGCACCGGGCCCTCTGCGGGCAGCTCTTCCGCACCTCCGGCAACTTCAAGCTGCTGGCAAGCGTGGTGCCTTTGTGCAACAACTCCGCCAGGGATTCCATCATTGCAATGATGCCATCCTGCAATGCCCATGGTGTTGAAGGGCTTTGGTAAGAGCCACCCGAAAACGTGGTACAGGAGTGGTTCGACAC
Organism: Elymus sibiricus; assembly: GCA_039707655.1. Classification (NCBI taxonomy): domain Eukaryota; kingdom Viridiplantae; phylum Streptophyta; class Magnoliopsida; order Poales; family Poaceae; genus Elymus; species Elymus sibiricus. The sequence goes on from CM077670.1 coordinate 179,818,934, forward strand.
CCTGGTGGAGAGGCCCGTTAGGGAGGAGAAAGACCTCATCCGCGACACCACCCCGGAAGAGTTGGCGCATATTGCCAACAGGGCGGTAGAGGCGAGACTGGCTGAAGGCGCCAACGGTTCTGGGTCCATGGCAGGCGATGTTGATGAGGAGTCCGATGATGAAACGGCAGAGGAGCCGCTGGAGGAACTTGCCGGAGAGCAAGAGGAGCCTGCCGGGGAGCAAGGCGAGGAGATCGCCAAAGGGCAGGTGCAAAGGGAGCCCCCTGCTCCCGCTGTTCTGGCAAGGAGGCCTCGCGTCCTTCGGAGGGCTGTCTCCAAAGAGCCAGTCTGTGAAGCTTCTTTAGGCGACGAGGTGGCCGACAGGGAGGCAACCGGCAAGGCCACCGGAGGGCAAGGATCTCGACACCAAGCCCCTTAACAGCAGCGAGTGTGGCGTACCTCAACGAGGAGAACAGTCGTACTGGCTGCCAGAGGAGGCGGGTCTTCTCGACTTGCCGTGCCCACGGCACCCAAGCGGGCCAGAGCTTCTACCCCGCCCCCTCCTCCAGCACCAGGCCTGAGAGCTTATACGATCTCTCCATCCTTAGCGAGGAGGAGGAGGAGGAAGAGTACGTATCTCCATCAACTTCCATCAATCCTTGATTTCTTATTATTGCTAATCTGACTTGCCTTGCCTTGCATTGACTTGACAGCGATGGGGAAACCTTGGCGTAGAGGATGGCCAAGAGGGCGAGGACTGCGGCAGAGGATGAGCCGGCAACAAGCACGATGCTAGGTGACGACATCGTGGATACCAGCCCTCGGCGCAGCCCCCAGCGTGAGGCCACTATCCAATTTCCTTTGGCAAGTGCTGGTGTCGAGATCTTTACCGCTAAAATCGGCACAGGAGCAGGAGAAGAGCACCACAAGGAGGAACACTCGAAGGCAAATCCAACTAGGACATCTCCGTCAACCGCTACCCCGGCAAGTGGCTCCCCGGCAAGGTCCCCCACAGACGAGCCCGTTCGCACTGATGAAGTGCCAGCAACCGAGGTCACCGGCAAGCAGGCGACGACAACCGAGGTTGTTGGAGAGGAGATTGTCCCCCCTCAACAGTCTTAGCCCGGTAAGCCTTCTACCGTCGAGTACTTTTCTCTCTTAATCTTCTTTTTTGTTTTCTTGAACTTGATCTGAGTCTTGGTTTTCTCTCTTCTCCACTCTTTCAGATTCGCCTCCATCTGACGAAATGGACATCGATTCTACCATCGAGGAGATCATGAAGGACGCCACCGTTGAGGCCAGCAACATTGCTGCTGGTGAGGCCGTTGCGGGGGCTGACGAGGAGGCCGCCAAGGCCGCTCACGAAGAGGCCGCCAAAGACGCTGTTGAGGAGGGCGGCAATAATAGTGCCGAGGCCACTAGAGACATCTCTGTCCTAGGAGCGCCAAGCACCGACTCGGCCATGAGGGCGATCCTGACCGGCAAGGTGGCCATGGACGACCACCCTTCGACACCTGAAGAGCCCTTCTGGAGCAAGTATCTGAAGGTTGGCGACAACTTGTTCGTCAGCCTCCCTGGGACGTCAAGCATCGGGGCGCCCATGGAAGGAGAAGTCTTGGACGATGAGATCATCGCCGCCGCTGGGCTTGAGGTCATCGATGAACCGCACGCCAACACCAGCAAGACCAAGGAACTACAGCTCCTCAAGGCCATGGGCGTGAACTTCCAGAAGCTTCAAGCATGCCACCTCAGCCGTACTGAGAGGTTGGATTCCAGGGCTGCCGTCCATGACAAGGCGGAGAAGAAGTTCAAGAAGCGTGTGGAGGAAATGTAGATATGGTCTGCGGAATGCCTCCAGGATCTTCAAGAACAGCACACCCAGCTTGCCAAGGCCAAGGAGCAGTTTGTCCTGGAGAAGTGAGAGGCCGACATGGCACACGAGGAAGCCGTGCAGAGGATAGCGGCAACCAAAGCAGGGCTGAATGAGCGCAAGGTTGGACTTAATGCTTATGAAGAAGAGCTTGCCGCCCATGAAGCGGAGCTTGCCGCTACGCTTTGCGGCAAGGATAATGAGATCCAGGCCCTCGTCTCACAGCAAACCCAGGAGCTGGAGCGCAAGCACAAAGAAGCCATCGAGGCTCAAGCTACAGAGCATGCTGATATGTCCAATTTGTATCATGATTTCCTACTGTTATTTATAATGTATTTGATCATTATTTTCACTTTATGATGCATTTCTTATGCCTTTTCTCTCTTAATTTGCAAGATTTATATGAAGAGGGAGAATGCCGGCAGCTGGAATTCTAGACCTGTAATGGCTACAGTAGAGATACCTATTCTACAGAGATCCAATTGACTTGAAACTTCACGGAGATTTTTTATTGAATATATAAAAAATACTGGAGAAAAGAAATACCAGAGGGGACCCACTAGTTGCCCACAAGGCAATAGGGCGCCCCCCTGGGCGCGCTCTGATGCCTTGTGGGTCCCCTGGCTGGCCTCCGGCCCCCTCCTTCTGCTATATAGGCTCATTTTCCCTAAAAAAATTAAAGAGAAGACTTTCGGGATGAAGCTCTGCCATCTCGAGGCGGAACCTGGGCAGGAGCAATTTTGCTCTCCGGCGGAGCGATTGCGCCGGGGATACTTCCCTCCGGGAGGGGGAAATCAAAGCCATCGACATCGCCAATGATCCTCTCATCGTGGGAAAACCAATCTTCATCAACATCTTCACCAGCGCCATCTCATCTCAAACCCTAGTTCATCTCTTGTATTCAATCTTTGTCTCAAAACCTCAGATTGGTACCTGTGGGTTGCTAGTAGTGTTGATTACATCTTGTAGTTGATGCTAGTTGGTTTATTTGGTGGAATATTATATGTTCAGATCCTTAATGATATTGAATACCCCTCTGATCTTGAACATGAATATGATTTGTGAGTATTTACTTTTGTTCTTGAGGACATGGGAGAAGTCTTATCATAAGTAATCATGTGAATTTATTATTCGTTCGATATTTTGATGATATGTATGTTGTTGCTTCCTTTAGTGGTGTCGTGTGAATGTCGACTACATGACACCTTACCATCTTTGGGCATAAGGGAAGGCATTGTGGAGTAGTAATTAGATGATGGGTTGCTAGAGTGACAGAAGCTTAGACCCTAGTTTATGCGCTATTCCGTAAGGGGCTGATTTGGATCCATATGTTTCATGCTATGGTTAGATTTATCTTAATTCTTCTTTCGTAGTTGCGGATGCTTGCGAGAGGGGGTAATCATAAGTGGGAGGCTTGTTCAAGTAAGAATAGCACCCAAGCACCGGTCCACCCACATATCAAATTATCAAAGTAGCGAACGCGAATCAAACAAACATGATGAAAGTGACTAGATGAAATTCCCATGTGTCCTCGAGAACGCTTTGCTTATTATACGAGTTCGTTCCGGCTTGTCCTTTGCAATAAAAAGGATTGGGCCACCTTGCTGCACTTTTGTTACACTTGTTACTTGTTACTCGTGACGAATTATCTTGCTATCAAAACTATCTGTTACTGCTACTTTCAGTACTTGCAGAGAATACCTTGCTGAAAACCGCTTGTCATTTCCTTCTGCTCCTCGTTGGGTTTGACACTCTTACTTATCGAAAGGACTACAATTGATCCCCTATACTTGTGGGTCATCAAGACTCTTTTCTGGTGCCGTTACCGGGGAGTGAAGCACCTATGGTGAGTGGAATTTGGTAAGGAAACATTTATATTACGTGCTGAAATTTAGTGTCACTTGTCACTATGGAAAGTAATCCTTTGAGGGGCTTGTTCGGGGTATCTTCACCATGATTGGAAGCATTGAGAGTTGCCCCTCAACCTACTGAACCTACTGAAAATATTTACTATGAAATTCCTTCGGGTATGATAGAGAAACTGCTAGCTAATCCTTATGCAGGAGATGGAACGGTGCATCCTGATGTGCACTTGATATATGTGGATGAAATTTGTGGATTGTTTAAGCTTGCAGGTTTATCCGGAGATGGAGTTAAGAAGAAATTATTCCCTTTATCTTTGGAGGGAAAGGCATTGACATGGTATAGGCTATGTGATGATACTGGAACATGGGATTGGAACCGGTTGAAGCTGGAATTCCACCAGAATCTTTATCCTATGCATTTAGTTCATCGTGATCGGAATTATATATATAACTTTTGGCCTCATGAAGGATAAAGTATCTCTCAAGCTTGGGGGAGTCTTAAGTATATGTTGCACACATGCCCCAATCATGAGCTCTCAAGAGAAATAATTATTCAAAACTTTTATGCTCGGCTTTCTCATAATGATCAATCTATGCTTGATACTTCTTCTGCTGGTTCCTTTTTGAAGAGAACTATTGAATTCAGATGGGATCTTCTGGAAAGAATTAAACGTAACTCTGAAGATTGGGAAACTGACAAAGGTAAAGAGTCAGGTATAAATCTTGAGTTTGATTGTGTTAAATCTTTTATGGAAACTGATGCTTTTCATAAATTTAGTACTAAATATGGACTTGACTCTGAGATAGTAGCTACCTTTTGTGAATCTTTTGCTGCTCATGTTGATCTCCCTAAGGAGAAATGGTTTAAATATCATCCACCTATTGAACTAAATGAAGAACCTGTTAGTGTTAAAGAAGAAACAATTGTTTACAATGTTGATCCAGTTGTGCCTACTGCTTATATTGAGAAACCTCCTTTCCCTGTTAGGATTAAGGAATATGCTAAAGCTTCAACTATGGTTATAAAAAGTAATATTAAAGCACCTGGACCTTCTGAGAAAATTAAAGTTGAACCTAATATTACAATGGTTAAAGATCTTTTGGTTGATAACATTGATGGACATGTCATATATTTCTGTGATGAAGCAACTAGAATTGCTAAGCCAGACACTAAGGATAAAAACAAACCCGTAATTGGCATGCCTGTTATTTCTGTTAAAATTGGAGATCATTGCTATCATGGTTTATTTTATATTGGTGCTAGTGTTAGTTCTATCCCTTTACTCTCTATCAAGAATTCATGAATGATATTGCACCTGTTGAGATTGAAGATATTGATGTCACCATTAAGCTTGCAAATAGAGATACTATTATATTACTCAACTCGGGATTGTTAGAGATGTTGAAGTCTTGTGTGGTAAGATCAAATACCCTACTGATTTTCTTGTTCTTGGATCACCACAAGATGATTTTTGTCCCATTATATTTGGTAGACCCTTCTTGAATACAGTTAATGCTAAGATTGATTGCAACAAAGAAACTGTCAGTGTTAACTTTGGTGATGTGTCTCATGAATTTAATTTCTCTAAGTTTCGTAGACAACCACATGATAAAGAATTACCCAGTAAAGATGAAATTATAGGTCTTGCTTCTATTGTTGTGCCTCCTACTGATCCTTTAGAACAATATTTGCTAGACCATGAAAATGATATGCATATGAATGAAAGAAATGAGATAGATGAATTATTCTTTAAACAAGCACCTATTCTTAAACATAACTTGCCTGTTGAAACTTTGGGAAACCCTCTTCCACTAAAGAGTGATCATGTGTTTGAATTAAAGCAATTACCTGATACGCTTAAATATGCTTAACTTGATGAAAAGAAGATATATCATGTTATTATTAGTGCTAACCATTCAGAGCATGAAGAAAAGAGATTACTTAAAACTCTGAAGAAGCACCGTGCTTCTATTGGATATACTCTCGATGATCTTAAGGGCATTAGTCCCACTTTATGTCAGCATAAAATTCATATATGGAGCCAGATGCTAAACCTGTTGTTGATCATCAACGAAGATTGAATCCTAAAATGAAGGATGTGGTAAGAACTGAATTATTAAAGCTTCTGGAGGTAGGTATAATTTATCCCATAGCTGATAGTAGATGGGTAAGTCATGTTCATTGTGTTCCTAAGAAAGGAGGTATTACTGTTGTTCCTAATGATAAAAACGAACTTATCCCACAAAGAATTGTAACTGGTTATAGGATGGTAATTGATTTCAGGAAATTAAATAAAGCTACTAGGAAAGATCATTATCCCTTGCCTTTTATTGATCAAATGTTAGAAATATTATCTAAGCATACACACTTTTGCTTCCTAGATGGTTATTCTGGTTTCTCTCAAATACCTGTATCACCAGAAGATCAAGAGAAAACCACATTTACTTGTCCTTTTGGAACTTATGCTTATCGTCGTATGCCTTTTGGTTTATGTAATGCACCTGCTACCTTTCAAAGATGTATGACTGCTATATTCTCTGACTTTTGTGAAAAGATTGTTGAGGTTTTCATGGATAATTTCTCCGTTTACGGAACTTCTTTTGATGATTGCTTGAGCAACCTTGATCGAGTTTTGTAGAGATGTGAAGAAACTAATCTTTTCTTGAATTGGGAGAAGTGCCACTTTATGGTAAATGAAGGTATAGTCCTTGGGCATAAAATTTCCGAAAGAGTTATTGAAGTTGATAAAGCTAAAGTTGATGCAATTGAGAAAATGCCATGTCCTAAAGATATCAAAGGTATAAGAAGTTTCCTAGGTCATGCTGGTTTCTATAGAACGTTTATAAAAGACTTCTCTAAAATTTCTAGGCCTCTTACTAATCTTTTGCAAAAAGATGTTCCATTTGTTTTTGATGATGATTGCATAGAAGCCTTTGAAATACTTAAGAAAGCCTTAATTTCTGCACCTATTATTCAGCCACCTGATTGGAACCTACCCTTTGAAATTATGTGTGATTGTAGCAATTATGCTGTTGGTGCTGTTCTAGGTCAAAGAGTGGATAAGAAATTGAATGTTATTCATTACGCTAGTAAAACTCTAGATAGTGCTCAAAGAAACTATGCTACTACTGAGAAAGAATTTTTAGCAGTTGTGTTTGCATGTGATAAATTCAGATCTTACATTGTTGATTCCAAAATTACTATTCATACTGATCATGCTGCTATTAAATATCTTATGGAAAAGAAAGATGCTAAACCTAGACTTATTAGGTGGGTTCTTTTGCTACAAGAATTTGATTTGCATATTGTTGATAGAAAGGGAGCTGAGAATCCCGTAGCAGATAATTTGTCTAGAATGGAAAATGTTCTTGATGACCCACTACCTATTAATGATGATTTCCCTAATGAACAATTAGCTGCAATAAATGCTTCTCGTAAGACTCCGTGGTATGCAGACTACGCTAATTACATTGTTGCTAAATATATACCACCTAGTTTCACATACCAACAAAAGAAAAAGTTCTTCTTTGATTTAAGGCATTACTTTTGGGATGACCCACATCTATATAAAGAAGGAGTAGATGGTATTATTAGACGTTGTGTACCTGAGCATGAACAGGAACAAATCCTACAGAAGTGTCACTCCGAGGCATACGGAGGTCACCATGCTGGAGACACAACTGCACATAAGGTATTACAATCTGGTTTTTATTGGCCTACTCTCTTCAAAGATGCACGTAAGTTTGTCCTTTCTTGTGTTGAATGTCAAAGAATTGGTAATGTTGGTAGACATCAGGAAATGCCTATGAATTATTCACTTGTTATTGAACCATTTGATGTTTGGGGTTTTGATTATATGGGACCTTTTCCTTCCTCTAATGGGTATACTCATATTTTAGTTGTTGTTGATTACGTTACTAAGTGTGTAGAAGCTATTCCAACTAGTAGTACTAATCATAATACTTCTATTAAAATGCTTAAATAAGTTATATTTCCGAGGTTTGGAGTCCCTAGATATTTGATGACTGATGGTGGTTCACACTTCATTCATGGCGCTTTCCGTAAATTGCTTGCTAAATATGATGTTAATCACAGAATTGCATCTCCATATCATCCTCAATCTAGTGGTCAAGTTGAATTGAGTAATAGAGAAATAAAATTAATTTTGCAAAAGATCATTAATAGATCCAGGAAAAATTGGTCTAAGAAACTTGATGATGCATTATGGGCTTACAGAACTGCATATAAAAATCTCTTGGGTATGTCTCCATATTAAATGGTCTATGGAAAAGCATGTCATTTACCTCTTGAATTAGAACATAAGGCTTATTGGGCAATTAAAGAACTTAATTATGATCTTAAACTTGCCGGCGAAAAGAGGTTATTTGATATTAGCTCTCTAGATGAATGGAGAAACCAAGCCTATGAAAATGCCAAGTTATTTAAAGAAAAAGTTAAAATATGGCATGATAAAAGAATTAAAAAATGGGAATTTAAAGTGGGTGAGCATGTTCTATTGTACAACTCTCGCTTTAGATTTTTTGCAGGAAAACTTCTCTCTAAATGGGAAGGGCCATATATCATCGAAGAAGTTTACCGCTCCGGAGCTATCAAAATCAACAACTCCGAAGGCACCAACTTGAGAGTGGTGAATGGACAAAGAATTAAGCATTATATCTCAGGTACACCCATTAATGTTGAAACTAATATTATTCAGACAATGACACCGGAGGAACACATCAAAGAGTCCTTCCGGAACACTCTAGAACCCTGAAAAGGGGTAGGTATGTGATACGGTAAGTAAACCGACTCCAAAAATTCCATAAAAAATATTTCTGTCCATTTTGGAATATTAGAAAAAATACAAAAATAAGAAACAGCCGAAAGGACCCACGAGGAGGTCACAAGGCAACACGGCGCAACCCCCTGGGGCACGCTGTGTTGCCTTGTGGGCTCCTCGTGTGCCCTCCCCACTCCGTTTTCCTCTCGTATGCTTGATTTGCAAGATAAAAATTCTTTATATTTACTCATGGGTGTTTTGACCACCGCATCGCAAGTTTCTCCTCTGTTCTTGTTTCGGGCTGTTTTCTGACAGATCTAGATCACCATGGCGTCCCCAAGCTCGTCCAAGGACAAGTTTTACGCGAAGGTCATCAACCAGTACCTACCGGAGGTGATGAAGCACCCTCAAGCCATTGAGATGCGTGAGGGGGTGCTCCACATCCGGGACGTTCAAGGACCTAAGAAGACCGGGAGCGAGAAGGCCAGGCTGGAAGTGGTGGAATAGGAGATCTTCAAGTGCCAGGGGATGGTGGAGCGCGGACTTAGTGCTAACCACTCCATGATCATGGAGTTCATCCGTGAGCACAAGGTGGACAGCAAGAATATTGGGGACATCATCTTCAAGCTCAATGACCGGATTGATTATCTTCAGGCTCAAATCTATGATCTACAAAACCAAAATTTTGAGTATGTGGCCAAGTTCAAAGGTATGAGTTTAGCTGCAAATTTCAGGACTCCGGAAAAACGTTAATCCTTTTATGATGGAGAGCCTATGCCTTGGAAGCCAGAGGACAAGCCAATCACTTCATCACCACCATCACCGAAGAAGGAGACTTGAGTATATGGGTATGGGCATCACCCTTGGCTTGTGCCAAGCTTGGGGGAGGTGTCCCGGTATCGTATAACCATCAATTTTATCATCATTATCTATCTTAGTTCGATCCTTAGTTATTTTGTGATCTAGAAGAAGAAAGTTTTAGTATGATTTAGTTTCGAGTGCTTGCTTTGTGGTCTATCTATCTATGTAATCACGTGTGAAAGTTATATAATAACGAGTAGTTTGAGTTGAGTGTTTTGCTTTTGTTGATCCAACCTTAGAAATAAATAAAGAGAATAAAAAGTAAAGATCATATGCTAATCCCATGGGGAGTGATGACTTCACATAAAAGAAGTATAATTGATAAAACTTGTTGGAAGTTGACAAACATAGCATTGGTCATTGTTGCAATTCATGAAAAAGTAATAAAGGAAGAGAGGTCCCACATATAGATATACTATCTTGGACATCTTTTATGATTGTGAGCCCCCATTACATATTCTATGTCAAATAGTCGACGTTGGACAAGGAAGACAACGAAATGAGTTATGTTTGCTTATATTCACATAGAAGTTATATTGTTTTAGATCCTCTAACATGTGGTGCTTTACCCCTATCTTTTGCTAGCCAAAAATTCCGTACAAAGTAGAGATAATACTTGTGCATCCAAAAACCCTTAAACCCAGTTTCATGCCATGAGAGTCCACTATATCTACCTACGGATTGAATAAGATCCTTCAAGTAAGTTGTCATCAGTGCAAAAGTAATAAAAATTACTCCTAAATATGTATGAACTTTTATTGTAAGGGAAAATAAGCTTTGTACGATCTTGTGATGGTGGAGAAATAAAAACGACAGACTGCATAATAAAGGTCGCTATCACAAGGGGCAATATAAAGTGACGTTCCTTTGCATTAAGAGTTTGCACATCCAAAAATAAAAAGCGCATGACAACCTCTGCTTCCCTCTGCGAGGGGCCTATCTTTTACTTTTATGTATTTACTTTCATTCAAGAGTCAATAGTATTCTCCTCCATTCCATTTTTATTTTTCTCTTTTGGCAAGCATCATGTGGTGGGGAAAGATCTAGACATATATATCCAGTTGAATGTAGGTGATCATGAGTTATTATTTTTGACATTACCCTTGAGGTAAATACATTGGGAGGCAAAATTATAAGTCCCTATCTTTCTATGTATCTGACTAAAACTTCTGCTCCATAAGTATGCCGTGAGTGTAAGCAATCATAGAAGACTAAATGATAGTTGAGTATGTGAACTTGCTAAACAAAGCTCATACATAGACTCTTTCTGATAATATGATGAATTGCTATTGCTTCAGTGACTGAGATCGTAGTTTGTTAGGCTTCAATACGGTTTATGGTTCATACTTTAACTTGTGAATGAATTGTCACTTTTTCATGAGAAGTTTTATGAGGATATGTTGCTGTTATAATAAAGATCATGATGCCTTCATGTCCGTATTTTATTTTTATCGACGCCTCTCTCTCTAAACATGTGGTCATGATTATCGATATTGGCTTTCGCTTGAGGAAAAGCGAGGTCTAAGCTTGGGGGAGTTGATACGTCCAATTTGCATCATGATTTCCTACTGCTATTTATAATGTATTTGATCATTATTTCACTTTATGATGCAATTCGTATGCCTTTTCTCTCTTAATTTGGAAGATTTATATGAAGAGCGAGAATGCCGGCAGCTGGAATTCCGGACCAGAAATAGCTACAGTGGAGATACCTATTCTACAGAGCTCCAATAGACTTGAAACTTCACGGAGATTTTTTATTGAATATATAAAAATACTGGAGAAAAGAAATACCAGAGGGGACCCACTAGTTGCCCACAAGGCAACAGGGCGCGACCCCCCTGGGCGCGCCCTAATGCCTTGTGTGGCCCCTGGCTGGCCTCCGGCCCCCTCCTTCTGCTATATAGGCTCATTTGCCCTAAAAAATTATAGAGAAGACTTTCGGGACGAAGCGCTGCCGTCTCGAGGCGGAACCTGGGCAGGAGAAATTTTGCTCTCCGGCGGAGCGATTCCGCCGGGGATACTTCCCTCCGGGAGCGGGAAATCGAAGCCATCGACATCACCAATGATCATCTCATCGTGGGAGGACCAATCTTCATCAACATCTTCACCAGCACCATCTCATCTCAAACCCTAGTTCATATCTTGCATTCAATCTTTGTCTCAAAACCTCATATTGGTACCTGTGGGTTGCTAGTAGTGTTGATTATATCTTGTAATTGATGCTAGTTGGTTTATTTGGTGGAAGATTATATGTTCAGATCCTTAATGATATTGAATACCCCTCTGATCTTGAACATGAATATGATTTGTGACTAGTTACTTTTGTTCTTGAGGACGTGGGAGAAGTCTTGTCATAAGTAATCATGCGAATTTGGTATTCGCTTGATTTTTTCATGATATGTATCTTGTTGCTTCCTTTAGTGGTGTCGTGTGAACGTCGACTACATGACACATCACCATCTTTGGGCCTAAGGGAAGGCATTGTGTAGTAATTAGATGATGGGTTGCTAGAGTGACAGAAGCTTAAACCCTAGTTTATGCACTATTCCGTAAGGGGCTGATTGGGATCCATATGTTTCATGCTATGGTTAGATTTATCTTAATTCTTCTTTCGTAGTTGTGGATGCTTGCGAGAGGGGGTAATCATAAGTGGGAGGCTTGTTCAAGTAAGAACAACACCCAAGCACCGGTCCACCCACATATCAAATTATCAAAGTAGCGAACGCGAATCAAACAAACATGATGAAAGTGACTACATGAAATTCCCATGTGTCCTCGAGAATGCTTTGCTTATTATACGAGTTCGTTCCGGCTTGTCCTTTGCTATAAAAAGGATTGGGCCACCTTGCTGCACTTTTTTTACACTTGTTACTTGTTACTCGTTACAAGTTATCTTGCTCTCAAAACTATCGGTTACCGCTATTTTCAGTACTTGCAGAGAATACGTTGCTGAAAACTGCTTGTCATTTCCTTCTGCTCCTCGTTGGGTTCGACACTCTTACTTATCGAAAGGACTATGATTGATCCCCTATACTTGTGGGTCATCACATGCCAGCAAGATAAAGGAGGCCGTCGATGCTTCCGAAGCCCCAGAGGCCGCCAAGATCGAGCTAGAAGGCAAGGTGCGAGCACTCGAAGCAGATATCGCCGCCAACGGCTAGTAGATCTTGGCACTCAAAGCAGAGGGAGAGAAGGCAACTCACACCTTGGCGGAGTTGCAAACTTCAGTGTTCGCTAAGAGCTAAGAGCTCACCAAGGCCAATGATACTATCGAAGATCACAAGATGAAACTAACCGCCTTGGAGAAGTCTCTTGACGAAGCCAGAAAACATGAGAAGATCTTGACGAAGGACCTCCAAGACGAGAAGGCCTTGGTCACGAGCACTGCTAGCACTTTCAAAGAGCTCAAGGGCGCCTACAAGCTTTGGACTGACCGTCTTGTGGTTGCCGTGGGGAACATTTCTGCACAGCTGTCCGCCATGGGCCAGCCGGAATACCACTACTCCATTGCCGAAGGGGACACTGCCAGCGCCAGGCTCACTCTCTTCTTCGAAAGCTTGATCGAGGCACTGGAGAAGCATCACGGGGCTCGAGCCACATACCTTGCCAGTGAATCCCGCAAGCTTTGCCGGGACGTCCTCTTCAAGGTACTCGTCAAAGTGGTGTACCGGAATCCAGGCATTGATCTCACCAAGGTACTCGTCAAAGTGGTGTACAGCAAAGAATTTATTTCAAAGTTTTTCAACTTAGCTTTTTCTTTGTTGTTCTTCTCGGATGATATCATGAATGTCATTTGTGTGACACCCCGAGACCGATGCTCCAGATTCCTTCCGCATGTGATTCGTTTGCTTGTTGCACTTCGCCATGTCATCGTGTGCATTCCATCCGCATGTTTTCATAAAACTTGCATCCGTTCGTAGTTGCCGGCTTCTCCGCGTCCCTTCCGTTGTCCGTTTCGAGACCCGACACACTCGCACGCGCCCGCGGCACCTCCGAATTATTATTTTATAAGTGGGATAAAAATGTTCTCGGAATGGGTTGAAAGTTAGCGTGCGGTCTTATTATATTGTAGGTAGACCTCCTGCCAAATTTCGTCCCATTCGGAGTTCGTTTGATGCCCCAACGGATAACATATAGAGGCACTATAGCCGGACAAAACGTCGGACGTTTTCGGTGTTCCAATAACCGTGCCGGGCTGCCAACTTCCCTCTCATCTCAGCCCAACCACTCTACACAGCCCACCTACCACCTAACCTAGCCCCCTCTGTTCGGAACCGTCCGATCGAGATCGAACAGTCCGAGATCAGCTCAAAACCCCCCTCCAAATCATCCCTGCCTATATAAGGATGCCCTCCCCCATCCATTTCTAGAAACCCTAGCCGCAGCCTCATTTTCTCCGCCCCTCCACTCAGCCGCCGCCACCTGAGCGCCCCTGTCTCCCTCCTCCACGCGCGGGCCCGCCAGGACCCAGATCGAGGCCCTGGAAGCCCATCTGAGCCCGAAGCAGCTCCTCGCCCCGATCTGGAACAGGAGGAGCCCGAGCTCCCACCACCGCAGCGCCGCCCGACCCCGACCACCGCGTAGCCAGCTCGCCGGCTGCAGCTCCGGCGACCGGACCCCAGCAGACGAGCACCAGCGCCGCCCTGCCAGGCCAGGCCGCCTTCTCCCCATGCCTCTCCCTTCATCTTCCTTCTCCCGCTCCCTCTCACGCCTCCCGCTCGTCTCGTTTCTATGAACAGGGAGCCACGAACAGGAGCAGCGAACTAGCAGCTCGCGCGCCGGGTCGCCACCGCCCGATCTGCTCCGCCCTCGCCCGAATCCGTCGGCCTCCGCCAGAAGTGGAGCTGCCGCGGCCGGATCCAGGCATTCCCCGCCTCGCTGCCTCGCCGCCGTCGCCTCCAGCCTCGTCCTCGTCTGCGAGATTGACGAGCGCCGCCGGTCACCTGCAACCTCTGGCCGCCACCGCTTCGCCCTCGTCCGCTCTTGGTTTAGCGAGTATTCGACCTCCGCCTCGCCTTGCCGTCGCCCGCGCCAAGTCCCGCCAGCGCCATGCCCAACCTCCGCCTTGGCTTCGTCCAGGAGACGAGCGAACGCACCTCGTCCCGCTCCTGCGCGTTGACCGCCAGGGTTGTCCGCGTGGGCCCGCAGCCGCCCCTAGCCCAGCAACCTCACTGACGGGCCTGCTAAGGCCCAAGGCGATCCAGCCCAGCCGCTCCCTCTGTCTCCGGTGCTACCAGATGCCCAGTGCGCTGTTTTGTTACCCCTGCACTCACAGTTTCGGTCCAGTATAGTTTTTTTTTCGTTCTGCGAATTTATCAAATTTCCAGGACATGCATATTTGCAGAATGCCACTGATTTAAGATGTGAATAATTAAATATCCATGCAAGCAAATAAAATGTCATATATGCAACTTTCTCAGAATTTCATCTAGTTTTCCAATATCCAACTTTCATCCATGTTAAAAAATGCCTAAAATTGTTGCTTGCACTAATTTGCATAAATGACATGCTAAAATGGTTTATTTCATATCTAAATAACCGTAACTCCGAATTAAATAAACTTTATATGTAAATGGTGTAGAAAAATGCGTAGATTAACATGGTGCACTTATCTTTCCTGTTTAACAACAATAAAATATGATTTAGAGCAGAACAGTACCAAATTCGAAATTTGCATATGGGGATTTTCCGGAATTGTTGTTTGTTGTTTCCGGCCTCATTTAAATTGCCTAGATAGGTAGATTAATTATGCTTCACCTCTTGCCATGTTTAACAACATTTAAACTTGTTGAGTAGCATAAACGGGATTGAACTAAATAATTGTTGTGGAGTTTCGTCAATGCTTCACTTAATGTGTAGTATTTGGTTGTTGCATCTTTGCCATGCCATGCATCTTTAAACTTGACATGCATCATACTTGGTTGTGCATTATGCCATGATTATGTTTGTGTGTTTACCATGTTGTTTGCTTCTTTCTGGTTGTGCTTCTTCTTGATAGTTCCGGTTTCGTTGCGATTGTGAGGATTCGTTCGACTACGTTGGTTCGTCTTCTTCATGGACTCGTTCTTCTTCCGAGCGGGATTTCAGGCAAGATGATCATGACCTTGGATATCTTTACTATCTTTGCTTGCTAGTTGTCTCGTTGCTATCGCTATGTCGCGCTTCCTACCATATATATGTCAGCCTCCCATATGCCATGATACAGCCTCTAACCACCCTTACCCAGCAAACCGTTGTTTGGCTATGTTACCGCTTTGCTCAGCCCCTTTCTTATAGCGTTGCTAGTTGCAGGTGCAGTTGCAGGTTGTTCCATGTTGGGACATGGATATGTTGGGATATCACAATATCTCCTATTTAATTAATGCATCTATATACTTGGTAATGGGTGGAAGGCTCGGCCTTTTGCCTAGTGTTTTGTTCCACTCATGCCGCCCTAGTTTCCGTAATACCGGTGTTATGTTCCTTGATGAGCGCTTCTAACACATGTGGGGCATATGGAAACCCCCCCTGTCCATTCGTTTTAGGATAAACTTCTCCAGCAAGGCCCAACATTGGTTTTACCATTTGCCTAATAACAACTAAAACTTGCATAGGGACTT
The DNA here is from genome assembly GCA_039707655.1 of Elymus sibiricus. Classification (NCBI taxonomy): domain Eukaryota; kingdom Viridiplantae; phylum Streptophyta; class Magnoliopsida; order Poales; family Poaceae; genus Elymus; species Elymus sibiricus. The sequence continues at coordinate 179,834,892 of CM077670.1, forward strand.
TCCGGACCCCGAGGATTTTTAATTAATCAACAACCCGGGCCAGTGCTCCTCATGAGTGTTGGTCCACCTACCTAGCAGTCGGCGGAGCCGCCTCGGGGCAACTCGAGGTATTTGGCTACCGTCCACAATGCATAGACGGATGATGCCCGTGGATAGAGAGCGCACGGCTCTAGAAGCGGATCTGGCTCACCGGGAGGTCTTGCTGGTTTAGTTTTACCTGTTACGAGTGGCTTGTCCACCGGGATTCCTTATCGTAAGCATCATGTTATCATGGTGTGAGGATGTTCCATCGGATGCGTGTGGTAATTTATAATGGACTACTTGGAGCACCCCTGCAGGGTTAAATCTTTCGCGAAGCCGTGCCCGCGGTTATGTGGCGACTTGGAAATTTATAACCTCCGGTTGTAGAGAACTGGACACTAATTCTAATTAAAATACACCAACCGCGTGCGTAACCGTGATCGTCTCTTTTCGAGGAAGTTCGAGAAGAGAACACGGTGGGGTTATGATTGTACTCGTAAGTAGGTGTTCAGGATCACTTATTGATCATTGTTAGTTTGCGACCGTTATGCGTAGATTACTCTTCTTATTCTTGTACTCGTAAGTTAGCCACCATACAATGCTTAGTGCTTGCTGCAACCTCACCACTTTACCCCTTCCATACCCATTTAAGCTTTGATAGTCTTGCTACCCATGGTTATGGGATTGCTGAGTCCTCGTGGCTCACAGATTACTACAACAACAGTTGCAGGTACACGTAATGCGATGTCTTGACGTGAGAGCGATGCTCGTTTGATTTGGAGTTCTTCTTCTGCTTCTTCTTCGTCGTCGATCTGGGGATAGGTTCCTGGTCGGCAGCCTGGGCTAGCAGGGTGGATGTCGTTCCTCTTTTCGTTTGATTTCATCCGTAGTCGGATGCTGCCCTTCTGTATGATGTTTGTTATAGATGTATTCATATGATGATGGTATGTATTTATATGTATCCCCATCTATTATGTATGTGGTACGATGTAATGATATCCACCTTGCAAGCGTCTCCAATATACGTTCCTACTCTTGGTGGGGCCTTCGAGTTCCTCGAGAATAGGATTGCATATTGGGCGTGACAAGTTGGTATCAGAGCCTCGACCGACCATAGGAGCCCCCTTGATTGATCGAACCGTTGGCGAGTATAGAAGAAAAACTATTTTGAGTCCTAGTTGTTTATCGGAGAGTAGTAATTCTTTTACTCCTTATCCCCTTCATCGCTCTGGTGAGGAATCTTGACGTAGGTGTTTTGATTCTACTACCTCTTCTCACTCAAATTTTTTTAGGATCACGCGGGTATTGTTGGAATGGTTGCGATATCGGTGTGACGTGACTCTGTTCTTGGTGCCTCCTGACCGTATGGATTGGACCCGGGGAGTTGAGCTCCAAGTGGTTCTTGTCACATTCGCTATCGTTTCAGTTCCTGAATACCAGAGGACGCCGACATCGAAACGCTTCTATACTTTTTGTGGTGGCAAATAGTGCCGTGACTTTTCCCCAGTACTGGTGGCGATAGCGCGGATGATCCACTATGACTAGTATCGCTGTGCTTTCGAAGGTCTGAGGTACACGGATTTGCGAAGTTTCTTGGTCGTGTGTGAAGGTTGCTGATTAGGATATTATTGTTGTTGTGTGCTGAGTAGGTTCCCATATCCGCAACCTGATCTTATAACCAAGAAGTTTCGGGAGTTCTTAGGTGGGAATTCATGTATTACCTAGAATATCTTTTCCAACAGGCACATGATACGATATGGGGTCTATCGTATGTTTGTTCCGGCTTATTCTACAAGCCAAATCCTTTGTTTTGTTGGAGTTTGGTATTCGAGTTGCTTCGAAGTCAAGTGTTGATCCCATTCCTTTCCTAAGTGGTGTTCTCATATTTCTATGGGAGTGCTAATCCTTTTAATCATCGAGATTTTCATGACAATTCTTTTGTAACCGGTGTGCTTCTCCTCGAGTTAATTCAATCCTTTCAACATTTGCAAGATCAATTCTTAGTTTTCTCAACGGAGTTCATTTCATCCATCCAAAGTTGTCTTTCTTTTCCCACCCTCCCACCCTTTTTCCTTACGGAGTCAAAATTCTCAAGTCAAGTATCCATTGTATTCGTGAGAAGTCTTTCCATTCTTTTCCTTCAATGTTCTTAGCCGGTGATTTCTCGTGAAGGTGCTCAGGAGTTCTAGTTCATCATTCGCCAGTCTCATTTTCTTTCCGGTGGATTCAATTCAAGCTCTCGTTGTTGATCATATCCTCTTCTTTTGTTCACATGCTTTCCCATGTCGGAAATTCTTACCCAAGCCTCTCTTGTCTCTGCTTTCTATTCTTTTCCGCTGCGAAGAAATTATCTCAGAAGATTCATCTTTCCATTCAAGATCCGTTCGACATATTACGAGGTTGTTATTTCTGTCAAGCCATTTAATCCAACCGGTGCATTTTCTCTCTTTCAAGCAATCGTTCCAACGGTGTTTCTTTTGAGTGGGCCTTAACCCACAGGTCTTTTCCCAGGATCTTACCTGACTCTTCTATTTTTCCGGAGCTATTCTCAAATTCTTTCAAGTTTGACGTAAGAATTGATTCCATCAGTCATATCTCTCTCCAAGATCTCTTTCAAATTCTTTTCAATTTGGCTCAACCTTTCTATTCTTCATTATTCCGGAGTATCTCATAAATTCTTTATGGTGGTTCTCATCGTCATTCTCAGCATTGGAAGACCGAAGGAGAATTTCTCTCATCCGTTCTCTTGAAGATTCGTGATTCTAGCTTCATGCCATCCTCACAATTGTTTTTGATTGTGAGAAATTCTTTTCATACCCACCCAGAGCATTTCATGAGTCCTTTCCATTTTCGATTCTCCGAAGGCCGTCATTCAGAATAATTATTCATTCTCAACGTTCATCTCTCGTTCTCAAATTCTTCCGGTGCATCGTTCAAGTATTCTATAATAAGCTCGTGATCTCTTCGTTCTCTTGTATCTAAATTCCCTCAAGTATCTTTGTTCGTATTCTAATTCTTCCCGGCGATTCGTTCTTTCTCTTCGTTCATTTTCAATTCTTACGGTGGTTCATTCAACATTCCTCTTCCTTGTTATCGTATCAATTCATTCGTTCTTTCCAAATCCTACCGGCGTTCCCTCGAAGACTTCGTCAAGTTGGCGCTATATCTCTCTTTAATCTTTTCAAGAAGAATAAGTACTATGCAAATCCATTGCTTTTCATCAATTTATTTTGATGAAGGATAGACATATCATTATTCTTATTCTTGTTTCATGGAAGTGATTTAATTCCTTCTTCCGGAGTTTGTTCTTGACGAATAAATTCTCGGTTCTTGCTGTTCATCTTTCTTTTTCGGAGTTCCAAATTTTCTCGGTTGTCTCGTCACGAAGCTCCACCTAAATCATTTCAAGACTTCATCTTGTTCTTTTCAACCTTCGTTTTCTATCATCCTTTGGTTTACCGGAGTTCTTCATGGTGGTTTGTCAAGGATTTAATTCATTCTTGAAGTGTTCATCAAGATTCTTGTTGGGGCTCAAGTATTCATCGTCTTGCATTTCAAAGTGCAATTCCTTCTCCCTTGTCTTTTGAGGTGGTGCTATGTCTTTCTTGACAATGTCCCTTCGTGTTTCATGATTCACAAGTTGTCAGGAATGAGATATTTAAATCCATCATTTTCTCGCCGTTCAGGGGATCTTTTCAACCCATCAATATCTTTGTTGGAGTTATCTTGGTATAGATTTCACCTAAAGCCTTTCCGAAGGATTGTTGCTATTTGTGGTGATTATCCATGATCCAAGATTGCTCTTCATCCTTTCGGTGAAAGAAGTTTTTCATCTCTATGTTGCTCTCAAGCAATCAATTCTTTCCGTAGTGGCCGGTTGTCACCTCATAATTTTGAGATGTTTTCCATAAGCCCACGACAAGATTATTCTTTCCGTTGTTGATTTTCCAACAACTCCATTCAATCCTTCTTTGTAAGGATGCTTTTCAAATTCAATTGTGGTGGAAATTGTCTTTTGTTTCCCCATTCTTTTCCTTCCAACGATTTAGCTTCTATTCTTTCATTCCGGAGGCATTGTGATGTTTTTCTCTTCGACCCATTATCTTGTTTCGCCAAGATCATGTTCTTTCCTTGCTTATCCATTTTACTGGAGTGTTGTGCCCTCTTTTCAAGTTCTTTTCATCTTATCAAGTTTTCCTTCTCTTTTCTACCGGAGTGCTGCCAAAATTCTTTTTTGTTCTCATTCCTTATCTATCTCGTTTCAACCAGAGTGGTTTCCAATTCTTGCTTGTTCCTCAAGCCATTCTTCAACTCTTTGCAACCTTCGAGGTTTGTTGGTTTCACTCGTTTGTCCAAGAAGCAACTTTGTTTTACCTCTTCCTTTTTCCTCTTCCTCTTCAATCTTCTGGTTCCTTCCTAAGATCTCGGGTTGAGATCTTCTGTTAGTGGGGGAGAGTTGTGACGCCCCGAGACCGATGCTCCAGATTCCTTCCATTTATTTCCGTCGTTGCCATGTGATTCGTTTGCTTGTTGCACTTTGCCATGTCATCGTGTGCATTCCATCCGCATGTTTTCATAAAACTTGCATCCGTTCGTAGTTGCCGGCTTCTCCGCGTCCCTTCCGTTGTCCGTTTCGAGACCTGACACACTCGCACGCGCCCGCGGCACCTCCGAATTATTATTTTATAAGTGGGATAAAAATGTTCTCGGAATGGGTTGAAAGTTGGCGTGCGGTCTTATTATATTGTAGGTAGACCTCCTGCCAAATTTCGTCCCATTCGGAGTTCGTTTAATGCCCCAACGGATAACCTATAGCGGCACTATAGCCGGACAAAACGTCGGACGTTTTCGGTGTTCCAATAACCGTGCCGGGCTGCCAACTTCCCTCTCATCTCAGCCCAACCACTCTACACAGCCCACCTACCACCTAACCTAGCCCCCTCTGTTCGGAACCGTCCGATCGAGATCGAACAGTCCGAGATCAGCTCAAAACCCCCCTCCAAATCATCCCTGCCTATATAAGGATGCCCTCCCCCATCCATTTCTAGAAACCCTAGCCGCAGCCTCGTTTTCCGCGCCCCTCCACTCAGCCGCCGCCACCTGATCGCCCCTGTCTCCCTCCTCCACGCGCGGGCCCGCCAGGACCCAGATCGAGGCCCTGGAAGCCCATCTGAGCCCGACGCAGCTCCTCGCCCCGATCTGGAACAGGAGGAGCCCGAGCTCCCACCACCGCAGCGCCGCCCGACCCCGACCACCGCGCAGCCAGCTCGCCGGCTGCAGCTCCGGCGACCGGACCCCAGCAGACGAGCACCAGCGCCGCCCTGCCAGGCCAGGCCGCCTTCTCCCCGTGCCTCTCCCTTCATCTTCCTTCTCCCGCTCCCTCTCACGCCTCCCGCTCATCTCCTTTCTATGAACAGGGAGCCACGAACAGGAGCAGCGAACTTGCAGCTCGCGCGCCGGGTCGCCGCCGCCCGATCTGCTCCGCCCTCGCCCGGATCCGTCGGCCTCCGCCAGAAGTGGAGCCGCCGCGGCCGGATCCAGGCGTTCCCCGCCTCGCTGCCTCGCCGCCGTCGCCTCCTGCCTCGTCCTCGTCTGCGAGGTTGACGAGCGCCGCCGGTCACCTGCAACCTCTGGCCGCCACCGCTTCGCCCTCGTCCGCTCTAGGTTCAGCGAGGGTTCGACCTCCGCCTCGCCTTTGCCGTCGCCCGCGCCAAGTCCCGCCAGCGCCATGCCCAACCTCCGCCTCGGCTTCATCCAGGAGACGAGCGAACGCGCCTCGTCCCGCTCCTGTGCGTTGACCGCCAGGGTCGTCCGCGTGGGCCCGCAGCCGCCCCTAGCCCAGCAACCTCACCGACCGGCCTGCTAAGGCCCAAGGTGATCCAGCCCAGCCGCTCCCGCTATCTCTTGTGCTACCAGACGCCCAGTGCGCTGTTTTGTTACCCCTGCACTCACAGTTTCGGTCCAGTATAGTTTTTTTTTCGTTCTGCGAATTTCTCAAATTTCCAGGACATGCATATTTGCAGAATGCCACTGATTTAAGATGTGAATAATTAAATATCCATGCATGCAAATAAAATGTCATATATGCAACTTGCTCAGAATTTCATCTAGTTTTCCAATATCCAACTTTCATCCATGATAAAAAATGCCTAAAATTGTTGCTTGCACTAATTTGCATAAATGAAATGCTAAAATGGTTTATTTCATATCTAAATAACCGTAACTCCGAATTAAATAAACTTTATATGTAAATGGTGTAGAAAAATGCGTAGATTAACATGGTACACTTATATTTCCTGTTTAACAACAATAAAATATGATTTAGGGCAGAACAGTACCAAATTCGAAATTTGCATATGGAGATTTTCCGGAATTGTTGTTTGTTGTTTCCGGCCTCATTTAAATTGCCTAGATAGGTAGATTAATTATGCTTCACCTCTTGCCAGGTTTAACAACCTTTAAACTTGTTGAGTAGCATAAACGGGATTGAACTAAATAATTGTTGTGGAGTTTCGTCAACGCTTCACTTAATGTGTAGTATTTGGTTGTTGCATCTTTGCCATGCCATGCATCTTTAAACTTGACATGCATCATACTTGGTTGTGCATTATGCCATGATTATGTTTGTGTGTTTACCATGTTGTTTGCTTCTTTCCGGTTGTGCTTCTTCTCGATAGTTCCGGTTTCGTTGCGATTGTGAGGATTCGTTCGACTACGTTGGTTCGTCTTCTTTATGGACTCGTTCTTCTTCCGAGCGGGATTTCAGGCAAGATGATCATGACCTTGGATATCTTTGCTATCTTTGCTTGCTAGTTGTCTCGTTGCTATCGCTATGTCGCGCTTCCTACCATATATATGTCAGCCTCCCATATGCCATGATACAGCCTCTAACCACCCTTACCCAGCAAACCGTTGTTTGCCTATGTTACTGCTTTGATCAGCCCCTTTCTTATAGCGTTGCTAGTTGCAGGTGCAGTTGCGGGTTGTTCCATGTTGGGACATGGATATGTTGGGATATCGCAATATCTCCTATTTAATTAATGCATCTATATACTTGGTAATGGGTGGAAGGCTCGGCCTTTTTCCTAGTGTTTTGTTCCACTCATGCCGCCCTAGTTTCCGTAATACCGGTGTTATGTTCCTTGATGAGCGCTTCTAACACATGTGGGGCATATGGGAACCCCACTGTCCATTCGTTTTAGGATAAACTTCTCCAGCAAGGCCCAACATTGGTTTTACCATTTGCCTAATAACAACTAAAACTTGCATAGGGACTTTCCGGACCCCAAGGATTTTTAATTAATCAACAACCCGGGCCAGTGCTCCTCATGAGTGTTGGTCCACCTACCTAGCAGTCGGCGGAGCTGCCTCGGGGCAACTCGAGGTATTTGGCTACCATCCACTATGCATAGACGGATGATGCACGTGGATAGAGAGTGCACGGCTCTAGAAGCGGATCTGGCTCACCGGGAGGTCTTGCTGGTTTAGTTTTACCTGTTACGAGTGGCTTGTCCACCGGGATTCCTTATCGTAAGCATCATGTTATCATGGTGTGAGGATGTTCCATCGGATGCGTGTGGTAATTTATAATGGACTACTTGTAGCACCCCTGCAGGGTTAAATCTTTTGCGAAGCCGTGCCCGCGGTTATGTGGCGACTTGGAAATTTATAACCTCCGGTTGTAGAGAACTGGACACTAATTCTAATTAAAATACACCAACCACGTGCGTAACCGTGATCGTCTCTTTTCGAGGAAGTTTGGGAAGAGAACACGGTGGGGTTATGATTGTACTCGTAAGTAGGTGTTCAGCATCACTTATTGATCATTGTTAGTTTGCGTCCGTTATGCGTAGATTATTCTTGTACTCGTAAGTTAGCCACCATACAATGCTTAGTGCTTGCTGCAACCTCACCACTTTACCCCTTCCATACCCATTTAAGCTTTGATAGTCTTGCTACCCATGGTTATGGGATTGCTGAGTCCTCGTGGCTCACAGATTACTACAACAATAGTTGCAGGTACAGGTAATGCGATGTCTTGACGTGAGAGCGATGCTCGTTTGTTTTAAAGTTCTTCTTCTGCTTCTTCTTCTTCGTCGATCTGGGGATAGGTTCCTGGTCGGCAGCCTGGGCTAGCAGGGTGGATATCGTTCCTCTTTTCGTTTGATTTCATCCGTAGTCGGATGCTGCCCTTCTGTATGATGTTTGTTATAGATGTATTCATATGATGATGGTATGTATTTATATGTATCCCCATCTATTATGTATGTGGTATGATGTAATGATATCCACCTTGCAAGCGTCTCCAATATACGTTCCTACTCTTGGTGGGGCCTTCGAGTTCCTCGAGAATAGGATTGCATATTGGGCGTGACAATTTGGTATCCATACCATCACTCCCCCCAGGAAACTTGCACGCGAGGAATCCTTCTGTCCTTTGAGAAAAAGAAAGAAGAGAAAAGAGGAGGCTGGAACCTTGACGGTTCGTTATCATCCTATGCAAGCGAAAAATGTAACACAAGGCTGCCTACAACACATAACAAATATGTACTTGACAAAGAGTTGTGAAACACTTAGCTTTATTTATGCACACGGGATCTGCGCCCGGCTCTGTACAAAGGTTTACATGCCTTACCGGCAAACTTGTAAAAAGAGGTTGCCGGGCAGCCCGGCAACCGCGCCTTACGGGTAAAACTTGCGAAGATGCTCAATATTCCATGAGTTGAGCACCGGAGTGCCATCTTCAGTCTCTAGGTGGACTGCACCGGGCCTAGTGACTCGCACCACCCGGTAAGGGCCTTCCCACTTCGGCGTCAACTTGTTTTGACCCTCCGTGGACTGAATCCGGCGAAGAACAAGGTCGCCTTCCTCAAGGTTCCTGGCGTTCACTTTGCGGCTATGCTAGCGGCGCAAAGCTTGCTGGTACCATGCAGCACGGACAGCAGCCTGGAAACGATCTTCCTCAAGGAGCGTGGCATCATCTTGCTGCAGCTCATCTTGGTCCTCCTCATTGAAGGCCAAGACTAGAGGTGACCCGTATCTGAGTTCTGTGGGGAGCACCGCTTCTGCACCATAAACAAGGGAGAATGGTGTCTAGCCAGTGGCTCGACTTGGTGTCATTCTGATCGACCAAAGAACCGCAGGCAACTCTTCCACTCAGTGCCTTCCACACTTGTGCAGCCTGTCGAAAGTTCTAGTCTTGAGACCACATAGCACTTCTGCATTTGCCCTTTCTACTTGTCCAATGGTCCTTGGGTGAGCAACAGAGGCATAGCAAATCTTATTTCCAAGTTCTTGACAATGAACTCTTGCCTCGGCAATGAACTCTTGCCACTCCAAGGCTTGCTTCCTGACATTCTGCTTGATGGGTCTCGCATGAGGGCAGACAGTAAGGTGGTGCTCAATTACCTCCCTAGGAATGCCGGTGATGTCAGATGCTTGCCAAGCAAACCCATCGACATTCGCCCATAGGAAGGCAACGAGCTCGCTTTCCTATTTGTCATTGAGAGTGGCACTTACAAAAAAAACTGCCACTCGTCCCATCCTCTTGCAGAAACTTGCTTGGTCACCGGCGCAGAGGCCTTGGCTTTCTTGCTCTTGCCGGTAGAGCTCTTTGGTATGTCCTCAACGGGCGTGCTGCGCTCTAAAGTGCACTTCCCGGAGGCTGTATCAGAGGTCTTGCCGGACTTCTTCTTCTTCTTTCCTCCCCCGGGAGGTTTGCCGGTAGGAGCAGGTGCCTTGACGGCAGGTGCTGCAACTGCCTCCCGGTAGAGCTTGTCGGCGCAGATGATTGCGTCTCTCTGGTTGGACTTGATGGTGAGGACGCCCATTGGCCCTGGCACCTTGATGACATTGTAGGCGAAGTGCGACGCAGCCATGAACTTGGCCAGCGCCGGACGGCCCAGAATCCCATTGTATGGCAGCGGCATCTTGACGACGTCAAAGACGATCTTCTCCGTCCGGTAGTTGAGGTCACTGCCGAATGTGACCGGCAGCATGATCCGGCCCTTCGGCTTGTTCCTCCCTGGACTGATCCCTTGGAACGTTCCGGTCTCCTCAAGATCCTTGTCGGGGATCTGCAGCCTCTTAATCACGTCAGGAGATATCAAGTTCAAGCCGGCCCCAACTTCAACCAACATCTTCGTCACCTTGAGGTTGTGGATTGTTGGTGAAACCAACAACGGCAAACACCTATCACAACCCTAGTTTAGTAATGCACTTGGGTAAGTCTTGCTTGCAACATCATGTCTAAATTTCAATTAAATTTGAAATGGGGAATTAACAAACCCTAGCACCCCTCTGAATTACTAGGACCAACTGAAAATAATTTCAATGAACCCAAAATGCCCTTCACAAAAGTTCATCATTTTTGAATTGGTTGAAAACCCCTGCCAAAAATGGTGCACATTTTTCTAGGTCATCTTGGATTTTTGAAGTAAATCATAAAGTATTTGGATTTGGGCATTTAAATGCTATAAATATTTTAAATGCTCAAATAATTCTGAAACTAATTGAGGGTTGTTGGGAATAATTCTAAAAGTGCCTAGAGTTATTTTCAAGATTTTATAAAATGGTTTAGTATTTTTACTAAATCAAAAACAGAAAAGAAAATTAGAAAACAGAACAAATTAGAAAAGAGAGAGAGACAGCACCTCACCTGGGCCACTTACCTGTGCTGGTCCAGCCCATCTGGCCTCCTGCCGGTCATCTCCTACCTCTGCCAGTAGGCAGAGGCTGGAAAGCACGCGTGCACCCGAGGGCGCCACGCCACCTGCTCGCCTGCTTGCGTCCCCAGGCCAGTGTGACGACGCGAAGGACCTCCCTGCTGCCGTCCTGATCGAGCCGACCGCCCATTCGCCCCCCTGCTCTCTCCCTCACCTCTGGACGCCATGGCCGAAGCCGCCACGCGCTCGCCGACGTGAACCACCGCAGCCCCCATGCTCCTCTCGCCTCCCCTCCATGTCAGAGAGCCTCGCCTCCATCGCCTACGCCTCTCCGTCGACTCACGTGACGCCGGACACCCTGCATCGCCGGCTGCCTCATCTTCTTCTCCGTCCGGCCGCCGAGATCGCCTTCTCCGCTCCGCCCGCTCCAACGCCTCCCCGAGCCCGCCGAGCAGCTCATCGCAACCGCCGTGAGCTCCTTCCCCCGAATCCCCCACTCTTTTGCCTCGAACGTTGCCGTAGCCGCCGTTTCCATGACGGCCGTAGCACGCCGACGACGCTCCGGTGACCATTTGGTCACCAGCCGGTGTCTAACTCGCTCGCCGCATCATGCAGTGCCTCGCCAGCGCATACGTTCGCTCGTTTGTGCGCTGCAAACGCAATCCCGCAAGCACCCGAGCTCCGGTCGCCGCAAAGCTCGACGCCGGCGAAGATTCCGGCCACCCCAGGCCCAACCACCACCACCGTTCGACGCACGCCGTCGAGGGCTCTCCAACGAGCCTAGCCATGCATAGAACGGGGCACCGTAGCCCAATCCCGAGCCCCTCTGCCGCGTCTATTGTCGCCGGCGTCAAGCCGCTGGCGAGTTTGACCCATTTGTCCGATTTGACCAGGGGTTTGACCTCCCTTGGGTCAATGACAAGTGGGGCCAGCCCCTGTTAATTTTTTTGGCTTAGCTTAATTAATTCCTAATTAGCCTCTGTGACACTGACTGCTGGGACCCACACATCAGGTTTGACCTGGCATGGTCAGTTGACCTGCTGACATCATGTTGACGCAGTTAACAATTTTCTGGATTTAATTTAATTCAGGAAATTCCAGAAAATGTTCAAAACTTCTAAAAATCATAATAAATCAACCGTAGCTCGAATGAAAAAGATTTATATATGAAAAATGATTAGAAAAATCCAATCTATCCATTGGTACTGTTTTCATGCATGAATAAACAAGTTAAACCTGATGATCATTTCAAATTAATTAAATGACATTTGAAAAATTATATGTAGAGTTTGAATTTGAACCTTTGGTTCAAATCAACTCAAACCATTCTGTTGCTAGATGCATTAGCTCAAACACACACATTTTGCCATGTCATGATCATGCATCATAATGTTGCATATTGCCATGTATTGATTGTATCTTCGGTATGTTCTCCGCGGTAGGTTCTGCTCCCGAGGATATTCACGAGTATCCTGCTGAAGGGTAGTACCCTTCTACCAATCCGCCAGGCAAGCAACCCCCATTGAACATTCCGATACAAACCCATCCTCTTGCTCCTGCTCTCATTTACTGCATTAAGACAACAACGTTTCAACTGCTAGTTGCTACGATAGTTGAACCCCTTTCCTCTGCATGAACTGTCATTGCCACAGTAAATAGCTAAAACCCACTAGCATGTGTAGGAGTTGTTTGAGCCCATGTTGTGTTCCTACCATGCTATGCTTGCTATGCTTAGAGTTGTGTTAGGTATGGTTCATCTGGCTAATGGATTGGAGTGAAACCATTGTGTTCTGATGATGAGAGTAAAGTGTTGAACCTGATTTGGTAAAGGTATCGACGAGAGGCCATGTAGGAGTACATGGTGGGTTGTTTCTTTGGAACCGTCCCTAAGAACTGAGTTTCGTGTATGTGATCCAAGACTAGCTACTACCACACATTGGGATCCTTAACTGACTCTCTCGTCTTATTAATCGCCTTGTCCTCTGTCCAGGAGTTGCAAGTAGTTTCTGGTGTTTATAGCATGCTGGAGGCCATGCGTAGCGCTGACCTTAGGGGTGGGCTATGATGCGGCAGGCAAGTGGCACCGTGTACCAAGTGGCACCCGAATGGTGGGCTTGGGAACCCTGCACACATCATTTGGGGCCGTAGTGGAAACCTCGGCCGGACTTCCTTGCGGGTCAGTCTCAAATAGGCGATAAACCTGGACTAGAGTCTTGTGTGGTTAGTCAGGTCGTGGCCGACACCCTCGCCAGGCTTCCGCTTGAAGATTGCCGAGATACATGACGTGTATATGGTGATAAGTGGTGAGAGCGTGTGTGAAGAAGTACACCCCTGTAGGGTTATCAAACTATTCGAATAGCCGTGTCCTTGGATATGGACTACTTGGGAACTTATGTTGTTCATAGAGAACTTAAATAGTTACTCATAAAAGTGTCAAGACAAGTGTGAGTGCCGCGGATGGCCCTCTCATAGGAAGACGGGAGAGGATCCGCGGTAGTGTATTGTAATGGTGATTAGTGGACTCGTGTACGCTATCTCATCTTATTTAAACTACTGGTAGTCGTAGTACAGGATAGCCAAGAGTCAAAGCTGGCTTGCTGCAATAAACACCACTACCCCCTTGTTGATACTGTTGCATGAGTAGTTAGATCTGATATAAGACTTGCTGAGTACCTTTGTACTCACGTTTGCTTAATAAACTGCTGCAGAGGAGAACCCCGAGAATACAGACGGATTCTATGTAGACCTCGACGTTGACGAGTGACTTGCTGCCCAGGTGGCAATCTCGTGCCTGTGATGGGTCACTGTAGATAGATGGGCTACACTAGCCCCTTTTATCTTCCTAGTTGTCTGTACCCAGACAAGTACGCTTCCGCATGTGTTGTATCTTTGTATGACTTGAGTGTCGGGTCATGTGACCCCTACCTGTATGGATATGTCATGTATGGCTCTTCGGAGCCTCTTAAATAAATACTTGGAGTCGTAGAGTTTTGTTGTGATGCCATGTTGTATTTACACGTATCGAGCATATTGTGTGTATGTTATTGAAATGCTTGGTATGTGCGGGATTCGACACCTAGTTGTTTATTCTTGGTAGCCTTCCTTATGGGGAAATGTCTCCTAGTGTTTCCACTGAGCCTTGGTAGTTCGCTACTGCTCCGTAACACATGAGCTGGCCGGCATGTATCCTTATTTGCTCATGTGTCTGTCCCTTCGGGGAAATGTCACGCGGTGTTTTACCGGAGTCCTTGTAGCTTGCTACGACTCGGTTACACTCGCTGTTGATCGACACGTGCATTGCTGGGTTACGTATGCCTGTCCCTGTAAGTTTGTGCTACCTTGGTTCACGACTAGTCATGTCGGCCCTGGTTCTCTGTCATATGGATGCTAGCGACATAATCATATACGTGAGCCAAAAGACGCAAACGGTCCCGGCCAAGGTGAAGGGTTCAGCCGTGGGTTACCGTGCGTGAGGCCGCAAAGTGATATGATGTGTTACATGCTAGATCGGTGTGACTTAGGATCGGGGTCCTGACAGTGTTGGCATCAGAGCCTGGCTGCCTGTAGTTCTATCAAGCAAAAATGGTCGATGTCGAGTCTAGAAATGTTTTAGTTATATATAAGGGAATTGATTGTGGAAGGGAACGTAAGGCTCTTTTTACTTCTCTTCTTGTGTCATTCTTTCTGAGTCATCCTCTTCTTTTCTACGGGGATTAAGAACTAGGCTTCTCATCTTTCTATCAGGATCACGTGTTACTAATCCGTAGACTTATAGGAATGGTGGATTCAAGTCTTAGTTCAGTCTCAGGTGCTTCGGTGTTTTAAATAGTTGGTCTCGGAACCTTGGTATTATGATGTTGAGTGGTTATGCTACCATTTTTGCAGGATGTCTCAAATCTTTTTTGAGCATTTACAGCCGTTATGCTGTCCGATTTGTCCTAGAAATTCTAATGCCTTTGCATTATTTCTTGTTTCAGATGGCTTCCCGCATCCCTCATCAGGTTGTCCGTTTGACCCGGTGCATTGATGTGCCAGGTCATACGGCCATGCTGGTTCATGTCATGATTGAGACCGGTTACCGCTGGTACCCTGAGTACACAGTGGAGGAGTAGTACCGGGACTTCAACCAGAGTTAGTACCTTTGCACCGTCAGGATCTATCCTTCGTACCCTGGAGGTACAGAGCCTATTCACTGGTCTTATGGACTCGGAGTCACTATCGATATGTATGTTCAGGATGCAGCCTATTCCATGATGATGATAATCCGAGCTAGGCACGCACTGCTTCAGAGAGTTTAGCTATATGCCAGCGTCACTTCTAGGCGAGGAGGGTTATCTTAGTGGTCTCTATACTGATTCCGCTCATGAGGAGCCGAAGGTCCAGACCACCAGACAGTTGCTGGAGGACAAGCATCGTGATGTCCGTGCTCTTCGTTTGTAGATCTATGCTACCCGAGCACGTCTTTGGACAGCTTTGACACTGCTTGCACCAGTTGTCCAGACAAGATACTGTGATATGGATGTGCTGTATCCAGTGCGGACTCATCTGCCAGCCCGCGTAGATTGGCCTGATGTTGGAGGCATCACACCTCTACGTGGACCTCTTCTACCCCCCGCTGTGGGACCTAGGCCACATCCGTGTCCCTACGGACCCCAGGTCCCCCAGGCTAGTGTGTTTCCGGATCCTCACGTTCAGCTTCCAGGCCACGGGGGTAACCTCTACGAGGATTACTACGGAGACGTCTGAGATAGTTGTGGTTGTAGTAGTATTGTAGCAGTTGTATCCATCACAGTACTGCGTGTCTTGTGGGATATGACTAGGTGTGTACTGAGTTCCAGAGGCGTAGATAAATAATGTATAGGAGCATGGAATGCCTCTGATGAGTTGTATCATCTTTCACCGTAGTTTGTACTCTAGCTTGGGCTTGTACTAAACTATGTTATGGTGTGTGATACGTCTCCAACGTATCTATAATTTATGAAGTATTCATGCCATGTTTATTATAGTTTTGTATGATTTTGGTGCACTTTTATATGGATTTTATATGATTTTTATGGACTAACATATTGACCTAGTGCCCAGTGCCAGTTAATGTTTTCTGCTTGTTTTTGGTTTTCCAGAAAATCCATATCAAATGAAGTCCAAATGCAGCAAAACTTTTTGACGATTTTTTCTGGAAGGAAACAGACCCAGGAAGCTTCGGGGGAGCAGTAGAAGACCCACAGGGGCCCCACAAGCCACCAGGGCGCGCCACCCCCCCCCCCCCCAGGCGCCTCGTGGGCCCCCTATGGCACCTCTTTGCATGATTCCAACGCTGAAAAATCCTATATATTTAGAAACCCCCAAAAGTTAACCTAGATGAGTTTTTACGCCGCCGCAAGCCTCTGTACCAAGGAGATCCCATCTGGAGCCCTTTTTCGGCACCCTGCCGGAGGGAGGAATCATCACCGGAGGCCATCTTCATCATCCCGACGGTCTCCATGACGAGGAGGGAGTAGTTCACCCTCGGGGCTGAGGGTATGTACTAGTAGCTATGTGTTTGATCTCTCTCTCTCGTGTTTTTGATTTGGCACGATCTTGATGTATCGTGAGCTTTGTTAATATAGTTGGATCATATGGTGTTTTCCCCTCTCTATCTTGTTGTGATGAATTGAGTTTTTACCTTTGAGGTTTCACTATTATTAGATTGAATACTTTTATGGATTTGAGAACACTTGATGTATGTCTTGCATATGAATACCCGTGGTGACAATGGGGTATTATATTGATTCACTTGATGTATGTTTTGGCACTCAACTCGCGGATTCCTGAGGTGACATTGGGGTAATCTATGCATAGGGGTTGATGCACGTTTTTGTCCTACTTTCTCCGGTAGAAATCTTGGGGCACTCTTTGAAGTTCTTTGTGTGGATTGAATATTATGATCTGAAGTTGTTTGATGCATATCGAATAATCAACTCACGGATACTTGTGGTGACATTGGAGTATCTAGGTGACATTAGAGTTGGTTAATGAGTATCATATGGTGTTATTTTAGTACGAACTCTAGGGCTGTTCGTGACAGTTATAGAGATGGCTCAATAGATCGATTGGAAAGAATAACTTTGAGGTGGTTTCGTACCCTACAAACAATTTCTATCTTATGTTCTCCGCTAATAGGAACTTGGGAGTGATTCTTTATCACACGTTGAGAGATGATTATATGATCCAATTATGTTAGCATTGTTGAGAGATTGCACTAGTGAAAGTATGAACCCCAGGCCTTGTTTCTAAGCATTGCAATACCGTTTATGCTCACTTTTGTTACTTGCTACCTTGCTGTTTTTTATTGTTCGCACTACAAAAATCTATATCTACTATCCATACTACACTTGTATCACCATCTCTTCGCCGAACTAGTGAACCTATACAATTTACCATTGTATTGGGTGTGTTGGGGACACAAGAGACTCTTTGTTATTTGGTTGCAGGGTTGTTTGAGAGAGACCATCTTCATCCTACGCCTCCCACGGATTGATAAACCTTAGGTCATCCACTTGAGGGAAAATTGCTACTGTCCTACAAAACTCTACGCTTGGAGGCCCAACACGAGTCTACAAGAATAAGTTGTGTAGTAGACATTAGTGTGTACGACCGATGGTATATATGTGGCAGCTTCCTTGTTACCATGTTGTACAGATGTTCATCTCTGCATTCCGTGTCGTCCATTACATTCCGCACCCCTATGCTAGAGTTGTTGTCATCCTTGTCTAAACCATGGTTTTGTTTCCCAGGATGGTCAATACCCGAAGCAACCCCGCTGCCCATGAGCAGGGTGAAGGCAGTGGAGCTAGGGATGAGAACCTTCCCCATCCACCCTCTCTGGCTGAGGTCATGCTAGAGGCGGAAAGGAACAAGTGTGAAACCAACCGTCTGCTTGAGCGCATTGAGCAGAACACAGCCCACCACCAGCACAATGACATGGTGTCTATCCATGACTTCATCAAGCTGTACCCGCCTACCTTCCACCACTTCGTCGAACCACTCGACGCTGATGACTGGCTCCACAGCATCACCCATAAGCTGCGTTCTGCCAATGTAGCTGAAGCTGACAAGGTCACTTATGCTGCATACCATCTTGAAGGTCCCGCTAGTCTGTGGTGGGAGAATTATGAGGCCATGCTTCCAGCTGGTCAGGTCACCACTTGGAGAGATTTTAGTGAGGCTTTCCGCGAGCACCATATTCCAGAGGGTTTGATGGACCTCGGAAGGGAGGAGTTTTGCAACTTCACCCAAGGCAAGATGACTGTAGATGTTTACAGTCGGGAGTTTGGAAAACTTGCACGCTATGCTCCAGAAGAAGTGTCCACCGATGCCAAGAAACAGGCTAGGTTCCGAAAGGGACTTAACCCTGAGCTCCATCATGATCTTCGTCTGCATGAGTGTCTCACATTCCAGAAACTCGTAAACAAGGACATCAGTGCAGAAACTGGCCAAACCGATTACGAGGCAACCCGCAAGTACTCCCGTGACTTTGGCTCATCCTCCGGCTCTGGATCACAGAAGCGCCGGGTGTGGATCCCAAATACGGCACTACCACCCAGATATGCTCCGAGGCCATCCCATGAGGCGCCTCGCCCAAACCAGCCGTATACACCACCCAAGGGCCACAGTGGACCAGTCGTCAATGCTGCTCCGCGTACCAACACCGTGACTTGTAACAAATGCGGAGAGCCAGGCCACTATTCTCGTGAGTGCCCCCAGAATAATGCTTCCAACCAGCCAGGAAAGTTTGTTGGCCGTGGTAAGCCAGCAGGAAAGATGTACTATGCCAAGCCAGCTACCATTGCACGTGGACGTGTGAACTATGTCTCGGCCGATGAGGCTCATGATGACCCTGACGTCGTTCTTGGTACGCTCCTTGTAAATTGCCATCCGGCATCTGTTCTTTTTGATACTGGAGCATCTCATTTGTTCGTTTCTGAGAGTTATGCTCAATTGCACAACATGACATTTTGTGACATGCCCACTCCCATGGTAATTCAAACTCCTGGGTCGAAATGGCAAACTTCTGGAGTGAGCCATGGAAATGAAATCCTTGTCGACAGACTTGTCTTCCTTGCATCTTTGATAGCACTTAAGTCCTCAGACATAAACATCATATTGGGTATGGACTGGATGGCAGCCCATTATGCTAAGATTGATTGTTCCACCAGATCTGTTCAACTTACACATCCATCGGGTGAGACAGTCAATGTGTTAACCTGAGTGTCTGAGCGTCAACTCTACTCTCTAAATGCCAGTCCTCTTCCAGACCTCGAGGATATACCGGTAGTCCGAGACTTTCCGGATGTCTTTCCCGAAGAACTGCCAGGAATCCCACCTGACAGAGATGTGGAGTTTGTGATAGATCTTGTCCCAGGAACTGTCCCAATTTCTAGAAGACCCTATAAGATGGCACCCTTAGAGCTAGCCGACCTTAAGAAACAACTCGATGAGTCCTTGAAAAAGGGTTTCATCCGTCCTAGTTCTTCTCCTTGGGCTTGTCCCGTCCTCTTCGTCAAGAAGAAGGATGGAACGGATCGGATGGTTGTAGACTATCGACCCGTCAACCTGGTCACTATAAAGAACAAGTACAAGCTCCCCAGGATCAACGATTTGTATGATCAGCTCGCTGGATCCTCAGTCTTTTCTAAAATGGATTTGAGGTTGGGCTACCATCAAATCAAAATCAAGAATGGGGACATTCCCAAAACGGCCTTTGTCACTCGTTATGGCCAATACGAGTACACCATCATGTCCTTCGGTTTAACCAATGCCCCAGCCACCTTCTCCCGCTTAATGAATTCGATCTTCATGGAGTACCTAGATAAATTTGTCATGGTTTACCTCGATGACATACTCATTTACTCCAAGAACAAGGAAGATCATGTCGAGCATCTAAGGCTAGTATTGACGAAACTTCGAGAACACCGCCTTTATGCCAAATTTTCCAAATGTGAATTCTGGTTGCCAGAAGTGACCTATCTAGGCCACGTAATCTCTGGGAAAGGTATTGCTGTCAATCTTGAGCGATTTCAGGCTGTTCTTGATTGGACTCCACCTGAATCGGTCAAGCAAGTTAGGAGTTTTCTTGGTTTGGCGAGCTACTGTCGTCGCTTTGTCGAGAACTTCTCCAAGGTTGCTAAGCCTCTAACTGAACTCCTCAAGAAAGACAGCTTTCAGGAACTGAAAAGACGCCTTTCTTCTGCTCCTGTGCTTGTGCCACCAGATTTCTCCAAGGACTTTGTTATCTACTACGACGCCTCGCAACAAGGATTAGGTTGCATACTCATGCAGGATCGTCATGTGATTGCCTACGCATCTCGACAGTTGCGTCCACATGAGGATAATTATCCAACACGTGATCTAGAGCTTGCAGCGGTAGTCCATGCACTCAAAACATGGCGACATTACCTTCCTGGTAATCGTTGCGAGATCTACACCGATCACCAAAGTATGAAATACATCTTCACCCAACCAGATTTGAATCTCAGGCAAAGACGTTGGGTTGAGTTGATCACGGATTACGACTTAGGAATAACTTACACCCCGGGGAAAGCCAATGTCATGGCCGATGCACTAAGTCGTATGTCTTATAGTAACAACCTGATGTTAAAACAAGGTCAACCACTTATCCACGAGGAATTTCGTAAGGTTAACCTTCACATTGTTCCTCGAGGATTCCTTTCTACCTTGGTGGCGAAACCTACTCTTACGGATCAGACCATAACTGCCCAGAAGTATGACAGGGGAATATCCCGTATCAAGGGGGACATTGCTAGTGGCAACACTAAGTGTTTTTCCATGGATGATCGGGGTGTTGTCTTCTTTGAGAACCGCTTCATGGTTCCCAAGAAACAACAACTACGGCAGTTGATCCTTAAGGAGGCTCATGAATCTCCTCATGATTCATCCCGGTAGTACCAAAATGTATCAGGACCTATGCCAGAGGTTCTGGTGGACTATGATGAAGAGAGAAATCGCTCAGTTCATTGCTAACTGCGACGTCTGTCATCGCCTTAAAGCAGAGCATTAACGGCCTACTGGCACCCTTCAACCCTTAGCTATTCCTGAGTGGAAATGGGATAAAATCGGTATGGACTTCATTACCGGGTTTCCCAGGACCAAGAGAGGGAATAATGCTATCTTGGTGGTCATCGATCGTCTTTCCAAAGTAGCCCATTTCCTTCCTGTTCGAGAGAGTATAACTGCTAGTCAGTTAGCAGATCTGTATATCTCTCGAATAGTGTCCCTACATGGTGTTCCTTTGGAGATTAACTCAGATCGTGGAAGTCTTTTCACCTCTTGATTTTGGGAAAGCTTCCAAAATGCTATGGGAACTCGTCTCTCCTTCAGCACAACTTTCCACCCGCAATCCAGTGGTCAAGTAGAACGAGTCAATCAAATTCTGGAAGATATGCTCAGAGCTTCTGTTATCTCATTCGGGATGGATTGGGAGAAATGCCTTCCATTCGCCGAATTTGCCAGTAACAATAGTTATCAATCTAGCTTGGGTAAAGCTCCTTTTGAGGTTCTCTATCGACGAAGATGTCGAACGCCTCTTAACTGGTTAGAAACTGGGGAAAGGCAATTCTTTGGCTCGGATATGATTCAAGAAGCGGAAGAGCAAGTTCGCATTGTTCGTGAAAAGTTGAAAACAGCCCAATCTCGTCAAAAGAGCCAATATGATCGCCATCATAAGGCTGTGACTTACGAAGTTGACGACAAGGCTTACCTTCGGGTTACTCCTCTGAAGGGAACCCATCGTTTCGGTATCAAAGGCAAATTGGCTCCTCGCTACATTGGTCCTTTTCGCATTCTTGCCAAACGAGGAGAGGTTGCCTACCAATTGGAACTACCCCCGCATCTTTCCAGAGTTCATGATGTCTTCCACGTTTCTCAACTCAGGCGCTGCTTCTCGGATCCTATCCGCGGAGTGGACCACGAAACGCTTGATCTCCAAGATAACCTCACATATCGAGAATACCCTGTCCGTATTCTTGATCAAGCCGAGCGTACCACTCGACGCCAGAAAATCAAGTTTCTCAAGGTTCAGTGGTCTCATCATTCCGAGAAAGAAGCTACTTGGGAAAGGGAGGATCGTCTTTGACTTGAGTACCCCACACTCTTTCCGTCAAACCCTGAATCTCGGGACGAGTTTCTTTTGAGTGGGGATGAGTTGTCACAACACTAGTTTAGTAATGCACTTGGGTTAGTCTTGCTTGCTGCATCATGTCTAAATTTCAATTAAATTTGAAATGGGGAATTAACAAACCCTAGCACCCCTCTGAATTACTAGGACCAACTGAAAATAATTTCAATGAACCCAAAATACCCTTCACAAAAGTTCGTCATTTTTGAATTGGTTGAAAACCTCTGCCAAAAATGGTGCACATTTTTCTAGGTCATCCTGGATTTTTGAATTAAATCTTAAAGTATTTGGATTTGGGCATTTAAATGCTATAAATATTTTAAATGCTCAAATAATTCTGAAACTAATTGAGGGTTGTTGGGAATAATTCTAAAAGTGCCCATAGTTATTTTTAGGATTTTATAAAATGGTTTAGTATTTTTACTAAATAAAAAACAGAAAAGAAATTTAGAAAACAGAACAAATTAGAAAAGAGAGAGAGAGAGCACCTCACCTGGGCCACTTACCTGTGCTGGCCCAGCCCACCTGGCCTCCGGCCAGTCAGCTCCTACCTCTGCCAGTAGACAGAGGCTGGACAGCGCGCGTGCACCCGAAGGCGCCACGCCACCTGATCAACTGCTTGCGTCCCCAGGCCAGTGCGACAACGTGAAGGACCTCCCTGCCGCCGTCCTGATCGAGCCGACCGCCCATTAGCCCCCCTGCTCTCTCCCTCGCCTCTGGACGCCATGGCCGAAGCCGCCGCGCGCCCGTCGACGTGAACCACCGCAGCCCCCGTGCTCCTCTCGCCTCCCCTCCGTGTAAGAAAGCCTTGCCTCCATCGCCTACGCCTCTCCGTCGACTCACGCGACGGTGGACGCCCTGCATCGCCGGCTGCCTCGTCTTCTTCTCCGTTCGGCCGCCGAGATCGCCTTTGCCGCTCCGCCAGCTGCAACGCCTCCCCGAGCCCGCCGAGTAGCTCATCGCAACCGCCGTGAGCTCCTCCACCCGAATCCCCCTCTCTTTTGCCTCGAACGTCGCCGTAGCCACCGTTTCCATGACAGCCGTAGCACACCGCCGCCTGAGCTCGTCGCTGACGCGCGCCATCGAGGGCTCTCCAACGAGCCTAGCCACGCATCGAACGGGGCACCGTAGCCCAATCCCGAGCCCCTCCACCACGTCTGTCGTCGCCGGCGTCAAGCCGCCGGCGAGTTTGACCCATTTGATAGATTTGACCAGGGGTTTGACCTCCCCTGGGTCAATGACAAGTGGGGCCAGCCCCTGTTAATTTTTTTAGCTTAGCTTAATTAATTCCTAATTAGCCTCTGTGACACTGACTGCTGGGACCCACACGTCAGGTTTGACCTGGCACGGTCAGTTGACCTGTTGACATCATGCTGACGTCATGCTGATAAAGTTAACAATTTTCTGGATTTAATTTAAGTCAGGAAATTGCAGAAAATGTTCAAAACTTCTAAAAATCATAATAAATCAACCGTAGCTCGGATGAAAAAGATTTATATATGAAA
Organism: Elymus sibiricus; assembly: GCA_039707655.1. NCBI lineage: Eukaryota > Viridiplantae > Streptophyta > Magnoliopsida > Poales > Poaceae > Elymus > Elymus sibiricus. Next base: position 179,858,255 of record CM077670.1, read on the forward strand.
AATGATTAGAAAAATCCAATCTATCCATTGGTAATGTTTTCATGCATGACAAAACAAGTTAAACTTTCTGATCAGATCAAATCAATTAAATGACATTTGAATAATCATATGTAGAGTTTGAATTTGAACCTTTGGTTCAAATCAACTCAAACCATTATGTTGCTAGATGCATTAGCTCAAACACACACATTTTGCCATGTCATGATCATGCATCATAATGTTGTATATTGCCATGTATTGATTGTATCTTCGGTATGTTCTCCGCGGTAGGTTCTGCTCCCGAGGATATTCACGAGTATCCAGCTGAAGGGCAGTACCCTTCTACCAAGCCGCCAGGCAAGCAACCCCCATTGAACATTCCGATACAAACCCATCCTCTCGCGCCTGCTCTCATTTACTACATTAAGACAATAACGTTTCAACTACTACTTGCTGCGATAGTTGAACCCCTTTCCTCTGCGTGACCTATCATTGCCACAGTAAATAGCTAAAACTCACTAGCATGTGTAGGAGTTGTTTGAGCCCATGTTGTGTTCCTACCATGCTATGCTTGCTATATATGCTTAGAGTTGTGTTAGGTCTGGTTCATCTGGCTGATGGATTGCAGTGAAACCGTTGTGTTCTGATGATGAGAGTAAATTGTTCAACCCGATTTGGTAAAGGTATCGATGAGAGGCCACGTAGGAGTACATGGTGGGTTGTTTCATTGGAACCGTCCCTAAGAACTGAGTTCCGTATATGTGATCCAAGACTAACTACTACCACACATTGGGATCCTTAACTGACTCTCCCGGCTTATTAATTGCCTTGTCCTCTGTCCAGGAGTTGCAAGTAGTTTCGGGTGTTTATAGCATGCTGGAGGCCGTGCGTAGCGCTGACCTTAGGGGTGGGCTATGATGCGGCAGGCAAGTGGCACGGTGAACCAAGTGGCACCCAAATGGTGGGCTTGGGAACCCTGCACACATCGTTTGGGGCCGTAGTTGAAACCTCGGCCAGACTTCCTTGCGGGTCAGTCTCAAATACGCGATAAACCTGGACTAGAGTCTTGTGTGGTTAGTCAGGTCGTGGCCGACACCCTCGCCAGGCTTCCGCTTGAAGGTTGCCGAGATACATGACGTGTATATGGTGATAAGTGGTGAGAGAGTGTGTGAAGAAGTACACCCCTGCAGGGTTATCAAACTATTCGAATAGCCACGTCCTCGGATATGGACTACTTGGGAACTTATGTTGTTCATAGACAACTTAAATGGTTACTCATAAAAGTATCAAGACAAGTGTGAGTGCCATGGATGGCCCTCTCGTAGGAAGACGGGAGAGGATCCATGGTAGTGTATTGTCGTGGTGATTAGTGGACTCGTGTGCGCTATCTCATCTTATTTAAACTACTGGTAGTCGTAGTACAAGATAGCCAAGAGTCAAAGATGGCTTGCTGCAATAAACACCACTACCCCCTTGTTGATACTGTTGCATGAGTAGATAGATCTGATGTAAGACTTGCTGAGTACCTTTGTACTCATGTTTGCTTAATAAACTGCTGCAGAGGAGAACCCCGAGAATACAGACGGATTCTATGTAGACCTCGACGTTGACAAGTGACTTGCTGCCCAGGTGGCAATCTCGTGCCTGTGATGGGTCACTGTAGATAGACGGGCTACACTAGCCCCTTTTATCTTCCTAGTTGTCTGTACCCAGACAAGTACGCTTCCGCATGTGTTGTATGTTTGTATGACTTGAGTGTCGGGAGAGGATCCATGGTAGTGTATTGTCTTGGTGATTAGTGGACTCGTGTGCGCTATCTCATCTTATTTAAACTACTGGTAGTCGTAGTACAAGATAGCCAAGAGTCAAAGATGGCTTGCTGCAATAAACACCACTACCCCCCTTGTTGATACTATTGCATGAGTAGTTAGATCTGATGTAAGACTTGCTGAGTACCGTTGTACTCATGTTTGCTTAATAAACTGCTGTAGAGGAGAACCCCGAGAATACAGACGGATTCTATGTAGACCTCGACGTTGACAAGTGACTTGCTGCCCAGGTGGCAATCTCGTGCCTGTGATGGGTCACTGTAGATAGACGGGCTACACTAGCCCCTTTTATCTTCCTAGTTGTCTGTACCCAGACAAGTACGCTTCCGCATGTGTTGTATGTTTGTATGACTTGAGTGTCGGGTCATGTGACCCCTACCTGTATGGATATGTCATGTATGGCTCTTTGGAGCCTCTTAAATAAATACCTGGAGTCGTAGAGTTTTGTTGTGATGCCATGTTGTATTTACACATATCGAGCATATGGTGTGTATGTTATTGAAATGCTTGGTATGTGTGGTATTCGACACCTAGTTGTTTATTCTTGGTAGCCTTCCTTACGGGAGTCCTTGTAGCTTGCTACGACTCGGTTACACTCGCTGTTGATCGACACGTGCATTGCTGGGTTACGTATGCCTGTCCCTGTAAGTTTGTGCCACCTTGGTTCACGACTAGTCATGTCGGCCCGGGTTCTCTGTCATATGGATGCTAGCGACATAATCATATACATGAGCCAAAAGACGCAAACGGTCCTGGCCAAGGTAAAGGTGATAGCCGTGGGTTACCATGCGTGAGGCCGCAAAGTGATATGATGTGTTACATGCTAGATCGGTGTGACTTAGGATCGGCGTCCTAACAACACCCGACCGCAGTAGTGCGATCAGGGTGATCCTCAGCGTCAAAGACGATGGGTGTGTGCGACCACTTGAGTGGCTTCTGTGCTCCCATCATGGGCTCCGTGGCATTCACCTTGCGGACCCACTGCTTTAGTTGTCGGTGCGAGGAGTGCAAAGATGCGCCTCCGTCAACACACATGGCTTGCACTACGTTCTGGAACTCATTCTCGGATCCATCCTCGTCCTCAACATCATCATTCTAGCCTTGAGCATCCTTCTCTTTTGGCTGCTTGGCCTTGCCGGGGCGGCCCCCTTGGCCACCATGGTTCTGCTTGCCGAATCCACCGGCACCATCCTAGCCCTTCTCCTTGTCGCGCTTCTCGTACTCTTTCTTCTGCATCTCGGAAGCTGCTCCACTTGCCGGCACTCCAGGAGATCGTGGCCCTTGGTACGGTGGATCTTGCAGTACGGCCCACCGGTCTTGCCGCCCTTGTCGCCTGCCACAGCCTCCCGGCAGTCAGCGCATCCGGCCACCTCCTTGCCGGGGCCTACTGCCTTGTACTTCTTGGCGGCGTTGGCATCAACGGGGCTCTCGACTGCCATTACTGACTTGTCGTTGCGCTTCCTGTTGCGCTTCTGGCTCTTCTTCTGCGGGGTCGATGCATCGTCTGCGTCGTCGTCTTCAGAATCGACTTCGGCGCCAGCATCTTCCCCAGGGAGTTGCCTCCCTTCCTCAGCACGTGCACACTTGTCTGCCAAGGCATATAGCTCATTGATGGTCCTAACCTTCACGATATTCATCTCAGGCCACATTCTGCGGTTGCGCACATTCGTGTGGAATGCGGTGCAAACAGTTGCGGGATGAACATCGGGGATGTTGTGGTGCACACGGCTGAACCTCTGTATATACTTGTGAAGGGGCTCGCCATCTCTCTAGGGGATCACATGCAAATTGTTCTCCTGACTAGGGGAGCTTGTGGCCACCCTAGTAGGCACCCATGAATTGATGGCATAGATCCGACCAAGAAGAAATGGAGCCCTCGGGCAAGTTCATCAACCACGATCTGACGTTGGGCTTGAGCACCAATAGAAAGTAGTTGGCCAAAAGCTTGTCGTCGCGCCCCCAGTAGCCTGCACCGCGATGGTGTACATGCCAAGGAAATCTGCTGGACTGAGCGTGCCGTTGTATTTGTCGGGCAGCTCTGGCTTGAAAGGACGGGTGGACGGCCAGCAAACCTGCCGCATCTCACGAGTAAACGCTGGGCAGCCTACCTCGTAAGGTAAACACCCAGGGTACCCTGGCACTGGCACATATGCCGCCGACCCAGCACGGTCGTCTGACAGACGGCGTGCCTCCCGGCGCCGCTCGATCTTCGTACGGGCGTCTTCGTTGCGCCGTTCATGGAGCACTTCGCGCTGGTCTTGGCGGCCCCGTGGATCCGGTGATGCCATGGACATGACGTCCTAGTCACCCGACCGGCGGGATTGCCGCCGCTGTGGTTGTTGACGCGGAGGCGATTGCACCGTCGGTGCACCGTCTCTAGCACGGTAGCCAGATGGTCCTGCCGGAACTGTGGGTGGTCGTCTGGAGGGGCCCACATCCTATGTCTTGCCGGGATCGGCAAAACTGATGAGACTCTGGATGGTGGCCCTCCATTCTTCCATCTTGTCTGGAGCCGGCGGGAAGTTCAAAAGCATTTGAACTTGCGCCATGGCTTCTGCCGCCGTGGTTGGCATGGCGGGGAACACGGAACGGGACGGCGTTTGACTCCTGGCAGGGCCAGGAGGAAGCTCGTCGCATACCTGCTGCCGCGGTGCATGCTCACCAACGGGTTGGCGTGGTGGTGGTAGAGCCTGAACATTGTGAGGACGATGCTCAGGGCCGGCTTGACGCCGTCCAGGACCACCAGCACCGCGGCGAAGCGCGGCGCACCCATCTTGCGATGGTCACGGCACATGTCCCGCCGCAGCGTTGTTGGACGTCGCCGCTCCGTCCTTGGACGTCGCGGCGGCGGGGTCCTGGCTTGCACCGGTCCGAATTGTATTAATGCGATGATCATGCTCACCTGAACGTTATTGGAGTTGGCCGTCTGCGCCATCTCCGGTATGCTGACTGCAATCACCGGAACGGTGGGGATGCTGGACACCCACACCGCTGGCACCTCCTACCCCGACCGTTCTAGCTGTAGCGCCCGCGCCGGCTGCGTCGCCTGAAGATGCCAGGGAAGTCCGCTTGGAGGTGGTGGGAGCCATCGTGCCTTCGGTCTTCTTCTTCGGTGCCATCGACGAAGGTGATGGAGCTGAAGATCACTCTACGAACACTGATTTGTAACACAAGACCCCCTGCCTGGTGCGCCAAAGATGTCATGGGAAAACGATAATCTATGGGATTGGGAGGATCCCTCTGCGGTTCGGCTGTGGGAACAATGTACTACCAAGAGTAGGGCTAATAGATGTGATAACAAGCAACAATTTATCTAGGTTCGGGCCGCGATGAGCGTAAAACCCTACTCATGTTCTTGTGGTTAGATTGTGTATGAACTCAAAGGTTACAAGGAGCGTAGCTTGCCGGCAAGGTGCGCGGGAAGTGCAGCTACAGCGTGTAATTGAACTAGGAGTCGACCGTTCTAAGTGTAGCCGTGGGCCTCCTTTTATAGGCCAAGGGGTTACCACAGTGGCTAATATAGTCATTCACAGGGTATGAACAGTGACTTGTACCATCACCACGTCTATCTCCAGACGGGGTAAGACAAGTGCATTAAATGCACCGTTAGGTGCTACATCGGGGAGGCGAGGCTTTGGGTAAAAGATCTGTACCACCGGTCCTGGTGCCCTCCTGTTATCTTGACACGTCCAAGGGACAGGTGTCATTAAAGTTAATCCTTGCGTGGCATGCTGACACGTGCCTTGGCCAGCTATGTAGACTGCCTGCCCGCTCGACACCTATCACATGAGCTTATCTAGCCGGTGATGAGGTGTAGCGGTAATGGGACAGAACAAGCCTGCCGGCGTAGAGCTTGCCGGGCCTTTGCTTGCCGGCAACCAGAGTCTTGGTCTTCACCTTGCCAGCATGAAGCTTGCCGGCAAGGGCAATCTTGATCTTCAGTACTAGAATAGTACTTCTCGATGACCTGCCTGGAGGTCTCCTTCACGGTCTTGTTTAATCTAAGTCTTGGGTCACAGCAACCCCCCGGCAAGCCCTTGCCGTCAGGAGGGCTACAACTGCCTATGCACAAGTCAGGGTACGAAGGCACCCCTGCTTTAGTACACCAACACCTACTTTCTAGAAACTGTGTGGGTTGTTTGACTTCATCGCCCATGGTGTTGTCTGAGAAACCGTCTACAATAGAAAAAACCAATAAGCAGGCTAATTGGCCAATTATTGACAATCCATTTAGTAATCAAATTGAATTACATCAGACACACCATATATTTCTTATCCGTCTTACGGCAACCAGGATTTCATAATTGAATTACATCAGATAGCTTCAGCACTCAATTACACCATATAGGCATATAGCTACCTATGACATTACACAGCAGCACCAAGTTTCACATGAAACATCTAAAACCTTTGAAAAGTAGCATCATACACGGTAAATAGACAGATGAATCTCATCTGGTAAACTACTGAAACGGAAGGCGAATATTGAGCCTTCAGTGATGTTGAATGTCCTTGCAACTTTAGGCCAGTGGTTGTGGATAATTGCCCGCCCAACCTTCGTCCTCTTGCGGAAGACTTCAATATTGTACTGTGGGTGTTGAATGAATACCTTGCTCGCCTCTTGATCATGCAGGTGGTCTGAGAGGTAATCATCGGTGAACTGCTTTGGAAAGGACTGAAAATAAAGATATGCATAAATATTTGTTCTAAATTTTGAAATGGCGCAAAGGAAAAAAAACAAGGTAAAAGAGTTAGTACCATCTTATAGTTGACTGATGTCTTCTTCATTGTGCAAACAAAGATCTTGTTGTTATTCATCGCTAGTTTCTTTATCCTAACAATCTTTCTGAGTTTCTTGACTTGACTGATATTCATGGACATCTCATTTCCCCATATGCAAAATGGGTCAAACAGTGGGTCTAACACTGGTACCGTTACGTGCTATACAAACAGTTTTTACCCCCTTTCTGTGACACAGTTTTAAACCGTCGCCTTGCCTGTGTGTGCGATAGGGGGGTCCTTCCCACATGACCCACAAACCGTCCGCGATAGGGTGACCCACTGTTGACGATTTTCATAAACTAATCGTATGCGAAGTCGTGGCACCACGTTTCTGATCCGTGAGACATCCGAAATGATTTCGCAGATATCCATGTGTGCAAAAGGTGGATATCACAAACTTATTTCTACCGGTCTGTTTGCAATACGTACACTATCACACACAGTTCAAAACCATAAAATGTGTGTGGTGTCTCCGCTATCGCCAACGTGTCCATTTTCTTAAGTGTGTGCGATAGGTATACCTATAACACACGGTCTGCAAATGTGAACTGTCTTCTTTTTATCTGATATTACACACGCATATAGGTTTGAAACGTTTGTGGTATTACCAGGAATCGCACACGCGCATATTACGGAAATGTGTGCGATACTTATGGCAATCCCACACGCGTATAAGGATAAACCGTGCATTCGGGGGCTGAGTATCGCATATGTTTTCCTTGAAAGAACCGTGTGTTCTTTATTTTACCATCGCACACGTTGTTTTCTTTCTAACCGTGTGTACGGTGTTTTAATCCCTGTTGTTTAATTATATTTTTTCCCTATAATTTATAATTCAAATTGGAATATTTCAAATTTTAAATTATGAAGTGCGAAATTTAAATATTTCGTATTCTCTTCACAATGTTCAACAACCAATCCATAAATCAAAATCTCAGTACAATGTGTTCAGTAATTACAAAATTAGGCAGCAGATTAACTATGAAGAACCACAATATTTAGAGGCGGTAAAGGTGAAGAGAGAAGTGTAAATCATTTTGGCTGTCGATAGTGTTGAAGAAGCGGAATGCCCATAATGTGCCCTCCTCCATGGCAAAGGCGCGCACAACTTTTGTCCAACACCTTGTGACGATCGCCCGCCCAATCCTTCACCGCCTTCAGGAAGACTTCTAGACCATTATCATGGTAGTATGAATTATATACTTTAACCTTAGTTGCCTCCACTCCGGTCATGTAGTTTGCAAGGTAATCATGAGTAAAATGCTTTGGAAACCACTGAAAAGAGAAAACTTTTAGAAATTCTTGTCTAATAGAGTAACTCATTGTGGGCAGAGGAAAAAGGCAACAGATTACTTACGATCCTAAAGTTCACTGTTGTCTTGGATAAAGTGTAAATAAAGAGTTTAATTCCCATCACCCATCTATTTCGCCTAACAATCTTTCTTAGTTTCCTCGCTTGATGCTTGTTCATGAATATCTCATTGCCCCAGACGCAAAATAGGTCGAAGCGTGGATCAGTACCGATGATATATGTACCTACAAGCAACCACTAAATGTTAGAAGCTAAACTTCAATTGCACAAATGATGTAAAATACTATAAGACATGGGATGCAACTAACCTCGACGGCAAACAACAGCATCGCCTATTGAGGCCCTGCGTAAGTACATGGAAAGGCATGTTAACTACATCCACCAAAAATAGCAAATGGTAATAAAATGACATCATCTCTAGTTATATCTCCATTGCGAAGAGTAGCACGGTAGTAAAGGGACAGATTAAAAACTGGATAGAACTATTTGCTACAACAGGCTTAACAGCAACCTAAGTCAGGCACTGTAAGTTTCTAGCTGGTATTGGTGAAATTGAACTGGACAGTTCAGACTTGAACATGACAGTGTAAATTACTGAAATAAACAAGGCATGTCTTAAGTACAGACAACCTAATATAGCCATTGAAACTGGTACTGATGAAATTGAAATTGACAGAGTTAAACATCGCAAGGCAAGTACTGCTAGAGCAGAGAATGGCCCAGTTGTCTATAAAAAGGTAGGGGAAATAGCTAAGACTGGTTAGGTGTGTTTACTACAACAGGCTTAATACATCAACCATACAAAGCATAGCCATTGCAACTGGTACTGGTAAAATTGAACTGGACAATTCCTACTTGGTAAATCTCGAGGGGTAGTTGGTGGGGCACTTCATATGGGCCAGAGCCCGCCCCAAGTCGGCAGCGGTGGAGGTGAGGTGTTCCTTCGGGTTGAAGCGTGGATCAGTGCCGCTGACATGTGTGCCTACAAGAAGCAAGTAAATGCTACAAGCTAAACTGCAATTGTAGAAATGATGTAAAGTACTATAAGACATTGGTATGGAACTAACCTCAACGGTAAACAACAACATTTTCCATTGTGGCCCTGTGTAAGTACATGGAAAGGCATGTTAACTACAACAGGGTTGACATCCACCAAAAATAGAAAATGGTAATAAAACGACAGCATCTGTAGTGATATCTTCATTGAGAAGAGTAGCACTATAGTAAAGGGACAGATTAAAAATGGATAGAACTGTTTGCCACAACAGGCTTAATAGAACCCTAAGTCAGGCATTGTAAGTTTCTAGCTGGTATTGGTGAAATTGAACTGGGCAGTTCATACTTGAACATCACAGTGTACATTACTGAAATAAACAAGGCATGTGTTAAGTACAGACAACCTAATATATCCATTGAAACTAGTGCTGATGAAATTGAAATTGACAGGGTTAAACATCGCAAGGCAAGTGCTGCTAGAGCAGAGAATGGCCCAGTTGTCTATAAAAAGGCAGGGGAAATAGCTAAGAATGGTTAGGCATGTTTACTACAACAGGCTTAATACATCAACCATATAAAACATAGCCATTGCAACTGGTATTGGTAAAATTGAACTGGGTAGTTCGTACTTGGCAAATCCCGAGGGGTAGTTGCTGGGGCACTTCATCTGGACCAGATCCCGCACCAAGTCAGCGGTGGTGGAGGTGAGGTGTTCCTCCGGGTCGACACGCATAGCGGACACTGCGCCATCGACCGCCTTCAGCTCCTCGACCTCCATAGTTACGCTTACGTGGTGATGCTCTGGAGTAGGGGGTGGGGATTTGGAGGCATCAGGATGTTTCGCAGACGCCATCTAAGCATTCAGGCCATGGCGGTGATGGAGATCGGTGGGTTACCTGACTGGATCGACGAGGCTCGGGCAGAACGTATATGTGGTTGAAGCTATTGTTGCGGCAGTGGCGGTTTGACTTGCCTGGAGAGGGGGGATACTGCGGAAATGTGATGGGTGGGGATGGGTTTGCGGGGGGGGGGGGGCTAAATTCTGAAATCCCACGCCTACTAAAAATTTCGCTGCGAAACTCGAAACTTACGCGGGTGAAATACACAACGCAGACAAAGCATATAATATACTCGTGTGCGAGAAAGGAGAAAATTGGTGGATCCCATATTCAAAAAATTGTACACGTGGAGTTAATTAAATAACTCATGGGCAGTCATGATGGTACACGTGCGATGTTTTCTAACTGACTTATGGATCAGTCATGCACACGGTACGCCATAGCAACCGTGTGTTTTGTGGTCTTCTAAGAATTAAAATATCTATCAGCATGTAGTGCCGTCACCTGCAAATTTAAAAATATCTTTCATTGCAGTAGGGCTATCAACGTACATGAACGAGGCGAAGGTGACACTCGATGAACAATCATAATCATAAGTTTATGAAATGCAATCAAGTGTCAACCTGACTCGCTCACACAGCGAGAATTGATCGACCTATGCAACAAGAGAAATGCTTGTTGCCTCCCGCCGGTGCTGCTATTTAAGCCTATCCGCGTCCGCCCCGCGCGGCGAGGTGGTACTAAAAACAGCTCCGGCGAGCTTGTCTCCTACTCTGTAGTGCAGAGATGAGAGAGGAAGGAGCTCCGGGGTGGCTGCGGGTGGAACCGCTATGACTCAGTTCAGTCAACATTTTTGACCGGGCACTAATTTTCTCTAAAAAAGTAGTAAGTAGTACTGGTAGATGATCATAATTAATTAAACAAATGTATGGGCGACACACACACACTAACTACTTCTCGCATGCTGGCCAGACGCAGACGCCGTTGTTCTCCTTCCCGGCCTTGTTGGCAGCAGCCCACCGTGCTTGGATCTCCGCTTGGCTCTCCTCAGCAGCGCATGCGTCCGCTTCTTTCTTGGGGCGGCAGGACTCTCTTCTCTTGAGTGCTTTCTGCCTTTTCTGCTCCTTCTATGCGGCTTTGGCCTCCTCTTGCTCCACCGCCCATTCAGCCATGGCAGCTTCAAAGTCCGCCCACGTAGGTGTGCGGTCACGGGCGGCGATGAACTCGGCGTGGCGGGATGACATCGCTTCCTTACCAGTTATTGTGCGGTTGCAGGCGGCGATGAACTCGGCGCGCCGGGATGCCATCGCTTCCTTACTAGTTAGTGTGCGACACGGTGGCATGGATGGCGACTCTTGGAGAGAGCTCTGGGACGAAGTGGCCGGATAACCGTACGTAGTGCGGTGGTTTTTTAGAGCACTCGAGATCTGATTGCCTATGAGAACCGTGTGCGCTAACCCTATTGTGTGATGCGTTCTAATTGGCCGGAAGCCCACCCACACGGATCGCGCGTGTGCACCGTAGGATGCACCGTGATCGAACGGCAATCCACATTCCTCCCATCACACCCGTGTAGCCGTAGCTGGGATTTGACTTATATGCGCTAATTGTCAGGTAAATGCTATAAAGTGCTTTAGTATATCAACCGAGTCCTTAAATGCGCAAAAAATTCAAATCTAGCGGCTGATGTTGCTTGCGCACAGTGTAAATAGTTTGGACGTGAAACGATAAAGTCACAGTAAAATAATGTCCAAATTGCCACACATGTCATTGAAATCTCTCCCCATTCCTCGTAAAAGGCATGCAAAATTACTAAACACCACAAGCATGATTTTCCATACCATTTTTTTGCACTTTTTCATGGACCGATTGTGCGAAGTTGAACTATGTGCATTAATGCCTAGAAAATGCACATAACTGCCCAAATATAGTAAATTAGACCGGAAAAGTGCCAAATTTGAACACAGTGCATGACAGGGTCTATGTTGATCGTAGAAAAGAATTCTAGGACAAATGACGAAGGAACTTTGGATTCCCCTTCAAACTTGGTGATTTCCCACTCGAAACCACCAAAACTTCCTTTTCTCACTGTTCGGTTTATGAAGACCGTGTACAACTAGGTTAGCCGAACCTTCTCAAAAAATTAGCAAGCTTTACTGAGGTCATACCATGGCACCATGCCAGGTATCATCTTTTCCAGGCATGTTTTTCAATTTTCTAGAGTTCAAAAAACAATAAATGACACGTTTGTGGTTGACTCTTGGGACACATGTCCTTGAAATCTCCCACCATTCCTCGTCAAAGGTGTGCAAATTTAGTAAATACCACAAGCATGATTCTCCAAAAGGAATTTGTGAACTTTTCCATGGAATGATTGTGCGAAATTGAATTATGTGCATTAATGCCTAGAAAATGCACATAACTGCCCAAATATACTAAATTAGCCCGATAAATTACAAAATTTGAACACGGTGCATTATAGGGTGTTTGTTGATCGTACAAAAAAACTCAAGGACAAATGATGAAGGAAGTTCGAATTCCCCTTCAAACTTGGTGATTTCCCTCTCGAAACCACGAAACTGTCTTTTGTGACGGTTCGGTTTATGAAGAGCGTGTAAAACGGCATTAGCCGAACCTTCTCAAAAAAGTACCATGCTTTTCTAAGGTCATACCATGGCACCATGCCAAGTATCATCTTTTTCAGGCATGTTTTTCAATTTTGTAGAGTCGAAAAACCAATAAACGACACTTTTGTGGTTGACTCTTGCCACACATGTACTTGAAATCTCTCCCCATTCCTAGTAAAAGGCATGCAAATTTAGTAAACACCAGAAGCATGATTTTCCAAACCATTTTGGTGCACTTTTTCATGGACCGATTGTGTGAAATTGAATTATGTGCATTAATGCCTAGAAAATGCACATAACTGCCCAACTATAGTAAATTAGCCCGGAAAAGTGCCAAATTTGAACACGGTGCATTATAGCGTGTATGTTGATCGTAGAAAAAAACTGAAGGACAAACGACAAAGGAACTTTGGATTCCCCTTCAAACTTGGTGATTTCCCTCTCGAAACCACCAAAACTTCCTTTTGTGATGGTTCGGTTTACGAATAGCGTGTACAACAACATTAGCCGAACCCTCTCAAAAAATTACCACGCTTTGTTGAGGTCATACCATGGCACCATGCCAGGTATTATCTTTTTCAGGCATGTTTTTCAATTTTGTAGAGTCGAAAAACCAATAAACGACACGTTTGTGGTTGACTCTTGCGACACATATCATCGAAATCTCTCCGCATTCCCTTGTAAAAGGCATGGTAATTTAGTAATACCACAAGCTTCATTTTTCATACTGTTATTATGCACCTTTTCATGCACCTATATATCGTGCCAATTTGAACTATGTGCATAAATGCCTAGAACATGCAAATAATGGCCCAAATATGGTAAATTTCCCCGGAAAAGTGCCAAATTTGAACACGGTGCGTTCTAGGGTCTATGTAGATCGTAGAAGAAGAAAACAAGGGCGGACGACCAAGGAAAATTGGATTCCCTTGAAATCCTGGTGATTTATTATCGCACACAGTTCATTTTCGCTGCTTATGAAAGCCGTGACGGATGACTCTATCGTGCGATGCGTTCTGATTGGCCGGAACCCCAACCACGCGGATCACGCGTGTGCACCGTAGGATGCACCGTGATCGAATGGCAATCCACATCCCTCCCATCACACCCGTGTAGCCATAGCTGGGATTTGACTTATATGCCCTAAATGTCAGGTAAATGCTAATAAGTGCTTTGGTATATCAAACAAGTCCTGAAATGTGCAAAAAATTCAAATCTAGCGGCTGATGTTGCTTGCGCACCGTGTAAATAGTTTGGATGCGAAACGATAAAGTAACAGTAAATTCATGTCCAAATTGCCACACATGTCCTTGAAATCTCTCCCCATTCCTCATAAAAGGCATGCAAATTTACTAAACACCACAAGCATGATTTTCCATACCATTTTTTTGTACTTTTTCATGGACCGATTGTGCGAAGTTGAACTATGTGCATTAATGCCTAGCAAATGCACATAACTGCCCAAATATAGTAAATTAGACCGGAAAAGTGCCAAATTTGAACACGGTGCATGACAGGGTCTATGTTGATCGTAGAAAAAAATTCTAGGACAAACGACGAAGGAACTTTTGATTCCCCTTCAAACTTGGTGATTTCCCTCTCGAAACCACCAAAACTTCCTTTTGTGATGGTTCGGTTTATGAAGAGCGTGTACAACTAGGTTAGCCGAACCTTCTCAAAAAATTACCACGCTTTCCTGAGGTCATACAATAGCACCATGCCAGGTATCATCTTTTCCAGGCATGTTTTTCAATTTTCTAGAGTTGAAAAACCAATAAACGACACGTTTGTGGTTGACTCTTAGGACACATGTCCTTGAAATCTCCCACCATTCCTTGTAAAAGGCATGCAAATTTAGTAAATATAACAAGCATGATTTTCCAAAAGGAATTTGTGAACTTTTCCATGGATTGATTGTGCAAAATTGAATTATGTGCATTAATGCCTAGAAAATGCAAATAACTGCCCAAATATACTAAATTAGCCCGGAAAATTGCCAAATTTGAACATGGTGAATTATAGGGTGTTTGTTGATCGTACAAATAAACTCAAGGATAAACGACGAAGGAAGTTCGAATTCCCCTTCAAACTTGGTGATTTCCCTCTCGAAACCACGAAACTGCCTTTTGTGACGGTTCGGTTTATGAAGAGCGTGTAAAACAACATTAGTCGGACCTTCTCAAAAAGTACCATGCTTTTCTAAGGTCATACCATGGCACCATGCCAAGTATCATCTTTCTCAGGCATGTTTTTCAATTTTGTAGAGTTGAAAAACCAATAAACGACACGTTTGTGGTTGACTTTTGCCACACATGTCCCTGAAATCTCTCCCCATTCCTCGTAAAAGGCATGCAAATTTAGTAAACACCAGAAGCATGATTTTCCAAACCGTTTTGGTGCACTTTTTCATGGACCGATTGTGTGAAATTGAATTATGTGCATTAATGCCTAGAAAATGCACATAACTGCCAAAATATAGTAAAGTAGCCCAGAAAAGTGCCAAATTTGAACACGGTGCATTATAGCGTGTATGTTGATCGTAGAAAAAAACTCAAGGACAAACGACAAAGGAACTTTGGATTCCCCTTCAAACTTGGTGATTTCCCTCTCGACACCACCAAAACTTCCTTTCGTGATGGTTTGGTTTACGAAGAGCGTGTACAACGACATTAGCCGAACCCTCTCAAAAAATTACCCCGCTTTGTTGAGGTCATACCATGGCACCATGCCAGGTATCATCCTTTTCAGGCATGTTTTTCAATTTTGTAGAGTCAAAAAACCAATAAACGACACGTTTGTGGTTGACTCTTGCGACACATATCATCAAAATCTCTCCCCATTCCCTTTTAAAAGGCATGGAAATTTAGTAATACCACAAGCTTCATTTTTCATACTGTTATTGTGCACCTTTTCATGCACCTATATATCGTGCCAATTTGAACTATGTGCATAAATGCCTAGAAAGTGCAAATAATGGCGCAAATATGGTAAGTTAGCCCGGAAAAGTGCCAAATTTGAACAGGGTGCATTCTAGGGTCTATGTAGATCATAGAAGAAAAAAACAAGGGCGGACGACCAAGGAAAATTGGATTCCCTTGAAATCCTGGTGATTTATTATCGCACACGGTTCATTTTCGCTGCTTATGAAAGCCGTGTGGGATGACTCTATCGTGCGATGCGTTCTGATTGGCCGGAACCCCAGCCACGCGGATCGCGCATGTGCACCGTAGGATGCACCGTGATCGAACGGCAATCCACATCCCTCCCATCACACCCGTGTAGCTGTAGCTGGGATTTGACTTATATGCGCTAAATGTCAGGTAAATGCTATAAAGTGCTTAAGTATATCAAACGAGTCCTGAAATGGGCAAAAAATTCAAATCTAGCGGCTGATGTTGCTTGCGCACCGTGTAGATAGTTTGGACGTGAAACAATAAAGTCACAGTAAATTCAAGTCCAAATTGTCAGCCCATACAATTGACATATTTGACATGCATGAACAAATAATCAATCGAGCATATATATGCTCAAATTGGTCAAGTGCTTAGTTCGAGGAGTAATTTTCAAACCATTATTAGCTCCCTAATTTACATCAATATAACAAACCACCTTGATCGATCGAGATTGGGGCAGGCTCGACATCGGTGATCGCCAGTACTGCCTCGGGCGCAGCTCTCGCCATGGCTGCCGTGACGGCCGGCTATGCGTACATCGCCCCGGCGGCCAACAAGACGTTGGCTCTCGCCAGGGCTGCCGTCACTGCCCCCAGGCCTGCACCGGCGACGCCCGGCGCTGCGCCCTCCTCCATCTCGGACATAAGTCTGCGCCTCATGCGACGGCCGCCACTGCCGCAGTTGTCCTTGCGTCATCGTGGTTCCTGCTCCGCCGCACTCTGTGCCGAGCCCACAGTATCGCCCACTGGCGATTCCTAGCCGCTTTCGGGACGACCCTGGCTAACCTGGTGGCTTGCTCGTACCGCATTTCTTGCCTCGTCTTTCTGTCGTCGGGAGAGGTGGCAGCATGGCCGTCGACCGCAAAGCCGACCATCGCGCCGGCAGCCTCGATTCCGCTATCGCCCACCTCCATCTGGTCGTGAGCCATTGGGGCCGGGTATGCCGGTATGTGTGGGTAACTAGCTAGCAAGGGGATCAGTAGTTGGTTATTTATAGCTAGCTAGCAGCTGGCCATGGGATTGGGGATTCACAATTTACCCCTATGGCAGGCGCTTGCGCGGGAAGGCATCGCAAGAGCGCGGGAAGACTAAGTGGAGCACACAATTCCCAGCACACAACCGTATGTGGTGTCACGTGTTATCACACACGTGTTAACATAAGGAAACGTATGTGTAACTTACAAATCATCACGGGTACTCACACCATGCATCGTGTGCGTAGAGCGCCTAAGAGAATTCAGATTTTTCCGAGAATTTTAGTCCCACTTTCTTAATTAGCACCAATTGCCCGACTGTCTTTCTCATCGTTAAAAGTGCTTTTAGTTTTTAGTTTTCCCCTCCCACGTATGAGCGAACCAGCTACCTCCAAAATTTAACTATGTTTGCATGCATGCGTGGTGGAAGAGGAAAACGATAAGGAAGTGGGCAGTGATTCCACACTGGCAATTATAATAACATAATTAATGGGATGTGTTCATTCGCAATTTGATGCGGTCAATTTTTTCGCCTCGCCCACTCCCTGTTCACCTTGGTTGCGCTCCTCCTCCTTTGCTCTCTATCCTATCTTTGCTCTCTATCGTCTCTTTCCTCTCGCAACCCCCAAATCTGGCCTTTCGTGCTCGCCTCACCCATCGGATTGTGCCATGGATAATCCCCTAGATCCCAGCATCCCGCGGGCTTCCCTCTCACTGCGGCCCGCGGCACTGGCGTCGTTGAGCGAAACCCACATATCTATCAGAGGGGATCCATTGCTCTAGACTCACAGATCGGTGCCGCCGGAGGACATGCCAGGGCTGCATTGGAGGTGATGGGCAGCAAGGGCAAATCAGATCGAGGAAGCGAGGCATCGATTGGAGACATGTTCGAAGGAGCTGCGCATGGCGAGGCACAAGGCGGAGGCGGAAGTCGATCTCAGGGCAGAGATGCTGAGGGATGTCAGCATTTGGCAGCGTCGTGCCGACTTGGAGCTGGCGCTAATGGCAGAGATCATATTCACGGAGTCGACTATGGAAGAGAGAACACACATGCCTGTGGAATGGTATACGAACTCGGTGCGGCTGTTCAGATGTGCAGTAGAAGAAGCCAAATCGCCCAACCTGCTGCAGCGGCAGCGCTGGGCATGCATCCTAGGCGAGGTTACCTGCCCTCCTTCCATGCCAGATACTGGATGAAGATCACCTCAAGTACGCAGCCATGGACATGTACACATGCTACGAGATGTACAGGTGGATCGTTGACATGAGGAAGTGCCTCCTTCCTGTAGACGACGAGGGATCGAGCCACAAGCAGAGCATTGGAGGCAAGCATCACAACAAGAAGTAGTTGATATGATGATCGTTTCTCCTAGTTTATTATGCATGTACTTGTTTATTTAGATGTGCAAACGCTATCTGTAGTCAGTTATGTAATTGGAAGTTTAATTTGATTATGCAAACATGTTCTTATAAGTATATAATGTAGTTGTTCTGTAGACAAAGCATAGATCTTGTGCAGACAGAGTTCATATCACACACGGACTAAACTACAGAACCCGTCGGTGATGAATTCATCAATCGCTGACAATTATTTACCACCAACCATTTGCCCATAATACAGACGGCTTATTCGCAGGAATCGTCCGTGTTGTTCTCCATCTTCCCACACATTTTGAATTACTGACCTGTTTGCCACGTATCACACACAACTTGTTAAGTTGAACCGTTTTTGTTGTGTTGGGTAATCGCAAACAGTTCATCCGAGTGAACTGGATGTCGTGCATCGCACACACCTTGATCTGTCTGACCGTTTCTGTTGTGTTGGGTAATCACAAACAATTCATCCGGGTGAACTGTATGCCGTGTATCGCACGCACCATGAACTGGCTGATCGTGTTTGCTGTTCTGGCTTATCGCAAACAGTTCGTATTGATCAACTGTATGCCATGCATCGCACACGCGTCTCTAATATGAATCATTTTTTATGTCTCCGGCATCACAAATAGTTCGTCTTATTGGGGACGGTTTTTTTACGACACCGTTTGCGATGCATGCATCGCACACAGTTTGGACGCGGGGTCTCTGATTCATGTGTCGCATTAGCGGTCGCCTGCAGTAGTGTAAACCTCTGACAGCAGGACCTACATGTGCAAGACCAAATTTTTAAAAACCTAAATATTAGAATGGTTCCTGCAATTGCACAATAATGTGCTATTAGACAAAGGACCATGCATGTGCGAACCTCAATGGTAAACCTCAGTGCCTCCCATTGTTTCCCTGCAACACATATAAGGTAGGTATTGATCAGGTTAAGTGAGAGTTGGCATACTATCAGTAGAATATGTTAATCAAAAATAAACAAATTGTAGATCCAGCAGATTAATTCGAGCCGCATGGAAAAGCTAGTTAACCAAACCAAGCATGCTTAAAAACTAGGAAATATACCAATTGTATATGTTTCTCATGTACTATGTATTTTGTACAACCAAATTCGATTTATTTCTCACATGGATAACAATACAAAATTGTACCCACAACAAATGAACATCACATTGTAGAATTGAACCAAACAGTTAACTGGACAGCACAACAAATGAACCAAACAGTTAACTGAGCACCGTATTGCAGAATAGAAAGTATACTAGAAGATCAGACAGTTAACCAAACCAAGCATGCTTAAGAACTACTAGGAAATATAGCAATTGTTAAACCAAACTGTTAACTGAACATCACATTTCAGAAGATCAGATTGCATATTAACATTACAGAGGACAATTCACTAGAAGGCACCGACGGTGGCCTCGAGAAAACACCACAAACTATCGTTTAAAGCAGCCAACCGTGTGGCGGCGTCCGCACGCGAGGCGTCGACGGTGGCATCGACGGCGAGGTGCTCGTCCAAGATCTGGTAGTCGGCACGCATGGCAGCCATCACGACCTCATCCGCGCGTGCGGCCGCGATTTGCTTCTCTGCTGCCAGATGCTCCTTGAGCTCCTGGATATATATACTGCGTGCAAAATGGCTATGGGCGGCGCTTATTTGGAGGATGGGGCAGTGATTTTGGTGGAAGGTGTCGCACCGGCGGTCGAGGCATGTGGGATGGAGAAGGAGGAGGAGGATGGGGGTGGGTTGTGGATTACCTGACTATATCGACGAGGCCGCGCAGTAGGAAGGAGCGTCGCCGGCGAGCAGGCGGCGCTGCAAGCAAGCAGTGAAGGTTTGAACTTGGAAAGGAAGGAGGAAAGACTGGAAATGTGGCTTTTGGTCAGGGGGAGGAGGCGGGGAACTAGATATTTCCGCGGTTGCCAACTTTTCGCTCGGTTCAGCGAAAAACTGGCGCGCAAGTGTGGTTGACGCGCGGGCGGTGGACTGTAGCCGACGAAACTTCCGTCGTAAGCCATACATGAGGGTGCCCCAAGATATTTTATACTCCATCGCACACGATTCTTGCTAATAAACTGTTTTTGGTATACTTGATTTTTTTCATTTTGATTTGAAAAACAAAATGGGGTTACGGCGGGAAAGGACGATGTTTGAATTGCTAGAACATTTATCTACAGTGAACAAGCAACTATAGGAGTTTCGTGTTATAATTTGGAATTATTCAGGGTTCATTTGGCCTTTTTTATACATTAATTGAGTTTCTAGGCATTTATTGTCCATAATTCAAATTTGAACTACAGGCACATGCTCTATTGCACCAAAATGGGTTGAAAAATCATATATGTGTCCTTGGGTGAATGTTTAGGTCCCATGTAAGAAAAGGGAATGAATTTCAAAATCTGGGCGTCGTGGCTCGGCCGTAAACAATGAGAAACTTTGTTTAAAAATTCCTGTAAATCAAAAACTCGTTTGAAAATCATGAAACTTGGCATGGTGTCATGACATGGCACCAACATGCTGTGGCAAAAAATTGGCCGATTTTGGACAAGTTTTGGTATAAACTTCTCACAAACCGGAGCTTCTCTCAAGAAGCATCATGGTTCCGAGAGGGAACGTATCACCTCTGTGTGTGAAACGACATACGCTGCCTCTTCCCGCGTTGATTTATTTTACAGAGGCAACATGCAACTATAGGAGTGTCGTGTTACAATTTGCAACTATTCAGGTTTCGTTTGGCCTTTTTTATACATTAACTAAGTTTCTAGGCATTTAATGTGCATAATTCAAATTTGAACTACAAGCACATGCCACAGTGCACCAGAATGGGTTGAAAAATCATATATGTGTCATTGGGTGAATGTTTAGGTCCCATGCAAGAAATAGGAATGAATTTCAAACATCTGGGCGTCGTGGCTCGGCCGTAAACATTGAGAAACTTGGTTTAAAAATTCCTGTAAATCGAAAACTCGCCTGAAAATCATGAAACTTGGCATGGTGTTATGGCATGGCACGAACATGCTGTGGTAAAAAAATTGGCCGATTTGGGACAAGTTTTGGTATAAGCTTCTTACAAGCTGTAGCTTCCCTCGAGAAGCCTCATGGTTCAGGGAGGGAACATGTCACTGCTACTTGTGAACTGCGTTGGGATTTCCCCGAAGAGGAGAGGATGATGCAGAACAGTAGAGATAAGTATTTCCCTCAGTTAAGAACCAAGGTTATCAATCTAGTAGGAGAACCACACAGAACCTCGTTAGCAGCACCTACACACACAAAAGCAAACACTTGCACCCAACGCAAATAAGAGTGTTGTCAGTCCCCTTAGCGGTCACTTGCAAGGATTAATTCTGATAGTGATCGATAGAAAAGTAAATAAATTGCAGCAAGGTATTTTTGGATTTTAATATATGATAAAAGTAGAACCGGGGGCCATAGTTTTCACTAGAGGCTTCTCTCTCGAACACATAACATACGGTGGGTAAACAAATTACTATTGGGCAATTGATAGAAAAGCACATAGTTATGACGATATTCAAGGCAATGATCATGTATATATAGGCATCACGTCCGAGACAAGTAGACCGACTCCTGCCTGCATCTACTACTATTACTCCACCCATCGACCGCTATCCAGCATGCATCTAGGGTATTAAGTATAAAACAGAGTAACGCCTTAAGCAAGATGACATGATGTAGACAAAGTAAACTCAAGCAATATGATTACAGCCCATCTTTTTATTCTTAATGGCAACAATACAAATACGTGTCCTGTCCCTTTCTGTCACTGGGATATAGAACACCGCAAGATTGAACCCATCACAAAGCATCTCTCTCATTGCAAGATAAATCAATCTAGTTGGCCAAACCAAACGGATAGATCGAAGAGAAATACAAAGCTATAACAATCATGCATAAAAGAGTTCAGAGAAGACTCAAACATTTCTCATGAATAATCTGATCATAAACCGACAATTCATCGGATCCCAACAAACACACCACAAAAGAAGATTACATCGAATAGAACTCCAAGAACATTGAGGAGAACATGGTATTGAAGATCAAAGAGAGAGAATAAGCCATCTAGCTTCTAGCTATGGACCCGTAGGTCTGTGGTAAACTACTCACACATCATCAGTAGGGCAGCAAGGTTGATGTAGAAGCCCTCCATCATCGATTCCCCCTCCGGCAGAGTACCGGAAAAGGCCTCTAGATGGGATCACGGAAGAACAGAGGCTTGCGGCGGCGGAAAGGTTTTCTCTTTTGTCTTTGTGGTATATTGGGAATATTTGGGAATTTATAGCGCTGGAATTAGGTCAAAAGGTGCCATGAGGGGCCCACAAGCCTGGGGGGCGTGCCTACCCCCCTGGGCACGCCCTCCGGGCTTGTCGCTCCCTCGTTACTCTTCTGGTCTTCTCCCGAAGCTTCTAGGGTCCCTTCTGGTCCAGAAAAAATTAATCCAAAGTTTTTTCTTCGTTTGGACTCCGTTTGATAATGATTTTCTGAAAAGGCAAAAACAGGCAAAAAACAGCAACTGGCACTGGGCACTAGGTTAATAGGTTAGTCCCAAAAAATGATATATAATTGCATATAAAACATCCAAGATTAATTGGAACCCACTACTCAAATTTGCCCCTAATTTTGAAGTGTGCTCAAATTTGCCCCTCTGTCGTTAAGTCCAGTTATAGAAATGCCCTTCCGTACAGTACTGTAGAACTTTCCGTCCAGTGATGTAGCACTTTCCGTATGCTATAGTACACAGAGGCCTTTGACGGTCAAAGGCCTTTGACTGGACGGAAGGGCATTTCTATAAGGTGACTTAATGGCAGAGGGGCAAATTTGAGCACACTTTGAAATTAGGGGCAAATCTGAGTAGGTGGTTCGAGTTAGGGGCTGAAATGTAAATGACCCTACTATAATAGCATGGAACAATCAAAAATTAGAGATATGTTGGAGACGTATCAAGCATCCCCAAGCTTAATTCCTGCTCGTCCTCAAGTAGGTAAATGATAAAAACAGAATTTTTGATGTGGAATGCTACCTATCATGTTTCATAATGTAATTCTTTTTACGGTATGAATATTAAGATCCGAATGATTCAAAGCAATAGTCTATAATTTGATATAAAGACATCAATACTCAGGCATACTGACAAACAATCATGTCTTTCAAAATAAAAATGCTAAAGAAAGTTAGCCCAACAAACTCATATAATCCTGTCATGCTCCATCTTCTTAACACAAAGTATTTATCATGCACTACCCCGATGACAAGCCGAGCAATTGGTTCATACTTTTTAACGCGCTTCAGCTTTTTCAACCCCCACACAATACATGAGCGCAAGCCATGTGTCAGTGTATAAAACATGGGTATTTTATACCCTGACTTATGCACAGACGGTAGCAGCCTCCTTGCTGGCCAAGGCTTGCCGGGAACCACCAAGACCAAGATTCAAAACCCAGTTGCAGAAGCTAATAAAGAGAAGCTCAAGACAAAGCATCGACAAGCACTCAACTAGTAATGAAGATAAAGACATTCCTTGCCGGCAAGGCCAAATCGGCAAGGTGAAGACCCGGCAAGCTCCATTCCGGCAAGCTTTTGCCAGCACGTCAGCGCTCCACCTCACCGGGCAGCTAGTCATTAATCGGTGAGGTGTCGACCACACAGGCTGGTTGGTGAGATTTATCGGGCACGTGTCAGCACGCAAGGAGAAGATTTGCCTTTAATGACACCCGTCCAGGAGGCGTGTCAGAATAATACGAGGTAGCTAGGCGAGCGGTGTAGAAACCTTGCCGGGACTACCTCTCCACATGACACCTAACAGAGCATTAAATGCTTTTGTCCTAAACTGGCAGAGTTAGGTATGATAGCACTGTTTGCTATCTAATCAACTTGTAATTACTGGTTTGCCACTGTGGTAATCCCTTGAGCTATAAAAGGAGGGCCAAGGCAACAGTTAGCTGGATTCGGATCCTTTTTCAAACATTAGCACGTCCTACATGCGTAGCTGCTCTCTCCGCACCTTGCCGGGAGAAGCGCTCCTTGTACCTGTGCTCTCACACATCCAATACACCAAAGTAGGAGTAGGGTTTTACGCTTCTCAGCGGCCCAAACCTGGGTAAATCCCTCATGCTCTCTGTTGATTCTGCTCTTTGTGCACGTTGATCTCCCCTACCGAACCACAAAGGGGCTAGATGGCCCCATAGATGGTCGTACCCACGACATCTTTGGCACGCCAGGTAGGGGGATCGCTTGCGCGAACCTGAATCAATGGATTGCGCGTCAGCTTTATCAACTTCATCACCGTCCTCCTCGTCGTCGATGGCCCCCAAGAAGAAGGGCATCATGATGACGGCCCCTTCGCACGTATCCGCAGGCGGCGCAGGCGACGCGGTCAATGCCGGCGGTGCGGATACCACGGTTGGCACGACCAGCGCAGGCGGCGCGGTCGCCATGCCCACCGTGGTCGGTGCGGGAGACGAGCGCGCTGGAGACGGTTGACTTCCTTGATCCTCTGGTGAACGAAGCCGAGACGGCGCGGGCGTGGCAGACGGACGTCTTCCTCCTCCCCCTCGCTGCTCCGACGAACGTAGCCACCAGAGCAACAATGCCCAGACCGGCACGAGCCAAGATCCTGCCGCAGCGGCGTCCAAAGGTGCAGCTTTAGGACAGACGCCGCGCCCTTCGCACAATGGGCACAGTGCAATTCCGAGCGGCGTCAACGACTCCGGGCAGTGGCGGCCGCACGTCAAGACCCCTGTTGATCAAGTCCCGGATCCTCAGGCACCACCTCCGCCACGGCAACCCACTGCTGATCATGCGCCGCAGCAGCGAGACCGCGATGGTGCTCCTGCTGGCTCTGCCAGGAGTAGAGCGACGTCGCGCTCTTCACTTCCGGCCATGCCAGCCACAGCGGCGGAGGCGATGGCGCGAGCCCAGATGCTGCTGAACTTCCCTCCGGCAGCAGAAAAGATGGATGAGTGGAGGGCCACCATCCAAAGCCTGATTGGGATTGCTGAGGCGAGCAAGTCACAACAAGCGGAGCCCTCACGGCGTCCGCAAACTGCACCGGTAGCTCCAACTAGTGGCCGCGTTGATGGTGCGGCGCTAACGATGCAGTCACCCCAGCGACAACAGTCTCAACAGCAGCAACGCCAACAACCGCGGCAAGCTCAACGATCTCTCGAGCCCGACGAGATGTCGATGGCCTCCTCAGATCCGTGAGCACGGCAAGATCAGCAGCAAGTGCTGCGAGACAGGCGGATAGAAGACGCCCGCACCACCATTGAATGGCGCCGGGAGGCGCGCCGTCAATTCGACACGCGCAACGGCCCCTTCGCTGATGAGCCTGCGCCAGGGGTTGGCTGGTATCTGCCTTACGAGGTTGGATGTCATGCCTTCACCCGTGAGCTGCGGCAAGTCCGATGGCCGTCCATCCGGGCCTTCAAGCCAGAAGTACCAGAAAAGTACGACGGCAAGCTGAACCCGGCAGAGTTTCTGGGCATCTACACGATTGTCGTGCAAGCTGCCGGAGGAAGAGATGAGAAAATTCTCGCCAACTACTTCCCGTTGGTGCTGAAACCCAATGTGAGATCTGCGGAAGAACTTGCCGGAGAACTCCATTTCTTCGTGGGCAGATCTCTATAATGAGTTTGTTGGTGCCTTTACCGAAGGCCATAAGGCCCCTGGACAACCCAGCGACCTGCAAGTGCTTCCACAAAGAGATGGTGAAACTTTGCGCAAGTACATCCAAAGGTTCAGCCGTGTACACCGCAACATTCCAGATGTGCACCCCGCGGCCGTCATTGCCGCATTTCACACGAATGTGCGCAATCGGAGGATGCGGGAGAAGATGAACGTCAAGCTGCCCAAAACCGTCAATGAGCTCTATACATTGGCGGATAAGTGTGCGCGCGCTGAGGAAGGAAGAAGGCTTCCCGGGGAGGACGCTGGTGCCGAGGTAGATTCCGAGGACGACGACGCTGCCACCCCGAGGAAGAAGGGCCGAAAGGGTAGCAGGAAGCGCAAAGGAAAAACTGTTATGGCTTTCGAGGGCCCCGGCAACTCTGAGTCCGCCATGAAAGCTAAGACTGAGAACTCCGGCAAGGAGGCAGCTGTATGCACCGCTTGCCAGTAGGCGGCGGCAAACGAGAAGGCCGGCAAATCTGATGGGCCATACTGCAAGATTCACCGCACCAAGGGCCATAACCTCCAAGAGTGCCGACAAGTCGAGCACCTT
Source organism: Elymus sibiricus (assembly GCA_039707655.1). Taxonomy (NCBI): domain Eukaryota; kingdom Viridiplantae; phylum Streptophyta; class Magnoliopsida; order Poales; family Poaceae; genus Elymus; species Elymus sibiricus. The sequence goes on from CM077670.1 coordinate 179,884,382, forward strand.
GTTGAGAAACAAAAGGCTGAATATGAAAAACGCGACAAAGAAAAGGGTCAAGATGGTGCCGGTGGATCCGGCAAAAAGGGCCGTGGTGGTCGAGGAGGCCGTCGCGACAAGGCCAAGCAGCAGAAAGAGAAGCCTGCTAGAGGCCATGAAAATAAAGAGGAAGATGATGGAAGTGAAGAAGAAGAGGACGACGGAGAGTCCAGTGAACAGGAATTCCAGAAGTCAACTGAGGCCATGTGCGTTGACGGAGGAGCATCTTTGCACTCCTCTCACCGCCAACTTAAGCAGTGGGCGTGTAAGGTTAATGCGGCAGAACTGGCAATGGGCTCTCAAAAGCCACTCAAGTGGTAACACACGCCTATCATTTTCGATGCCGAGGACCACCCTGATCGCACAACCGCGGTCGGGTGTTTGCCGTTGTTGGTTTTGCCAACAATTCGCAACCTCCAAGTCACAAAAATGTTAGTTGATGGTGGGGCCGGCCTAAACTTGATTTCTCTAGAAGTAATCAAGAGGCTGTAGATTCCCGATGAGGGACTCGAGAAAACGGGCATGTTTCAAGGGGTAAACCCAGGAAGAAGCCAGCCCAAGGGAAAGATCACATTGCCAGTGACGTTTGGTGGGGAATTGAACTACAGAACAGAAAAGATCGTGTTTGATGTTGTCAAGATCCCCTTGCCGTATAATGGAATTCTTGGCCGCCTAGACTTGGCAAAATTCATGGCAGCATCTCACTATGCTTACAATACATTGAAGATGCCAGGGCCGATGGGTGTCATTTCCATCAACTCCGACAAGAAAGATGTAGTTATTTGCGTCGATAAGATGTACAGAGATGCGGTTGCAGCAGAGGCCGCCAAGGCGCCTGCTCCCGACAAGAAAAAGGAAAGCAAGAAGTCAGGCAAGGCCTCTTTCAAAGATTCTGGGAAGCGCGCCTCTTCGGAGTGTTGCGCTCCTGTTGAAGACTTGCCGGAGTGTTCTGCCGGTAAGAAATCTGAAGCTACTTCACCAGCAACCAAAAAGGTGCCGGCGAGGGAGGATGGCGCTGACGGTACCTTCACCATCAGTGCCACCCTTGACAGCAAATAGGAAAGCGCGCTCATTGCCTTCCTGCGGGCGAATGTCGATGTGTTCGCATGGCGACCATCTGACATCCCCGGTGTTCCCAGGGAGGTAATTGAGCACCACCTTGCTGTCTGTCCCCACGCTCGGCACGTCAAGCAGAAAGTCAGGAAGCAAGCTTTGGAGCGGAAACAGTTCATTGCCGAGGAAATCAAGAAGCTTGAAGCAGCAGGTTTGGTCAGAGGTGTACTACATCCAACTTGGTTGGCAAATCCAGTTGTGGTGCGCAAAGCGAACGGGAAGTGGAGACTTTGTATTGACTACACTGATATTAACAAAGCATGTCCAAAGGATCCGTTCCCCTTGCCGCGCATTGATCAAATTGTAGACTCTACTTCCAGCTGTGATTTAGTCTCCTTCCTTGATGCATATTCTGGATACCATCAGATATTCATGGCCAAGGAGGATGAGGAGAAAACCGCATTCATTACTCCATGTGGCACATACTACTTCGTGCATATGCCTTTCAGGTTAAAGAGTGCCGGTTCAACATTCGCTAGAGCAGTCCAGATTGGCTTTGAGCCCCAGCTGCACAGGAATGTGGAAGCATATATGGATGATATAGTGGTCAAGACCAAGGACAAATCAACCCTCATTCAAGATTTAGAAGAAACATTTGCAAACTTGCGCAAGATCAATTTGAAGCTCAACCCCGAGAAGTGTGTGTTTGGCGTTCCATCCGGCAAGCTCCTCAGATTCTTTGTATCTCAACGTGGAATCGAAGCAAATCCCGACAAGATCAAAGCAATTGAGGAGATTCAAGCACCAAAAAGCATCAAAGATGTACGGCGTCTTGCCGGCTGTGTTGATGCCTTGAGTAGGTTCATTTCAAGATCTGCCGAGCGCACCCTACCATTTTTCAAGATTTTGAAAAAGGCAGGTCCAATGAAATGGACTCCGGAAGCGGAGGCCCGCTGCAAGACTTGAAAAGATACCTCTCCTCCGCGCCAACACTAGTTGCGCCTAAACCACAAGAGCCGTTGCTGCTATATGTAGCCGCAACAAATCAAGTGGCTAGTGCTACATTAGTGGCGCAAAGGGAAGTCGATGACGAGGAAGTGGTTGCGGCAAGCCTGTCCAGCGACAAACCGGAATCTTCTCCGGCAAGGTCTGGCGCCGACAAGTCAAAAACAGCGCAAGCAAATGAAACTAACCAACAAGTGATGCCAAAGAAGAAAGTGGTGCAGCGGCCCGTATATTTTGTTAGTTCCCTTCTGCAGGGGGCTAGATCAAGATACTCTGGGGTGCAGAAGTTGCTTTTCGGCCTTCTTATGGCCTCGAGAAAGCTGCGTCACTACTTCCTAGCACACGAGATCACCGTCGTCACTCGCTTTCCATTGTAACGCATTTTGAGAAATCCAGAGGCAACTGGCAGGATAGTGGAGTGGGCGTTGGAATTGTCAAGCTTTGCACTTAAGTTTGAAAGCACCTCAACCATCCAGAGCAGAGCCTTGGCGGAGTTCATTGCAGAATGGACACCAATGCAAGACGAAGAAATTCAAGAAACAGCTCTCCCCGGCAAAGAGACAGCCAAAGAATAGATCATGTACTTTGACGGTGCCTTCTCGCTGCAAGGCGCCGGTGCCGGAGTGCTGCTTGTCACACCCACCGGAGAGCACCTCAAGTATGTGGTTCAAATGCACTTTCCCAGGGAGCAAGCTACAAACAACACTGCTAAGTGCGAAGGACTCCTTGCCGGTCTTAGGATCGCAGTGGACCTTGGAATCAAAAAATTGATCGTCCGCGGTGACTCGCAGCTTGTTGTGAAGGAAGTAAACAAAGATTAACAGAGCCCGTTGATAGAAGCGTATGTGGAAGAAGTGAGGAAATTGGAAGAACACTTTGACGGATTGCAAACAGAGCACATCCCTCGTGCGGAAAACAGCATTGCTGATCACATGTAAAAGTGTGCCGCTCAAAAGCTACCTGTGGAACCAGGAACTTTTGTGCTTCATTTGAATCAACCAACGGTCACTCCATCAACGCGGGCCAGTAAGAGAAGGAAGTTGTATACCGGCAAGTATTTTCTGGCAAAGCTCCCAGAAGCCGCCGGCAAAAAGGTTGCCGGAGACAATGACACGGTTGACGGTGAGCACCGGCTTCGCGCAGAACCTCAGGTTCTTGCCGCTGAAGCGAGCGCTCCCGCAGCTGAAGAAATGCCTTTAGTCCTTGTCATCGAGCCGCAGGCTCTGGCATGGGCACAGCAGATAGTTTGTTTCCTTCAAACAGGAGAACTTCCCGATGAGCAAGAAGAAGCTGAGAAAGTAGCTCGTCAGTCAAGTATGTATCAGTTTGTGGATAACACGCTATACAGAAAGAGACCAAATGGTGTGAAATTAAAGTGTATTTGCCGGGAAGATGGACTGAAGCTGTTGGCAGAGATACATGGAGGCATATGTGGCTCTCACATAGGTTCAAGAGCACTTACTGGCAAAGCTTTCCGGCAAGGCTTCTATTGGCCCACTGCCCTCCAGGATGCAACTGAGCTAGTAACAAAGTGTGAAGCATGCCAGTTCCATTCAAAGAACATACATCAGCCAGCTCAAGATCTTCAAACAATCCCTCTCTCCTAGCCCTTTTCGGTCTGGGGGCTCGATATCTTGGGCCCCTTCCCCCGTGCTACCGAGGGCTTTGAGTTCTTGTACGTCGCCATCGACAAGTTCACAAAGTGGCCTGAAGTGGAGCCGGTGAGGAAGGTGACAGCGCAATCAGCCATCAAATTCTTCAAAGGATTAGTTTGCCGTTTCGGGGTTCCTAACAGAATCATCACCGACAACGGCATGCAATTCACGAGCCGCACCTTCATGCAGTATATCCAAGACCTTGGCGGCAAAATCTGTTTTGCATCTGTTGCTCACCCGAGAAGCAACGGCCAAGCGGAAAGGATGAACGCTAAAGTGATGCATGGCCTCAAGACAAGAACCTTTGACAGGCTGCATAAATGTGGAAGACGCTGGATTGATGAGTTGCTGGCAGTTCTTTGGTCACTCAGGACAACACCAAATCGAGCTACCGGCCAAACACCCTTCTCCCTAATCTATGGTGCAGAAGCGGTGCTCCCCACGGAACTCATATACGGGTCACCTCGAGTGCTCGCTTATGATGAAGCTAAGCAAGAGCAGCTGCGGCAAGACGACGCAACGCTCCTTGAGGAGGATCATCTTCGGGCGGCTGTGCGAGCTGCACGCTACCAGCAAGCCTTGCGCCGCTATCATAGCCACAAAGTGCACGCCTGAAGCCCTGAGGAAGGCGACCTTGTTCTTCTGCGCGTTCAGTCTGCCAAGAAATCAAACAAGTTGACGCCGAAGTGGGAAGGCCCTTATCGGGTAGTACGAGTCACCAGACCTGGCGCAGTCCGTCTGGAGACCGAAGATGGCACCCCAGTGCAGAACTCATGTTATATTGAGCATCTTCGCAAGTTCTACCCATAAGGCGTGGTTGACGGGCCTCCCGGCAACCCCTTATGTACAACCTTTGTCGACAAGACTTGTAACCCTTTGTACAAAGCCAGGCGCCGATCCTGTGCATAATAAAGCTAAGTGTTTCGCAACTCTTCGTACATATTCGTTTATATATGGATGCATGTGATTTACACTTTAGTTTATATGGAATGACTGATGAACCGTCGAGGTTCCCAAACCGCTCTTGTCTCTTCTTCTTTTTCTTAAATGGATGGAAGGATCCCTCGCGTGCAAGTTTCCCGGGGGGGAGTAGAGATGGGGTACCATTTTAATGACGTTCAAGTGATCATTTCATACGACGAGGAAAACAGCGCAAGGAAAAGCTAAGTTGAAAAACTTCAAAAACTTTTCCCTTGTTACATTTGCGATTTCCCTTGAACGATTTTGTGTTTTGTATGAGAAACCTGCACACGAAGGAGTCTTGTCATGATCGGATTGCGTTCTTATTTCGCCTCGAGTTAGCTCGGCAAGATATGCAGCTGCATTGTGACGGCAAGTTGCCTTGCCGGTGACAGTACTTCCAGCAGGCTGCTAAGGACCCGTTCCTCTAAGCGCTCGCGGCAAGTGTCTGTACCGGCAAGTTGCCGCGCTGTGATCGACGAGTTACCTTGCCAGCAGCGGCACTTCCAGTAGGCTGCTAAGGACCTGTTCCTCAAAGCGCTCACGGCAAGTGTGCGCACCGGCAAGCTTCCAAACAGCATAGGGATGCGATCATACAAGGGCAAAATAAAACAAGGGGGACAGCACGCACTCATCTAAGCCCGGTAAATAATAGATATTCATTAAAAAAGTACTCGGTTACATTTTATTAGCCCTTCCCCAGGGTTTACATCGAGTGCAAGGAGGGCAAAAGGGGCGCCTAGGCGAAGCCCGGCTTGTTCCCAGAAGGCCAGATGATGGTGCTGCCGGCGTTCAGCCAGACTCGTCGCCTTCGTCCTCTATCTTCACGCTTGGGGCGCCGTCGTCATCACCGTCATCATCGTCATTCTGAGCATCACTGGAGGAAGCGGTGTCGCTGTCGCTCGAGCTTTCCGCGCAGCACTCCAGACGAGCGCCCGAAGCCCCGAAGAACTTCACGACAAGCGTGTCTGGTCCGTCCAACCTAAAGTGAAGGAGGTACCCTCGCCCTAAGCAACGAGCATGGACAAAGGATTTCCACCCATGTGTAAGGTACATAATGCCGTTGTTGGAGGTCTCCACAGCCACCCAGACGGGGCCGTTGTAGCAGCCATCCACATGCAGCCACAAGCCATGCAGATGGCGGCCTTCCATCTCCCTAGCGAAAGGGCGAGGAAGCCGCAGCCAACTCCGTGGCCGATCACGCAGTTCCACGATGAACTCCTGCGCCGTGTCCTCTGTACGACCTTCTGCCGGGGGAGGGAGGGCCGAAGATGAAGCAGCAAGCGCTCCGTCATGGCCGCCTCGACCACGGGCACCGCGACTTCCACGACCACAGGCCGCGGCTCTTCCTTGAGCGCTGGAGCCGGCTTCCGCAGCCGCGGCCGAGGCATGGGCGTGGAACCGAGGAGAAGCTCTCGCCGCGGCGGTGGAGGCACGACCGCGGCCTCTCCCCCTCGCCATACCATCGACAGATGTGGAAGAAGAAGATAGAAGAAGGAGGCGGCAGTTGCTGAAGATTGGAGTGAAGGGAGATGGATGAACATCGCATCCCACAGCCCCCTCTTTATAGGGAGAGCGCGGGGAGCTGCTTCATCACTGTCTTCGGGCGGCCGCCCAGATTCGCCAATCCTATGCCCTGCGCTTCTGGCCAGGCGCATTACTCCAGCAACCGTCCAAGTTCACCAATCCCGCGCCATGCGCCCCTGGCACGGCGCGTCACTCCAACGGCCACCCTTCTTCGCCAATACGCTGCCTTGCATGCATGCAAGCGCGCGTGATGAAAGGGTGCAGAAAAAGGAGAAGTAAAGATAGATATGGTAGTTATCCTTTGCCACGCGTGGCCGTGCGCCGGTTCAGTTTGAACCAACGACGCCCCACATGTGCGTGAATTCCTGGTCTGAATATGCTTAGCGGCTGTCCATCCGACAGCAAGGTTTGCCGGAAGATGACCAAGAGCACACTCAAGTCCATATTAATGCAGAAGCAAAGAAGATCTTAGAAGATGGGAAACCATCATGACGAAAATTACAGTGGCAGTTTTCCCACCGCGTGTCTGTGCATTGTTTGGGCCTAGCCCAACGATGCTTCGGACGCGCGTATGGCCCAGGCCCAGGGGCTCCTCTCGGTGTATAAAACATGGGTATTTTATACCCTGACTTATGCACAGACGGTAGCAGCCTCCTTGCCGGCCAAGGCTTGCCGGGAACCACCAAGACCAAGATTCAAAACCAAGTTGCAGAAGCTAATAAAGAGAAGCTCAAGACAAAGCATCGACAAGCACTCAACCAGTAATGAAGATAAAGACATTCCTTGCCGGCAAGGCCAAACTGGCAAGGTGAAGACCCGGCAAGCTCCGTTCCGGCAAGCTTTCGCTAGCACGTCAGCGCTCCTCCTCACCGGGCAGCTAGTCATTAATCGGTGAGGTGTCGACCGCACAGGCTGGTTGGTGAGATTTGTTGGGCACGTGTCAGCACACAGGGAGAATATTTGCCTTTAATGACACCCGTCCAAGAGGCGTGTCAGAATAATACGAGGTAGCTGGGCGAGCGGTGCAGAAACCTTGCCGGGGCTACCTCCCCACATGACACCTAACAGAGCATTAAATGCTTTTGTCCTAAACTGGCAGAGTTAGGTATGATAGCACTGTTCGCTATCTAATCAACTTGTAATTACTATTTTGCCACTGTGGTAACCCCTTGAGCTATAAAAGGAGGGCCAAGGCAATAGTTACTGGGATTCGGATCCTTTTTCAAACATTAGCACGTCCTGCATGCGTAGCTGCTCTCTCCGCACCTTGCCGGGAGAAGCGCTCCTTGTACCTGTGCTCACATCCAATACACCAAAGCAGGAGTAGGGTTTTACGCTTCTCAGTGGCCCAAACCTGGGTAAATCCCTCGCGCTCACTGTTGATTCTGCTCTTTGTGCATGTTGATCTACCCTGCCGAACCACAAAGGGGCTAGATGGCCCCATAGATGGTCGTACCCACTTCACCATGGATATAGCACTATGGGTGGAATAGAATGATGATAGAGATTAATAAGGGGATGTCAAAAAGAAGAAGAAAGTCTCACATCGACGTGGCTAATCAACTATGGAGATGCCCATCAATCGATGTCAATGCGAGGAGTTGGGATTGCCATGCAACGGATGCACTAAGAGCTATAAGTGTATGAAAGCTCAAAATAAAAACTAAGTGGGTGTGCATCCAACTTGCTTGCTCATGAAGACCTCGGGCATTTGAGGAAGCCCATCATCGGAATATACAAGCCAAGTTCTATAATGAAAAATTCCCACTAGTATATGAAAGTGACAACATAGGAGACTCTCTATATGAAAAACATGGTGCTACTTTGAAGCACAAGCATGGAAAAAGATAGTAACACTGCCCCTTCCCCATTTTTCTCTCTTTTTTCGATGGGCTCTTTTTGGCCTCTCTTTTTTCCTCACTGGGACAATGCTCTAATAATGATGTTCATCACACTTCTATTTACTTACAACTAAAAAATTACAACTCGATACTAGAACAAATATGACTCTATATGAATGCCTCTGGCAGTGTACCAGGATGTGCAATGATGCTAGCGTAACATGTATGAAAATGATGAACGGTGGTTGAGCCACAAATACTATGTCAGCTATATGATCATGCAAAGCAATATGACAATGATGATGTGTGTCATATAAAAAGAACTGTGGAAGTTGCATGGCAATATATCTTGGAATGGCTATGGAAATGCCATAATAGGTAGGTGATATGTCTCCAACGTATCTATAATTTTTTATTGTTCCATGCTATTATAGTATCAATCTTGGATGTTTTATATGCAATTATATGCCATTATATATCACTTTTTTGGGACTAACCTATTAACCCAGTGCCAGTGCCAGTTGTTGTTTTCTGCTTGTTTTTGCCTTTTCAGAAAATCATTATCAAAAAGTGTCCAAACGAGAAAAAAAACTTTGGATTAATTTTTTCTGGACCAGAAGAGACCCACGAAGCTTTGGGAGAAGACTAGAAGAGCCACGAGGAGGCGACAAGCCTGGAGGGAGCGCCCAGGGGGGTAGGGCGCGCCTCCCAGGCTTGTGGGCCCCTCGTTGCCCCTCCTGACCTAATTCCAGCGCTATAAATTCTAAAATATTCCCAATATACCAGAGAGACAGAAGAGAAAACCTTTCCGCCGCCGCAAGCCTCTGTTCTTCCGTGATCCCAACTGGAGGCCTTTTCCGGTACTCTGCCGGAGGGGGAATCGATCATGGAGGGCTTCTTCATCAACCTTGCTGCCCTTCCGATGATGTGTGAGTAGTTTACCACAGACCTACGGGTCCATAGCTAGTAGCTAGATGGCTTATTCTCTCTCTTTGATCTTCAATACCATGTTCTCCTCGATGTTCTTGGAGTTCTATCTGATATAATCTTCTTTTGCGGTGTGTTTGTTGGGATCCGATGAATTGTGAGTTTATGATCAGATTATTCATGAGAAATATTTGAGTCTTCTCTGAACTCTTTTATGCATGATTATTATAGCTTTGTATTTCTCTCCGATCTATCGATTTGGTTTGGCCTACTAGATTGATTTGTCTTGCAATGGGAGAGGTGCTTTGTGATGGGTTCAATCTTGCGGTGCTCAATCCCAGTGACAGAAAGGGACATGACACGTATTTGTATTGTTGCCATTAAGGATAAAAGATGGGGCTTAATCATATTGCTTGAGTTTACTTTGTCTACATCATGTCATCTTGCTTAAGGCGTTACTCTGTTTCATACTTAATACCCTAGATGCATGCTGGATAGCGGTCGATGGGTGGAGTAATAGTAGTAGATGCAGGCAGGAGTCGGTCTACTTGTCTCGGACGTGATGCCTATATACATGATCATTGCCATGAATCCGTCATAATTATTTGCTTTTCTATCAATTTCCCAACAGTAATTTGTTTACCCACCGTATGCTATGTGTTCGAGAGAGAAGCCTCTAGTGAAAACTATGGCCCCCGGGTCTACTTTATCATATATAAAAAACCTCAAAATACCTTGCTGCAATTTATTTACTTTAATTTTATCTAGTATTTTAATTTATCTATTTACCTCTATAAGATTTAATCCTTGCAAATAACCGCTAAGAGGATTGACAACCCTCTTATTTGCGTTGGGTGCAAATGTTTGCTCTTGCGTGTGCAGGTGCGCTTAATGGAATTTTGCTTGCTTCTCCTACTGGATTGATAACCTTGGTTCTTAACTGAGGGAAATATTTATCTCTACTATACTGCATCATCCTCTCCTCTTCGGGGAAATACCAACGCAGTCTAGAAGTAGCAGGAAGAATTTCTGGCGCCGTTGCCGGGGAGACATCATCAAAATTACCAAGTACCTTCGCACAAACTATCATCCTCTTGCATTTATTTTATTTGATTTTTATTTGCATTTGCCTCTTGTTTTTATCTCCCCCACTTCTAATTTTTTTACAAAAACACAAAAATATTTTTATTTGCTTGTTTGCTAGTTTGCTTGCTTTGCTTGAAGTTGCCACAATGTCTGAGTTTGTTATCAAAAAAAGTGAGGATGGTAAAATCCCTAATATAGAAATTCCCTCAAATTTAGACTCAAAATTTTTTGTAGTAGGGAGTGGAAATGTAATAGGGAAAAACATTATTCAAGAGTTCTTTAATTGCACGGGAACTTCGGTTTGTAATGACACTCCAATTCTTAAATGAACCAACAGTTATGGGGAGGCTATCTCAGCACTCATTCTTAAGCTTGAAAGAAGATTTATCCGTACTCACCCTACCTTGCAAAGATTGTTTTATGAGTTGCCGGTTATAAATAACCCTAAAGCTAAAAAGATAGCTACTCTTATCCTTATGAATGAGTTTGATTACATAGTACGAGAAGCTAGAGAGATCTTTGATTTCTATAATATAAGCCAAGAAAATCCTGTGATAGATGAAATTTTATATAATGAGGAATATATGTTGAGATATGTTTTTCATGATCACCATGCTTTTGATGAAAATAATAAAAAATAAGTTCCTCCCCTACATATCATCCAACAAGTTTTTAATGGAATTAATCAGAAGTACTCTTGGATTGTAAAAGGGAACGAACAAGGGTTTGAAGAAAGCAACCTTAATGACCCTAAAATTTTGGTTGATGATGTGTTCCCCATTGTTTTTGAAAAGCCTCTTGAAAATCACACACCTAAGGATGTCAAAACCAAGGATGACAACACTTGAAACTATGCATTATGCCTAGCTAGGGGCATAAGACAATAGCACTTGTTGGGAGGCAACCCTATGAATAAAATAAATTTTGCTTTTACTTTCTGTTCTTGAGTGTTTACACAATTATAGCCTCTGTTATGATTGTATTTTTATGTTTTAATTAGTGTTTGTGTGCCAAGTAATGCCATTGGGATGATTTGGAAGATAGTATGATAGATGCTGTTGGAAAACAGAAACTTTTGTGTCCAGTGCTCGAATTTTGATTTTTCTCTGGAGCGTGATACAATTCTGAATTTTTTACACAGTATTTATATATGAATTTCCCATGTTTTCCTAATTTTTCAGAATTTTTGGAGTTACTGAAGTATGACGTTAATTCAGATCTTTACAGACTGTTCTGTTTTAGACAGATTCTGTTTTTGTTGCATAGTTTGCTTATTTTGATGAATCTATGGATCGTATCGGGGGGTATGAGTCATAGAGAAGTTGGAGTACAGTAGCATTATGCCAATATTAAATATGAATCAATTTGTAATAGTACCTAAAGTTTAAGATTTGTTTGTTATACTAACGGATCTCACGAGGTTTCTGTTAAGTTTTGTGTGCTGAAGTTTTCAAGTTTTGGGTGAGACTACGATAGACAAAGAAATAAGGAGCGGCAAGAGCCTAAGCTTGGGGATTCCCAAGGCACCCCAAGGTAATAATCAAGGAAGACTCAAACATCTAAGCTTGGGGATGCCCCGGAAGGCATCCATTCTTTCGTCTACAATCTATCGGTAACTCACTAGGAGCTATATTTTTATTCATCACATGATATGTGTTTTACTTGGAGCGTCTTGTGATATAGTTTGTTTGCTTTTTAGTTTGTCACAATCATCTTTTCTGAACACACCTTTTTGATAGGGACACACATTATTCGTGATTTGTTAGAATACTCTATGTGCTTCACTTATATCTTTTGAGCTAGGCAGTTGCTCTAGTGCTTCACTTATATCTTTTAGAGCACGGCGGTGGTTATATTTTAAAGAAATAGTTGCACTCTCATGCTTCACTTACATCTTTTTGAGAGTCTAATGAATAGCAATGGTAATATGCATGGGTTATGAATTTGGTCCTGATATGATAGGTATTCAAGAGGGATATAATAAAAACTTTCATGTAGATCACTGAATATGATAAGTTTGATTCCTTGCAATAGTTTTACGATATTAAGATGGTAATATGTGGGAGGTATTAGTAGATAATTGTGGTTTAGTAAGAATATTGGTGTTAAGGTTTGTGATTCCCGAAGCAAGCACGTATGATCTGTCGTTATGCTAAGAAGTTGGAGCATGATTTATTGTTGATTGTCTTCCTTTGTGTGGCGGTCGGGGGCGCACGACGGTTAACTCCTACCAACCTCCCCCCTAGGGGCATGCATAGTAGTACTTTGCTTCGAGGGCTAATAAACTTTCACAATAAGTATGTGAGTTCTTTATGACTAATGTGAGTCCATGGATTATACGCACTCTCACCCTTCCGCAATTTGCTAGCCTCTTCGGTACCGTGCATTGCCCTTTCTCACATCGAGAGTTGGTGCAAACTTCGCCGGTGCATCCAAACCCCGTGATATGATACGCTCTATCACACATAAGCCTCTTTATATCTTCCTCAAAACAGCCACCATACCTACCTATCATGGCATTTCCATAGCCATTCCGAGATATATTTCCATGCAACTTCCACCGTTCCGTTTTTATGACACACATCGTCATTGTCATATTGCTTTGCATGATCATATAGTTGACATAGTATTTGTGGCTCAGCCACCATTCATCATTTTTATACATGTTACGCTAGCATCATTCCACATCCTGGTACACTGCCAGAGGCATTCATATAGAGTCATATTTTTGTTCTAGTATCGAGTTGTAATATTGAGTTGTAAGTAAATAAAAGTGTGATGATCATCATTATTAGAGCATTGTCCCAATGAGGAAAGGATGATGGAGACCATGATTCCCCCACAAGTCGGGATGAGACTCCGGACGAAAATAAAAGAGAAAAGAAAAAAGAAAAAAGATGCCAAAAAGAGCCATGAAAAAAATGAGAGAAAAAGAGAGAAGGGGCAATGTTACTATCCTTTTTCCACACTTGTGCTTCAGAGTAGCACCATGTTGTTCATATAGAGAGTCTCCTATTTTGTCACTTTCATATACTAGTGGGAATTTTTCATTATAGAACTTGGCTTGTATATTCCGATGATGGGCTTCCTCAAATGCCCGAGGTCTTCATGAGCAAGTAAGTTGGATGCACACCCACTTAGTTTTCATGTTGAGCTTTCATACACTTATAGCTCTTAGTGCATCTGTTGCATGGCAATCCCTACTCATCGCATTGACATCAATTGATGGGCATCTCCATAGCCCGTTGATTAGCCTCGTCGGTGTGAGACTATCTTCTTATTTTTGACTTCTCTTATTTATCTCTACCACCACACTCTATTCCACCCATAGTGCTATATCCATGGCTTGCGCTCTTGTATTGTGTGGGGGTTGAAAAAGCTGAAGCGCGTTAAAAAGTATGAACCAATTGCTTGACTAAAACCGGGGTTGTGCATGATAAATATTTTGTGTTAAGAAGATGGAGCATGACAGGATTGTATGATTTTGTAGGGATAATGTTCTTTAGCATTTTTTTTGAAAGACATGATTGTTTATTAGTATGCCTGAGTATTGATGTCTTTATATCAAATTATAGACTATTGCTTTGAATCATTCGGATCTTATTATTCATACCGTAAGAGAAAGATTAAATGATGAAACATGATAGGTAGCATTCCACATCAAAAATTCTGTTTTTATCGTTTACCTACTCGAGGACGAGCAGGAATTAAGCTTGGGGATGCTTGATACGTCTCCAACGTATCTATAATTTTTTATTGTTCCATTCTATTATACTATCAATCTTGGATGTTTTATATGCAATTATATGCCATTATATATCATTTTTTTGGGACTAACCTATTAACCCAGTGCCCAGTGCAAGTTGCTGTTTTCTGCTTGTTTTTGCCTTTTTAGAAAATCGTTCTCAAAAAGTGTCCAAACGAGAAAAAAACTTTGGATTAATTTTTCTGGACCAGAAGAGACCCATGAAGCTTCGGGAGAAGACTAGAAGAGCCACGAGGAAGCGACAAGCCTGGAGGGAGCGCCCAGGGGGGTAGGGCGCGCCTCCCAGGCTTGTGGGCCCCTCGTTGCCCCTCCTGACCTAATTCCAGCGCTATAAATTCTAAAATATTCCCAATATACCAGAGAGACAGAAGAGAAAACCTTTCCGCCGCCGCAAGCCTCTGTTCTTCCGTGATCCCAACTGGAGGCCTTTTCCGGTACTCTGCCGGAGGGGGAATCGATCATGGAGGGCTTCTTCATCAACCTTGATGCCCTTCCGATGATGTGTGAGTAGTTTACCACAGACCTACGGGTCCATAGCCAGTAGCTAGATGGCTTATTCTCTCTCTTTGATCTTCAATACCATGTTCTCCTCGATGTTCTTGGAGTTCTATCTGATATAATCTTCTTTTGCGGTGTGTTTGTTGGGATCCGATGAATTGTGAGTTTATGATCAGATTATTCATGAGAAATATTTGAGTCTTCTCTGAACTCTTTTATGCATGATTATTATAGCTTTGTATTTCTCTCCGATCTATCGATTTGGTTTGGCCTACTAGATTGATTTGTCTTGCAATGGGAGAGGTGCTTTGTGATGGGTTCAATCTTGCGGTGCTCAATCCCAGTGACAGAAAGGGACATGACACGTATTTGTATTGTTGCCATTAAGGATAAAAGATGGGGCTTAATCATATTGCTTGATTTTACTTTGTCTACATCATGTCATCTTGCTTAAGGCGTTACTCTGTTTCATACTTAATACCCTAGATGCATGCTGGATAGCGGTCGATGGGTGGAGTAATAGTAGTAGATGCAGGCAGGAGTCGGTCTACTTGTCTCGGACATGATGCCTATATACATGATCATTGCCATGAATCCGTCATAATTATTTTCTTTTCTATCAATTTCCCAACAGTAATTTGTTTACCCACCGTATGCTATGTGTTCCAGAGAGAAGCCTCTAGTGAAAACTATGGCCCCCGGGTCTACTTTATCATATATAAAAAACCTAAAAATACCTTGCTGCAATTTATTTACTTTTATTTTATTTAGTATTTTAGTTTATGTATTTACCTCTATAAGATTTAATCCTTGAAAATAACCGCTAAGAGGATTGACAACCCTCTTATTTGCGTTGGGTGCAAGTGTTTGCTCTTGTGTGTGCAGGTGCGCTTAACGGAATTTTTCCACGTTCTCCTACTGGATTGATAACCTTGGTTCTTAACTGAGGGAAATACTTATCTCTACTATACTGCATCATTCTCTCCTCTTCGGGGAAATACCAACGCGGTCTACAAGTAGCAGCAGGTATGGTGGCTGTTTTGAGGAAGATATAAGGAGGCTTATTTGTGATAGAGCGTATCATATCACGGGGTTTGGATGCACCGGCGAAGTTTGCACCGACTCTCGATGTGAGAAAGGGCAATGCACGGTACCGAAGAGGCTAGCAAATTGTGGAAAGGTGAGAGTGCGTATAATCCATGGACTCACATTAGTCATAAAGAACTCACATACTTTTTGCGAAAGTTTATTAGCCCTCGAAGCAAAGTACTACTACGCATGCCCCTAGGGGGATAGATTGGTAGGAAAATACCATCACTCGTCCCCGACCGCCACTCATAAGGTAGACAATCAATAATAAATCATGCTCCAACTTCTTAGCATAACGACAGATCATATGTGCATGCTTCGGGAATCACAAACCTTAACACCAATATTCTTACTAAACCACAATTATCTACTAGCACCTCCCACATATTACCATCTTAATATCGCAAAACTATTGCAAGGAATCAAACTTATCATATTCTGTGATCTAAATGAAAGTTTTTATTATATCCCTCTTGAATACCTATCATATTAGGACCAAATTCATAACCCGTGCATATTACCATTGCTATTTATTACACTCTCAAAAATATATAAGTGAAGCATGAGAGTTCAACTATTTCTTTAAAATATAACCACCGCTGTGCTCTAAAATACATAAGTGAAGCACTAGAGCAACTTCCTAGCTCAAAAGATATAAGTGAAGCACATAGAGTATTCTAACAAATCACGAATAATGTGTGTCCCTCTCAAAAAGGTGTGTTCAGCAAACATGATTGTGGCAAACTAAAAAGCAAACAAAATCAAGCAAACTATAGCACAAGACGCTCCAAGTAAAACACATATCATGTGATGAATAAAAATATAGCTCCATGTGATATACCGATAGATTGTAGACGAAAGAGGGGATGCCATCCGGGGCATCCCCAAGCTTAGACGCTTGAGTCTTCCTTGAATATTACCTTGGGGTACCTTGGGCTTCCCCAATCTTTGGATCTTGCCTCTCCTTATTCTTTTATCCATCGTAGTCTCACCCAAAACTTGAAAACTTCAGCACACAAAACTCAACAGAACCCTCGTGAGATCCGTTAGTATAACAAATAAGCAAACTATGCAACAAAAACAGAATCTGTCTAAAACAGAACAGTCTGTAAAGATCTATTTAAAATCCATACTTCTGTAACTCCAAAAATTCTGAAAAATTAGGACAACGTAAAAAATTCATATAAAAATACTGTGTAAAAAATTCAGAGTTTTATCGCGCTCCAGTACAGAATGAAAATTCCTGAACTAAGCGCAAAAGTTTCTGTTTTCAAACAGCATCAATTATACTATCATCCAAATCATCCCAAAGGCATTACTTGGCACAAACACTAATTAAAAGATAAAAATCCAATCATAACAGAAGATAAAATTGTGTGACACAAGAAAATAAAATTTTGCAATAAAAATAAATATTGGGTTGCCTCCCAACAAGCGCTATTGTTTTATGCCCCTAGATAGGCATAATGCATTGTTTCAAGTATTGTCATCCTTCAACTTAATTCCATAGGTGGCCCTCATAATAGATTCATATGGTGGCTTAATTCTCTTTCTAGGGAAGTGTTCCATCCCTTTCTTTAATGGGAATTGAAATCTTATGTTACCTTCTTTCATATCAATAATAGCACCTATGGTTCGTAGGAATGGCCTACCAAGTAGTATAGGACAAGACGGATTGCATTCAATATCAAGCACAATAAAATCCACGGGCACATAATTCCTATTTGCAAGAATAAGCACATCATTTATTCTACCCAATGGTTTTTTAATGGTGGAATCCGCTAGATGTAAATTAAGGGAACAAGCATCCATATCGTTGAGACCTAGCACGTCACATAAAGATTTTGGTATAGTAGAGACGCTAGCACCTAGATCACACAAAGCATTACATTCATAATCTTTGAATTTAACTTTGATAGTAGGTTCCCATTCATCATGTAATTTTCTAGGAATTGAAACTTCCAACTCAAGCTTTTCTTCATGAGCTTTTATCATAGTTCATACTGCTGCGACCCAGAACCCAGCCGTCGCAACATCCCAGAATGTAGCGGCGACGTCCAACAACGGCGCGGGGAGGCGTATGCCGCGGCCATCACAAGATGGGCATGACACGCTTCCCCACATTGCTGGCGGTCCCAGACGACCGCAAGGCGAGATCCCTGTGCAGCAACTTCCGATTGCCCACGGAGCGCCACTGCCACCACCACGTCTGCCTGTTGACGAGCATGAGCCGCGGTGGCACGGACGTAACGAAGCTCCTTCTGGCTCGGCCAGGAGTTGAGTGATGCCTCGTTCTGTGCTCCCAGCCATGCCAACCACGGCGGCGGAGGCCATGGCGCGGGTTCAAATACTTTTGAACTTCACGGCAATCCCAGACAAGATGGACGAATGGAGAGCCACCATTCAGAGTCTCATCAGTTTTGCCGATCCCGGCAAAACACAAGACGTGGGGCCCTCACGGCGACCACCCACCATGCTGGCAGGACCCTTTGGCTACCTTGCCGGAGACGCCGCGTAAACGGTGTAGTCACCTCGGCACCCCCCACTGTCGCAGTGGCTAACCCGCCGATCAGATGACCATGACGTGATGTCTATGGCTTCGTCAGATCCGCGGTGCCGCCAAGATCAGCGCCAAGTGCTCCGCGAGCGGTGCGATGAAGACGCCCTCATGAAGATCGAGCGGCGCCGGGAAGCACATCGTCAATCTGACGACCGTGCCAGGCCGGCAGTGAATGTGCTCGCTCCAGTAGCCGCTGGGTACTTGCCCTACGATGTGGGGTGCCCAGCGTTTACTCGTGAGCTGCGGCAAGTTCGTTGGCCGTCCACCCGAGCCTTCAAGCCGGAGCTGCCCGACAAGTACGACGGCACGCTCAACCCAGCTGAGTTCCTTGGCATCTACACCATCGTGGTGGAGGCTGCCGGGGGACGAGACAAGAAAGTACTCGCCAACTACTTCCTGTTGGCGCTTCGGCCCAATGTCAGGTCGTGGTTGATGAACCTGCCTGAGGGCTCCATCTCTTCTTGGGCGGATCTGTGCCATCATTTCGTTGGTGCTTACTAGGGTGGCCACAAGCTCCCGGGCCAGCCCAGCGATTTGCAGGTGATCCCCCAAAGGGATGGAGAGAACCTCCGCAAGTACATACAACGGTTCAGCCATGTGCATCACAACATCCCCGACATCCATCCCGCAGCTGTTGTTGCCGCGTTCCACACGAATGTGCGCAACCGCAGAATGCGGTCTGAGATGAATGTCGAATAGGTTAAAACCATCAATGATCTATACGCCTTGGTGGATAGGTGTGCACGTGCTGAGGAAGGGAGGCGACTCCTAGGGGAAGATGCTGGTGCAGACATCGACTCCGAGGACGATGACGCATCAACCCCGCAGAAGAAGAATAGGAAGCGCAACAGAAAGCGCAAGAACAAGACTGTACTGGCCGTCGAGAGCTCCGGCGACACCAACGCCACCAAGAAGCCGAAGGCAGACATCCCCGGCAAGGAGGTTGCTGGGTCCGATGCTTGCCGGGAAGCTGCGGCAGGCGAGAAGGCCGGCAAGACCGGCGGGCCGTACTACAAGATCCACCGCACCAAGGGCCACGACCTCCAGCAATGCCGGCAAGTAGAGCAACTTGCCGAAAAACAGAAGCAAGAGTACGAGAAGCATGACAAGGAGAAAGCCCAAGATGGTGCTGGTGGGTCCGGCAAGCAAGACCATGGTGGCCGCGGAGGCCGCCGCGGCAAGGCCAAGCAGCCAAAAGAGAAGGCTGCTCAGGGCCAGCAAGAAGAGGATGGTAGTGATGAGGACGGAGGCGGGTCCGGCAAGGAGTTCCAAAATGCAGTGGATGCCATGTGTGTTGACGGAGGCGCATCTTTGCACTCCTCACACTGGCAACTAAAGCAGTGGATCCGTGAACTCAATGCAGCGGAGCTGGTGATGGAGGCACAGAAGCCACTCAAGTGGTCGCACTCGCCCATCATCTTTGACGTCGAGGACCACCCTGATCGCAGCACTGCGGTCGGATGTTTGCCGTTGTTGGTCTCGTCAACAATTCGCAGCCTCAAGGTGACGAATATGCTGGTCGACGGTGGGGGAGGCTTGAACCTGATCTCCCCAGATGTGATCAAGAGGTTGCAAATCCCCGACAAAGATCTCGAGGAGACATGTAGTTTCCAAGGGGTCAGTCCGGGGAGGAACAAGCCGAAGGGCCAAGTCACATTGTCGGTCACATTCGGCAGCGAGCTCAACCATCGGACGGAGAAGGTTACCTTCGACGTCATCAAGATGCCGCTGCCGTACAATGGAATTCTGGGCTACCCAGCCCTGGTAAGGTTTATGGCCGCGTCGCACAATGCGTACAACGTCGTCAACATGCCAGGGCCGATGGGGGTCCTCACCATCAAGTCAGACTACAAGGACGCAATCATCTGTGTTGATAAGCTCTACCGGGAGACAGCGGTAGCAGTTGCCATCGAGGCACTTGCCCCTGCCGTCAAAACCCCCGGGGAAGGAAAGAAGAAGAAGACCGGCAAGACCTCTGGGAAGGACTCCGGGAAGCGCACTTCAGAGTGCAGCATGCCTGTCGAGAACGTACCAGAGAGCTCTACTGGCAAAAGCAAGAGAGCCAAGGCTTTTGCATCCACGACCAAACAAGTTTCTGCGAAGGGGGATGGGACGAGTGGCACTTTTTCTGAAAGTGCCACTCTCGGCAACAAATAGGGAGTCGAGCTCGTTGCCTTCCTACGGGTGAATGCCAGTGTGCTTGCTCGGCAAGCACCTGACATCCCTAAAGTTTTTAGGAGGGTAACTGAGCATCACCTTGCTATCTGCCCTCATGCGAGACCCCTCAAGCAAAAAGTTAGGAAGCAAGCCTTGGTGCAGAAGCAATACTCCCCACGAAACTCAAATACAGGTCACCTCGAGTCTTGGCCTCCAATGAGGAGGACCAAGATGAGCTGCGGCATGACGATGCCACACTCCTTGAGGAAGATCATTTCCGGGCTGCTGTCCGTGCTGCACGGTACCAGCAAGCTTTGCGCCGCTACCATAGCCGCAAAGTGAATGCCAGGAACCTTGAGGAAGGCAACCTTGTTCTTCGTCGGATTCAATCCACGAAGGGTAAAAACAAGTTGACGCCGAAGTGGGAGGGCCCTTACCGGGTAGAACGAGTCTCTAGACCCGGCGCAGTCCATCTAGAGACCGAAGATGACACTCCGGTGCTCAACTCATGGAATATTGAGCATCTTCGTAAGTTCTACCCATAAGGCGCGGTTGCCGGGCTGCCCGGCAACCTATTTTGTACATGTTTGCCATCAAGGCATGTAAACCTTTGTACAAAGCCGGGCGCAGATCTCGTGCATAGTAAATGAAAACTAAATGTTTCACAACTTTTTGTCAAAGTACATATATATTTATGCGTTGCAGGAAGTCTTGTGTTACATTTTCCCTTGCATAAGGTGATTAAAGAACCGCCGAGGTTCTAGCCTCCTCTTTTCTTTTCTTTCTTTTCTTATAGGAAGGAGGGATTCCTCGCGTACAAGTTTCCCGGGGGGAGTGACGGTATGGATACCAAAGGACGTGTTCAAGATATCACCCTACTGCAAGAAGTACAACAAGGAATGAGCTAAGTTGCAAAACTTTAAAATAAATTATTTTGTTGTAGTTGCGATTCTCCTGGAATGATTTTGGCCTTTGTATGAGGAACCTGCACACTAAGGAACCTTGCCGTGATCGACTGCGCTCTTGCTTTGCTTCGAGTCCGCTCGGCAACCTAAGTAGCTGCGTTGTGATCGTCAAGCATGACCTTGCCGGCAGCGGCATTCCTGGCAAGCTGCTGAGGACCTGTTCCTCGAGCGCTCGCAGCAAGGATGTGTGCACCGGCAAGTTTCCGGCAAGCATAGGGTACAGAAATCATGCAAAGACAGAATGGAATAAGGAGAACAACACGCATACGTCCATTCAAAATATGAACTACAGCAACTAATAAACGTTTAGATGCAAAAGTTATCTTCCATGCCCCCACGGGGCTACATTGGTTTTGATACAGAAACTATGGAGAGGAGCCTAGGCGGAGCGCAGCTCATCTTCGAGATTCGACTAGGGCAATACTATGCGCCTAGTCGGAGTCGTCACCTTTGCTCTTGATACGCGAGGAGCTTTTATCGCTCTCGCTCTCGATCTCATTGGTTGAGTCGGTGCCACTGCTGCTCTCACTTTCCGTGCAGCATTCGATGCGGCCACTTGAAAGCACATTTGCTCCCGTGGTGGTTTTGGTAATTCATAACAACATATATCTCATTGAACTAATGTCCATTCAAGTTAAAGATTTCAGGATGTTCAATGATTGGCATGGCACGGACTAGAGACGTGGATCTCTCAAAATGCTACGGACAAGGATTGGCAAAAGATCAAGACTCTACATTTTTGGTTTAGTGATCCAAGATCACATTGAGTCCATAGGAAAGCCAATACTATTAAAAGGGGATGAGGTGTTGCTTAATGGTCTTTTTGCTCAAGTGCTTAGTGACAGTACTCCTAAACCCTCAACCACTTTCTCTACCCAAATATGTCCAAAACCTACATTCCAACTCGGCCCCACCAAAATTTCCTATCCGGAGCCACCGAGTTCACCGAGACTTAGCCACTGCCAAAACCCTAACAAATCGGATCCACCGAAATGGATCTCGGTCCCACCGAGATGGCCTTGCCAACTCTCTGTAATCGTTTGCACCTACTTCGGTCTCATCGAGTTTTGCAAATCGGTCTCACCGAGATGGCTTGCCAACTCTCTGTTTCCTTATTGCTTCACTTCGGTCCTACCGAGTTGATGCAATCGGTGCCACCGAGATGAGGTTTGCCCTAGCCATTGCACTTCGGTCCATCCGAGTTGTTCGTATCGGTCCCACCGAGAGTCCTAAAGTTCATATCTTTTACACAGTTCGGTGCTACCGAGATTATGGTTTCGGTGCCACCGAGTTGGGTCAAAAGTGTGTAACGGTTGGATTTCGTGTGGAGGCTATATATACCCCTCCACCACCTCCTTCTCAGCAAGGAGAGCCATCAGAACGTGCCTACACTTCCACCATACATTTTATGAGAGAGAACCACCTACTCATGTGTTGAGATCAAGCTATTCCATTCCTACCATTTGAAACTTGATCTCTAGCCTTTCCCAAGTTGCTTTCCACTCAAATCCTTCTTCCACCATAGCCAAATCTGTGAGGAGTTGTTTGAGTGCTGGGAAGACTATCATTTGAAGCACAAGAGCAAGGAGTTCATCAACAACACACCATCTATTACCTTTTGGAGAGTGGTGTCTCCTAGATTGGTTAGGTGTCACTTGGGAGCCTCCGACATGATGTGGAGTTGAACCAAGGAGTTTGTAAGTGCAAGGAGATCGCCTACTTCGTGAAGATCTACCCCAAGTGAGGCTAGTCTTTCGTGGACGTAAGCCATGGTGGAATAGACAAGGTTGCTTCTTCGTGGACCCTTCGTGGGTGGAGCCCTCCATGGACTCGCGCAGCCGTTACCCTTCGTGGGTTGAAGTCTCCATCAACGTGGACGTACGATAGCACCACCTATCGAAACCACGCCAAAAACCACCGTGTCTTCATTGCGTTTGAAATCTCCGATCCCCTCCTTTACTTACATATGCAATTGTTTACTTTCCACTGCTATACTCTTAGAATTGCATGTGTAGGGTGATGCTTGACTTGTATTATTGCTAAAATCTGCCTACAACTAAAATTGGGAAAAGGTTAGGTTTTATTTGGTCAAGTAGTCTAATAAACCCCCCCTCTAGACATACTTTCGATCCTACAAGTGGTATCAGAGCTTTGTTCTCCGTAAGCCTTGATTTCCATTGCTTTGGTGATCATAGCCTTGGTTTCACAACCTAGGAGAGTATGGCGTCTAGTGAGGGTAACTATCACCGTAGAGGTCCATATTTTGATGGTACAAACTCTGCTAGTTGGAAACATAAGATGAAAATGCATATTCTTGGTCATAACCCCGCCGTTTGGGCCATTGTTCGTGTTGGCTTGCAAGGTGACTTCTTTGAGGATGGCAAGGAACCGGATCGTGAAACAACCCCGGAAGAATTGAAGATGTTGCAATACAATGTTCAAGCTTGTGACATTCTATTCAACGGTTTATGTTCCGAAGAATTCAACAAAATCAGCCGCCTCGAGAATGCAAAGGAAATTTGGGATACTTTGGTTGATATGCATGAGGGTACCGAGTCCGTCAAGGAATCTAAGTTGGATGTGCTTCAAAATCAATTTGACAAGTTCAAGATGAAGGATGGTGAAGGAGTCGCTGAGATGTACTCTAGGCTTGCTCTCATCACAAATGAGATTGCCGGCTTAGGAAGTGAAGAGATGACCGACAAATTCATCATCAAGAAGATACTTAGAGCTTTGGATGGAAAATATGATACCGTCTGCACATTGATCCAAATGATGCCAAATTACAAAGATCTCAAGCCCACGGAAGTCATTGGAAGGATTGTTGCTCATGAAATGTCACTCAAGGACAAAGAGGAGCTGCACAACAAATCAAGTGGTGCTTACAAAGCCTCAACCGATGCTCCAACAACTCCAAGTGACAAGCTAGTCTCCAATGAAGAGATTAGCCTAATGGTGAAAAGGTTCAACAAGTTCTACAAGAACAAAGGAAAAGAAAGAAGCTCTAGCTCAAGACACTATGAGAGAAGATCATCAAGTCGTGACCGTAATTGCTACAATTGTGGAAAGCCTGGACACTACCCCAATGAGTGTACGGCTCCCTACAAGAAAAGAGACGAATCGCCAAGAGGAAGACATAGAAGAGATGAATCACCTCATAAGGAGAGAAGGAGTAGAGATGATCGTTATGAACAAAGACACTCTCGAAGAAGCAAGGATTCGGAGAGGAAGGACAAGTCATCCAAGAGCTACACAATAAGAAGACATCAAGCTCATGTTGGTGAATGGGTTTCCGGCTCCGACTCCGACAAACACTCCGAGAGAAGTTATCACTCCAACTCCGACTATAGTCAAGATGAAGGTGTTGCTGGACTTGCACTTGTGTCATCCAACTCCTATGATCTATTTGACTCACCAAATGAAGGAATTGGAAGATGCTTCATGGCAAAAGGCCCCAAGGTATCACACCCCGAGTATCTTGATTTCAATAGTGACGAAGATGATTTGCTTGATGATGATGATTTACTTGTTGATAAAGCTAGTGATGTGAGCCATAATGAAAATGCTAGTAATTATGATAGTCAAGAGGAAACGAGTGACAATGCTATGAAGGAGATTGAGCGTCTAACTAAAGAACTAAATGCTCTGAAGTTAGCTCATGAAACAACTCAAGAGGATCATAGAGAACTTCTAAGAACTCATGAGAAGCTACGCTTCGAGAAGCTAAATTTAGAGCAAGAGCATGAGTTTCTTAAAGCTATCAATGACGATCTTCGAAAGAAGAGTTCTTCATATCTTGCCAAACGTTTACTCTTGTCTACCTTTATGCCACAAGTTAAACCTAAGCAAACTAGCAACAAAGGTAAAAAGGGTTCTACCTCTAGTAGTAACAATAACAATGCTAAATCCAATGTTGTTGATTCTAGTAGTTCTATTGATTCCACTAATGATTCTCTTAGCCAAGTTACACTTGAGCAAGAAAATATGCTATTGAAAGGAATTATAGAAAAAGGTGTCTACAAGAGTCTTGCCAGGAGTAAGCAATTTGAGGAAATTGTACGCAAGCAAGGAAGGCACCGGAAGAACCAAGGTGTTGGTTTTGAACGAAAGTTCAATGCCAATGGAGTTGAGTGGGAAGAAGATCAATATCCCAAGATGAAGTTTGTTCCTCAACAAGAGAAGTATGATCCTACTTCCTTCAAGGGAACACAAGCTCAAGAAGATCTTCCACCACAAGACCACAAGCTAAAAGGCAAGGACAAGCTTCAAGAAGAGATTGATGTATTTGAAGAAGCTCCTCAAGCCATGGTCAAGTGGGTTCCCAAGACTTCATCGAGTTCTACTTCATCAAGTGCTACTACAACTCCAAGGATTCCCATCAAGTTGATGTGGGTCCAAAAGAAGAAGAACTAGAGAGTTCTTGAGGGTGACTCCGCCAACAAGCTTCACTCATATACTTTATGGCAAGAACTTGTGCAACCAACTTTCACATTTTGCACTAGTTCATGGAGTCACAAACCCTCTTGTTGGTAAGGCAAGGGACAAGGAATTCAACGAAATCATGGACATCATCATATGTGTATTTCACTCTATGTCTATGGATATCCTTGTGTGGGACTAACCCATGTAGGTATTGAAAGCACACAACTCCAAAGGATTGCTCCCAACTCTTGATGGTCTACATCAACATTGAGCATCCACATCTTCAACATCTACATGAAGTCATCATCGACAAAACCCAAGGTTAGTTCATTCCTCTTAGGGGGGATATCACATCTAGGGGGAGCTTTGCTCTAAACAATTGAGCTAAAGCAACTCTAATGGTGTGAACACATCAATGCTTTATGTAAAAGTGGCAACCCCACTTGTGCTTAAACGATGAGTATGACCTATGATCAAATCGCCATTGCTTGATAGATGCTAGAATTGGTTGTGCATGTTTGACACATATTTCATTTGCTATCTTATTGTGTGAGCATGTTGGTTTGCATGTTTTCATCATTCGAGGACATCCATCTGTTGTTTTGATTGTCTTGGTTTTTCTGGCCAAGTGGATGTACAAGAATGCCTAAGTACCTTCTCTAGCTATCTATGCTTTCTAGTCTCAAATTCTATTCTTGCTGCATCACAAAAATTGAACAAGTCATTTTCGGACCCTTCGGGTGAGGAGCACTCGGAGCCACCGATCTGAAAGAGCTGAACCTCCAAAACCTTCTATCTGATTTTGGCCGAACCAATTCACTCAAACTCGGTCCAAACGAAATCACTTAGATTGATCTAGGTTTTCCATCTCGGTGCTACCGAGTTGAACCATTTTGGAGCCACCGATGTGCTGACCTGCATGCAGTTACACATATCGGTGCCACCGAGTTGTCCAACTCGGTGCTACCGACAGCGTACGGGTATGTATATCGCGCAGACCGAACGGTTGAAATTTCTCGACCCCACTCGTTCCCGCACCCCGTTGCTGCCGTCGCCCTCGTCTTCGGACTTCGCCGTCGTCTCCAGCGCACCCTCGCCACCGGATTCCGTCGCCGTCAACGGCAATCTTCACCGCCGTTGCCGCCGTAGAGAGTCTCCACCGAGTTAGGGTGAGATTCGATCCCTCTCGTGCTCCCATTTCCAATTCAATGCACGATTGGACTGCCTGAATTCATGCCACGGATTGAGAACTCCTGTTACACTATAAACTCCGTAGATTAGATGCGAGTAAAAATTTTAGGTTTAAGTTTCCGCCGAATGCATCTCGGACCGACCAATTCGAAATTTTTGGTCCCACCGATTTGGCCTCTGGTCATAGCACTAGTACGTCTCGGTGCCACCGAGTTGTAAGTATCGGTGAGACCAAAAGTAAAGTCTCAGTGAAACCCTAGCATCCCGGAGCCACCGAAACCCATCTCGGTCTGACCAGAATGGCGTGTAAGGTTTCTGTAGAGTGCTTCGGTGTCATCGAGATGATCAACTCGGTCCATCCGAAATGCATCCTGTGAAAACTTGAAACTAAGAGTTGAGCTCAAATTTTATGAAAAACCTCTGCTTTTTGTGATGACTCATCTACTCTGCCCATACCCATCTATTCACAGGGTCAGCTCAGCAAGATGTTAGATTCCAGCGATAGCCAGAACAGGTCTGAGCAGCATGCAGATCTAAGTGAAGGGTCAAACCCTGCTGAGAGTTTCTATGAGGGAGAGAGGAGCTCTCCATATCTTCCTAAGGCAGCCACTAGAACAATGAAGAAGAAAACCTCGGACAGTGAGGATGAAGATTTTGTTGCTAGTGAAGCAGCAATCAAGAAAAAGAGAGTCGTGCTTGCTAAGGAGTACAGCACCAAACCATCAACTGCCAAAGAGAGGACTGCTATGAGGAAAGTTCCAAAGCAGACTATGCAATTCACCCTTGAAGAGCCTAGTGACACAGAACCAGCTGCAGGTGGAAAGAAGAAGAGAGCTAGGAAGACTACAGCTCAAGTGCTTGGAAGGCCCTCCATGAGGACTGATGAGGAGGAGGAGGAACCTACTGATGATGCACCTCCAGCCAAATCTCAAAAGCTTATGTCTGATGCAATCAAGACTGCTGCCCCCAAGTCCAAGCCAAAGGTGTCAGCACCAAAGAGATCCACCAGGAACATATCAGCTGCTGAGAAGAACAAGGCCCCAGTGCCTGAGGCAAATGTTGACGAAGAGCCGCTAGTGCTCAGGAAATTGAAGCCAAAGATACCAGACCATGATGATGCACACCCAGTTGCGGAGAACATGATGCTGAGGAAAGATAAAGGACTGCGTCAGTGGAGACAGGCAGATCCTTATGCTACAAGGAGGAAGACAGCGTGTGACTATCGCTTTCACACTCGTGAACAACAAGATTTCTATGAGACTGTATTGCTTGACAAGAAGCCCATTGTTAGCGACATGAGATGGGTAGATTGGGAATACATCGATGAGAATGAAGATTATTTCCCCCATGTCCACGAGAGCTTCAGGATTACAGGTGTTGATGACTTTGGCGGACAGAAGTTGACCAAGTGGAATGATGAAATGGTCATGCAATTCTACTCTACTGGTCAGTTCTATCCAGATGGCCGAAGTGTGTGGATGACTGAGGGTATCAGATACCAGTCAACCATCTCTGAGTGGGCAAGTCTTCTTGGTGCTCCCAAGGAAGAGGACGATGACATTGATATCTATGCTAAGCTCAAGATGGATCACAACTCCATGGCCAACATGTACACTGCAATTCCTCAGAAGGACATTGAGACTCATAAGCTTGGATCAGTGAAGCATCTGCTCCCAGGACTGGCCACCACGAACACCATCTTGCGGTACACCTTGTTACCCAAGTCAGGAGATGACAAAATGATTCGAGGCCACTCCATCAACTTGCTGCATTTGTTTGACACTCCTCAGAAATTTAAGGTGATGAGTTTGATTGTGGAAACTATCAAGAGGACTGCAGCTGATCAGAAGAGATCGTGCGGATATGCTCCACATATTCAGATGTTGATAAACTCCAAGGTTGGAACCAGCACATACCTTCTTGATCGAAAGCATTTGCCTTTGCGTCCAGAGTTTGAAGACAATGTGATTGTGATGGATCCTTCGCATCCCACTTCTGCACAAGCTCAGGAGAAGATCCGCAAAGCCAAAGAAGCAAAAGCAGCTCAGGAGGCAACAGCTCCCAATGCTCCAATTGCAAATCTTAAGTCTAAGTCTGACCAAATGACGTATCTGCTTGAAGCCACCCTGAGGATTGAGCAAAGTCTGGCCAACCTCACCCAGCACCAGGCTAGCTTAGAGCGGATAATAGAGACAAAATTTCATGATCTAGATGTCAAGGTCACAGAGATCCAGACTACCGTGGAGCAGCTGCAGAGTGATGTTGATGCTGTCAAGACAGCCCCGTCAGATGACAGTGGAGATGACAGACCTACCACAGAGTGTTTTCAGACAGTGCCTAGGGCAGCCAGGTCTGCTGCAGTGCTAGTTGTGGATCCGAGGACCACAGTCTCTGCACCTGCTGCTGCTGCCACAGTGCCACCACCGGTATCCACTCCACCAGCCCAGCAAACTTCTGGAGAAGCCTTCGCGGACGCTCTTCTCTCAATGCCATCTACGCACACCGGAGCTGCCAGCAGGATATCGCCTTCAGGACCTTCGGAGGACCGTGCTTAGAGTGCCGATTAGTCCTATACCTATTCGATCTTTTTGGTACTTGTTGCCAAAGGGGGAGAATTTGTATAGATCATAGGCTTCGAGAGAGAGTGCTCTTGTTTTGCTCGTTGTTTTGTTTCTCTCGAGTTCTTTTGCCACAATTTGCTTGTAGCTACTCTGTTTCTATGTGTGTGTTTGATACTATGCTTTGTTATGATTGTGAGCTACTGCTTGTGATTGGTCATACTATGCTTATTGTGATGATCTATGCTTATCTTTATCATTATCTTGTATGATCACTTACTCGTGTTGGTGATGCGTGCTTTTTATTCCTCTCATATCATTTTGCGCGCTCCACCAAGTTGTATGTGACATGGAAGAGTGACCCATGAGCCTAATTGATTGTGCATTTGCATTCAAATGCAAATTTTTAATAATGCACAAATTTAGGGGGAGCTCTTGCTTATCACATACTTCTCAAAGCGATGACGTATTCCATTCTTTTAATCTATTGTCGAAGCTTTGATCTATATGTTGTCATCAATTACCAAAAAGTAGGAGATTGAAAGAACATTTGCTCCCTTGGTGGTTTTTGTAATTCATAACAACATATATCTCATTGAACTAATGTCCATTCAAGTTAAAGATTTCAGGATGTTCAATGATTGGCATGGCATGGACTAGAGACGTGGACCCCTCAAAATGCTAAGGACAAGGATTGGCAAAAGATCAAGACTCTACATTTTTGGTTTAGTGATCCAAGATCACATTGAGTCCATAGGAAAGCCAATACTATTAAAAGGGGATGAGGTGTTGCTTAATGGTCTTTTTGCTCAAGTGCTTAGTGACAGTACTCCTAAACCCTCAACCACTCTCTCTACCCAAATATGTCCAAAACCTACATTCCAACTCGGCCCCACCGAAATTTCCTATCCGGAGCCACCGAGTTCACCGAGACTTAGCCACTGCCAAAACCCTAACAAATCGGATCCACCGAAATAGATCTCGGTCCCACCGAGATGGCCTTGCCAACTCTCTATAATTGTTTGCACCTACTTTGGTCTCACCGAGTTTTGCAAATCGGTCTCACCGAGATGGCTTGCCAACTCTCTGTTGCCTTATTGCTTCACTTCGGTCCTACCGAGTTGATGCAATCGGTGCCACCGAGATGAGGTTTGCCCTAGCCATTGCACTTCGGTCCATCCGAGTTGTTCGTATCGGTCCCACCGAGATTCCTAAAGTTCATATCTTTTACACAGTTCGGTGCTACCGAGATTATGGTTTTGGTGCCACCGAGTTGGGTCAAAAGTGTGTAACGGTTGGATTTCGTGTGGAGGCTATATATACCCCTCCACCACCTCCTTCTCAGCAAGGAGAGCCATCAGAACGTGCCTACTATTCCACCATACATTTTCTGAGAGAGAACCACCTATCATGTGTTGAGATCAAGCTATTCCATTCCTACCATTTGAAACTTGATCTCTAGCCTTTCCCAAGTTGCTTTCCACTCAAATCCTTCTTCCACCATAGCCAAATCTGTGAGGAGTTGTTTGAGTGCTGGAAGACTATCATTTGAAGCACAAGAGCAAGGAGTTCATCAACAACACACCATCTATTACCTTTTGGAGAGTGGTGTCTCCTAGATTGGTTAGGTGTCACTTGGGAGCCTCCGACATGATGTGGAGTTGAACCAAGGAGTTTGAAAGGGCAAGGAGATCGCCTACTTCGTGAAGATCTACCCCGAGTGAGGCTAGTCCTTCGTGGACGTAAGCCATGGTGGACTAGACAAGGTTGCTTCTTCATGGACCCTTCGTGGGTGGAGCCCTCCGTGGACTCGCGCAGCCGTTGCCCTTCGTGGGTTGAAGTCTCCATCAACGTGGACGTACGATAGCACCACCTATCGGAACCACGCCAAAACCACCATGTCTTCATTGCGTTTGAAATCTCCGATCCCCTCCTTTACTTACATATGCAATTGTTTACTTTCCGCTACTATACTCTTAGAACTGCATGTGTAGGGTGATGCTTGACTTGTATTATTGCTAAAATCTGCCTACAACTAAAATTGGGAAAAGGTTAGGTTTTATTTGGTCAAGTAGTCTAATCACCCCCCCCCTCTAGACATACTTTCGATCCTACACCACCAGAGACCCCGAAGAACTTCACGAAAAGTGTGGCAGCTCCGTCGTTCCTAAATTGGAGAAGCTGCCCCTGCCTTAGACCACGTGAGCGGGCGAACAACTTCCACCCCCGCGTCAGGAATAGAGAGCCGGTGGAGGAGAACTCGGCCACCACCCAGGAGGGGCCGTTGCAGTAGCCATCCACCTGTAGCCATAGGCCCGAGGGCCTGCTATTCTCCATCACCCTCGCAAAGGGGTCCGGGAGCCGGAGCCAATTGCGGAGCCGGCGATGCAGCCCCACGACAAACTCGTGCGCTGCCACAGCCGTGTGCGACTCGTGCGCCGCCACCGCCATGCGGGCTTCCACCTGAGGGGGAAGAGCAGCCGCCCTGTCACGTCCGCCACGCCCGCCTCGTCCACGAGTACCACGCCCCCGCGGCCGGGGGGTGGCTCTGCTGTGGGCGCTAGGGCTGGCGTTCATGACAACCACCGAGGAACGCGTCCGGCCCCGAGAGGGGACCCTCGAGGCGGAAGCAAATGTGCGGGCCTGACCTCCACCCCTCGCCATCGCAGCGGTAGACCTCGAGGAAAGCAAGGATGAATGAAAGGTTGGAGGAGGAGAATGGCAAAGGCAGAAGATGGGTGGGGAAGATTGCCACTAACCCCGCCCTCTTTTATAGCGCTCTAGAGGGATTGCTCTCCCTGCCGTCTCGCCTCCCTTAATGGTATAAACTGAGGAAGGGGATGCGAGAAGTCAGGCGAAATGAGAAGCGCCCTCCACATTTTTCCTTTTTATGGGGAAGGCGCGAGGGCTGGCTCTTTTCCGTCCTACGTGGCTGCGCTTTTCACGCACACCACCTCCCTCCGCCGTTCTGCTCCACCTTTCCCACACCCGCATTTTATGTGCATCATGGGCAGGTGTGGTAAAAGAGAAGATTATGACAGTTATCCTCTGCCACGCGCCGCCTGTGCACTGTTTGCGCCTAGCCCCACGACGCCTCGCATGCGCGCGTGGCCCAGGCCCAGGGGCTCCTGTCGGTGTACTAAGACATGGGTGCCCTCGTACCCAGACTTGTGCACAGGCAATTGTAGCATCCCTTCCGGCAAGGGCTTGACAAAGGATAACTACGACTCAAGACTCAACACCAAGGCCGTGAAGAAGACCTCAAGGCAGGTCATCGAGAAGTACTATTCTAGCCAGCAAGCTTCGCCCTGGCAAGGTGAAGACCAAGGCTATGGTTGCCGGCAAGCTCCCTTGCCGGCAAGCAAGGCCCAGCAAGCTTCGTGCCAGCAGGCTTGTTCTGTCCCATTACCGCTCCACCTCACCATCGACCAGATAAGCTCGTGGGCTAGGTGTCGAGCGGGCAGGCAGTCAACATAGCCGGCCAAGGCACGTGTCAGCACGCCACGCCAAGATTAACTTTAATGACACCCGTCCCTGGGACGTGTCGAGATTATAGGAGGGCTCTAGGACTGGTGGTACAGATCTTTTGCCCAAGGCCTCGCCTCCCCGACGTAGCACCTAACGATGCATTAAATGTGTTTCTCTTACCCCGTTGGAAGATAGACGTGATGACGATGCAAGTCACTGATCATACTCTGTAATGACCGTATTAGCCATTGTGGTAACCCCTTGGTCTATAAAGGGAGGCCCACGGCTACAGGTAGAACGGTCGACACCCAGCTCAATTACACGCCGTAGCTGCATTTTCTCGTGCACCTTGCCGGAAAACAGCGCTCCCTGTAATCAGAGTTCATACACGATCAAACACAGAGCAGGAGTAGGGTTTTACACTCATAGCGGCCCGAACCTGGATAAATCCCCCGCGTGTTCTTGCATCTATTGAAAATCTGCTCTTTGTCCCATGCATGTCCCCTGAGCCGAATCGCAAAGGGACCCGTTCAGTCTCATAGACAGTCGTTTCCCATGACACCGGGGGCTTGTGTTTTCTCCTGGTGTATATGATTACAATGGGTGATGAACCCTTGCCATGGAGCTGAGGGGAGGCTTATATAGAGTGCGCCTCGGCCTATCAATGCCACATTACAAGGGAGATGAATGAGCATAACTACGGCAGTTACTGGTAACGGAAGCTATAATTACACTTAACGCCCAACGTTAAGCTACCCGACTGTTATGGCTCCCACGTCGCCCGTACGCCTTCTCTTGTCTGAGTAACTCTGGTCCAGCCGACTGGTGGGAGACGCCCGAGTGCCATTGGTACATCCGAGTGGATAATTAGGAGTGCGCAGCCAAATGCGTCTGTGGTCCGGAGACCCACCAATGTTGGTGTGGGGCCCTAGTTGGGCCCTAGATGTCAGGTCTATGACCCTACCCTTAGTAGGTGACCCCATCATTAGCCCCCGAATCGGTTGAGGTTTCGCGCGACGAGTAGGATTAACTCTTGTTTTGGGCCGAGTGCCTTAGAGGCACTTGATATCTCCTTTTTATTGATCCGTTATTGGAACAAGAAAGGGTATCCTGCACATATTTCCCGAGAGGTGACCCTGGGTATCGAACCCACGAGAGGAAGACTCCCTTGAAGCAATGGTCTCTAGCAAGCTTTTGCCAAAGTGTCAAATCCAGCCTGTGACTGGATCAGCAAGCAAATTGTGATTCAAACACTTATAATAAAAAGAAGGTACGAGGATGAGGTCTTAATGCTTACAACCATGTATTGGTGTTGGGATCAAAAATGATATTAGTTTGTGCTCGGGAAGTCACCCATCAAGAGGTGCTTGCTTCGTATCGGAGTGGGGGATGTGTCCAAATAACATCTTGACCGGCACAAGTCCTGCATCAAGAATCAGTTGTCCTGCCGAAGGCCCTATCCGTCTCGCGGGGTTGCCCAAATAATTAAGAAAATAATATCAGACAAAAGCATTGGGCGTTTAATGACTACACCTCATGAATCCCCAAGTTATGATCCATGTTACCCTACTAAACCTTATTGTCACCGGTGTTCGGTATAACACTTCACGGTCCCCTTGCTCCTAGCCTCACCGGTGCTCAATCTCCATGATCCTGGGTACCTGCAGGGATGAAGATCGCGGACAAGACAAGAGATACTTCACGAAACAATTTTATTTCACACATACGAGATGTTATGTCAAAGGCTTCCATTGATCCCTTCACCAAATACATGGGGTTGCAAGGCTCATGCCTCACCCCATACCTTACCGAACTACTCACACATGGAGATCAGATTGCAAGAAGAAAACATTGAAGAACACATCTTGGGATTGATTGAGTGCAATATGTCTTACAATGGATGCCTTGTGCGATGCACAATTACAAGTATGAACTAGATGAGAGAGCACTATGGTTTGTGGAGATGGCTATGGGATGAAAATGGCAGCGGCTAGGGTTTGTGGATGAAGAGGTTCTGGCTGTGCTCGACGCTCCCTCCAAGCTGCTCTGTTGACATTTCGATGGGGTCCCCTTTATAAAAGTTGTTCTGGTGGACGACATGCCTCGGTTTCCATGCCAAACGACCGCTCATGCGAGCGCGTGCAGTCGCATGGAACATCGTCTTTGACACTGGTTGCCTTCTGGCGCCTCCTGGTGACTTATTTCTTCTCCATTTTCCTTCCTTTCCTTTCTCCCACGTGATTTCTTCCCTTTTTAGCCCATTTCCTATGGAAAAATATCAAAGAGAGGATTTGTGAAATCCTATGCATTCATTAGTCATAAGTGGCAATATTGGAGTGAATATCTCTCTTTTAATGAAATATCTTGGTTGAAACAAGGTTGAAATGAGTGTAAAAATATCACTCATCAACTCCCCCAAGCTTAAACTTGATCGTCCTCAAGCAACATAGAGAGAAATCTGAAGCATAAGGAACTCAGTTGTTTAAACCAAAATAATGAGAAGGTTTTGGTTCACTTACGATCGGTATGCCTAGATAGCCCTCCGCTTCTTGACCTGAAAACTTATCATAGATATAGCGGTGGCATGGTTATAGTGCAAGTGTTAGTGAAGCAAAGATAATCAACACAAAGTATCTGATCTACTAGATAAACAACTTTGCAACACTTCATTTCATTTAATCTAGACAACACTTGCTTGCCGGGAATGAACGGAAGAGTTTCTTTAGATAGAGCCAAGAAAACATAAGTTAGTGAGTAGAAAGCATGTAGTAAAATATGATGCTCAAGTGCTCATAAGCACACCCATAATTGTCTCCTCCTCTAGGCTCTTAAACACTTTGTTTCAATCATTGTTTGCTGGAACTTTGATTGTCACGTGAAGGAGATTATGCCAAATAAGTGATCATGCATAGGTTTTTGATGTGGCTTAATGTTTGGGAACTATGGACCTTTAGCAATAATGTTTCTTTCGAGCTCTTTTGATCAGTCCCCTTTATTTACCACATACACACCCACTCAAGAGAAAGCCGAATAATATTCGTTTGTAGTGTTGCCACTACATACAGTAACAAACTCATAGCCAAAATCCGAGCTGTTGCTCTTGGCAGATCGTTCATTGGCCAGCGGAGTCCTCAGCATAACATCAAGAAGGGTGACGAAGCCACATTTACACATGTAAATGCGTATATAGTAGCAAAGGCCATGGCACCAGCCGGAGGCTGTAACACCATGTTGAGATATACAACACATATTTTTGGCATAATCTCACCCAACTTTCAACTAAGTTCCTCTAGACAATTTAATCCACAAGTGCTATCAAGTCTATTAAAATTAACAACATGGGGTTGAGCATGTTAAACATCACTTCCACTACAATTTCTCAACTCCCAAGTCTTGAGAAACTTTCTCTTGTGCAAAGTTATACTTGGTTAATAAAATTTCATTCAAAAACTGTCCCACGGCAAGTCTTAGTTGTCTAAACTAAAGAAAACAAAGGCTACAAAATTATTTCAGCTACTAGAGCAAAACCTTTGTATCAACTATCAAGACTTACTCCCATCTACACATATCACACATACAACTACTGCATCTACTCTAAGTATCCAAGTGCAAAAGACTGGGGTCATAGGACATACCTTCACGGTTGCGAATTAACACACTTCTCTTCCTTACTCTTGCATTCCTCGTTGTCCTGGCATAGATCAACTCCTCTAAAAACAAAATGCAAACAAACTCCAAGGGGCTAAATAAAGAACAAGGGCAAAGCGAAGCTTATTCTATTTTTTTGGTTTTTGGGTTTTTGAAAACTAACTTGCAACCGAAAAATCACAAAGGCAAAAATAAAAAGCGAAAGCAAATAAAAAGCAAAGTGTTGGAACAAACCAACACGAGTGTTTTGAAGCTCCTCGAGCTTAAGTACAACCTCATTACAACTTATTCAAATACCGCCACATCTTGATGTAGAAGTGGTGATAACCTCCCCCAAGCTTAGAATCTTGCAAGCCCAAACCGGCGAGTTCATTGCGGCGGTTGGTTAGGAGCCCACTCCTGCCTCCAGTTGGAGAAGTCCATGTTCATGTTGGCGGCCGTGCTTCTCAGGGATGATGCGAGGTTGCTCATATCATGGATAGAGCCCTGGAGGTTCTTGAGGTCCACATAGGTGGTGTAGTCTTGCTGGGGCTGCTCCTCCTCTTCGTCGGTGGCGAGTTCTTCTTCATCTACTTGTTCAGGTTCTTGCCCTTCTTGGTCAAAAGCTTCATCTCCTTCCTATGCAACATAATGCAATTGTCCATTCTCGATGGAGAAACGGTTAGGCATAGGTGTGGGTAACAAGTACGCCACTCCAGGAATTTTGATACAATGACGGCCATTACAAACTACTACCATACTAGTGCTAGTAAGAATACGAATGTTAACAAGGGTGTTACCGACAATGGGGTGGAGATGATTGTAGTTGAGGCCAAGGGAGTTGGCCAACATGGTGATCACTCCTCCACACATGATATCTCCTTGTGCATGATTTGCTTGATGCGCGAGGTGTAGCAAAAGTATTTCCCCTAGGTTGGGCAAATAACCGACATCCAGGTTTGCTGCTTTCCCGAGAACTAGCATGTACTCATCATTCAACTTAGAAACTTATCCTTGTGCCTGCAACAAATTAGTGATAACATAGTAGAAATAACGTATAGCAGGACTTTCAATGCAACTGACTCTTTGCTTAGAGCCAGGGTGACTCATCTGGTGAAAGGATTGCCTTGGGTGCGGGTCAGTGAAATCATAAACATATCTAATATCATCATCATTGTTGTGGAAGCATAGTTACACCACTCAACAAAAGTGATATTAAAGTCTTGGTCAGGGAGACAGAAAGTGATCCTCTCCTCCTCATATGCATTTGGCATTAAACCAACATTGTGCGAGAGAGTACTAAGAAACTCAAGCGTCAATCGTTCATAAGTCTCACAACCCTGATAAACAAAATGATGCAACCTGGCATTATGACAAAGCAAATTAAAATCATGAGTGATACCTAGCTTGGCGACAGTATTGGCACAAGCCCACTTGGTTGCTTTGATCTTCCTTGTGGTGAGCTTCTGGAACTTCTTCCTTGCTCCACGGTCGGTGAAGACGATCCCTTGAGTTAAAACTTGTTGCAGTTGTGAGGTGGATGAAATCGAACCACTGCGTACGCGAGAAGACCTCCGTGTAAACATCTATAAAACAATTTTTCAGTCCAATACAATGAAACAATAATGATCCATGTAAAACTCAAGTTCGAATCAAAAATATGCATATCCTAAACATTGCAATGCTAGGCATGTAGAACATGGATTCATGAAAAAAAATTGGGGATCGGAGAAGAAACGTACCGTAGATCGATCACATGGAAGGATTCGAACTGAAAACGAACGAGTAGAGAGATCGGGCGAAGTTTTGCTAGGGTTTGGAGTGGTTTGGAGGAAGAAGAAGAAGAAGAAGAAAAGAGAGAGAGAGATGGGGGCGAAATACCTCCTTCCTCGGGCTTATTGGAGCCGCCAGCGCGTGAAACGACCCCTCATATGGGTGCGAGCACCCGTATAGAATGCCGTCTTCAACCCGGTTTAACTCACCTTTGCCTGCGTGTAGATGAAACGACCGCTAAAACGGACGCTTGCGTTCCTTTTGAACGCCGTCTTTCATTCCATACTTTATGTGCTTCTGGTTGAAGATGTCAAACGACCACTCGAACGGGCGCATGCGCCCGTTTGGAACGCCGTCAAACGATCTGGATTTTTCTTCGTTTTCTGCAAAAGAATCAAACGACCGCTCAAACGGGCGCTCGTGCCCATTTGAAACACCGTCTTTTCTCCAGCTGCCCCTGTTAGTTTTGTGCTAGAACCTCCGGCAGGTCATGCGACCACTCATACGACCGCCTACGGTCGTTTTGAACGGCGTCTTTTGATCTGTTTCTTTTGAAACTTTTCATGTTCTTTGCTCTCATGTGGGGTTAGTTCCAAGACAATACATAGACATATTTCCAAGCATTCAAACATCAATATAAATCATCTTGCACAAGGCTAGTCCTTCATTAGAACAACTCTTCCAAACTCACTTTTTCATATGGAACTTCAATCACTCTTTTTATTAAAAACAAAAAAATAAAAACTTACTTGTCTACTTTATTCGCGTGGGTCGCCTCCCACAAAGCGCTTATTTTTGGTTGGATAGCTCGACCGTAGAGGTGATCAAGGTGGTCCTAGAACACCAAGACCATAGCTTCTGGCATTCAAAATGATGCCATCTCCTGTGTAGGTCTTCAATTTCATTTTCCTGGGGAAATGCCTTATAAAGGGATATTTAGATGGTAAATCAAAACGAACATTTCCCTCAAACACATTTATCACAGCTTTGATAGTCCTTAGAAAAGGTCTACCAAGAATTATAGGAGCAATTAGATCTTCAGTCATATCTACTATAACAAGATCAATCATGGTAGGGCAATCATTTATTTGAACTATAACTCCATGCTTAATGCCTACTGCTTGAGTAAAAGTAGAGTTAGTTATATTCAATATAATCTCAGTATTAGCATAAGGACCAAGATTGAGACTATCATAAACAGATTTGGGGATAGTGGAAACACTTGGCCCTAGATCACATAAAGCACTGAACTTATTAAGTCCTATCTCAATCTCTATAGTAGGTTCAAAAGTATGTTCTTGCTTAGCTGGTAACTTACTGAATAACTTTTTTCTTTCATCATCAAGTTCACGTACCTTGGCTGCAACTTGTTCAACAAAGACATTATATGCGTCATCGTTAGTTACCTCCGGTAGTGGATACTTCATGGATATCATCTTGACAAAATCTGCAACGGTATAATTGTACTCTGGCACATGACTTGTGTCAAGTACCTCAGCTTTCTCTTCGTTGCTTCTCACCATTTTAACTTCTTCAACCGGGTTAGGCTCCGGTTTACCTGCAAACTTGGCCAAAATCAAGGTTTGGCTCTCTGTTATCTTTGCCACTTGTGCCTCCATATTCTTTGATCTGGCTTCAAGTATCTGCACATCACTCGTTAGTCCAACAACCTTACCGGTCAATTGACCAAGTAAGTTATCATAATTCTTCAAGATATTCTTGAAGTTTTCATTCTGCTCAGTCTGGCTAGCAATAAAACTTTTAAGAGTTTCTTCAAGAGTATTTCTATTTGCTACCATTCGCTCCGTTAAAATTATTGGATGCTCCTCCATTATTAGGATAAGGAAGTTTAGGAGCATAACCATTACTTTTCCAATTGGGATTATAGCTATTACGAGCAATAAAATTCACATCACTAGTATCTTCATTAGTGATGGCATTGACATTTACCTCTTCTTTACCTTTCATCAAGGAGATAAGTTCTTCTAGCTTGGTTGTCAACTCTGAGCTATTTTCTTATATGACATTCACCTTCTTGGTGGTGCTTCTCTCAACATGCCATTGGGCATGATTCTCTTGCATATCATCTAGTATCCTCTTGACATCTTCTATGGGCTTTCCCATGATTGTTCCTCCTGCAGCTGTATCAAGCATAGTTTTTACATGTGATTCAAGCCATTATAAAACATATGAAGGATTAACCACTCCTCCATTCCATGATTGGGGCAGTTTCTTATAGCTTCTTTCATTCTATCCCATGCAATCGCAAGTGGATCACGTTCCTCTTGCTTGAAACCTGTAATCTGAGAACGTAATTGCATATTTTTTTGCAGGTGGACAAAACTTAGATAAAAATTTACTGCAACAAGCAGCCCAAGAAGTAATACTGCCTTTAGGCAAAACTAAAACCATTCCTTAGCTTTTCCTCTCAAAGAGAAACGAAATAAGCGAAGTTTAAGAGCATCTGGGTCATAATCCTTTATGCATGTCATGTTGCACAATTTAGTAAAATTATGTAAATGCATACCTTCATCTTCAGAAGCAGAGCCTCCAAATTGGTCCTGTTGAACCATGGAAACTAGGTTCGGTTTGATCTCATATTCTGCAGCTACAACATCGGGTTGTGCTATTGGTTCATGCATGAAATTGTTGCTAGGAGTAGCAAAACTCCCAAGATTACAAGCCATAGTAAATTTTTGGTAGTTTCAATTAAAAGACTTGCAACAAAATAAAACTTAAACTAAAAACTGAAAAAGTAAAAACAAAACTGAAAATTAACTTTAACAAAAACTCTAAACACAAAGACTAGGAATACTAAACTCCTCCCCGGCAACGTCGCCAGAAAAAGGGCTTGATATGTCCTTTTTATTGATATGGTATTGGAACAAGAAAGGGTATCCCGCACCTATTTCCCCAGAGCTGACCCTGGGTATCGAACCCACAAGAGGAAGACTCCCATGAAGCAATGGTCTCTAGCAAGCTTTTGCCAAAGTGTCAAATCCAGCTTTTGACCGGATCAGCAAGCAAATTGTGATTCAAACACTTATAATAAAAACAAGGTACGGGGATGAGGTCTTAATGCTTACAACCATGTATTGGTGTTGGGATCAAAAATGATATTAGTTTGTGCTCGGGAAGTCACCCATCAAGAGGTGCTTGCTTCGTATCAGAGTGGGGGGTGTCCAAATAACATCTTGACCGGCACTAGTCCTGCATCAAGAATCAGTTGTCCTACCGAAGGCCCTATCCGTCTTGCGGGGTTTCCCCGATAATTAAGATAATAATATCAGACAAAAGCATTGGGCATTTAATGACTACACCTCATGAATCCCCAAGGTTATGATCCATGTTACCCTACTAAACCTTAGTGTCACCGGTGTTCGGTATAACACTTCACGGTCCCCTTGCTCATAGCCTCACCGGTGCTCAATCTCCATGATCCTGGGTACCTACAGGGATGAAGATCATGGACAATATAGGAGACACTTCACGAAACAATTTTATTTCACACATACAAGACGTTATGTCAAAGGCTTCCATTGATCCCTTCACCAAATACCTGGGGTTGCAAGGCTCATGCCTCACCCCATACCATACCGAACTACTCACACATGGAGATCAGATCGCGAGAAGAAAACATTGAAGAACACATCTTGGGATTGATTGATTGCAATATGTCTTACAATGGATGCCTTGTGCGATGCACGATTACAAGTATGAACTAGAGGAGAGAGCACTATGGTGGTGGAGATGGCTATGGAGATGAAAATGGCGGCGGCTAGGGTTTGTGGATGAAGATGATGATGAAGAGGTTCTGGCTGTGCTCAACGCTCCCTCCACGTTGCTCTATTGACATTTCGACGGGGTCCCCTTTATAAAAGTTGTTCAGGTGGATGACCTGCCTCGGTATCCATGCCAAACGACCGCTCATGCGAGCATGTGCGGTCACATGGAATGCCATCTTTGACACTGGTTGCCTTCTGGCGCCTCCTGGTGACTTATTTCTTCTCCATTTTCCTTCCTTTCCTTTCTCCCACGTGATTTCTTCCCTTTTTAGCCCATTTCCTGTGGAAAAATATCAAAGAGAGGATTTGTGGCATCCTATGCATTCATTAGTCATAAGTGGCAATATCGGAGTGAATATCTCTCTTTTAATGAAATATCTTGGTTTAAACAAGGTTGAAATGAGTGTAAAAGTATCGCTCATCAGCACTCTAGGTCCGTCGTCAAGTGTTAACCTGTCGTTGCCTGAACGAGACCACAGCGGATTATGGACTAAAAGGATTTCTGACTGATCAGATCATGGTGACTGTTGGGTAAAATTTGGTGGCATTCGTGTGTCTCTCGGGAGAGATAGACTAGAGGTCCGACTGAGGACATGCCATGTAACTCGAGTGATGACGCCGGCGCGCGGTCTGATTCTCCGGAGAGATGCCACTCATTATTCCGGGGGAACGCCAGCGCGGGCCATCTTCGAGTCCAAATTCATGAGACTCGCGCCTTGGAGCCTAGAAGAATGGCCAAGCCAACCCGTAGAGGGGCGTCGAGCTCATCCCGTTA
This sequence comes from Elymus sibiricus, assembly GCA_039707655.1. Classification (NCBI taxonomy): domain Eukaryota; kingdom Viridiplantae; phylum Streptophyta; class Magnoliopsida; order Poales; family Poaceae; genus Elymus; species Elymus sibiricus. The sequence continues at coordinate 179,927,100 of CM077670.1, forward strand.
CAATCCTGAAGGTGACTTGAGTCGGGCGTTTTACATGTCCAGTGCACGGTGACCCTCGGAGGGTGGTCGGTCGGACCGACGAGTGTCCTTTAGGAAATGAACAGAGAGAAATCAATCGGATTGATTCATGACTGAAATTCTGGGATTCGAAATCGCGCGTGCGCGCGCGAAAGCGGTTACATCGTGGTTAGTGGGGGAAGTGGGGCACGACGCATTGATCTCCACCCCAAAAACCGCCACGTGCCCTGTTATTCCTGCGTGTGCGACCGCCGTGGATGCCGTCCGATCCAGGGACCTGCGGCTGTGAATCCGCGAAGTGATTTTACCCATGGTATAAAAATTCGGGTGGGCTACGGTAATTGCTCAGATCCCCTTTTCCCCTCATCTTCTCTGCTCCCCTTCTCCACCTGCTTCTTCACTTTGCGTGCCTAAGCACTCGAGACCATGGGGAAATAAACCATGGCCAAGTTAGGAAGGGCGAAGAAGGCGGGGAAGGGCACCTCGTCGAGCGCTGGCCTGCCGGCGGGCCGTATCCAGGGAGATTGGATCCCGTCGCGGGTGTCGGAGGGGCAGCTGCTAGAGCTGGAGGCCGAGGGGCTGATTCCGGCGGGAGGCTGGAGGCTGCCTGAGGCAGACGAGATGGAGCCCGTGCCACGCGGAGACGAGCGTGTCCTCCTCGTCACTCACGTCGAACGAGGTTTCTCAATGCCTCCACACCCCTTCTTCCGTGCCTTTTCGGATTTCTTCGGGGCGCAACTCCACCACCTCCCGCCGAATGTGGTAGTTTATTTGTCTTCATTTATCTCGCTGTGTGAGAGTTTCATCAGCTGCTATCCCCACTGGGGGTTGTTCAAGCATATTTTTACTTGTCGGTCGATAACCGTGAAGAAGGACTTGCCAGATGGGGTGAAGAACAACATGACCTAGCAGTGCGGCGGACTGGGTATTCAGCTTAGGGGGCACAGCGCCTTTCCTAAGATGAGTTTTCCCGACTCCGTCAAGGGCTGGCAAGACGGTTGGTTTTACTGCAGGGATGTCCCGAGTGCGGGGTCGCCGACTGGGCTTCCACCGTACTCGGCAGCGAGGGTCACTGCTCCGGCATCCCTCATAGTGGCCAAGGAGGAGAAGGTAGACATAGGGATCCTGGTGGATGCCTTGGTCGGGGTGGTGAGAGCTGGAGTGGACGGGATGGACCTCTTGGAGGCATTCCTCAGTCGACGGATCCAGCCGCTGCAGGACAGGGCGCACCCCATGTGGATGTATGAGGGGCCGAGTGACCCCACTCGAGTGCACCCCGAGGGTTTGTCAGAGAAGGCCGTCGAGGAGAAGATCAAGGCAATCACCTCCGCGCGTGACAATCCGCGCGGAGCTAGGAAAGTGCCTGCGTATGATCTGGAGCACCCGCCCGTTGATGTAAGTTTGCATCTCAGCCAAGTGATTTTTTGTAATGACCTCTCTATGCTTGATTCTGATCTTCGGTGCGATTTTCTTTCAGCAGAGCTTCCAGAAGATGATTTCGCAGATTCTGGGTGTCGACCATGCCCCGGAGGACGTGATGAGTGACACCGAGTGACAATATCGCGAGGACGCCGAAGAGGAGGGGAAGAAGACGACGACGATGATGAATCAGAGACCGAGGAGGGCGAAGAGGCGGAATCTTCTCCATCCGATGGAGGCCTCAAGGAGCCTTGCACCAAGGCCCACCATGATCCGAGTTCCCGTGCGGGTGGTGCTCAAGCGCCGAGTGCTTCAAGGTCGACCGCTGCGGCTCCCGTTACTCGCGGGTCAAAGCGCGGGCGAGCCGGGTCAGCGGAGCCGACCGAGAAGCAGCTCAAGCAGCCCAAGCTTACCACCACCAAACCTCGGAAGGCTGCTATGCCTAAGATCAAGATGGTGGTGCCAGTGGCTTCAACGTAAGTGCTGGAAACTGAGTTCCATTGTCATGTAAATCTATGCCGACTGACAGTCAAGTGACTTTGTGAATTCAGCAACGAGACGTCGACCACTTCTCCGGACCCAAACGCCCCTGAGAAGGGACAACCTGAGGCTGAAGCTATGGGCGCTGCCACCTCCAAAGGTACCGACTGGTCCGTTTGAGTTTTAATCCGAGTGTTTGTTTGACTCATGTGCTGGCTTCTGGACGATTGCAGCTCTAAGTGAAGTTATTCATCTTGACGATGATGACAAGGCCGACCCACCAACCTCAGAGGCCAGCGAGAAGACCCCGCCTGGAGGCGATATCATCATGCAAGAGGCCACTGGCAGCCGAGTGGATCGGGTTTCACCAGCGAAGTTCTTCACCAGGACTGCTTCTCTGGTGAAAGGCACTATAACGACAGCTCCCCTGCCTCCACCAGCACCGACTCCAAGCCCTGCTCCGGTCACCCTGTTCTCCCAGCAAAGGGTTCTTGAGGACCAAGTGGGGGCAAGCAAGGAAGCTCTGATCCAGGTCGAGGTGATGAACAGCCGATTGAAGGAGGCGTACGACGCCAGCGAGGCCTTGAAGACCAATGTTCGAGTAAGTGCCATAGTAAGTACTGTTTTTAGTTGAAGCTTCCTTCACTGGTTTGACCTTCGGGTCGACACGTAGTCAGTGCTCAGCCAGCTTCCTGGGAACACCCGGCATGTCAGATGGCTTCCATGCAGAGATGTCCCAGTTCTCACGGAGGAATTGGATGAGCTCGGCTTCCTATTTGCTGTCCAGTGTCGTGGAGATGTTGGTGGGCTGGGCGTTTGGGTCCTCCGGGTGAACATGAAATTGCTTCATCTCACCGGCCGACTGAAATGCAGATTCAGTCGCCAGCTTCTTCGACTTCAGCAGCTCACTCAAGCCAACCGCCTTCTTGTACTCGTCCAACTCTGCCATAGCCATCTGCTCGTCGGCTATCTTGGAACCCTGCTGGAGGCACTCTTCAGCCAACTTTCAGTTACCTGAGATGGTGATCACGCCATTTGGCCCTGGCATCTTAAGCTTAAGATACACGTAACATGGTTTGGCCATGAAACGTGCGTAGATTGGCCTACCTAGGATGGCAGGATAAGCGCTGCGGAAGTCCACCACCTCAAAGGTCAACTTTTCTTTCTTCAATTTTTTCCCGTCGCCGAACACGACTATCTGCCCGAGTGACTTTGCTTTATTTCTAGGGATTACCCCGTGGAATTGCATGTTGCTCTCGCTTAGTTGGGACATCGGAATTCCCATCGCCTTCAAAGTGTCGGCGTAGAGGATGTTTAGTCCGCTGCCACCATCCATGAGGACCTTGCGCAGTCGAACTCCACTGACAGCCAGATCAACTACCAGTGCTTGCTGCCCTGGGGTTGGTATGTGGGCTGGGTGATCCGACTGATCAAATGTGACTGGCGTCTGAGCCCAGTCGAGGTACTTGGTGATAGTCGGCATTGCCAGATTCACCTCTCGGTTTATGACCTTCAGTCGGCTCTTGCTCTCGACGTCAGCGAAAATCATCAGGATTTTCTCCACATGGGAGTAACTAGAAGCATGCTTCTTCCCCCCATCACTGTCGTCCTGGTCCTTCTCGTCAGAACCATCTTCTTTCATAGCTTGCTTCAACAGTCGGCACTCCCGAGTGGTGTGCTTCGACAATATCAGGTTGCCATCCTTGTCTTTCTTCGTGTGGATCTGGCACGGCTAATCAAGAATGTCATTATCCGAGTGATCCTTTTTCTTAGCAGTCCAAGCCTTTTTCTGTTTCAGTTGGCCCTTGCCTTTTCCCTGTATAGCCAGAGCCGTTGCTTCAGCGTTGTCAGCCGCTTCGGCCTTCCGCTTCTGCTTTTTATTGGAGTTGTTGCTCGACTGATAGGCATCACCAGCTCATCCTTTGCCACTCCTCAGCCGGTCTTCTTCTTCGCCGTTGGCGTACTGACTGGCTATCTCCATCAATCGGCTGAGAGTGGGAGTCTCTGTCCGGCTGAACTTCAAGATGAGCTCGCGGTACTTGATACCCGCCTTGAAGGCGCAAATGGCTTGGTGCTCAGTGGTATTCTCCACCGTGTTGTGCAGAGTGGTCTAATGCTGAATGTACTCTGGAGAGTTTTGTTGTTCTTCTACACATAGTGTTGCAGTTCTGACAAACCACCCGGCCGCTTGTACGTGCCCTCAAAATTCTTCACAAAGACTTGGGCCAGGTCATCCCAGCAGTAGATTCTACCAGCAGGAAGCTGGTTGAGCCATGCTCTCGCTGACCCTTCGAGCATCAAGGGCAAGTGCTTCATGGCCACATTGTCGTTGCCGCCGTCGATCTGCACGGCCACTCGGTAGTCTTCTAACCAAGTTTCTGGCTTGGACTCGCCAGTGAATTTGGTAATCCCAGTCGCCAGTCTGAAGTTGGCCGGAATGTCAGCAGCCCGAATGTACCGGTTGAAACACTCGGGTTCTGAAGAGGATGATCCACTCGGGCGATCTCTGTCTAGGCCTTCACGGTTGGCTCTGCTCCGGTCGACCAGGTTTTGAACGAGAATGGATATCGCATTGAACTGTGGGTCCCTGAGGTCACCCGGACGGCGCTGAGGGCTTGGCCTCCGATCATCTTCGTACGGCCGCCTGTTATCATAGGGCTGGCGCCCGTATGTGACATCCCGTAGAGGGGGCGTCCGAGTGCGGTGATAACCGTCGTGCCACCGGGGAGGAGTGACATGGTCATGTCTCCGGTCCCCGTACTGATCTCTGCGCCTTCCGGATATGATCGGGCTATGAGCCAACTGCACTGTCTCGGCGTGGACTGACACACTATGGATACGATCCCAAGACTGTGACACAGCCACGTTTTGCGATATGGTCGTTTTTAGTAGGGCGTGGATCTGCCGGATCCCTTCCCCAGCCGTTGAGCCAGAGGACTGGACGGAATCGGCGATTCGCGTTGCTGCTGCCAAGTTTTGCAGCGGGGTGTTGAGGACATGGAAATTCCGGAACTGATTACCCGGGAACAACCATCACTAGTGCCGACTGGAGCTTGGTTGCTGCTGATGGGCACGGTCATCGAATTCTTTCTGCAGCCGCTCGAGGCGGCCGCGCTCAGACAGAGTGGCCAAATGTGTCGACTCCATGGCCAGGGCCTCGGGAGTCGACCCCGTGATGGGGGTGCGCAGAACTTGATCGTTCCTCTGCCGAAGTTCCTCCCTCTGCTCCCAAGTGAGAGGCTGTGGAACATACTGCTCATGGCCAGGAGAGTGATCAGTTCCCAGGTTGTCGTTGTCGCGACCAAGAGAAGCGCCGTCGAGGTCGTCACGAGCGCCACCGAAGCCCAGAGGACTGTGTGGCACTCCCACGGCCATCACCACCTCCGCCGCGGACTCATTACTCTCGCACTCGGATTCGTCTGAGGCCTCTGCGTCCAGAGTAGCAAACAGATCGAGGACGGGCTCATCGGGCTCGAGCACCGACACCTGCGCGGCTGCGGCCTGAAGGGCCACAGCGTGTCTGACCCAGCGCTGAAGCCGCGAGCGCCCAGAGCGCTTGCGACGACGTCTGACTAGAAGAAGGGGTGCCGCCTGGTACGGGACCGATGGTTGACGGAGAAGGACTTCGTAGGATGAAGCGTGGAAGTGCGCTGCGCCTCGGATGGGCAGCGACTCCATGTCCAGCGGGGCTTCCTGGAGCCACGCCGAATTGTCGGCGATGAAGTTGAGAGCACCGAATCGGATCTCACCACCGATGATGATGATGATGATGATGATGAAAATTCCACCTGCGCCAGAAATCGCTAGACGTGCAGCCCCACGGTGGGCGCCAACTGTCGAGGCAACGAACCTGACAATGAGTACTAGGGGTACGAACGAAGGGCAGAGCCTAGCTACGGCACAAGTGTATTACTCGGATTTAGCGAGTTCAGGCCCCTCTCGGAGAGGTAACAACCCTACGTCTAGTGCCCGGGGGCTTGTGTTTTCTATTGGGGTATATGATTATAATGGGTGTTGAACCCTTGTCATGGATCTAAGGGGAGGCTTATATAGAGTGCGCCTCGGCCCATCAATGCCACGTTACAAAGGAGATGAATGAGCATAACTACAGTAGTTACTGGTAACGGCAGCTATAATTACACTTAAACCCCAATGTTAGCTACCCGACCATTATGGCTCCCACGTCGCCCGTGCACCTTCTCTTGTCCGAGTAACTCTGGTCCAGCCAACTGGTGGGAGACGCCCGAGTGCCGTTGGTACATCCAAGTGGATGATTAGGAGTGTGCAGCCGAATGCGCATGTGGTCCGGAGACCCTCCAATGTTGGTGTGGGGCCCTAGGTGGGCCCTAGATGTCAGGTCTATGACCCTACCCTTAGTAGGTGACCCCATCAACTGCGCCATCCGCCGCGAACGTTCACGGAACCACGCCCTACCGATGGAGAAACAAGTCGGCTTCGTTGAGATCGACGAGGCGGCGGCCAGCACGTCTGCCCCACCGCCATCATCGAGGAGAAGTAGAACATGGGAGGTCGCCGCCGCTTCGGTCTAATGAAGGCCACCTCTGAGGTGACGCTGGTGTACACAGCCGGTGTCTTGCCCGGTTCGCAGGCCATCGTCGTCCCATATCCAGAAAACCAACCTTGATCTGTGCTTCACGGAAGCGGAGGGCACCCTTCCCCTCCGGCTGAAGCATATCCCAGTGGTGCCACTCCGATGAGCGGCGCAGCTGAACATGTGGAAGCGGAGGCCCTTTGCGCTGAAGCATATACCTCGGGGGTTCACGGCAGTCTGATGAGTGGGCTGCCGGACATGGGGAACACAATGGAGATCCACCGTGGCTGGCCGTAGACTAGTCAAGGGTATCCGTGTCATGGGAATGGATATCCGGCGGCGCCAGCCTGTCGGTGTACTAAGACATGGGTGCCTTCGTACCCTAACTTGTGCATAGGCAGTTGTAGCCTTCCTGACGACAAGGGCTTGCTGGAGGGCTACTGTGACTCAAGACTCAATAAACAAGACCGTGAAGAAGGCCCCTAGGCAGGTCATCGAGAAGTACTATTCTAGTACTGAAGATCGAGATTACCCTTGCCGGCAAGCTTCATACCGGCAAGGTGAAGACCAAGACTCTGGTTGCCGGCAAGCGAAGGCCCGGCAAGCTCCATGCCGGAAGGCTCGTTCTGTCCCGTTACCGCTCCACCTCATCATCGGCTAGATAAGCAAGCACGTATGATAGGTGTCGAGCGGGCAGGCAGTCAACATAGCTGGCCAAGGCACGTGTCAGCATGCCACGCTAGGATTAACTTTAATGACACCCGTCCCTGGGACGTGTCAATATAACAGGAGGGCGCCAGGATCAGTGGTACAGATCTTTTACCCAAAGCCTCGCCTCCCCGACGTAGCACCTAACGGTGCATTTAATGCGTTTGTCCTACCCCGTCAGGAGATAGACATGGTGACGGTGCAAGTCACTATTCATACCCTGTAAATGACCGTGTTACCCACTGTGGTAACCCCTTGGCCAATAAAAGGAGGCCCACGGCTACAGTTAGAATGGTCGACTCCTAGTTCAATTACACGTTGTAGCTGCACTTCCCACGCACCTTGCCGGCAAGCTGCGCTCGTTGTAACCTTTGAGCTCATACACAATCTAACCACAAGAACAGGAGTAGGGTTTTACGCTCACAGCGGCCCGAACCTGGATAAATCATTGCTTGTTCTCACATCTATTAGCCCTGCTCTTTGTAGTACATTGATCCCATAGCCGAACCGCAAAGGGATCCTCTCGATCCCATAGATCATCGTTTTCCCATGACATCTTTCGTGCGCCAGGCAGGGGTTCTTATATTACGAATCAGTGTTTGTAGTGTGAGTACCGGCCCCCGTCACCTTCGTCGATGGCGCCGAATAAGAAGACCGGAGCCACGACGGCTCCCACCACCTCCAAGCGGCCTTCCCAGGCGTCCGCAGGCGGCGCAGGCGGTGCAGCCGGCGCAGGCACTACGGCTGGGACGGCCGGGGTAGGAGGCGCCGGCGGTGCGGGTGTCCAGCATCGCCACCGTTCCGGCGATCGCAGTCAGCATACCGGAGATGGCGCAGCGGCCAACTCCAACAACGTTCAGGTGAGCACAATCATCGCAGTAATACAATTTGGACCGGTGCAAGCTAGGACCCCGGCGCCGCGACGTCCAAGGACGGAGCGGTGATGTCCAACAACGCTGCGGTGGGGCGTGTGCCACGACCATCGCAAGATGGGCGCGCCGCGCTTCCCCGCGGTGCTGGTGGTCTTGGACGGCGTCAAGCCGGCCCTGAGCACCGTCCTCATGATGTTCAAGCTCCACCACCACCATGCCAACCCGTTGGTGAGCATGCGCTGCGGCAGCAGGTACGCGACAAGCTTCCTCCTGGCCCTTCCAGGAGTCGAACGCCGTCCCGTTCCGTGTTCCCCGCCATGCCAACCACGGCGGCAGTTGCCATGGCGAGAGTTCAAATGCTTTTGAACTTCCCACCAGCTCCAGACAAGACGGAAGAATGGAGGGCCACCATCCAGAGTCTCATCAGTTTTGCCGATCCCGGCAAGACACAGGATGTGGGCCCCTCCAGACAACCACCCACAGTGCCGACAGGACCATCTGGCTGCCGTGCTGGAGACGGTGCACCGACGGTGCAGTCACCTCCACGTCAACAACCACAGCGGCAGCAATCTCGCCGGTCAGGTGACTAGGATGTCATGTCCATGGCATCGTCGGATCTGCGGGGCCGCCAAGACCAGCGCCAAGTGCTCCACGAACGGCGCGACAAAGACGCCCGTACAAAGATCGAGCGGCGCCGGGAGGCACGCCATCTGTCAGACGACTATGCCGGGCTGGCAGCATACGTGCTAGTGCCAGGGTACCCTGGGTGCTTACCTTACGAGGTGGGCTGCCCAGCGTTTACTCATGAGCTACGACAGGTTTGCTGGCCGTCCACCCGTCCTTTCAAGCCAGACCTGCCCGACAGATACGACGGCACGCTCAGTCCAGCAGAGTTCCTTGGCATCTACTCCATCGCAGTGTAGGCTACCGGGGGGCACGACGACAAGCTTTCGGCCAACTACTTTCCATTGGCGCTCAAGCCCAACGTCAGATCGTGGTTGATGAACTTGCCAGAGGGATCCATTTCTTCTTGGTCGGATCTATGCCATCAATTCGTGGGTGCCTACCAGGGTGGCCACAAGCTCCCTGGTTAGGAGAGCAATTTGCATGTGATCCCCCAGAGAGATGGCGAGCCCCTCCTCAAGTATATACAGAGGTTCAGCCATGTGCACCACAACATCCCCGATGTTCATCCCGCAGCTGTTTGCACCGCATTCCACATGAATGTGCGCAACCGCAAAAATGTGGTCTGAGATGAATATCGTGATGGTTAGGACCATCAATGAGCTATACGCCTTGGCGGACAAGTGTGCACGTGCTGAGGAAGGGAGGCGACTCCCGGGGGAAGACGCTGGTGTCGAAGTCGGTTCTGAAGACGACGACGCAGACGATGCATCGACCCCGCAGAAGAAGAGCCGGAAGCGCAACAGAAAGCGCAAATGCAAGTCAGTGATGGCAGTCGAGAGCCCCGGTGACGCCAGCACCGCCAAGAAGTCCAAGGCAGAAGGCCCAAGCAAGGAGCTTGCCGGATGCACTGACTGCCGGGAGGCTGCAGCAGGCGATAAGGGCGGCAAGACCGGTGGGCCGTACTGCAAGATCCACCGTACCAAGGGCCATGATCTCCAGGAGTGCCGGCAAGTGGAGCAGCTTGCCAAGAAGCAGAAGCAAGAGTACAAGAAGCGCGATAAGAAGAAGGTCCAGGATGGTGCCGGTGGATCCGGCAAGCAGAACCGTGGTGGCCGAGGGGGCCGCCGCGGCAAGGCCAAGCAGCCAAAAGAGAAGGCTGCTCAAGGCCAGAATGATGATGATGAGGATGAAGATGGGTCCGAGAATGAGTTCCAGAACGCGGTGGAGGCCATGTGTGTTGACGGAGGCGCATCTTTGCACTCCTCGCACCGGCAACTGAAGCAATTGGTCCGCGAGGTGAATGCCACGGAGCCCATGATGGGAGCGCAGAAGCCACTCAAGTGGTCACACACGCCCATCGTCTTTGACGCCGAGGATCACCCCGATCGCACCACTGCGGTCGGGTGTTTGCCGTTGTTGGTTTCGCCAACAATACGCAACCTCAAGGTGACAAAGATGTTGGTTAACGGTGGGGCCAGCTTGAACTTGATCTCTCCTGATGTGATCAAGAGGCTGCAGATCCCCGACAAGGATCATGAGGAGACAGGCACGTTCCAAGGGATCAGTCCAAGGAGGAACAAGCCGAAGGGCCAGATCACGCTACCGGTCACATTCAGCAGCAACCTCAACTACCGGACGGAGAAGATTGTCTTCGACGTCGTCAAGATGCCGCTGCCATACAATGGAATCCTGGGCCGTCCGGCGCTGGCCAAGTTCATGGCTGCGTCGCACTTTGCCTACAAAGTCATCAAGATGCCGGGACCGATGGGCGTTCTCACCATTAGGTTCAACCAGAAGGACACGATCATCTGCGCTGACAAGCTCTATCGGGAGGCAGTGGCAGCACCTGCCGTCAAGGCACCTGCTCCTGCCGGCAAAGCTCCCGGGGGAGGAAAGAATAAGAAGAAGTCCGGCAAGACCTCCGATACGGACTTCGGGAAGTGCACTCTAGAGTGCAGCAGGCCTGTTGAGGACATACCAGAGAGCTCTACCGGCAAGAGCAAGAAATCCAAGGCCTCTGCACCGGCGACCAAGCAAGTTTCTGCAAGAGAGGATGGGACGAGTGGCACTTTTTCTGTAAGTGCCACTCTCAATGACAAATAGGAAAGCGAGCTTGTTGCCTTCCTATGGGCGAATGTCGATGTGTTTGCTTGGCAAGCATCTGACATCCCTGGTGTTCCTAGGGAGGTAATTGAGCACCACCTTGTTGTCTGCCCTCATGCAAGACCTGTCAAGCTGAAGGTCAGGAAGCAAGCCTTGGAGCAGCAAGAGTTTATTGCCGAGGAAATCAAGAAGTTGGAAGCAGCAGGTCTAGTCAGTGGAGTGCTACACCCTACATGGTTAGCCAATCCAGTCGTAGTGCGCAAGGCGAATGGGAAGTGGAGGCTTTGTATAGACTTCACTAATATAAATAAAGCTTGTCCAAAGGACCCTTTCCCTTTGCCGCGCATCGACCAGATTGTAGACTCCACTGCCGGCTATGAGTCACTCTCTTTCCTTGACGCCTACTCTGGTTATCATCAGATCTTTATGGCCAAGGAAGATGAGAAAACCGTATTCATCACTCCATGTGGCACATACTGCTTTTTGCGTATGCCTTTCGGATTGAAGAGTGCCGGGGCAACCTTTGCCAGAGCAGTTTAGATCGGTTTTGAGCCACAGCTGCACAGAAATGTGGAAGCCTACATGGATGATATTGTGGTCAAAACCAGAGACAAGTCAACACTGATCTAAGATTTGGAAGAGACATTCGCAAACTTGCGCAAGCTCAACTTGAAGCTCAACCCCGAGAAGTGTGTGTTCGGTGTTCCGTCCGGCAAGCTTCTTGGGTTCTTTGTATCTCAGAGAGGGATTGAAGCCAACCCTGACAAGATCAAAGCAATTGAGCAGATTGAAGCACCAAGACGCGTCAAGGATGTCAGGCGTCTTGCCGGTTGCGTTGCCGCCTTTAGCAGGTTCATCTTCAAATTGGCAGAGCGCGCCTTGCCGTTTTTCAAGATATTGAAAAAGGCAGGTCCAATGAACTGGACTCCGAAAGTAGAGGCCGTGCTCCAATATTTGAAGGAGTACCTGTCCTCTCTGCCAGTCCTAGTTGCGCCTAGGCCGCAAGAGACGTTGCTGCTATACTTAGCGGCGATGAATCAAGTGGTTAGTGCCGCACTTGTGGCTGAAAGAGAGGCAGATGAGGAGGAGGTAGCAGCCGCAGAGCCACGACCCGACGAGCCAGAATCTTCTCCGGCAAGGTCAGGTGTCGACAAGACAGAGATTGTGCAAGCCAGCAAGCCAGATCAGCAAGTTGTGAAGAAGAAGATGGTGCAGCGCCCAATTTACTTTGTCAGCTCCCTCTTGCAAGGGGCTAGATCAAGGTATTCTGGTGTGGAAAAGTTGCTCTTTGGCCTTCTCATGGGCTCAAGGAAGCTGCGCCACAACTTTCAAGCACACCCAGTCACCATCGTCACTCGCTTTCCTTTGCAATGAATTCTGAGAAATCCAGAAGCAACCGGCAGGATTGTGGAGTGGGCATTGGAGCTGTCAAGCTTTGATTTGAAGTTTGAGAGTACCTCAACAATTTAGAGAAGAGCCTTGGTGGAATTCATTGCAGAATGGACCCCAACGCCAGACGAAGAAATTCCAGAGATCTCTCTCCCCGGCAAGGAAACTGTTGACGATTGGATCATGTACTTTGACGGTGCTTTCACGCTGAAAGGGACTGGTGCCGGTGTGCTGCTTATAGCACCCACCGGAGAGCACCTCAAGTACATGCTTCAGATGCACTTTCCCAGGGAGCAGGCCACCACCAACACTGCTGAGTACGAGGGATTGCTTGTCGGCCTGTGCATTCCAATCGACCTTGGTATTTGAAAGTTGATTATCAAAAGTGACTCGCAGCTTGTGGTGAGGCAGGTCAACAAGGATTACCAGAGCCCTTTGATGGAGGCCTATGTTGATGAAGTGAGGAAGTTGGAAGAGCACTTTGACGGTCTGCAAGCAGAGCACGTTCCCCATGCATAGAATTGGATTGCCGACGACCTATCAAAGTTTGCCACCCAAAAGATGCCTGTGGAACCACGAACTTTTGTGCTCCATCTGACTCAGCCATCCGTTACACCATCAAGGTTGGCGAAGAAGAGAAAACAAGACGTTGGTTGTTACTTTCCAGCCGAGCTGCTGGCAGCCGCCAAGAAAGTGGATATCGCCGACAAGATACCCTTGACCGGTGAGCCGCAGTTTCCGGCAAGCCAGATCCTTGCCGTCGAAACAAGCGCTCCCGCAGAGGAAGAAGTGCCTTTAGTCCTTGTCGTCGAGCCACAAGCTCTGGCATGGGCATAGCCAATTGTCCAATACCTTCAAACAGGAGATCTTCCCGATGAACTAGAGGATGCAGAAAGAGTAGCCCATCAATCAAGGATGTACAAATTTGTTGACAACATTTTGTACAAGAGAAGACCAAATGGGGTGAAATTGAAGTGCATCTGCCGGGAAGATGGACAGAGGTTGTTGGAAGAAATGCATGAAGGGATGTGTGGCTCTCACATTGGGTCGCGCGCGCTTGTCGGCAAGGCGTTCCGTCAAGGATTCTACTGGCCGACAGCCCTTCAAGATGCCATGGCGGTGGTCATCAGATGCGAAGCATGCCAGTTCCACTCCAAGGACATCTACCAGCCAGCTCAAGCCCTCCAAACCATCCCTCTCTCCTGGCCTTTCTCGGTCCGGGGGCTCGACATCGTCGGCCCCTTCCCCCGTGCTACCTGGGGCTTTGAATTCTTGTACGTTGCAATCAACAAGTTTACAAAGTGACCTGGGGTAGAGCCAGTGAGGAAGGTGACGGCATAGTCAGCCATCAAGTTCCTCAAAGGATTGGTTTCTCGTTTTGGTGTCCCCAACAGGATCATCACTGACAATGGCACCCAATTCACGAGCCGCGCCTTCACAGCATATTGCCAAGAACTTGGAAATAAGATTTGCTACACATCTGTTGCTCACCCAAGGAGCAATGGACAAGTGGAGAGGGCAAATGCAGAAGTGTTGCGTGGTCTCAAGATCAGAACTTTCGACAGGCTGCACAAGTGTGGAAGGCGCTGGGTGGAAGAGTTGCCGGCGGTTCTTTGGTCAATCAGAATGACACCAAGTCGAGCCACTGGCCAGACACCCTTCTCCCTTGTTTATGGTGCAGAAGCGGTGCTCCCCACGGAACTCAGATACGGGTCACCTCGAGTCTTGGCCTTCGATGATGAGGATCAAGATGAGCTGCGGCAAGAAGATGCCACGCTCCTTGAGGAAGATCGTTTCTGGGCTGTTGTCCGGGCTGCACGGCCACAACAAGCTTTGCGCCGCTACCATAGCCGCAAAGTAAACGCCGGGAACCTTGAGGAAGGCGACCTTGTTCTTCGTCGGATTCAGTCCACGAAGGGTCAAAACAATTTGACACCGAAGTGGGAAGGCCCTTACCGGGTGGTGCGAGTCACTAGGCCCGGCGCAGTCCACCTAGAGACCGAAGATGGCACTCCGGTGCTCAACTCATGGAATATTGAGCATCTTCGCAAGTTTTACCCGTAAGGCGCGGTTGCCGGGCTTCCCGACAACCTCTTTTGTACAAGTTTGCCGGCAAGGCATGTAAACCTTCGTACAGAGCCAGGCACAGATCTCGTGCACATAAATAAAGCTAAGTGTTTGACAACTCTTTGTCAAGTACGTGTTTGTTTATGTGTTGCAGGCAGCCTTGTGTTACATTTTTCCCTTGCATAGGATGATTAACGAACCATCAAGGTTCCAGCCTCCTCTTTTCTCTTCTTTCTTTTTCTGAAAGGACAGAAGGGCTCCTCGCGTGCAAATTTCCCGGGGGGAGTGATGGTATGGATACCAGGTGACGTTCAAGATATCGCTCTACGACAAGAAGAACAGCAATGAAAAAGCTAAGTTGAAAAACTTTGAAATAAATTCTTTGTTGTAGTTGCAATTTCTCGTTGAACGAATTTGGCCTTTGTATGAGAAACCTGGACGCGAAGGAACCTTGTCGTGATCAGCTACGCCCTTACTTTGTTTCAAGTCCACTCAACAACTTAACTGGCTACGTTGTGATCGTCAAGTGTAACCTTGCCGGCAGCGGCACTTCCGGCAAGCTGCTAAGGACCCGTTCCTCAAGCGCTCGCGGCAAGAGTGCACGCACCGGCAAGATTCCAGCAAGCGTAGGGTACAAGAATCATGCAAAGATAGAATAGAATGGGGAGAATAGCATGCATACATCTATCCAAAACACAAGTTATAGTACATCAAAGTCAAGTGCAGTTCTAACTTAAGATGAATCTGTCTTTTACATGAACTACACTTGCAATGAGAAATGATGAAGGGGGCTAATCCTTGCGATCACCCTCAGTCCTCGGGACATGATGAATATTGCTGATGAGGGGAGCGACGGCTTCTTCGGCAGCTGTGGTGTCGGTCCCCGGCGGCAAGCTTTTGAAGGCCTTGGAGACGTCTGATACGTCTCCAACGTATCTATAATTTTTGATTGTTCCATGCTATTATAGTATCAATCTTGGATGTTTTATATGCAATTATATATCATTTTTTGGGACTAACCTATTAACCTAGTGCCCAGTGCCAGTTGCTATTTTTTGCATGTTTTTACCTTTTCAGAAAATCATTATCAAACGGAGTCCAAACGAAGAAAAAACTTTGGATTAAATTTTTCTGGACCAGAAGGGACCCTAGAAGCTTCGGGAGAAGACCAGAAGAGTCACGAGGGAGCGACAAGCCCGGAGGGCGCGCCCAGGGGGGGTAGGCGCGCCCCCAGGCTTATGGGCCCCTCGTGGCACCTCTTGACCTAATTCCAGCGCTATAAATTCCAAAATATTCCCCATATACCAAAAAGACAGAAGAGAACACCTTTCGCCGCCGCAAGCCTCTGTTCTTCCGAGATCCCATCTAGAGGCCTTTTTTGGTACTCTATCGGAGGGGGAATCGATCATGGAGGGCTTCTTCATCAACCTTGCTACCCTTCCAATGATGTGTGAGTAGTTTACCACACACCTATGGGTCCATAGCTAGTAGCTAGATGGCTTCTTCTCTCTCTTTGATCTTCAATACCATGTTCTCCTTGATGTTCTTGGAGTTCTATCCGATGTAATCTTCTTTTGCGGTGTGTTTGTTGGGATCCGATGAATTGTGGGTTTATGATCAGATTATTCATGAGAAATATTTGAGTATTTTCTAAACTCTTTTATGCATGATTGTTATAGCTTTGTATTTCTCTTTGATCTATCCGTTTGGTTTGGCCAACTAGATTGATTTATCTTGCAATGGGAGAGGTGCTTTGTGATGGGTTCAATCTTACGGTGCTCAATCCCAGTGATAGAAAGGGACATGACACGTATTTGTATTGTTGCCATTAAGGATAAAAAGATGGGGTTTAATCATATTGCTTGAGTTTACTTTGTCTACATCATGTCATCTTGCTTAAGGCGTTACTCTGTTTTATACTTAATACCCTAGATGCATGCTGGATAGCGGTCGATGGGTGGAGTAATAGTAGTAGATGCAGGCAGGAGTTGGTCTACTTGTCTCGGACGTGATGCCTATATACATGATCATTGCCATGAATCCTTCATAACTATGCACTTTTCTATCAATTGCCCAACAGTAATTTGTTTACCCACCGTATGCTATGTGTTCGAGAGAGAAGCCTCTAGTGAAAACTATGGCCCCCGGGTCTACCTTTATCATATATTAAAATCCAAAAATACCTTGCTGCAATTTATTTACTTTTATTTTATTTTGTAATTTACTTTTCTATCTATCACTATCAGAATTAATCCTTGCAAATAACCGCTAAGGGGATTGACAACCCTCTTATTTGCGTTGGGTGCAAGTGTTTGCTTTTGTGTGTGTAGGTGCTGCTAACGAGGTTCTGTGTGGTTCTCCTACTGGATTGATAACCTTGGTTCTTAACTGAGGGAAATACTTATCTCTACTATAATGCATCATCCTCTCCTTTTCGGGGAAATCCCAACGCAGTTCACAAGTAGCAGGAAGAATTTCTGGCGGCGTTGCCGGGGAGACATCACCAAAACTTATCAAGTACCTTCGCATAAACTATCATCCACTTGTATTTATTTTATTTGCCTTTTTATTTGCATTTGCCTCTCATTTTCATCACCCCCACTTCTAAAACAATTTACAAAAACACAAAAATATTTTCGTTTGCTTGTTTGCTAGCTTGGTTGCTTTGTCGTGATGTCTCAAGAAAACACAAAATTGTGTGACTTTTCCAATACTAATAATAATGATTTTATTAGTACTCCAATTGCTCCTCCTGTCACTAGTGTGGAGTCTTGTGATATTAATGCTGCTTTGCTTAATCTTGTTATGAAACAACAATTTTCTGGTAGTCCTAATGAAGATGCTGCATCCCATCTTAATACTTTCGTTGAACTTTGTGATATGCAAAAGAAGAAATATGTGGATAATGATATTGTTAAATTGAAATTATTTCCGTTCTCACTACGAGATCATGCTAAAACTTGGTTTTCATCCTTGCCTCGAAATAGTATTGATTCTTGGGATAAGTGTAAGGATGCTTTTATTGCCAAGTATTTTCCTGCCTCTAAGATTATTTCTTTAAGAAATCAAATTATGAATTTTAAGCAACCTGAGCATGAACATGTTGCACAATCTTGTGAGAGAATGAAACTAATGATAAGAAATTGCACAACTCATGGTTTAAGCTTATGGGTGATCATACAAAAAATTTATGCGGGACTAAACTTTGTTTCTAGAAATTTGCTAGACTCTTACGCAGGTGGTACTTTTATGGAAATTACATTTGGAGAAGCGACAAAACTCCTTGATAATATTATGACAAATTATTCTCAATGGCACACGGAACGAACTCCAACTGGTAAGAAGGTAAATTCTATTGAAGAAATTAATACTTTGAGTGAGAAGATGGATGCTCTTATGAAATTGGTTGCTAGTAAAAGCGCTCATATTGATCCTAATGATGTGCCATTATCTTCTTTGATTGAGCAAAATAATGATGCTATTGATGTGAATTTTGTCTCTAGAAATAATTTCAACACCAATGCTTATAGGGGTCATTTTAATCCTAGACCGTTTCCCAGAAATTCCTCTAATAACTATGGTAATCCATATAATAATAATAGGATACCCTCTGATCTTGAAAGTAATATTAAAGAATTTATTAATTCGCAAGATATTTTCAATGCTATGGTAGAAGAAAAATTGAATAAAGTTGATGACATGGCTAGGAACATGGATAGAATTGCTCATGATGTGGATACTCTCAAAATTAAAATTTTGCCACCCAAGCATGATATAAATGAGTCTATTAAAGCTATTTATGTCTCCATTAATTAAAGTAAAGAAAGGACCGCTAGGTTGAGAGCTAAGCGAGAATTCCTAGAAAAGGCTATTCCACCTGGTTTCTATCGTAGTAATGATGAAGATATTAAAATGATTGGTGTCTCACCTATCGAATCCCTATTTGGTAATATAAAACTTGATGAAAAAGGGACCAAAGATGAGTCAACTTTAGCTAGAAGGCGTCCCAATTATTTGGAGGGTGATGATCTTGATGATAAAAATGACAAAAGTGGGTTTGGAGAGGTCAAAACTTTAAATAGTGATGTACCCACTACTTTGGATTACAAGGACTTTAATTATGATAATTGTTCTTTAGTTGAATGTATTTCCTTGTTGCAATACATGATTAATTCACCTAATGCCTATGAACAAATTAAAGCTTTTACTAAACATATTGTAGAAGCTATGATAAAAGCTCATGAAGAAAAGCTTGAGTTGGAAGTTTCAATTCCTAGAAAATTACATGATGAATGGGAACCTACTATTAAAGTTAAAATTAAATATTATGAATGTAATGCTTTATGTGATCTAGGTGCTAGCGTCTCTACTATACCAAAATATTTGTGTGATGTGCTAGGTCTCACCGATATGCATCCTTATTCCCTTAATTTACATCTAGCGGATTCCACTATTAAAAAACCATTGGGTAGAATAAATGATGTGCTTATTCTTGCTAATAGGAATTATGTACCCATGGATTTTATTGTGCTTGATATTGAATGCAATCCTTCTTGCCCTATAATACTTGGTAGGCCCTTCCTACGAACCATAGGTGCTATTGTTGATATGAAAGAAGGTAATATAAGATTTCAATTTCCGTTAAAGAAAGGGATGGAACACTTCCCTAGAAAGTGAATTAAGCCACCATATGAATCTATTATGAGGGCTATGTATGGAATTAATTTGAAGGATGATAACACTTAAAACTATGCATTATGCCTAGCTAGGGGCATAAAACAATAGCGCTTGTTGGGAGGCAACCCAATGAATAAAATAAATTTTTGTTTTACATTCTGTTTTTTGTGTGTTTACACAATTTTAGCCTCTGTTATGATTGTGTTTTTATATTTTAATTAGTGTTTGTGCAAAGTAATGCCTTTGGGATGATTTGGATGATAGTATAATTGATGCTGTTTGAAAACAGAAACTTTTGCGTCCAGTGCTGGAATTTTGATTTTCTGCTGGAGCGTCAGAACCTTCTGAATTTTTTATAAATTATTTATATATGAATTTCACACGTTTTCCTAATTTTTCAGAATTTTAGAGTTATAAAAGTATGACTTTAATTCAGATCTTTATAGACTGTTATGTTTTAGACAGATTATGTTTTTGTTGCATAGTTTGCTTATTTTGATGAATCTATGGATCGTATCGGGGGGTATGAGCCATGGGGAAGTTGGAGTACAGTAGCATTATGCCAATGTTAAATATGAATCAATTTACAACAGTACCTAAAGTTTAAGATTTGTTTGTTATACTAACGGATCTCACGAGGTTTCTGTTGAGTTTTGTGTGCTGAAGTTTTCAAGTTTTGGGTGAGACTACGATCGATAAAGGAATAAGGAGCGGCAAGAGCCTAAGCTTGGGGATGACCAAGGCACCCCAAGGTAATATTCAAGGAATACTCAAGTGTCTAAGCTTGGGGATGCCCCGGATGGCATCCTCTCTTTCGTCTACAATCTATCGGTAACTCACTTGGAGCTATATTTTTATTCATCACATGATATGTGTTTTACTTGGAGCGTCTTGTGCTATAGCTTGTTTGCTTTTTAGTTTGCCACAATCATCTTTGCTGAACACACCTTTTTGAGAGGGACACACATTATTCATGATTTGTTAGAATACTCTATGTGCTTCACTTATATCTTTTGAGCTAGGCAGTTGCTCTAGTGCTTCACTTATATCTTTTAGAGCACGGCGGTGGTTATATTTTAAAGAAATAGTTGCACTCTCATGCTTCACTTATATATTTTTGAGAGTCTAATAAATATCAATCTTAATATGCACGGGTTATGAATTTGGTCCTAATATGATAGGTATTCAAGAGGGATATAATAAAAACTTTCATGTAGATCACTGAATGTGATAAGTTTGATTCCTTGAAATAGTTTTGCAATATTAAGATGGTAATATGTGGGAGGTGCTAGTAGATAATTGTGGTTTAGCAATAATATTGGTGTTAGGGTTTGTGATTCCCGGAGCATGCACGTATGATCTGTAGTTATGCTAAGAAGTTGGAGCATGATTTATTATTGATTGTCTTCCTTTGCGTGGCGGTCGGGGGCGTGCGATGGTTAACTCCTACCAACCTCCCCCCGAGGGGCATGTGTAGTAGTACTTTGCTTCGAGGGCTAATAAACTTTTGCAATAAGTATGTGAGTTCTTTATGACTAATGTGAGTCCATGGATTATACGCACTCTCACCTTTCCGCAATTTGCTAGCCTCTTCGGTACCATGCATTGCCCTTTCTCACATCGAGAGTCGGTGCAAACTTCGCCGGTGCATCCAAACCCCATGATATGATACGCTCTATCACACATAAGCCTCCTTATATCTTCCTCAAAACAGCCACCATACCTACCTATTATGGCATTTCCATAGCCATTCCGATATATATTGCCATGCAACTTCCACCGTTCCGTTTTTATGACACACATCATCATTGTCATATTGCTTTGGATGATCATATAGCTGACATAGTATTTGTGGCTCAGCCACCGTTCATCATTTTCATACATGTTACGCTAGTATCATTGCACATCCTGGTACACTGCCATAGGCATTCATATAGAGTCATATTTGTTCTAGTATCGAGTTGTAATTTTGAGTTGTAAGTAAATAGAAGTATGATGATCATTATTATTAGAGCATTGTCCCAGTGAGGAAAAAAATAAAATAAAATAAAAAGAGGCCAAAAAGAGCCCACGAAAAAAAGAGAAAGAAAAAAAGAAAAAAAGGAAAAAAAGAGAGAAAAAGAGAGAAAAAGAGAGAAGGGGCAGTGTTACTATCTTTTTCCTTACTTGTGCTTAAAAGTAGCACCATGTTTTTCATATAGAGAGTCTCCTATTTTGTCACTTTCATATACTAGTGGGAATTTTTGTTATAGAACTTGGCTTGTATATTCTGATGATGGCCTTCCTCAAATGCCCGAGGTCTTCATGAGCAAGCAAGTTGGATGCACACCCACTTAGTTTTTCATGTTGAGCTTTCATACACTTATAGCTCTTAGTGCATCAGTTGCATGGTAATCCCTACTCCTTGCATTGACATCAATTGATGGGCATCTCCATAGCCCATTGATTAGCCTCGTTGATGTGATACTATCTTCTTTGTTGGATGCACACCCACTTAGTTTTTCATGTCGGATGTTTTATATGCAATTATATATCATTTTTCGGACTAACCTATTAACCTAGTGCCCAGTGCCAGTTGTTGTTTTTTGCCTGTTTTTGCCTTTTCAGAAAATCATTATCAAACGGAGTCCAAACGAAGAAAAACTTTGGATTAAATTTTTCTGGACCAGAAGGGACCCGAGAAGCTTCGGGAGAAGACCAGAAGAGTCACGAGGGAGCGACAAGCCCGGTGGGAGCGCCCCCCAGGCTTGTTGGCCCCTCGTGGCACCTCTTGACCTAATTCCAGCGCTATAAATTCCAAAATATTCCCCGTATACCAAAAAGACAGAAGAGAAAACCTTTCCGCCGCCGCAAGCCTCTGTTCTTCCGCGATCCCATCTGGAGGCCTTTTCCGGTACTCTGCCAGAGGGGGAATCGATCACGGAGGGCTTCTTCATCAACCTTGCTACCCTTCCGATGATGTGTGAGTAGTGTACCACAGACCTACGGGTCCATAGCTAGTAGCTAGATGGCTTCTTCTCTCTCTTTGATCTTCAATACCATGTTCTCCTCGATGTTCTTGGAGTTCTATCCGATGTAATCTTATTTTGCGGTGTGTTTGTTGGGATCCGATGAATTGTGGGTTTATGATCAGATTATTCATGAGAAATATTTGAGTCTTTTCTCTTTTATGCATGATTGTTATAGCTTTGTATTTCTCTCCGATATATCCGTTTGGTTTGGCCAACTAGATTGATTTATCTTGCAATGGGAGAGGTGCTTTGTGATGGGTTCAATCTTGCGGTGCTCAATCCCAGTGATAGAAAGGGACATGACATATATTTGTATTGTTGCCATTAAGGATAAAAAGATGGGGTTTAATCATATTGCTTGAGTTTACTTTGTCTACATCATGTCATCTTGCTTAAGGCGTTACTCTGTTTTATACTTAATACCCTAGATGCATGCTGGATAGCGGTCGATGGGTGGAGTAATAGTAGTCGATGCAGGCAGGAGTCGGTCTACTTGTCTCGGACATGATGCCTATATACATGATAATTGCCATGAATCCGTCATAACTATGCACGTTTCTATCAATTGCCCAACAGTAATTTGTTTACCCACCGTATGCTATGTGTTCGAGAGAGAAGCCTCTAGTGAAAACTATGGCCCCCGGGTCTACCTTTATCATATATTAAAATCCAAAAATACCTTGCTACAATTTATTTACTTTTATTTTATTTTGCAATTTACTTTTCTATCTATCACTATCAGAATTAATCCTTGCAAATAACCGCTAAGGGGATTGACAACCCTCTTATTTGCGTTGGGTGCAAGTGTTTGCTTTTGTGTGTGTAGGTGCTGCTAACGAGGTTCTGTGTGGTTCTCCTACTGGATTGATAACCTTGGTTCTTAACTGAGGGAAATACTTATCTCTACTATACTGCATCATCCTCTCCTCTTCGGGGAAATCCCAACGCAGTTCACAAGTAGCGACGTCAATTCCAGGGTTTCGCCAGATAATCTTGATGAGCACCTTGGAGAGGACGTCGCTGCAGAATTTGCGAGATTCAGTGGCAAAGTTGGCGGACCTCTTTTGATGATATTTCTTCAATACCTCGAGGAGTCCTTCGAAGAAGAGGGTGAGGCTGGCACTTGTAGAATCATGCTCGCCGACGGTGAAGCTGTAGTCCTCCTTGTCCATGACAGTTACTTGAGCAGCGAGGCGCTTGGCGACATCGACAAGGCGACCACTCCACAGTTCCAGGGCCTTCTTGTGCTCGTTGAAAGAGTTTGCAGCATCGGCATGCGCAGCTTTCTCCTTTTCCCAATTTACCGGCAGCTCCCTCTCCTTTTCCCTGCCAACCTCAAGATCCTTCTCCAGAGTCGCGAGCTTTGACTTGAGGTCAGCAATGGAGTTGTTGGCGGTCGAGAGTTCTTGGGCTTTGGTGACGAGCTCCTCTTCGAGGCTTTTTACCTTGCCATCCAACTCCACCTTGATGGCTTCGGCAGCTTCAGCAGCCTTGACGGCCTCTTGGATCTTGCCAGCTTGGTCCAGAGCTTGGGCTGGAATTACCTCCTTGTGCTTTTGCTCCAGTTCTTGGGTCTGCCGGGCAACAAGGATTGGGACCTCGTTGTCATTGCTGTGAAGCTTGACAGCAAGCGCTTCCTCACGCGCGGAAAGGTCTTTCTCCCTTTCGGCAAGTTGCACCTCCCGCTCCATGAGCTTGCTGTCGAGAGCCGACGCTTCCTCCGTGGCAGCGGCTATCTTTTCTTCTTGTCTCTTGATGCTATGGAATTTGTCGTTATACCAATTGCGGAGCCCCTATGCCTTCTCCCTCAGTTTCTTGTCAGCCGACTCCATGACCTGCTGCTGCGTTTGGAGTGTCTCCCAGTGCTTGCCGTAGCGGGTCTGTACATCCTGGAAGCCAGCAGCCATCGTCTTCAGGAAGGCAAGGTCTGCTGAGTTATCACCGGAGTGGTCTGTTTCTGAGGCTTAGAGGGAAAGAGGTTCCAGGATTCCGGCAATAGCATCTTCAAAGGATAGCTCCCCGGCACCACAAGAGATGAGGGCTCCAGACTCTTGTTGCTGACTAATGAGCTCCAAGGGACCCGCTGAGGCTTGCATCTCCAGCATGATGGGATGGTGGTCAGGAATTGGCTCACCATGGCCAGCTTCTCCCATCTCAACATTGGTGGTGAAAGGGTTAAATGCACTGCCGGAAGGTTTATCCAGCCCTTCGGGGGCTTTCCTAACCCCTTCAGCAGCAGATGCGGCGCCCTCTTCAGCAGCTATCTTGGCGGCCTCGTCAGCAGCTTTCTTTGCTATCCCCTGTGTGGCAAGTTCCTCTTCTCCCATAGAGGCTGGATCTACAATACAGGAAGGATGCAAAGAGCAGGAGAAAAATCAAAATTCAGATCAAGTTCAAGAAAATAAAGAGGAAATGGTAAGGGTAAAGTAGCACTTGGGCGATGGTTTACCTTGACGGGCTTGTGGAGAAGATGTTATTTCTTCTCCGGCAACGTTAGTTGCCGTCGCTCGAGTCCCGGCAACATCCATGGACGGCGGGTTCTCGATGTGGACGAGCCCCTCTTGCCGCTCCTCCAGGGGGGTGGACCTTGCCGGAGAAATGCTTGGCAGTGGAGCAGAGGTTGAGGGCACCGTCAAGGGATCCAATCCCTGGTGCTCCCCCTCCAGCGAGATGCCCCCCGTCTCCTTGCCGGTTTCCATGATGGCAGTCTCAATGGTAGCGCCCATCAACGAGGGTTGAAGGTTGGGCGCACGTTGGGGGCTGGAGCCGACAACATCAGGAAGGATTGGATCCTGGCCGATGTTCATTGCCGCTTCGCCTTCCTCGGTCGCCCTGGCTTTCTTCCGATGTCCCTCCGTCAACAGCGTTTCTTCCCTACGAAGCCAAGCTGTTCGTAGCAATCAAGACCGGCAATAGATGTAAATTAATGGTTGGAAAAACATGGAGGAAGAATGAGGTGCTTACTCTTCATCCTCGTCGGGATCACTAAGGACTGACAGATCGTAGAGAACTGTATTCCCGATGCCTGCAGTTCTAGGTGATGGCAGTGAACTCCTGGGACGCTTCGTCCCTAGGGGAGGTAGGGGCTGCAAAACGCCCGCCCCCTCCACGGTTGACGGGATGGGTCGACGAGGAGCAGCAGCGCGGGAAGACTGTTGCCGGGAAGGCTGCGCCAGGGAGGTTGCGGCTGCTACCTTGACGATGGCAAGCTCCTGGCTTGCCGACTCGGTATGCGCTGCCCTCTTTCGAGCGGGCTTCTTGGCGACGGTCACCTTCACCTTGGCGAGAGGAGGGCAAGGCGCTTCCTCCTCCTCATCTTCCTCTCCCTCTTCCTCATCCCCTTCGGTCTCCTCGGCGTGCTCCACGTCATCACCCTCATGCTCGTCGGAATGCTCGTCATCCGCTGAGGTCTCGCCAGTGTGCTACTCGGCGTGCTGGCCGGGGTGCTCCTCGGTGTGCTCCTTGACCCGTTTTCCCTTGCCGGAACCCTTAGCCGTCCGGGAACGGCGCGTTCTCTTCAGTTCCTGCACTCTGGCGGCGTGGAACTCTTCTTCATCGTCCCTTGTCGGATGGACCATGTCATCCTCGACCATGACAACTTCCTCCTTCAAACCGCCAAGCCAGCCCTTCCACTCCTTCTCGGTGGGCGATGTCCAGTCCGTCAAGACTGTACTGGCGTTACAGGCTGGCATCATGCCCAGGATAGAAGTCCAGGCGGTGTTGTTGCATAGTGGGATTACGCTTGGCGGCAAATGGAACTCGCAACCCCTGTTGAAGAGCTGACAAATGAGCCGGTAATGCTCCATTACCGACAGGTTGTTCTGAAGGCCAGGGTGCAGGCGCATGATGTCTACTACACAACTTATTCTTGTAGACTCGTGTTGGGCCTCCAAGCGCAGAGTTTTGTAGGACAGTAGCAATTTTCCCTCAAGTGGATGACCTAAGGTTTATCAATCCGTGGGAGGCGTAGGTTGAAGATGGTATCTCTCAAACAACCCTGCAACCAAATACAAGAAATCTCTTGTGTCCCCAACACACCCAATACAATGGTAAATTGTATAGGTGCACTAGTTCGGCGAAGAGATGGTGATAAAAGTGTAGTATGGATAGTAGATATAGGTTTTTGTAATCTGAAAATATAAAAACAGCAAGGTAGCAAATAGTAAACGGGCATAAAAACGGTATTGCAATGCTTAGAAACAAGGCCTAGGGTTCATACTTTCGCTAGTGCAATCTCTCAACATTGTTGACATAGTTGAATCATATGTAAATCCCTCACGTGCGACAAAGAGTTCACTCCAAAGTCACAAATAGCGGAGAACAAACGAAGAAATTGTTGTAGGGTATGAAACCACCTCGAAGTTATCCTTCCCGATCAATCTTATGAGCCATCCCCATTAATTGTCACGAACAGCCCTAGAGTTCGTACTAATAACACCTTAAGATACACATCAACCAAAACCCTAATGTCACCTAAGCACTCCAATGTCACCACGAGTACCCGCGGGTTTGATTATACGATATGCATCACACAATCTCAGATTCATCTATTCAAACCAACACAAAGAACTTCAAATAGTGCCCCAAAGTTTCTACCAGAAAGTCAAGACGAAAACGTGTGCCAACCCTTATGCATAAATCCCCAAGGTCACGGAACCCGCAAGTTGATCACCAAAACATACATCAAGTGACTCAAGTGAATATCCCATTGTCACCATAGATATCCATATGCAAGACATACATCAAGTGTTCTCAAATCCTTAAAGACTCAATCCAATAAGAAAACTTCAAAGGGGAAACTCAATTCATCAGAAGAAGATAGAGAGGGGAAAACTCCATATGATTCATCTATATCAACAAAGCTCGCGATACATCAAGATCGTGCCATCTCAAGAACACGAGAGAAAGAGATCATACACATAGCTACTGGCACAAACCCTCAGCCCCGAGGGTGAACTACTCCCTCCTCATCATGGAGACCGCCGGGATGATGAAGATGGCCTCCGGTGATGCCGTCCCCCCTCCGGCAGGGTGCCGGAAAAGGGCTGTAGATGAGATCGTGGAGGTACAGAGGCTTGCGGCGGTGTAAAAACTCATCTAGGTTAACTTTCGGGGGTTTCTGAATATATATGATTTTTCAGCGTTGGAATCACGCGAAACGGAGCCACGTGGGCCCCACGAGGTACCAGGGCGCGCCTGGGGGGGTGGCGCGCCCTGGTGCCTCGTGGGCACTGGGTGGCCCCCCTCCAGTGGGTCTTGGTGCCAATATTTTTTATTTTTCCAATAAAAAATCTCCAAAAAGTTTCAGCTCATTTGGAAAACTTTCATTTCTGCACAAAAAACAACACCACGGTAGTTCTGCTGAAAACAGCGTCAGTCCGGGTTAGTTCTAATCAAATCATACCAAAACCATATAGAATTGTTATAAATATGGCATGAATACTTCATAAATTATAGATACGTTGGAGACGTATCAGCATCCCCAAGCTTAATTCCTACTCGTCCTCGAGTAGGTAAATGATAAAAGAAATAATTTATGAAGTGTGAATGCTAGCATAGTGCATAAGTTTGATCATTGATAATTTCAATCACTTTTCCTAGCATCATAACAGCAACTTTCTCTCATAAAAGTCATCATGATAAAGTAGCAATTAAAAACAGAAATTTTGATGTGGAATGCTACCTATCATAATCATCATATAATCTTTTCTTTTATAGCATGGATATTGGACTTGAATGATTCAAAGCAAGATCATTATTATAACAGCAATATTTATTATCATAAAACTTCTCATGAGCAAGTAACAATTCATCACAACAATGAAGTATAAGGCATAAACTTTCTTGGAAACTAACAAACTATTCTAGTCAACAATGCAATTGCAATTCATCATATTTTCAGGAAGGGTCTCATGTAGGAGCTTTTTAGCAAGTCCACATACTCAACCATCATTTAGTCTTCTATGATTGCTAACACTCACGACATGTATATGGAGCAAAAGTTTCAGCCGGACACATAGAAAGATAGGGGCTTGTGATTTCGCCTCCCAACTTATTCACCTCAAGGGTGATGTCAACAATAATAACTCATGATCACTCATATCCAACTGGATATATGTGCCTAGATCTTTCCCCACCACATGATGCTTGCAAAAGAGAAAAATAAAAAGGAAGTAGAGGAGAACACTATTGACTCTTGCATAAAAAGTAAATACATAAAAGTAAATGCATAAAAGTAAAAGATAGGCCCTTCGCAGAGGGAAGCAGAGGTTGTCATGCGCTTTTTATTTTTGGATGCACAAGCCCTTAATGCAAAGGAACGTCACGTTATATTGCCCCTTGTGATAGCAACCTTTATTATGCAGTCCGTCGCTTTTATTTCTATACCATCACAAGTTCGTACAACGCTTATTTCCCTTACAATAAAAGATCATACATATTTTAGGAGCAATTTTTATTGCTTTTTGCACCGATGACAACTTACTTGAAGGATCTTATTCAATCCATAGGTAGATATAGTGGACACTCATGAGAAGAAACTTGGTTTAAGGGTTTTGGATGCACAAGTAGTATCTCTACTTGGTGCAGATTTTTGGCTAGCAAAGATATTGGGCAAGCACCACATGTTGGATGATCTATAACAATAGAACTTCTATGTGAATATGAACAAACATAATTCATTACGTTGTCTTCCTTGTCCGACGTCAACACTTTGACATAAAATACTTAATGGGGGCTCACAATCATAAAAGATGTCCAAGATAGTATATTTGCATGTGAATCTTCTCTTCCCTTATTAACTTTTTCATGAATTGCATCATTGACTAATGCTATGCTTGTTAACCTCCAATAAATTTTACCACTTATACTTTTCTTTATGTAATGTCATTACTTTCCATAAGATTAGCATATGATCTCTTTCATTATTTTCATTGCAAGGAATCACACTTATCATATCAAATGATCTATATGAAAGTTTTTATAATATCCCTCTCGAATATTCATCTTGGGACCAAATTCATATCTTGTGCAAATTACCATTAGTATTATTAACTCTCAAAAAGATATAAGTGAAGCATGAGAATTAATGACAAACTACTCCAAAATATATAAGCGAAGATCAATGAGTAGTGAAACAATTAAGTAGCTATGTGAAAACTCTCTCTCATTAAAAATGTTTCAGACCTTGATATTTTATTCAAACTGCAAGCAAAACAAAGACACAACCAAGTATAGCACACATTATGTGAACAAGTAAAAACTTGGGTTCAATCGAGACTAACCGATAGTTGATGAAGAAAAGTGATGGGATGCCTACCGGGGCATCCCCAAGCTTGAATGCTTGATACATCTTGGAATATTAACTTGGGGAGCCTTGGGCATCCCCAAGCTTGAACTTTTGTGTCTCGTTAATTCTTCTCATATAATAGTATCCCTAAGTTTCAAAAACTTCATCCACACAAAACTTGACATGAACTTGTGAGATATGTTAGTATAAATCCACTCAAAACCTCGACATTCTCTACTGTAGAAAATCACTAAAATTATAATTAAACATTGAATACTAAATGCCTCTGCATATTTAATATTCCTATCCACAAATAGAAACATTAAACACGCAAACATGTGCAAACAATGCAAACATAACAGCAATCTGCCTAAACAGGACAGTCTGTAAAGGATAATTAAGAATCCATACTTAGATAACTCAAAAAATACTGACAATTTACCACACTGGAAATAATTTATCAAAGTTGACTGTATCAAAATTTCAATATTTTATCACATTTTTACATTTCTAGGCAATTTAATCAATAGCAGCAAACTTTCTGTTTTGAAACAGCAACTCATGAACATGCAAAATAAGCATGGTAAAGGCTATAATTGGCTTTTTATTGAACTAAAAGATACAAAACATGATTATTGATAGCACCAAGCAAATATCAACAGAATAAAATGACACTCCAAGCAAAACTCATATTATGTGACGAATAAAAATATAGCTCCAAGTGAGGTTACCGATAATGTTGAAGACGAAAGAGGGGATGCCTTCCAGGGCATCCCCAAGCTTAGTTGCTTGGGTCTTCCTTGAATATTACCTTGGGGTGCCTTGTGCATCCCCAAGCTTAGGGTCTTGATGCTCCTTATTCTCCTCATATCGATATCTCACCCAAAACTTGAAAACTTCAATCACACAAAACTTAACGGAACTTCGTGAGAACGGTTAGTATGATAAAGAATAAACCATCACTTAGGTACTGTCCAAGACAAGATTCACAATTGTTCCCATATAATGCCTACTGTATTCTATCATTTCCACAATTTATATCTCATAATATAAGCTATGGAAACATTAAAACAAGCAAACTATGCATTGAAAACAGAATCTGTCAAAAACAGAACAGTCTGTAATGATCTGAGCAACTACCATACTTATGGAACTCTAAAAATTCTGAACAATTAGGAAAACGTCAACAATTTGCATATAAATACTGTATAAAAATTTCAGAATTTTTTGACGCTCCAGTAAAATCTGGGAAATTAAACACTGGAGGCAAAAGTTTCTGTTTTTGCACAGAATTGAATCAACAAGTATCCACACTATCCTAAAGGTTTTACTTGGCACTTTATTGAAGGAAAACATATAAAACATGATTAATACAGTAGATTAATCATGTGAACACGCAAA
The DNA here is from genome assembly GCA_039707655.1 of Elymus sibiricus. Lineage (NCBI taxonomy): Eukaryota > Viridiplantae > Streptophyta > Magnoliopsida > Poales > Poaceae > Elymus > Elymus sibiricus. Next base: position 179,957,712 of record CM077670.1, read on the forward strand.
AACAGTAGGTATAAATATTGGGTTGTCTCCCAACAAGCGCTTTTCTTTAATGCCTTTTTAGCTAGGCATGATGATTTCAATGATGCTCACATAGAAGTAAAGAATTGAAACATAAAGGGAGCATCATGAGAAATATATCAAACACATTTAAGCCTAACACACTTCCTATGCATAGGGATTTTGTGAGTAAATAGTTTATGGGAGCAAGAATCAACTAGCATAGGAAGGCAAAACAAGCATGACTTCAAAACTTTCAACACATAGAGAGGAAACTTGATATTATTAAAATATGTAGAAGCATATATTCCTCTCTCAAAATAATTTTCAGTAGCATCATGAAGAAATTCAACAATATATCCATCACACAAAGCATTCTTGTCATGATACATAAGCATATAAATCTTACTACTCTCCACATAAGCAATTTTCTTCTCATTCATAATAGTGGGAGCAAACGCAACAAAATAATTATCATGAGATACTTGATTGGCATAATCAAATTGAACATTAAAATCATGATGACAAGTTTCATGGTTATCATTATTCTTTATAGCATACAAGTCATCACAATAATCATCATGAATAGGAGGCATGTTATCATCATAATAGATTTTCTCATCAAAACTTGGGGGACTAAAAATATCATCTTCATCACACATAGCATCCCCAAGCTTGTAGCTTTGCATATCATTAGCATCATGGGTATTCAAAGAATTCATATTAACAACATTGCAATCATGCTACACATTAAAATATTTTATGCCAAACATTTCATTGAATTCTTCTTCTATCAATTGAGCACAATTATCGGAATCCTTATTTTCAAGAAAGACATGATAAAGACGAATAATATGAGGCAACCTCAATTCCATTTTTTTTGTAGTTTTCTTTTATAAACCAAACTAGTGATAAAACAAGAAACTAAAAGATTCGATTGCAAGATCTAAAGATATATCTTCAAGCACTCACCTCCCCGGCAACGGCGCCAGAAAAGAGCTTGATGTCTACTACACAACTTATTCTTGTAGACTCGTGTTGGGCCTCCAAGCGCAGAGTTTTGTAGGACAGTAGCAATTTTCCCTCAAGTGGATGACCTACGGTTTATCAATCCGTGGGAGGCATAGGTTGAAGATGGTATCTCTCAAACAACCCTGCAACCAAATACAAGAAATCTCTTGTGTCCCCAACACACCCAATACAATGGTAAATTGTATAGGAGCACTAGTTCGGCGAAGAGATGGTGATAAAAGTGTAGTATGGATAGTAGATATAGGTTTTTGTAATCTGAAAATATAAAAACAGCAAGGTAGCAAATAGTAAACGGGCATAAAAATGGTATTGCAATGCTTAGAAACAAGGCCTAGGGTTCATACTTTCGCTAGTGCAATCTCTCAACATTGTTGACATAGTTGAATCATATGTAAATCCCTCACGTGCGACAAAGAGTTCACTCCAAAGTCACAAATAGGGGAGAACAAACGAAGAAATTGTTGTAGGGTACGAAACCACCTCAAAGTTATCCTTCCCGATCAATCTTATGAGCCATCCCCATTAATTGTCACGAACAGCCCTAGAGTTCGTACAAGAATAACACCTTAAGATACACATCAACCAAAACCCTAATGTCACATAGGCACTCCAATGTCACTACGAGTACCCGTGGGTTTGATTATATGATATGCATCACACAATCTCAGATTCATCTATTCAAACCAACACAAAGAACTTCAAAGAGTGCCCCAAAGTTTCTACCGGAAAGTCAAGACGAAAACGTGTGCCAACCCTTATGCATAAATCCCCAAGGTCACGGAACCCGCAAGTTGATCACCAAAACATACATCAAGTGACTCAAGTGAATATCCCATTGTCACCACAGATATCCATATGCAAGACATACATCAAGTGTTCTCAAATCCTTAAAGACTCAATCTGATAAGAAAACTTCAAAGGGGAAACTCAATTCATCACAAGAAGATAGAGAGGGGAAAACTCCATATGATCCATCTATATCAACAAAGCTCGCGATACATCAAGATCGTGCCATCTCAAGAACACGAGAGAGAGAGATCATACACATAGCTACTGGCACAAACCCTCAGCCCCGAGGGTGAACTACTCCCTCCTCGTCATGGAGACCGCCGGGATGATGAAGATGGCCTCCGGTGATGCCTTCCCCCCTCCGGCAGGGTGCCGGAAAAGGGCTGTAGATGAGATCGTGGAGGTATAGAGGCTTGCGGCGGCGTAAAAAGTCATCTAGGTTAACTTTCGGGGGTTTCTGAATATATATGATTTTTCAGCATTGGAATCACGCGAAACGGAGCCACGTGGGCCCCACGAGGTACCAGGGCGCGCCTGGGGGGTGGCGCGCCCTGGTGCCTCGTGAGCACTGGGTGGCCCCCCTCCAGTGGGTCTTGGTGCCAATATTTTTTATTTGTCCAATAAAAAATCTCCAAAAAGTTTCAGCTCATTTGGAAAACTTTAATTTCTGCACAAAAAACAACACCACGGTAGTTCTGCTGAAAACAGCGTCAGTCCGGGTTAGTTCTAATCAAATCATACCAAAACTATATAGAATTGTTACAAATATGGCTTGAATACTTCATAAATTATAGATACGTTGGAGACGTATCAGCGCATCGCATCGGTAGGGCCCTTGTAGTGCCATGCTCCTCGGTCTCTTCTCTGCTGCAGCGGAGCGATCCGACGGCGGGCGAAGTCCGCTCCCACCTTTTCAATGGTCAGGCCGGCCTCCTTAAGGCTGAGGAGCCTATACAGAGCCCCCCCCCCCCAAAGCTTGCCGTCATTGGAGTCAACATTGGCCCAATCGGCGGCCTTGTCAATTCTCTGGGTTCGGAGGTGGCAGAATGCCGGGAAGTCCTTCTGCTTTATCCAGCACCAGTCAGCCCTCCATTCATTCCATTTAATATGCAGTTTGCCTTCAAGATAGTGCTTCTTCAAGTTCCCCCTTGGAATCCAAGTAACACTGCCAGAAAGGGCGTCATCCTCGACCCGAGGGATGAAGAAGTGCCGAAGCAGAGCAACATTGGGGGCTATTCCCACAAAATTCTCACACAAATGCACGTATACTGACATACATGTTACCGCATTGGGTGTGAAGTCCAACAGTCTAAATCCGTAGGCGTTCATCAGCTCTATGAAGAAATCAGAAAAGGGCGGACACAGTCCGCAGTAGAAATACCCGGCAAAGAAGTGGTACTGGTCGTCTTCTGGAGGAGCGGATCCTGGGAGCACCACGGTGGCCTCATGATCTTCCGTCTCCTCTGCGTACGCGTAAGCGTATTTCGTCTCCAGATCCTCTTCCGTCAGTGCCGGCGGAAAAACGGCGCTGGACCGCCACCGTGCAGCCTTGGCGGCCTTCCTTTCCTCCGCCGCCGCATTGACGGGCTTCTTAGCCCTCCTCGGCCCCATGGCGATTTGTGGGGAAGGGAGTCGAGCAGAAAGGGAGCGGAGCGGCGGAAGCAAAGGGTGCACTCTGCTCTTGCACGAGGAAGAAGACGGCGGCGATGGCAAGATTGGGAGAACGAGGGTAAATGAGCAGCGCCCCTCGCGGATTCCTTTTTATGGGGAAGGCACGGGGGCTGGCTCTTTACCATCTTACGTGGTTGTGCTTTTCAGGCGCACTACCTCCCGCGGCCGTTTCGTTCCGCCTCTCCCACGCCTGCATTTAATGCGCATCATGGGGGCGTGGTAAAAGAGAAGAAATATGACGGTTATCCTCTGCCACGCGTGCCTGGCACTATTTGGGCCTAGCCCAACGACGCCTCGCATGCGTGTGTGGCCCAGGCCCAGGGGCTCCTGTCGGTGTACTAAGACATGGGTGCCTTCATACCCTGACTTGTGCACAAGCAGTTGTAGCCTTCCTGACGGCAAGGGCTTGCCAGAGGGCTACTGTGACTCAAGACTCAATAAACAAGACTGTGAAGAAGGCCTCTAGGCAGGTCATCGAGAAGTACTATTCTAGTACTGAAGATCAAGATTACCCTTGCCAACAAGCTTCATACCGGCAAGGTGAAGACCAAGACTCTGGTTGCCGGCAAGCGAAGGCTCGGCAAGCTCCTTGCTGGCAAGCGAAGGCCCGGCAAGCTCCGTGCCGGCAGGCTCGTTCTGTCCCGTTACCGCTCCACCTCATCATCGGCTAGATAAGCAAGCATGTATGATAGGTGTCGAGCAGGCAGGCAGTCAACATAGCTGGCCAAGGCACGTGTCAGCATGCCACGCTAGGATTAACTTTAATGACACCCATCCCTGGGACGTGTCAAGATAACAGGAGGACGCCAGGATCAGTGGTACAGATCTTTTACCCAAAGCCTTGCCTCCCCGACGTAGCACCTAACGGTGCATTTAATGCGTTTGTCCTACCCCGTCAGGAGATAGACGTGGTGACGGTGCAAGTCACTATTCATACCCTATAAATGACCGTATTAGCCACTGTGGTAACCCCTTGGCCTATAAAAGGAGACCTACGGCTACAGTTAGAACGGTCGACTCCTAGTTCAATTACACGATGTAGCTGCACTTCCCGCGCACCTTGCCGGCAAGCTGCGCTCCTTGTAACCTTTGAGCTCATACACAATCTAACCACAAGAACAGGAGTAGGGTTTTAAGCTCACAGCGGCCCGAACCTGGATAAATCGTTGCTTGTTCTCACATCTATTAGCCCTGCTCTTTGTAGTACATTGATCCAACAGCCGAACCGCAAAGGGATCCTCTCGATCCCATAGATCGTCGTTTTCCCACCACACAGTCGTAGACTAGTTTTACCTTAGTCGAGTATAGTTTTTAGTTAAAATATGTCTGAAATGTAATGAATTTCATCCGGTTTGTATGAATATCGTCCGGTTTGAATGAAGTTCATCCTGTTTGTTTAAACAGTTGTTGAATTGTATGCGGGTAGAGTTGGATGGCCGGCTCCCGCATCCGTGTCCACGGACTGGTCCCCCCGTCCGCGGACAGATGCGGGAGCAAATTTGCGGGTCAGCATTGGAGATGCCTTAACATGTTTATATACAAATGGAAAACTTTATACCAGCAAACTTTAACACCTCTTTTCCATCTATAAGAGCATCTCCAACCGGATTGTGCTGATTTGGCCCCTCGTATGTCCACGAACGCATCCGGACAGTGTCTGCTTTAAACCTTCATTTGTTCGTGCAAATTATCAACCGCGTCTGGCATGGTGAACTTCTCGCACACCCTCGTATCCTCCCCATGTATAGGTGGAGTTTAAGGGTTCAGGACCAGCCCAAGCATATGAGGACGATTTGGGGGGTAGGGTGGTGTTTTTTCTTCTATGTATTATTGAATATCTGAACATATGAGGACAGTTTGTGGGGTTCAGTTGGAGATGCTCTAAGGACGTGTTTGGTAGCAAGGAACGGTCGAATCAACCATTTCCACTCAGCTAGGCTCTCGGCATGCCAGGCCCGCAAGGAACGGTCGAATCAACCGTTTCCACTCAGCTAGGCTCTCGGCATGCAAGGAGGGGGGAATGTGGCGCTGAGCTTGTGCGAGCATGGAGATGGCGCGAGCTCATGCGGGTCCCTCATAGAAGTGGCAGGAGGACTTGGATCACCTTCCGCCTATTCTCTCATCATATTTAGCCCCCTTCGACTCACCGCCCACACCCACGCCACCATTTTGTCCCTTTTAGCTCTCCATCCCAGCCTGCTTCTTCACCGACGAGCAGGTAAGCGGCATCGTCTTCTCCGGTCGGCGGTGGTCGGCAGCGACGATCCTTCTTCCTCCTCTTCTCAGAGTTGTTCCATGCCTTTTCCCTGCTCCTTCAAGGGATGTAAGTCCATTCACTCCCTACTCGTTGGACCTTAGGTTCATGAGCATGTGGTAGGAGTAGATCTGCAGGTAGTATGGTAAGTTATGCAAATATTGCTTCATGATGTCGTGTGAGGATGTGGTGGATTAGATGCTAGTGGTGTCGTTTTGATATCATGGTAGGTTTTGCTTCCCGACGTTGATGATGTTCATGATGTTGTGGTAGATGTACATGTTTTCTATATCGTTTCAATACTATTGTGGTAGATGTGGTACTATGTTGAGCTTGATGATCAGACCATGTGTAGTATGGAAGTATGATAAATGCGGTAGTGTGTTGAACTTCATTAACGGGCAATACTAGTTTGCTATATGTGCTAGTGTGCTGAGCTTGATGATCAGTCCATGTGTACTATGGATTTTCTTTGTTCAGTAGTCCTGGTGCTACCCCTTGTAGGAAATGACCATCAAGAGACCTTGGTTAGGCCACTGTTCTGTCCGACAACTAGATATGTCCCTCCTATGTTGAGGACTCCTAGCCGATATCTTAGTCAGTACCTCCTGATTCAGATGTGTTTGAGGGACATGTGCGCCCATCTATAGTGGTGATGGTGCCTGCGGTAGCTACTAAGGCGGGCACTAAGGCTGGAAAGGCACATATGAGGGGGTCAATCAAGGGGAACACAATGAAATGATAGCCTTTCATTTCCACCTCCGTCCTTAACAAGATGTGTGAGATCATCGCCAACGGGTTGAGGGCTAATAAGGGCTTCAAGGAGGTGCACCTAAACATTGTTGCCAAGCAGTTTTTTGAGTTTAATGCACTAGTGGAGAAATGGCTAGCCACAACTTTTGTTAGTGGCGCGCCATTTTCCATCAACGCCAGCACTATTTGAAATAGTGCTAGCGTCGGCATAATTCGCACGTCATCACTATTAGCTTATTGCTGGCATAGGAATTTTAGGGAACGCCACTTGTATGTGGGTCCCAACGTTCTGCCCAGGCCTAACTTAGTGTTGGCGTAGCAAAAGTGTCCTACGCCAGCACTAATTCTTATAGCTATGGCATAGCGGATTAACATACACCAACAGTATATTTTGCGGGTCCAATTTTGTGGGTCCACTTTGGGGCCCGCATAACACCGGCGTGACAAATAGCGACACGCCAGGGATATACATAATTGTAATGGCATTCTGTAATTTAGGCACGCCAGTAATTACGCTGCATCACTATTCACATGTGACCTCCTTGTCCATCCATCTAGATACTTTCCTTCTTCTTCCTCCTTCTCTTTCTTCTCTTATTCTTGAGAAAAGACCAAATTATTTCTCATGATTCTTAATTAGGTAGTTAGATCTAGGTAGGTGATGCATTAATTAAGCTTGTTAGCCTCCACACACCCACTCCCTAAGCTAGTTCTCTCCTCCACCCACTCAAAACACACACTTGCATTAAATTTTCCACCACACTCCATTAATGGCGCCTCCAACCTACGTACAGTTGGCCGGCCCCCCTCTCACGCCCCTTTGAGGTAAAATAGACCGAACTTCTTGTTAATTAATTATGTGCATGATGCGCATATGGATGGATGTGTGTGTGATTAATTGCTAGCTATATATATTGCATTGTGTTGCTCGCGAATTGTCTCGCGCTATGTTTCTTTTTGCACGCAATGTCTAGAGAGTTGCCAATGTTTTGGCAAAACATTGATTCATTTATGTTTCGTCAAATTTCTGGCACTAAATGTGGACATACAAAACCGCCGAGACGACTTCAACAGAGCGCACACAGTAGCGTACAATACGCAGATATAATCACTCCTTGGCAGCAGGCTCACAAGGACACCTTAAGGAGAGAGCACGCAATGGCAGGGAAGCAGAGGACCGAGGCCCAGATCATTAGAGCACAACTCCAAATTTGCGGCTTGGTTCAAAGAGCGAATTCGGGACAAACCACTGCCAACTGGTATTGCCAATGCAAATCTCAGCTATGCATTAGTAGTAGGCCCCGCGTGCACTGTCGCCACTTACCAATCATATGATATCAATGGATACACATTCTATACTGAGCCAAAAGACAAAAACTATGATTACCAGAACTCGGGTGTGACGATGATTTCATTGACCTAAAATGAAAATAATAGATACTATGGAAGGATCGAAGAGATATGGGAACTTGAGTACGGCGAAGATTACATGGTGCCACTGTTCCGGATCAGATGGGCGAAGAACGTCGAGAAGGAAGAACGTGGTTTCATTACCATGTCTCTGCCCGAAGCACAACCTACTGGTGCAACGGGTGTGAAAGGAATCACCGCCAAATATGAGCCTTGGGTATTCGCTAAGGACGTGTCACAATGCTTCTACATAACTAACCCTACAAAGCCGAGTCGTGTTGTCATCCGGAGAGGCAGAAGGAGCATCGTCGGGATGGACGGAGTCGCCAACGAGGATGACTATGATCAATTTGGCATAGACCCAAAAGAAGAGGAGAACTATGAAGACGACGAAGATTACACCACCAGAAAGAGCAGAACTACGTTGCCTACGACAGGACGTCCCTTCTTGAGAAAGAGTCATAGCGCGGGCCGGAAGTATTCAAGCAAGATTAAAAAGACCCAACACCGTTGTTGAGAGGATTGTCAAACGACGTCGTACTTGATTCGTGTACTTCATTTGTGTGTACCTCCTAAATTGTTTACTTTAAATATTAATTAACTGTACCATATTTATGTACTCTGAACCACGAGAATAATTTGTATCGTTCTAAATATTGTAATATGCATGTCGCCGCTCAAAACGCCATCTACAAATATATAGTGGACCCTAATTCAAAAAAAAATACTGTTGGCGTTGGCCACATCATTTGCGCCACCACTAGCAACTAACCAACACTTAGCGTTTTCGGGGAAAAGAAGAACTCATTTTGAGCCTCCTCCCCCCATCTCGCGCCGCCGGCAGACACTTCGCCCCCGCCCTCGCCCCCACCGTGCCCCCGCCGTTCCCGCCGTGCCCACAACACCTCCACCCCCACAACCCTCCGCCCGGCGACCTAGCTCATCGCGTCCGGCCACTCTCTCCCTCCATCGTCATGTCCGGCCTCCCTCTCGCGCCCTCCTCATGCCCCCCCCCTCTCGCGCCCCTCTCGATCCGGACGGTAAGACCTCCTCTACCAATTTATTTTCATGTAGATTTGTTCTAGTGTGCATAATATTGTGATGAAATGCATTATATATGTACCTGTCAATTGATGAAATGCATTATATGTGTATGCATGTGTTTATTGTGAATTACATATATGTGATAATTGTGAATTGATCTACTTTTTCTGTGTGTGGCATGTTTTAGCAATGCAACATTGCACTGTGTTGCTCACGAATTGTCTCGCGTTATGTTTCTTTTTGCAGGGAATGTCTAGAGAGTTGCCAATATTTTGGCGAAACATGGATTCATTTCCGTTTCATCAAATTTCTAGCACTCAATATGTCCCTTTTTTAGCAAAGGTCATGTCGATTTTTTCATTGATTTTAATTATGTGAACGCAGCACAAAATGGAAGAGTGCCCCTACTGTTCTGACATAGGGGGTATGTTCGACGATCCTCACCTTGACAACAATAAATGCTTCTCCCTCACGCTTCAATGTGACTACAAATATTATACGGTAATTAGTTTTAATATTTGTTGGCACATATTTCCTTCTTAGGGGAGGATGATGAGCACATCACAACTACAGTTACACCCACAACCCCTGCTGCTACATATAATGGACCAATTACTAGAGCTCGCGCACGCCAATTAAATTACCAGGTACTTTCATTTCATGGTAATGGTTCTAATGTTCATGAGAATATGATGCTGCCTAAATTGGATACATTTGTTTTGCTTGTAAATGAAGGGCCCAGCATGGACAATGATGAACATTGGAGCATGATCAAGCATGGAGGGGATGGCGCGCGCAAGGGGAACAAGAACAGAGTTTCCAGTGGAGTTTTCAGCACTTTGAAGCCACCATGATGACATATAAAGACATGGACGAAATATACAAGATAGTCTTTCATAAATTTCGTCCATAGCTTATTATAGGTGTTGCGCCACCTTATTTTTGGGCCAGGCCATGTAATTTCGAAATACAACTTCATAGGCTATTTTTAGAGTCCGTATTGTAGGGGAAACGACTCAGGAGGTCTTTTAGTCCCACCTTGCCAAGGGTGGACGAAATCCACTCTCTTTTCCCCTATAAATATAGCCCTTAAGGCACCGTTTAGACTTGGGTTTTGTTTAGATTAAAGTTCGCCATAGCTGCAACTCGCGTCCTTCGTTTGTGTTCTACGACCAGACCAAGACGTCACAGAACCCCACTTTCATCAATAAAGCTTTCCTCTTATATTCGCAATATCCAGATTGCAATCTCAGTTTCTTGCTTGTTCTTCGTTTGCGTGCAGGAAATAGACCCTCGTGGTCAGGTTGATCGTGCTCCGGCATGGTCAATAACCTCTTGGAGTTGGTTTAGCGACTACTAAGGCGCGACGTCATTGCACGTTTGTAGTCGGATCATCAAAGTCGACTTCCACCAAAAACGATAGCTACATCTCATCGAAACATCAGGACACCTTCACCTCTATCAAGTGGTATCAGATTTGTAGGTTGCTCGGTGAGATTTTCTAGTTTTTCGTAGTTTGGATCGCATCTGTTCTTCATACCTACAGTCCACGAAAAAGCCACACAAAAAAAAATTAGGGTTAGTTCATCATATCCGAACCAATCTGAGCCTTTGCATAATCGTTTCAATGTTTTGCTTTGTCGAATTTGTGGTTGCATCGTCATATCGAGTTGCTGGTCTTAGCGTCTAGTTACCTTAGAGTTTCGAGTTCTGGTCACAGGTTTTCACGCCGCCGCTGCACCATCTTCATCGCCGCTGCCATATACCATCACCACATATCCGCTGCCAATCCGAGTCCACCTCCAACACATAATTACCACCAGTCCGTGTTCCACCGCCGCTACATATATCTGTTGCCAGTCCGAATTCCACCAGATAACATCTCCGCCACCAATACTAGTCCGAGTTGCTTATCCGCCTCCCTGTTGTTGATTTCCAGATCACGCCATAGTACGTGTCGTGGTCAAGTCGGAATCCCTGCTTTCGTGTTGCCCATAGTAGAGAAATAGGTACAGTCTCAAAAAAAACTAAGTCTGGAAAATTCTGGCTAGGCAGTTTTTAGACCATTTGTAGACTTTTTCAAAAAAAAATGTTGCTGAGGAAAAAAAAGAGGAAAAAATGAAAAAAAAAGAGAGAGAAAAAGAAAAAAGAGATTCAGAGTGTGCTTCTCCCTTGTTTACGTGCCGGGCCGTGATATTGTTAGTGTTCTAGGCTCGCGCCTCTAGTACGGTCTAGCCTAGGACCAGCACACACTGGTGCAGACGCGTCCTATATAAACAGATTTTACCCCCTTTCTGTGACAGAGTTTTAAACCGTTGCCTTGCCTGTGTGTGCGATAGGGGGGTCCATCCCACACGACCCAGAAACCGTCAGCGATAGGTCCTCTGGTCACACACATGAGCCATCGCAAACAATTATACGGGACAAATCGTGTGAGACATTCTTACCAACACACACGGTTCCTAGAAGAAACTGTATGGAATAGGCTGTCCATCACACACAGTTTTTATGTGGAAACGTTTGTGCAAGGTGGCCTAACGCAAACATTTGTCGGGCGGAAGTCATGTGTGATTGTTCATTGATCCAACACGCCTACTTTCTAGAAACTGTGTGGGTTGTTTGAGGTCATCGCCCACGGTGTTGTCTGAGAAACCGTCTGCAATAGAAAAACCCAATAAGAAGGCTAATTAACCTATTATTGATAATGCATTTAGTAATCAAATTGACATTTCATATCAAACACACCATATATATCATAGCCGTATTACGGCAACCAGGATTTCATAACTGAATTACATCAGAGTACAACATCAGATAGCTTCGGCACTCAGTTACACCATATAGGCATATAGCTAGCTACGCCATTACACAACAGCACCAAGTTTCACATGCAACATCTAAAACCTTTGGAAAGTAGCATCATATACGGCAAATAGACAGATGAATCTCATCTGGAAAACTACTGAATCTGAAGGCGGATATTGAGCCTTCAATGATGTTGAATGTCCTTGCAACTTTAGGCCAGTGGCTGTGGATGATTGCCCGCCCAACCTTCGTCCTCTTGAGGAAGACTTCAATATTGTACCGTGGGTGTTGAATGAATACCTTCCTCGCCTCTTGACCATGCAGGTGGTTTGAGAGCTAATCATCGGTGAACTGCTTTCGAAAGGACTGAAAACAAAGATATGCATAAATATCTGTTCTAAATTTTGAAATGGCGCATAGGAAAAAACACACGGTAAAAGAGTTAGTACCATCCTATAGTTGACTCATGTCTTCTTCATTGTGCAAACAAAGATCTTGTTGTTATTCATCGCTAGTTTCTTTATCCTAAAAATCTTTCTGAGTTTCTTGGCTTGACTGATATTCATGGACATCTCATTTCCCCATATGCAAAATGGATCGAACAGTGGGTCTAAACCTCTGACATCAGGACCTACATGTGCAAGACCAAATTATTAAAAACCTAAATATTAGAATGGTTCCTGCAATTGCACAATAATGTGCTATTAGCCAAAGGACCATGCATGTGCAAACCTCGATGGTAAACCTCAGTGCCTCCCATTGTTTCCTTGCAACACATATAAGGCAGATATTGATCAGTTTAAGTGAGAGTTGGCATACTATCAGTAAAATATATTAATGAAAAATTGTACCCACAACAAATGAACATCACATTGCAGAATTGAACCAAACAGTTAACTGGACACCACAACAAATGAACCAAGCAGTTAACTGAGCACCACATTGCAGAATAGAACATATACTAGAAGATTAGACAGTTAACCAAGCCAAGCATGCTTAAGAACTTCTAGGAAATATAGCATTTGTATATGTTTCTCATGTATAGAGTACATCCAAATTCGATTTTATTTCTCACATGCATAACAATACAAATTTGTACCCATAAGAATTGAACATCACATTTCAGAATTGAACCAAATAGTTAACTAAACATCACAACAAATGAACCAAACTCTTAACTGAACATCACATTTCAGAAGATCAGATTGCATATTCACATTACAGAGGACAATTCACTAGAAGGCACCGGAGGCGGCCCCGAGAAAACACCACGAACTGTCGTTTAAAGCAGCCAACCGCGTGGCGGCGTCCGCACGTGAGGCGTCGACGGTGGCCTCGACGGCGAGGTGCTCCTCCAAGATCTGGCGGTCGGCATGCATGGCAGCCATAGCGACCTCATCCACGCGTGCGGCCACGATTTGCTTCTCCACTGCCAGATGCTCCTTGAGCTCCTAGCTATAATGCGTGCACCATGGCTATGGGCGACGCTTATTTGGAGGATGGGGCAGTGATTTGGGTGGAAGGTGTCGCGTCGGCGGTCGAGGCATGTGAGATGGAGAAGGAGGAGGAGGATGGGGGTGGGGTGTGGATTACCTGACTATATCGACGAGGCCGCGCAGCGGGAAGCTAAGGAGTGTCGCCGGCGAGGAGGCGGCGCTGCAAAGCAAGCAGTGAAGGTTTGAACTTGGAAAGAAAGGAGGAAACAGTGGAAATGTGGCTTTTGGTGGGGGCGGGGAGCTAGATATTTCCGCGATTGCCGAAATTTTTCAATCGGTGCAGCAAAAAACTGGCGCAAATGTGGTTGATGCGCGAGCGGTGGACTGTAGCCGACGAAGATTCTGGCGTAAGCCATACATGAGGGAGCCCAAGATATTTTATACTGCATCGCACACGATTCTTGCTAATAAACTGTTTGTGGTGTACTTGATTTTTTTCATTTTGATTTGAAAGACAAAATGGGGTTACGGCAGGAAAGGATGGTGTTTGAATTGCTAGAACATTTATCTGCAGTGAACATGCAACTATAGGAGTGTCGTGTTAAAATTTGGAATTATTCAGGGTTTGTTTGGCCTTTTTTATACATTAATTGAGTTTTCTAGGCATTTAATGTGCATAATTCAAATTTGAACTACAGGCACATGCTCCAGTGCACCAAAATGGGTTGAAAATTCATATATGTGTCCTTGGGTGAATGTTTAGGTCCAATACAAGAAATGGGAATGAATTTCAAAGATATGGGCGTCGTCGCTTGGCCGAAAACAAAACTTAGTTTTTAAATTCCTGTAAATTCAAAAGTCGCCTAAAATTCACGAAACTTGGCATGGTGTATTGACATGGCACCAACATGATGTGGTAAAAAATTTGTTCGATTTGGGACAAGTTTTGGTATAAGCTTCTTACAAACCAGAGCTTCTCTCAAGAAGGCTCATGGTTCCGATAGGGAATGTGTCACCTTTGTGGGCGAAACGACATATGCTGCTTCTTCATGCCTTGATTTTTTTTACAGAAGCAACATAGACCAATAAGAGTGTCACGCTAAAATTTTGAATTATTCTGGGTTTGTTTGGCCTTTTTTATACATTAATTGAGTTTTCTAGGCATTTAATGTGCATAATTCAAATTTAAACTACAGGCACATGCTTCAGTGCACCAAAATGGGTTGAAAATCATATATGTGTCCTTGGGTGAATGTTTAGGTCCCATGCAAGAAATGAGAATGAATTTCAAACACCCGGGTGTCGTGGCTCGGCCGAAAACATTGACAAACTTGGTTTTTAAATTCCTGTAAATCCAAAACTCACCTGAAAATCATGAAACTTGGCATGGTGTCTTGACAGATCACCAACATGTTGTGGTAAAAAAAAATCGATTTGGGAGAAGTTTTGGTATAAGCTTCTTACAAACCGGAGCTTCTCTCAAAAAGCCTCATGGTTCTGATAGGGAACGTGTCACCTTTGTGGGCGAAACGACATACGATGCCTCTTCCTACCATGAATTTTTTTTACGGAGGCAACATAGACCAATAGGAGTGTCGTGCTAAATTTTGAATTATTCCGGGTTCGTTTGGCCTTTTTCCTACATTAATTGAGTTTTCTAGGCATTTAATGTGCATAATTCAAATTGAACTACATCCACATGCTCTAGTGCACAAAAATGGGTTAAAAAATCATATGTGTCATTGGGTGAATGTTTAGGTCCCATGCGAGAAATGAGAATGAATTTCAAACATCTGGGCATCGTGGCTCGGCCAAAAACATTGACAAACTTGGTTTTTAAATTCATGTAAATCCAAAACTCGCCTGAAAATCATGAAACTTTGCATGTTGCCTTGACATGGCACCAACATGTTGTGGTAAAAATTTGTCCAATTTTTTGAAGGCGCACACATTAACAACCAACAAAGTCATTTTGGAACAAAGAGTTGCCACGTTACAATCGGAAACACAAGTATTATTCAAACCGTGGGCGTTCTACTAACCATTTACGTGTTGCCACGCATCCCCATTTTTATTGGCTAGGAGGCGCCATATGGGGTAGCTATTTGAGTAGACGGGAGGCGTGCGAGCAGACCGCTGCGTAGGCTCGCCGGGAGGCTAGCCCTTTGACCTCCATCCGCCGCCCACCTCGCTCCCAACTTCTCCATTAATGGCACCTGAGCCCCTATTTTATAGGCGCTTAATGTTGTGGCTAGGTCTCAGTCGACTGAGATTTAAGAGAGAAAAAACAAAAGTTGAAAACAAAATTTTGCACGGATCTTGATGTAAGATCTCACGGACATAGCCTCGACTGAAACTTAACGAAGTTTCAGTCGACCGAGACTTAGCAAGACTGATATATATGATGATGATGGCAATGGATAGTATTTGTCTTACATATTCAGGAAGATAATTAATTTAAAATGCCACACGCGGCAACGTGAAAGCACATTTGCTCCCTTAGTGGTTTTGGTAATTAATGTCAACATACATGTTGTTGGACTAACATCTTTACCTAGTATATTTCAAATAAGTTCAACAGTGGCATGGCAAGGACATGAGGATGTGGACCCCCTCAAAATGCTAAGGACAAGAATTGGCAAAGCTCCAAGACTCTTCATTTTTGGTTAAGTAATCCAAGATCACATTGAGTCCATAGGAAAGCCAATACTATTAAAAGGGGATGAGGTTTTGATCATGACTCAATTGCTCAAGTGCTTAGTGATATTGCTCCAAAAATCCTCAAACACTTCTCCACATTACATCTGTCCAAAACCCTAAGGTGTCCTCTCGGTCCCACCGAAACTCTCTATCCCGGACTCACCGAGTTGATCACACATACTGCCTAAGCCAAACCCTAGCATTTCGGTTCTACTGATATGGCTCTCGGTCTCACCGAGACGGCGTGGCCAAGTTTCTGTAATGAAGTTGCTTCATTTTGGAATTTCCGAGATGAAATGATCGGAACTACCGAAACGAGGTCTTGCCCTAGCCATTGCACTTCGGTCCCACCGAGATGTTCTGTTCGGTCTCACTAAGACTTCCAACGTTTGAATCTTTTACACTAGTCGGTCTCACCGAGATGTTGGTCCGGTGTCACCGAGTTGGGTCAAAAGTTTGCAACGATTGGATCTTTGGGTGAAGCCTATATATAGCCCTCCACCTCCACTTACTCTAAAAGAGAGCCATCAGAACGAAACACTACTTCCACTACTCATTTTCTGAGAGAGAACCAGCTACTCATGTGTTGAGATCAAGAGATTCCAATCCAACCATTTGAACCTTGATTTCTAGCCTCCCCAAATTGCTTTCCACTTCAATCCCCTCTCCTACCAAAGCCAAATATGTGAGAGAGTGATTGAGTGTTGAGGAGACTATCATTTGAAGCACAAGAGCAAGGAGTTCATCATCAACAACACCGTCTATTACCTTTTGTAGAGTGGTGTCTCCTAGATTGGTTAGGTGTCACTTGGGAGCCTCCAAGATCATGTGGAGTTGAACCAAGGAGTTTGTAAGGGCAAGGAGATAGCCTACTTCGTGAAGATCTACCCGAGTGAGGCTAGTCCTTCGTGGACGTAAGCCATGGTGGAATAGACAAAGTTGCTTCTTCGTGGACCCTTCGTGGGTGGAGCCCTTTCTGGACTCACGCAACCATTACCCTCCGTGGGTTGAAGTCTCCATCAACATGGACGTACAATAGCACCACCTATCGGAACCACGCCAAAAACCACCGTGTCATCATTGTGTTTGATATTCTCTTCTCTACCCCTTTACTTTCCGCACAATTGCATGTTTTACTATTTCCGCTGCCCTATCTCTAGATATGCATGTGTAGGAAGTCTTGGTGATATCTTAACTAGTACTAAAATCTGCCTAAGTTTCAAGAGAACTAAAAACTGCACCTATCTTCTCCGATCCTACACAACGCCCGAAAGACACAGGGGCAAAAGAAGAAGGAAGAAGACGCAGACAACGATCTGGGTCGCTGCTCTCTACTTCTTGATGGGTTGCTGTAGGGCGTAGAGTTCCTCCAACTCCTTCTTCATCGCCTCCACGAGCTTCATCTCCTTTCGCCTCTCCTCCGCCATCTTCGTCATTGCGTCCATGGCGAAGGAGTTCTCGCGGCGAGCGGCGATGATCTCTTTCACGTCCCCAATACATCGCTTGACAGCAGCCATGGATTCCTCCACCAGCCTTTTGCGCTCGATGCGGAGGTTGGCATTCTCGTCCATAAGTTTCTCGACCATGGCGGTCGTCTTCTTCAACAAGGCAGTGCTCTCCTCGTGCTGCTTCGCCCTGCCGGCAATTTTCGCCCTCAGCAGGTTGCGCTGGGTGTAGAGCTTCGCCTTGTCATCACTTAGTTCCCGGATGACGTCGGTCGCCTTATCAAATGAGGCATTGATCTCCTCCTGCAGCTTCGCCCAGCCGGAGATCTCATCCTTCAGCTTATTGAGCTCAGCATGCATGTGCATGTGAGAGCCCTCGCCTTCCCGCGAGAGATCTTTCCAGGTCGCCGCGGCGTGGCAGGACCTCTCTGCTGCTTCCGTGGTGCGACGGGACATCTGTGCTGCTTTCGCGGCGCGGCCAGACCACTCTGCTACTTCCGCGGCGTGGCGGGACCTCTGTGCTGCTTCGGCGGCGCGGCGGGACCTCGGTGCTGCTTCGGCGGCGCGGCGGAACCTCTCGGCTGCTATCGCGGCGAGGCGGGACATCTCTGCTACTTCCGCTTCCATGCTCTCCGCTCCCTGGTCATTTCTCGACCAAGAATTCCTCCTACGGGCCATGGCAGACGCAAGGAACAACGAAGAAAGACTTGTTTGTCTGTTGATGAGGAATTGAGGAGGAATGTGCAGTCATTTTCGAGTAGGTGGTATTTAAAACCTAGTAATAAGCTGCTAAGTGGGAAAACGTTTAGGTTTTGATCGGTGTGAACAGGTTTATTAAATACAGCGCGGTAATTTGGAATGTGGCGGGAAACACGCTCAAAATTTATTGACGGTTCCAGTTTCCAAGTGCGGCACGATTCCCGGATGGCGTAACGTGGGCACGCGTTCTCGGATGCGTATGTGGCGTGTGCACCGCAATCGGCGATGTCAGCACACGACTTGTTCCATCAACCGTGCGCGCTTGTTATTACCATCGCGCACGATTCTTTTAATTAGAATTTGTGCCCGTCTATCGCAGACTCCTTGATCTGGCTGACCGTTTCTATTGTTTTGGCTCATCGCAAACAGTTCATCTGAGTGAACTGTATGCCGTCTATCGCACACACCTTGATCTGGCTAATCGTTGGTGTTCTTCTGGATCATCGCAAACGGTTCATCCGAGTGAACTGTATGCCGTCTATCGCACACACCTTGATCTAGCTGACCGTTTCTGTTGTTTTGTCTGATCGCAAACAGTTCGTATGGATCAACTGTATGCCACGATTCGCACACGCAAATCTTTTCTGAATCGTGCTTGATGGATCCGCCATCGCACACAGTTCGTTTTATTGGTGACGGTTTTATTACGGTCCCGTTTGCGATTAATGCATCGCACACAGTTTGGTCGATTGGTCTCGTATACATGTGTCGCGTTAGGACCATCCTGCAGTAGTGACAGTACCGTCATTGAGCGTTTATTCAACTTTGCATCTCTGAATTGATTATTGCTGACATTTTTGCTACCATATCATAAGCCTTCCCAGGTCCACATACATCTACGCCGTGCGTTTGACACCACCTGGCAATCGCTCTATCCAAGCTTTGATAGTTTGACTACACCAGTTGTCGATCACCGCCTGCTGCTTGGTAAGAACGGGTATGAATTTGTGATTCGCTTGACGGATTTGTGACTTTCCACCACACCACATCCTATTAGTAGTCTGTAGGACATATTCTTGTGTGTTTCTATTGTTGCTAACCATGACAGGATCACAAGCAAACGAGCTGGACTGGGAGAACATGACAAAGAAGGAACTACATGATAAATTTCAACAAATGTTGGGTGAACAGGTGCAAGACGTGATGAGCAGCTTTGGACAGGCGCTAGAGAGGATAGATGGCATTGAGAAGACAATTGATACCAAGTTGGAGGCCAAGTTCAATGAAGTGCTCACACGTCTACCACCACTTGCTGCCCCTGCTGCACAGTTGCAACAACAACAACAACCACCTCCACGTCGCTCCGATCACGTAGGACGAGCAAAGCATGTTCCTGTTGAGCAATCTGTTGCCGCTGCTACTGCTGTTGATGCTTCTGTGGCACCTGCTGCTACTGTCGAGGAGTACGATGATTACGAGGGTGATTACGAGGATGAGGTTAATCCAAATCAAAAGTACGTGCAACCACCACAGGCACTAGGTCATCCACACACATGCAATCGCAATGGTAGGGCTGCACCACCACCTCAGGTATGAGATAATGACCATATCCCTAAACTGAAATTGAATATTCCGACATTTGAGGGTAGATACATTCCTGATGTATATCTTACTTGGGAGTTTGAAACTGAACAACGTTTTACATGCTTACAATATCCCGAGGATAGATGTGTTGCTGTTGTTGTTTGTGCATTCACTAGTTTTGCTTGTGTTTGGTGGTTAGAACATTGTAGATTATATCATGATAATATCCCAACTACTTGGGCGGCTTTGAAAAATGCTATGCGTACTCGTTGGGTTCCACCATATTATCAACATGAATTACTTCAAAATTTGCAGTGTTTAAGACAAGGAAAAAATTCTGTAGAGGAATATTATCAGGAATTACAAACTGGCATGATTAGATGTGGTATTGTTGAGGATAATGAAGCTATGCTTGCACGTTTTATGGGTGGATTAAACAGAGAAATTCAAACCATCTTAGAATATAAGGATTATAACAATATCACTCGTTTATTCCATCTTGCTTGCAAAGTTGAACATGAAGTGCAAGATCGACATGCATTGGTGCGAACTAATTTTTCTGCAGGTCGATCATCATCATGGACACCACGTGCATCCTCTACTTCCACACGTTTTGCTGCACCTATGCCTACTTCAGCCGCCAACTCCAACCGTGATACAAGAAAACAGGCACCACCACCACCATCCGCCAAGAGCGCACCTTTCGGTCCTGCACAGAGCTCTTCTTCATCCATGGCATCAAAGAGCAAACACATGATATTATATGTCATCGTTGCAAGGGTGGAGGTCACTATGCAAGAGAATTTCCATCCAAACGTGTGATGATTGCTACTAAGGATGGTGGGTATGAGTCCGCCAGTGACTATGATGAGGAGACTTTGGCTCTTATTGCAAGTGAAGAACACGGTGGGGATGATTCTGAACAAGAGACGCAATACATGGCTGCTGAAGAAGTTGACAGGTATGAAAGTTTAGTTTCTCAACGTGTTTTGAGTGTGCAGGTAACACAGGCTGAGAAAAACAGAGGCACAATTTGTTCTATACAAAGGGAGTTGTGAAGGAACGTTCTGTCCGCGTCATCATAGATGGAAGCAGTTGCAACAACTTGGCTAGCATGGAGATGGTGGAGAAGTTGTCTCTCACCACCAGACCACATCCTCATCCTTACTACATACAATGGTTCAACAACAGTGGCAAGGTTAAGGTAACACGTACTGTTCGTGTGCATTTTAGTATCGCTACATATGCTGATTATGTTGATTGTGATGTGGTACCCATGCAAGCATGCTCCCTATTACTTGGTAGACCATGGCAATTCAGTAAAAATTATGTACACCATGGTAGAAACAATCAGTATACTCTTGTTCATAAGAACAAACATATTACTTTGCTTCCTATGACTCCTGAACACATTTTGAAAGATGATCTTACTCGAGCTAGTAAAGCAAAACAGGAGCAAAATAAGAGTGAAAATCAGATTGTGGCAAAAGAATTTGAGCAACAATTTAAGCCTAATAACACACCATCATCTAGGGTTGCCTCTGAAATTAAATTGAAAAGTGGATGTTTACTTACCACAAAATCTGATATTGATGATCTAGGCTTTAGCAAATCTGTTTGCTATGCTTTTGTGTGCAAAGAGGCATTCTTTTCATTCGAGGACGTGCCTCCCTCTTTGCCTCCTGCTGTCACTAACATTTTGCAGGAGTTTGCTGAGGTCTTTCCACAAGACGTGTCACCGGGATTACCACCTATTCGAGGGATTGAGCATCAGATTGACTTAATTCCCGGTGCTTCGCTGCCCAACCGTGCGCCATACCGTACCAATCCAGAGACGAAGGAGATTATGCGTCAGGTACAGGAACTGCTCGACAAAGGTTATATACGGGAATCCCTTAGTCCTTGTGTTGTTCCTATTCTTCTGGTACCGAAAAAGGATGGTACATCGCGTATGTGTGTTGATTGTAGATCCACTAATAATATTACTATTTGCCTATTCCTAGGCTAGACGATATGCTTGATGAATTAAGTGGTTCTACAATTTTCTCCAAGGTTGATTTGCGTAGTGGATACCATCAAATTCGTATGAAATTGGGAGATGAATGGAAAGCGGTATTTAAAACTAAGTTTGGCTTATATGAGTGGTTAGTCATGCCTTTTGGGATAACTAATGAACCTAGTACTTTCATGAGATTAATGAACGAGGTTTTACTTGCTTTCATTGGATGATTTGTGGTAGTCTATTATGATGATATACTGATTTATAGCATATCTTTGGAGGAACATTTGAAACATTTACGTGTTGTTTTTATTGCGCTACGTGATGCATGTTTGTTTGGTAACCTTGGGTAGTGCACCTTTTGCACGGACCGACTATCTTTTCTTGGCTATGTTGTTACTCCATAGAGAATTGAAGTTGATAAAGCCAAGATTGAAGCTATTGCCCCGCAAAAAAAAAATTGAAGCTATTGAGAGTTGGCCGCAGCCCAAAACAGTCACACAAGTGAGGAGTTTTCTTGGCCTCGCTGGTTTCTATAGGCGTTTTGTGAGAGATTTCAGCACCACTGATGCACCTCTCAATGAGCTTACAAAGAAGGATGTGCCTTTTGTTTGGGGTACCGCACAGGAAGAAGCCTTCACGGTATTGAAAGATAAGTTGACACATGCTCCTTTACTCCAACTTCCTGATTTTAATAAGACTTTTGAGCTTGAATGTGATGCTAGTGGAATTGGATTAGGAGGTGTGTTATTACAAGATGGTAAACCTGTTGTATCCTTTTCTGAAAAATTGAGTGGGCCTAGTCTGAACTATTCTACTTATGATAAAGAATTATATGCTCTTGTTCGGACTTTAGAAACATGGCAACATTATTTATGGCCCAAAGAATTTGTTATACATTCTGATCATGAATCCTTGAAACATATTAAAAGTCAAGCAAAACTGAACCGTAGACATGCTAAATGGGTTGAATTTGTTGAGACTTTCCCTTATGTCATTAAACACAAGAAGGGTAAAGAAAATGTTATTGCTGATGCATTGTCTCATCGCTATACTATGCTTTCACAACTTGACTTCAAAATATTTGGTTTGGAGACCATCAAAGATCAATATGTGCATGATGCTGAATTTAAAGATGTAATGCAGAATTGTAAAGAAGGAAGAACATGGAACAAGTCCATCACTAATGATGGATTTGTGTCCCGTGCTAACAAGTTATGCATTCCAGCTAGCTCCGTTCGTCTTTTGTTGTTGCAGGAGGCGCATGGAGGAGGATTAATGGGACACTTTGGCGTGAAGAAGACGGAGGACGTACTTGCTACACATTTCTTTTGGCCAAAGATGAGACGGGATGTTGAGCGTTTTGTTGCTCACTGCACTACATGTCAAAAAGCTAAGTCACAACTCAATCCTCATGGTTTATATATGCCTTTGCCTATACCTACTGTTCCGTGGGAGGACATATCTATGGACTTTGTTTTAGGTTTACCTCGAACAAACAAGGAGAGGGGTAGCATATTTGTTGTCGTGGATAGATTTTCGAAAATGGCACACTTTATACCATGTCATAAAAGCAATGATGCTGCTAATGTTGCTGATTTGTTCTTTCGTAAAATTATTCGCTTGCATGGTGTGCCAAATACTATTGTTTCAGATCGTGATACTAAGTTTCTTAGCCACTTTTGGAGATGTTTATGGGCTAAGTTAGGGACTAAACTGCTTTTTAGTACTACATGTCACCCCAAACTGATGGTCAAACCGAAGTAGTCAATAGAACATTGTCTACTATGCTTAGGGCTGTTTTGAAGAATAACCTGAAAATGTGGGAAGAATGCTTGACTCATATTGAATTTGCTTATAATTGTTCGCTGCATTCTACTACTAAGATGTTCCCTTTTGAAATTGTGTATGGTTTCCTACCTCGTGCACCCATTGATTTGTTGCCTCTTCCATCTTTGGAGAAGGTTACTTTTGATGCTAAACAACGTGCTGAATTGATCTTAAAAATGCACGAGTTAACTAAGGAAAACATTGAGCGCATGAATGCTAAAAACAAACTTGCTGGCGACAAGAGTAGAAGACATATTGTGTTTGAACCAGGAGATCTTGTTTGGTTACATTTACGCAAAGATAGGTTTCCTGATTTGCGCAAATCTAAGCTAATGCCACGTGCTGATGGTCCATTTAAGGCGTTCGAGAAAATAAATGATAATGCATATAAACTTGAGCTGCCTAGAGAGTTTGGGGTTAGTCCCACTTTTAACATTGCAGATTTGAAGCCTTATGTGGGTGAGGAATATGAGCTTCCGTCGAGGACAACTTCAATTCAAGGGGAGGATGATGAGGACATCACAACTACAGTTACACCCACAACCCCTGCTGCTACATATACTGGACCAATTACTAGAGCACGCGCACGCCAATTAAATTACCAGGCACTTTCATTTCTTGGTAATGATTCTAATGTTCATGAGAATATGATGCTGCCTAAATTGGATACATTTGTTTTGCTTGTAAATGAAGGGCCCAACATGGACAAGAAGGTTGAACATTGGAGCATGACCAAGCATGGAGGGGATGGCGCGCGCAAGGGGAACAAGAACGGAGTTTCCAGTGAAGTTTTCAGCACTTTGAAGCCACCATGATGACATATAAAGACATGGACGAAATATACAAGATAGCCTTTCATAAATTTTGTCCATAGCTTATTATAGGTGTTGCGCCACCTTATTTTTGGGCCAGGCCCATGTAAATTCGAAATACAACTTCATAGGCTATTTTTAGAGTCCGTATTTTAGGGCAAACGACTCAGGAGGTGTTTTAGTTCCACCTTGCCAAGGGTGGACGAAATCCCCTCTCTTTTTCCCTATAAATACAGCCCTTAAGGCACCGTTTAGATTTGGGTTTTGTTTAGATTAAAGTTCGCCATAGCTGCAACTCGTGTCCTTCGTTTGTGTTCTACGACCAGACCAAGACATCATAGAACCCCACTTTCATCAATAAAGCTTTCCTCTTATATT
Source organism: Elymus sibiricus (assembly GCA_039707655.1). Taxonomy (NCBI): domain Eukaryota; kingdom Viridiplantae; phylum Streptophyta; class Magnoliopsida; order Poales; family Poaceae; genus Elymus; species Elymus sibiricus. The sequence goes on from CM077670.1 coordinate 179,982,350, forward strand.
CGCAATATCCAGATTGCAATCTCAGTTTCTTGCTTGTTCTTCGTTTGCGTGCAGGAAATAGAACCTCATGGTCAGGTTGATCATGCTCCGGCGTGGTCAATAACCTCTCGGAGTTGGTTTAGCGATTGCTAAGGCGCGACGTCATCGCACGTTCGTAGTCGGATCGTCAAAGTCGACTTCCACCAAAAACGATAGCGACATCTCATCAAAACATTGGGACACCTTCGCCTCTATCACATGTATTACATAAGGTTTTTGCTTCAAAGTGTAATTTTTGTATTTTTATATTTTGACTAGTGTGTCCCTTGCTATGCATGACTTTTTGTCCTAGACAAGTTTTTTGTCCGCGACATGGAAGAGGTGACTGAGATGACTACTTACCTCAAGACGAAAGATGGTTTCAATTTCAAATCTACGATCTATAATGAGGTAGATCACACATATTTTGGTTGTGCTAATTGGAGAGGATTGGCCAAAGCTTACGGATTTGAGCCTGGTATGATAATAACATTTGATATCGGCACCTATTCTCAAAATGATGAAGACATATGGGTCGATTTAGATGTGATTCCAGTTCTTCCTCCGTGTAAGTTTCGTAAACAAACTTGTTAAATAACCTTTAGATTGCACTCAAAAATAGTTGTTATTCACCCATAACTTATCTTGTTTATTTAAAATTGACAGCTTATTTTCTATCTCAAACATACGGAACATAGTAGACGATACCTATTACACTGCTCACAGTACGCTCACTTGGCAGGAAAAGAGGTACCTCGTGTCCTTTGTTGCTCATATTGAGTCGCTTAAGAGCACTTACGGAGCTGGTCCAAATGATGCATCATACCTGCCACCAGTAGAAAATGCATGGTAAGATTTTGATCGCAACTAGTATGTCGTTTTCATATATAAATTCTTCTTTCAACCTATAGTATGTGTTACTATTGTTTACTATGTTACTATTATGATCAAGAACAGAAGCTCCCTAGATGTGTTGTGCCTCAGGTGATGGATGACCACCAGCCCGGTGAGATGACCATTATTTTCGACACAATACATATTTCAGAGGTACATACTCGATTGCACCACGACGAGATGGGCGGCTCGAAATTAATGAATGGAGCCAACTACTGCGTGAGTGCGAGTTGAAGATTAGAGATCGGTGGATCTCTGTGCTCCACCATGGAGATGCAGGGGTTTTCCTATTCTTCAAAAATGTTTCTAAAGGAGAGGAGTACCGTGCTAGTAGTTACGATGGTTGATAGTATATATGTGTACTACTAACTAGCTAGCTAGTTAGGATAACTAATGAACATGTATTATGCATGGTTTAGTTTAGTGGATGTTTAATTAGTCATGGTCGATAAGAACTAGCTAGTGGTTAATGTGCACAAAACGATGTGTATTAATGTAATATCTTATCGAAATCAATGTGGGACGGAAATGTGTTTATATATATATTGATAATAAATTACGCTGCCGTGGCAGCGTTTTTTTTTTTGCTGCTCTTGAAAAAATAGTAATGGCGTGCGGAGAAAGCACAACGCCCGTAAAGATTTATCTTGTTAGTGACGTTCGAAAATGTTACACGCCATAGTTATATACGATACTACCGTCGTGCAATTATATCCAACGCCCTCGGTATCTAAAATACTGCTGACGTGGACGTTGCCACCACTATTTTTTAACAATGGCGCCATATTGGTGGCGTCGGGCGTCCACGCCAGCAAGGCCGTTTTTGCCACGCCATAGCTAGCCTTTTCTGCACTAGTGATGCACAGAGGTGACCTCAACACAGGTGTACAACCATCTTAGGAAGTGGAGAGTGAGATGAATCCGAGTGTTCAAACTTAGAGACCTTAGCGGTGCATAATGGGATCAGGACACTTTCACCATTCTTTTTGAGGCAGAGCACTACCAAGGCCACATCGGGGCCAGCAAACCTACCACTTGTTTCACATGATCTAACATGCCAATCACAACTAACAATGTTGGCTTCCTTTTTTAGGATTACCCCAAAGACGTAGAGTACCTCAACGGGCCCATCCAGAACTACTCTCAGATGCAGACCATCTTCTCCTGCGATATGGCTACTGGCAAGCCTGCCATGGGCTCTAGCAAGCCTCTCGGTTCGCCTATGCCTAAGTATCCAAACACCCAGGAGTCAAAGACTGTCATCCTTGATGGCCTTGAGAAGGTTGCTGCTGCTGATCACTGATCACGGTCCTTCTCATGAGAGGAAGAGGAAAAATTATGCCTTGATGGAGGAGGAGATGACCGTCTTTAACAGCATGACTGATGCCGTCAAGGAGGTGGCATCCGCTATCAAGGAGAGCAAGACTGGTGACATCCACCTTTCCTTCTAAAGCATTGTCATGGACAACAATGGCTTCGGTGAAGAGGCTCTGATGGTGGCTCTTAGCCACCTCCTGGACAACAATTCACAGTGTCTTGGCTTTGTTGGGATGGAAGCGCGGCACAGGGCACTCTTGTTGTGCAAGCACTACTACTAGTGCAGAGGTCTGGTGGTGGTGGTGGCATGCATGCATGATGATGATGATGATGATGATGTATATTTTATGGTAGCTAGGGCTTGTATATTTTGATGAGATGGTATACCTCATGGTGATGGTAAACTTACGGTGGTAGGATTACACCATATTTTTGATGTAATGGTAGGATGACACCATAGTAAGTGAGATGTGACTTATGTTGCTTGTCCTGCTTGTTGAAATCTTGTTCTTCTACCCTAGTAGATGAGTGGTATGTGGTGCACTCGGGATGTTTCCAGGAGTCTAATGCCATGAACAAGTGAATGGTTACAAAAACTACTATTACGAAGGACCTAAGAGTAGGGAGGAGGTGAAAGATGATTACTCTAAATTGGTATTCAAAGAAAAGAGCAATCATGAAATACCCAAGGCTGCAGTTCTTCATCCAGTTTATTAGTATTGTGTTTATTAGTATTGTGGTCTTGATGTTATCATGTGATCAATGATTGTGTGTTTATTATTATTGTTGTGTTGATGTTATCATGTGATCGATGTAACATGCAATGCAATGACAACACTGATTAGGATGGTAGCCGGTAAGCTCACCACATCAGGCCAGATGTGTGCGACCAAACACAACCTACTGCCATCAGCCCAGCCAAAATCCATGAAAGGCAGGCAACCAAACACCGATGGGGAAGTAGCTACCCTGATGCAAGCAATCGATTGCATTCAACAAAACATGGTGCAAAACAAGATGCAAAGAGGCCAAATTTGATGCAAATAACCAAACACGCCATAAGATAACAAACTCACCCTAAGATAACAAAACTCGGTGTGCCTTCTTGCATCATTTTGTTTACCGAAACATCAATGTCAGTGCACCGAACAGGCATACAACTTTTAATATAATAACCGTGCAACAGCATCAAACTCTTAGCTGTACGAGTCGTATTTGTCAGGATTAGGCCTGCTATGGAAACTACCACATCCAAATTTATACCAGTAAACAGAAGTCTCGGAAGGATTTTTAATTACAGAGATGAAACAGGAGATTAAATTGACCTAGGCAATACCTCAGGCCCACTGCCCTTTCATCAAACCAATACATCAAATTCAGATTTTCTGGAGGTGATTTATGCAACAGTTGAGATGGCATCATGTCGTTGGAGTTTCAGCTATGCCACCTGCCCATACCTGGGAATGCCACAATCCTTCCATTTGTTAGTCGAGATAAAACATCTTACATTATGGGACGGAGTAGTACATGAGTAACCAGTTGAACTAAGGAAAACAAGGGATGCAAGCAGGCGCCCACAAAAACTCCGCATGCGTACTTATTTTGATGTGCTTATTCTATAATCTGTTGTGGAAAATTAGCCACCAAAGTAAGCAAAAGCGGGTCAAACAAACACTACAATAGGCAAAAGCAGGTTTGAGCAAATGGGATTATGATAATCCACCGCAGTGCCAAACGCAGCATAAAGGTCAATGTAGTGTGATTTTAATTCGAGATTAACATAGGATTGACTTTGGATATACTTTATTTGGGCTTGGCATCCCTGAAGGAGACGCAAAAGGTTATTAACTTATTATTTCAACTTAACCACAGACTGCTCATACTTGTTACCTCAGCCAACTCGTACTATCTAGTTTCCTTGTATGCAAAATGGAATGCATACATACTCCTCTGAGTACATATTCCCGCTCCCAGTCCTCATATACCACCAGGGAGACTAGAATGAGATCAGGGCTTCAGATGCGATCATGAGATCAGGACATTTGGGCCATCGGGTGGTAATAATAAGGTACAAATGGATGAAGGTGGGTTTGGATGACACATTATGCATTCAGACCCCTGAGCTCAGCTTATTGCATTGCGGAATGCATGAAACAAATATTTCTGTTCATGTCAAAAATATTACGAAATACAGAAAACAAGAGTCAATCTGCTCCAAGGTTTTTTTTTTACGGAAAAATTCTGCTCTATGATTGTCTGTACGGTACTGACATAGAAATATCCCAGTGAACTTCTGAATCCGTTATCAGGAACACAAACTTGTAAATGGCCATCTCCACTTTTTGTACCTATGCTTGTTTGCAAACCTAAAAATTATACTACACATTAAAGTGTTCTTGCCTAGAAGAAGTCTTCTTTGCCTAGAAAAAACATCATCGAAGTGTTCTCTGTCCCAATGTTGGCTTACAAATTGATGAATACAAGTACAGCAAACAAGACTTCATTGGATGTAAAAGCAAAGAAGCTTGCTTCAATAAAATTAATGAACAAGAAGAACATGAGACGGGACAAGAAGAGCATGACATTAAGTCTGGAATTGTCCAGGCAAATCACACCATCCACTGGAGAAACAGATCTAGTAAAAGGGGAATATTGGAGCTACGACCGGATCTAGCAAAAGGGGAACATGGGAGCCACACCATCCACCACCGCCGATCTACGCGGCCGCCGCTCGAGTTGCCACTAGAGACCGGCTGCCGCCGCAGGGCTCAGCTGCAGCAGCTAAGGGCCGACAATCAAGATGTTGTTGCGCACGCCGCCGCCGCCCGGCCGTGAACGCCACCCTGTACCGTAGCATTCGGCTGCGGGAGTCGAGGCACTACGCCCCCGAAATCACATGCAAAAGGCGGCGTATGTGGCTCGGCCAGAGCAACGCCAACCTGAACTTCCCCGGCATTGCAAAAGCCGAGGAGGCGCACTTCCTGGCCCCCAAGATGCGGATTGTCCTGCAAGGATTAGGCACATCGCCATAGCGAGGCACATCGAATTGCCGAGGAGAGGGGTAGGGTGTCATGGAGGAGTTTGCGAAGACCAATCCGCACCTTGTGGAGGCAGAGCTTCAATTCTTCGCCAAAGAGAAGGTCAAGGAAGACGAGGAGATGGATCACAAAATCTCCAACAACATCGATGGGATGTTCAAAGAGCTCAAGATGGTGGGGTACTACGTCCCCGATGAGGAGGAGGTCAAGCCATCGAATGGCAATGACCCGAGGCAGGCCTCTCTGGCGGACCACAAGGGGTGATTGACCTTGACAATGAGGAGGACAACGAAGAAATCATCAAGTACCTTAGGCATAATGGTTTCTGATCTGTAGTAGTATGGACGTAGTAATGCCGGTCTATCCTAGTGTTGTTGAATTATATTGTTTGAAATGTTTAATGTTGAACCAGAGTTTGAAATTTCAAAATGTGGAATGCATGTTCAAGTGATCATTTTTAAGACACCACTTTGACATCACCGTTAAAGCAAAAGCCGTCTTGGTGATGTAAAATTTTCTCCCCTACCCTATATGGATTTTTACATCACCACATTTTTCATCACCTGTTGGAGATGCCCTAAGGGTATGTTTGGTTTGAGCCCCAACCAGCCCCACCAAAATTTTGGCATGACCAAAGCAAGGGCATGACCAAAAATTTGGCAAGTTGTTGTTGTTTGGATTGTGACCATCATATCTACCAAAATTTTGGCAAATAGGATCTTTGTTTCTGTTTGGTTTGCGACCATCTGACCACATGATGATTATACTAGTTCTAAGAATATTTCAATGCATCTATTGTCTAAAACAAGGATATACAGACCAAAACTTAGATGCAGTTTTTCTCTAAAACAGATTTAGATGCAGCAAATGTACAATAAAGTCACCAAAATAATATAGTTACGTCATTGCTACACTTGTAAGTCTAGTAGTTGCCCCTGCAAAAAAAAATGACGCTAGTAATTGTCCTCAGCATCATGCTGCATGCAGTTTTTTAAAGATGATTACTGCCTGCAGCTGCTAATCACGCACAGGCCCAGTGCCTCATATTTTTATTGATCGAAAAGCGTCGCTGATTGGCCACAAATCAACCTTATCGTACTGCATGCACTGGTGCAGGGCCCACCAAACCATCAGGGAGTCCAGCGCCAATTTTTTGGCGAAGCTTTTCCGCGCCCTGGCTTTGCCCACGCATCGGCGAGATTTACGCGGAGAGTCGCCGGAGAGGCTGGGCGAGCCAATTTTTGGGCGCCGATCCAAACGGCCACCAAAACATGCGGGCGAGCCAATTTTTTGGCAGGGCTAGCTTTGGTAGTAATCCAAACAGCCCCTAAGTACCCCAAAGTGACCTCCATCAAAAATTCCATTCAACTATTTACACATAAACTGCTTTTGTACATAAAAACGGTATACTGCATAAACTAAGGGCTCTGACCATATTTTTTATGTTAGAGTGAATAATTAATAAGGTATATTGGAAATGAGAGTGTACAACAACAACAACAACAACAACAACAACAACAAAACCTTTAGTCCCAAACAAGTTGGGTTAGGCTAGAGGTGAAACCCATAAGATCACGCAACCAACTCATGGTTTTGGCACATGGATAGCAAGCTTCCACGCACCCCTGTCCATGGCTAGTTCTTTCGTAATACTCCAATCCTTCAGATCTCTCTTTACGGACTCCTCCCATGTCAAGTTCGGTCTACCCCGACCTCTCTTGAAATTACCAGCACGCTTTAGCCGCCCGCTATGCACTTGAGCTCGTGGAGGCCTACGCTGAATATGTCCAAACCATCTCAGACAATGTTGGACAAGCTTCTCTTCAATCGGTGCTACCCCAACTCTATCTCGTATATCATCATTTCATGCTGGACCCGGTCCTTCCTTGTGTGGCCACACATCCATCTCAACATGCGCATCTCCGTCACACCTAACTGTTAAACATGTCGCCTTTTAGTCGGCCAACACTCAGCGCCATACAACATTGCGGGTCGAATCGCCGTCCTATAGATCCTGCCTTTTAGCTTTTGTGGCACTCTCTTGTCACAGAGAACGCCACAAGCTTGGCGCCACTTCATACATCCGGCTTTGATTCGATGGTTCACATCTTCATCGATATCCCCATCCTTCTGCAGCATTGACCCCAAATATCGAAAGGTATCCTTCTGAGCCACCACCTGCCCATCAAGGCTAACCTCCTCCTCCTTGTGCCTAGTAGTACTGAAACCGCACCTCATGTACTTGTTTTATTAGGGTTTTATTAGGGTCAGACTATTCATCACCCAGGGTGAAGAATAATTTCTTCACCGCTCTTTTATTACATCACTACACTACATTTTTACATCACGTAAATTTTGTCTTACGTCAAAAGTGAAAAGAGAAGGTAATAACATGTGTGTCGATTGAAAAAGATATTTTAGGTGACTTTAATTACGAAAATAAAAACAATAATAATCCCTCTGTACTAAATCAGCGACAATTAATATGGATCGGGGGGGGGGGGGGGGGGGGGGGAGTATAAAATGTACATACAAATGTAAATTTTGTGGTTTTATGACTCATATCTTACTTTTCTTATACCGATTTTTGTGTAATGAAACAATATGAACGTAATTATTCGTATACCAAACATAAATTCTAAATGTAACGATGTAAGAAAACCTAGAGTGTAAAGTGATGAATAGCATTACTATATATACATATACACATATATGAGAAAATGTTTATGTACTCCCGAGAGTACGTACTCCCGCGCCTCATATACCACATAGATGAATTGTTTATACCTCTTTATCATTTTTAATATGCTTCATTAACCATTACTAGATACCCAAAAATGAGTTTTATGAAAATAACATTTGAGACCACATAATTTATATATTTATAAGTAGACTAAATTTTTTTGCATGTAAAAAAGGTATACCCCAAAAAGTAAGGGCTCCGAAGGTATTTTTTCATGAAACACGCATTGAGGCATATTAAAAATAATTAATAAGGTATATTGAGAATTATAAAGAGGTATAATATGCTTGTTTAAGATGTATATTTGAATGTGGGAGTACATACTCCTAGGTTAAGGAATTACGACCTACCTGCACAATCATCATAACGTGCCCCCCTTTGTTTTACGGGAAAATCGCGTCCTTTTACCATTGGGAGTTTCTCCATTCATTACTGGTAACTAACTCGAGATTTTTTTACTACAATTAGCAAAGCTTTTACCATAAGGTGGCAAGAGGTTGGTTGGTCATGCGCATGGTGTCTAACTGGAGCATAGAATTTGCGCTTTTGCGCTCAGGCTGTATAATCTAAGTTAGCACTAAACTACAGTATGGATATATTGTTGTTAGCTTCTACTACCTTAAGATAAATAGTATAATCTAATGCAAGACAGTCAGTTGGATATATTGTTGTTGTCTTCTACTACCATAAGATAAATAGTATAATCAAAATAATTCACAGGTATAGCGACATAGATCACAAGTTCACAACCAACATTTTTTCTGTAGAAAGATGTAATACCTTTGAAGATGAAGAATGGGCACATGCAGGCCTTCTTCAGAAACAGTAGCATGCACTAATTTGAACCAGACGTGGTCACACAAGGGGTAGAAGTGTTGCTAGTACTCGTAGTAGTATTAGAGTTACTTTCGGTAACCCTCTCATTGCTTGGTTCAGGAGTGGGACAAACTTCAGAAGTAGATGTTGTTGGGCTATAGCTTGGTCTACCACTTCCTCTAGTTTCCAAACGCTCCATCATCCTCGATACAGATGCAATTCCATTATTAACTTCTCGTCTCACTTCAGAACCAAGATCAGACACAGATGAGTTACGTGAAAAAAGCCTCTCCTTCCACCCTCGAGTACTTTTTGTAATAGATTCTTTGTACCTGAATTGCATAAAAGGTGAAGCAGCTTTAAGAAATATGTTTATTAAATTATAAGGAATACGTCCAAATAAATTTACGTACTTTGAGGAGACAGCATTTAAGCGCGACTTTAGAGAATCTGAGAAAGACTGAACATCTGATGGCCCAGCCCTGTCATTACCTACTGGAGTTGATTGTCCAGAGGAATGTCTCCTGATAACAGCAGAATCATCACATAATTTGATCGCCAAAAATATTAGCATGACTATAGGCTGTATAGCTCAGTTTACCTGTTGAAAAACCTAGGACTGGATACGGGGGTACTATTTCCAGATGAAACAACAGCATCTTGTTCAGCATCATAGGTAAGGACCCCCGGACTTTGGTTGCCTGCTTCTTCAATGGGATTAGCATGTGGTGGTAAGTCACCAACTCTGGGAACAAGAATCCTCAAGTCGTCAGCACCTTCCCCCTGAGCGGAAGATGATGAAACAGAGCCAGCAGGAGTATTTGGATGTGCAGAGAAAACCAAGAACTGTGGGCGGCCATGAGAGCCAGATCGGTTCCTCTGCCCCTCTCTTCTACCATGTTGGTGTGACCTTCCCATTGCTGCAGCAGCAGCTAGGTGTTGCAGTATACGCTCTTCAAGTTCAGCATCATTACTAACAACAGGTAACTGCACACAATCACCATTTGAATTAGGATAACATAAGAAAGAACACTTCACTGGTCAAAGCAGAAGAAATATGTCACAACAAATTAGTTCCAGAATACATACATGCTGCACTTCAAAATCACCAAGAGCAGGATGATGAAATATAGTCGTATTTCGAGTTTGATTGGTTCTTATATTCCTCTCCCGCTCTACTGCCTCAAGAAGCTCTTGACTGAGATATTAGTACAGCCATAGTTAGCAAAATTCTACTCCCTCCGTCCCATATTAATTGACGCTCAAACGGATCCCATATTAATTGACGCTCAAACGGATTTGAGCGTCAATTAATATGGGACGGTTGGAGTACGTGTTGAACAACATGTTTGGCATTTGAATATCCAATGAATATCAATATATATTTCCAGCACTTGCCTGGTAGGATCCTTCATACTGATAGGCTGCCAGCACATAGGGCACTGAGAACTTCTTTGACACCTACAAAAACACTACCGATCATTATGTATAATGTACAAATATTTGAATAGGGAAAAAACAGTCCAAGCAATGGCCATGTCAAAGCAGTTCTATACACGCTCAATTAAACTGTAGAACATCCCAAGGGGACTTTCCAAGTGAAATAGTTTTCCAGTAAATTCCCCAGTAGCTTCCAGTGAAGTAGCACCTCTGTAACTTAATGTAAGACATTTTTTGACACTATGGAAGTGTCAAAAAACGTCTTATATTAAGTTACGGAGGGAGTATAAAATTTCACTAGCTATAGTATCAAATTATATTTGTCATATTGATCAGCAGAAGTGTTGTAAACCTTGTAGGCATGTACACCTCGTACTTATGATACATACAAAATATGTGAAAGGTAAGTTAGAGTTGAGTAATCATCCATTAATGAAAACAAGCACTTATGGAGTTATAGTATGCATGTAGTTATGCTGTTCATTTTCGACCGCAAAAAAGTAAGTACAGTATAAAAATTAGCCACACGAAAAGAATATCAGTAGATTGGTAGTCAAAAAATACTTCAACAATATATCTTTGAGATTGTTAACATACAACGTCCAAAATCGATGATAAAAATATATGTCCTTGAAAACAGTGAAGACATGTACAGGCGGACATCTCAATAATTCGATGAAGTACTATTGCGAACACACAAGCAAATCATATAGGATTTGCACCCAGGAAAACAGTACTGGAACAAGCCATCAGCAGAACGTTACTAAGTGAAAAACATGATTTTAGGGGCAAGAAAAGAACAATTAATCAGACTCAAGCTGGCCAATCCAGCAACTGCAAACCGAACAACTGACCTAAAGAGTACCAGGAGAAAACAATTAACAGTCTATCTAGCTCATCTAGCATGCATGTCGAAAAAATGGTAACCTACCAGGTCAATTTAGAGATATATGTATGGTTCACATAAAACTTTTTTTTACGAAGGGTAGAGTAAAGTCTATTTTAAATAAAAACTTGAATCTAACAGAAGACGAGCAGATTTCATAGTTCTATTAACCATTAGATTCAGAAGTCATATGAGTTCCAGATGGAAATAGGTACAGAGCGCACAACAAAAATATATAAGGTGGCCACAAGTCATGAGCTGCATATTAGAGTCAGTATCATACCATTCAAGAATGCATTGGAGATGGAACTCATGTTTGCAACCTGTCAACTGGAAAAGAAGAAATCGTAACAAAACGGTTAGAAGCTGACCTCTGAGAAAACAAAATAACCGAATTAAAGAAATGGCATCTTACTGCGGAAGGATCACTTTCACAGAAAGCCTCAAGACAAATGCTACATGCATCATCACATGCATCCTGGACCCCACCCTCTACAAAGGCTGCAGGTGATGTCAAATTCTCCATCTTGGCTTTCTCATCAGTTCCAGATGCCATTGCAAAGGAAAAAAAAAACAGCCCTGGTATCTAGAAAATGGATGTAAAAATAAAGGCACAAAGTTAACACTTCAAAACATCATTAGCACTAATGACATAGAGATGAGAGCGAACATGTTCACTTTGACATAAGAAACCAGTTCATAACTGATTTAGCAACAACAGAAAAGAAGTGGTGATATATAAACCGAATCCAAAAGCAAATGGTGCCAATATGTTTAATGAGACTACATAAAGTAGAACACTACATTAAATGTTATACCAGTCAAAAAACCAATCTAAATCTGCATAACAACATCCAATTCACAGGCCACCGTGTTCCATTTCAAGTTAAACGGGCTATATTTAGTTACATAATAAGAATTGAACAAGTTTTAGATCAAACTATGTTGTCCCTGGTTATACTAGAAAGCCAAATAGGCAAAGAAAGTTACAAATTACCAGCTTACAGTAAAGCATTCAAAACGAACTGAACCATCAAGCATCCAAAAGGTGAAAGAAGTACAGAAATGTATGTTGTCCATGTACTGACATATTGCATAAATAGTTATGTTACAAAATGCTACAGAACCTCATCTAAAATTGGCACCATTTTATTGGAATAGTCTAACTCATCCGATTAGCAAAACAGAAGGACCACAGAAGCCAAATGATTCCACAAATTATCACATATTAAAACAATATACAGTACGAGACAAACAAATATGAAGGAAGCGCACATTGTAAGAAAGTCTACTAACAAACGAAACCTCAACATGAAACTAGTAGTAATTCCAATGCCTCTGCTAATGATAACCATTAGGTTACTATGGTAATTTTATAATTTTATTGATGATGATAAAATTGAAAGAAATGCACTGGGAAACCACAGAGATAAAATGATATATCGGGAAATCAGATGGATCTCTCAAATATGTTTGCACCAAACTAACCATACTTGTTGTCAATCGCATTAATGTTCACTGCTGATATGACGTACAGTTCAAAGCATGCTATGTTAGCAGTACTGAAGACATTTTCACAAGTCACGACTCAAGTAGCACAAGATACTCCCATCCAGCGGTGGAGCTTTGGCTAAAATCATTTGGGGGGGGGGGGGGGGGGGGGGGGGGCAATGGGATGCTCCGCCACTGCTCCCAACACGTAACATTATGTCAGTGATCACGCACCGGTAAGAGGAAGAGGACCGCTATTTAGTAAGTAGTGGCTCAATCAGCTGCACTTATCGCAAATTTATTTATAGTCTTTGACTGAGATCAAACCAAATGTAAAGCAACAACACAACCGACGAAATTTGCATCGCATTAAGCACCTAGTGAGCTCAATTACGCGCAGAATGTCTCGAATCACGATCCAAGCTACCCAAAATCTGTCAACTCGCAGCGGAACACTAGCTTAAAACAAAAATTCCCAGACTGCCAAACAAAATACGCTACATATAGTACAGAGAAAGCGCCAATTATCCGCTAATCGAACCCCGATTCGCACCAAGTTCGAACCAAAAACCCAACTAAACTCCAAAACACCAACTACCTAGCACATCGCCTGGAATTTCCCCATATCCAAACCCCGCGCTGAACACCGCAGAAGCAAACCCTAGCAGCCGAGATGTTTACCGACTGTTCACAACCCCGAATCGCGGATGGCTCGCCGTCCGATCACGATTGCGACGAACAAAAAAGGTGGCGGGCGCGGGCTAGCTCGGCGAGGGTCCTGATCTTACCGGGCAGGGCAGGGCAGGGCAGGGCGCCGCCGAGAGGCCTGAGGCTCGACCCGATTCGATGCGTGGATGAGCACGGAACCCTCTGTCTCCCTCTCGCTTTCTCTCTCGTCTCTGTGTGAGCGAGACCGTGGGGGAAAGGGGAGGAAAGGAGGAGAAAGCTATTGCCAACAAACGCGTGCTTCGTCTCCACTCGGCCCCCGCCCTACCAGTGGGCCCCAGTCCTGTGACCACCTCACTTCGGGGTTCGGGCACCCTCTGACGCGCATGACCTCACCGTAAACCACTGACGCGTGGGGTTAGGCAACGATTTAGACCGCGGTGGGAAGGGGGATTGGGAGGTCTCGATAATGAGACAAGCGGGTCTCGTTCGCCAGCTCGCGTTGTCTCCCCGCGCGCGGGGCCTGCTCCTGGCGCATCGGTGGGCGTTGTAGGGTAGGGGCCAAAATCACTGTTCTGACCTTATACGGAAATCATAGCACAAAATGAACTCGGAATGAAACTATTTCACAATCTGACCCTTTTAGAAATGTCAGAGCCCGTGACGTTGCTGCTCCGCATAGAAACGCCGAGCTACCTCGCGTTGCTGCCCTCGCTGACGTGGCAGGCCAGAAACGCCGAGCCATCTTGCGTTTCTGGAAACGCCAGAGGCTGAGGCGTTGCTACCCTCCATGGAAACGCCATGGGCTGTGGCGTTTCTGGCCCAGATATTTAAGTGGTCGTGGGCCTTTCACCCACCACTCATCATCCACTCTCTTCTCCCCCCACTGGTCCCCCCGAGCTCAACCCTTTTTCCCCTTTGTCCCCCTCACTCAAAACCCCCTCAAATCCTTACAAATCAGTTGTGTTGGTCCGTGGATCCGGTGTCATTTCCGTTCCTCGAGGTAATCTCCTTCATCTCACAAATTTTTATTGGTTGGATTTGTCAATTTAGATGGTTTTGTTCATGTGGATCCTAACCCTAGTTTTGAACATTGTTCCATAATATGATGTTTGTAGTGTTTAGTAATGAGTATGGTTGGTCCAGTACTGTTGATTTGTGATGTGGATGAACAAACCTTAGGGTTTGTGTTATGCTTAATGTTAGGATTTAGGGTTAGGGTTAGGGTTTGGGTAATGCTTAATTTGGATGGACATTGTTGTTCTTAGAGGTTTTGTATGCAATGTGTTATACTTTGCATTGTTCCCAAAGTGTGATTTATGAATGTTTCATACTCCCCTTTTTTAGATGGAGAAGATTGTGAATATTCATTATGTTGACAAAGTGGGATTTATGAATGTTGATATTGTTGACAAGTATGAGGAAGTGTTGATATTTCTTGAGAGTCCTAGTTATGAAGAGGTTGTGCAAGAAACACGGATAAGATTAAAGTGGGTGGATGCAAGTGACCAAGTTGAATTAGTAGGAAGATATGATGTTGGGTCGGCACACAAGTGTCGAATGAAGACAATGCCTATCAAGTCCAATTTGCATTGGGGTGCATATAAGGAGGTTGTTGCATCCTCGGAAGTCAAATCACTCGAAGTGTTTGCAAGTAAGGTGGTCAAGGCTCCTCTCTTTCATCTTGACTTGAACCAAACCTTAGTAGATGATGTGAGCCCGATTGTTGAGCAAAAAGTTGAAGTGGTAGCCAATGCAATGAGCCAACCTCATGTTAGCCAATCAAATGAAGTTGAGGTGAAAGATATTAAACATGACAACGAACAAGTTGATTATGTCAATGAGTATCCCCAATATGAGTTCGGAGGCAGTGCACCGATCAATGATGATGGTCATGACTCCGACGAAGAGTATGAGAGGCACCAGAACATTGTTGGTGACGTAGAGGCTGAAGTAAGGCATAAGGACATGGATCCTGACATTATCTATCAGCGTGCTTGTGTAGATGACTCGGATGATGAAGGCCCGGTGAATGAGTTGGACGAGGATGGCTTCACTGAGAAAGAAGCAGAGTGGTACACAAAAATCACCGGTAGGGATCACAAAGTCCCCTTGTTTTGTGATGTTAGCCTTGGAGATAAGGCTATAGTCGACGGTGGCATGAGCAAGACAATTGAGGCTAGACAGTTCCCAAGTAGTACACCCGACGAGATTTCTATGTCTTACCTAAGGAAAGGTTTGATGTTCGAGCACATGCTAGAATTCAAGATATGGCTCTGTGAGTATGCTGTCAAACACCACAGGCCTTTCATAGTTGTTCACTCGGACTGCAACAAGCGATACACCGTGAAATGTGAGGTAGAAAGATGCAAATGAAAAGTCAATGGAAGACTCACGAAAGATGGTTGGTGGAAGATAACTAGTTGCAAAGCCACTCACCAATGCACACCGCCGACCGTAGAAGCACGGACGACACACCGTCAGCTAACCTCGGAATTCATCGGTTATAAATACCAGAAAAATATAGCCGAGGATCCAACCATTAAAGTGAAGTTGTTGATGAGTTGGGTTGAAAATAAGTTTGGATATAAGGTCAAGTACGGGAAGACATGGAAGGCCAAGCAAGTCGCTCTTAGAATGTTGTATGGTGGATGGGAAGAGGCGTACAACATGCTACCCAGGTTGTTGGGAGCGATGTCCTATAGAAACCCAGGAATGTACCACTATGTCCAAGATATTGAAGGAGTGTTCCGTCGTGCCTTTTGGACGTTTGGCCCATGCATTGCAGCTTTTGAGCATTGTCGTCCGGTTTTGTCTATAGATGGAACATTATTGACAGGCAAATACAAGGGCACACTCATGATAGCAATGGCACATGATGCTAATGATCAGGTGTTGCCTGTGGCATTTGCTTTGGTGTCCGTGGAGAACCAAGACAACTGGGAATGGTTCATGAGACTTGTGAGGAGCACGGTCATTCCTCCGAATAGGGAGGTATGCATCATATCCGATCGGCACCAAGGCATATTGAAGGCCGTGGATATTCACATTCCAGGGCATGCGAGGCTTCACCACCGATGGTGTACGAGGCACTTCGTTGCAAACTTTTACAGGGCTTGTAAGAACAAGGATCTTAACTCCACATGTGTAGCATTCTCCGTTAAGTCGTTCACGACACGCTTGGACAAAATCTATGAGAAGGCAAACGAAGGTGGGAAAGAATTCCTACAAAGGAATATTGATGAGAGACACAAGTGGTCACGGGCATGTGACGAAGGAGGCATGAGATATGGTGACATGACAAGCAATCTTGTTTAGTGCTTCAACTTTGTCTTGAAGGGTGCCCGTCAGTTGCCGGTGACAGCAATAGCGGAATATACCTTTTACAAGATAAATGAGTATTTTCTAAAGCACTCCGATGAAATCGACAAGTTGATTGCCGATAGTGAGAAGCCTCCCAATGAGATTTATCCGAAGAAGGTTGCCGAGTGGCTAGACTATCAGAAAGACAAGTCAGCCATCCAGCGAGCCACTTGTTTCGATAATGTTGAAATGAAATACCAAGTGAATGAGCCAGGTGGGACAACGAGAGATGGAGAATCATATGGTGGTCGCTCATTTAAGGTGGCTCTTCGGACACGGCATTGCACTTGTGAGCAGCCTAGTAAGTACCACTGGCCATGCTCGCACATGATGACGGCGGCCCGCATGAGGAATTTGCCCGTCTCTGATGGAGTAGTTGTGAGGTTGCATGAATTCAACTTGCAAACTCATAAGTTAACATGGGCGTCTAGACTCCACCCTTTTCTGGACGCATCACAGTGGCCAGAGTATCACGGCCCTAACATTAGGCCGGATCCGGAGATGATGGTACAACCCAAGGGTAGAAGGAGAACAAAGCGATACAGGAATGATATGGATGAACTCATGAGCACCAGAGAGTTTGGTAGTGGACATTTCATGGAGCCACGTGATAGGAACCAATGCGGTGATTGCAATGAAACGACACACAACAAGAGGACTTGCAAAACAAACAAAACTTCAAAAGGGCGCAATGCTTCTACTAGTGATGCCGGTGGCAGAGGTGGTTCAACTGGTGGTCTTGGTGGTGGCCGAGGATCCGGTGGTGGTCTTGGTGGTGGCCGAGGATCCGGTGGTGGTCTTGGTGGTGGCCGAGGATCCGGTGGTGGTCTTGGTGGTGGCCGAGGATCCGGTGGTGCTCTTGGTGGTGGCCGAGGATCCGGTGGTGCTCTTGGTGGTGGCCGAGGTTCCGGTGGTGGACTTGGTGGTGGCCGAGGTTCCGATGGTGGACTTGGTGGTGGCCGTGGTATAAGCGTTGGTGGTCGTGGTATAGGCCGAGTTACCGGTGGTGGTGCTCGTGGCAGAGGTACATGTTCGGGTGGTGGTAGAGGAGGTTTCATGGGTAGAGGCCGTGGTCGTGCTAGAGGAATGGTTGGATACCTAGATGGACCATTTCCGTACGTGGTTGCATTTCAATATTATTTCCATGTTGTACAATATATTTTTTCATGTTCTTTTTGTCCTTACTAACTAATGTCTTGCAATTTTTCGTAGATATGGCGGCTTCTCAACCCAACAAGGCAACAATGAAGGGGGTGGAGGAGAAGGATGGGGAAGGTGAGATGCCGGGGTGGTGGGAGAAGGCTGCGAGGAAGTTGAGAGAGGAGGATGCAGCCGCACTAGAGAGGAAGAAGCAAGAGGAGTTCGAAGAGAAGATGAAGGAAAAAGAAAGAATGACATTTCAGGAGATCGTGATGATGGACAAGGTGAAGATTGCATGTGAGAAGGCAGCTGCGCAACGGCAAAAAGATTTTGAAGAGAGATGTAAGAAACTTTGGGCTTTTGAGAAGACAAAGAGAGGGAGAATAAGCTATTCATGGAGAGGGTGGTTCACGAGGCTCATCTCATAAGGAAAGGGGAGGAGGAAGAAGAAGAAGAAGAAGAGAGGAAGAAGAAGGGAAAGGGGCCTTTCTCTACACAATAGAGCAATGTGGTTCTTTATGGACTCCTCTATGTGTTAAATTGCTATGGACTCCTCTATGTGTACTCTTAATTGCTATGGACTCCTCTATGTGTTAAATTGCTATGGACTCCTCTATGTGTTAAATTGCTATGGACTCCTCTATGTGCACTCTTAATTGCTATGGACTCCTGTATGTGTACTCTTAATTGCTATGGACTCCTCTATGTGTTCAATTGCAATGGATTCCTCTATGTGTACTCTTCAATTGCTATGGACTCGCGTTATGTGATATGTGTTATGTGATATTAGAATGGATACGCGTCGAGCCATTTGTACCTCATGAATGTCCCCCTTTAAAATCCAGCGGCATCATCAGTAGGCCATCTTCAGTTTGCGGCTGCATTTCCAATCCGCATCCACACCGATGGAAAGCTTCAGGTCCTATGGAGAAGGCGACGGCTGCTAGTTCCAGAACTTGAAGCTTCATGAAGAGGATCACTGCTTTCTGTTCAGCCACTCCCTTGAGCAAGGTTTAATCTTCTTGCAATCTCTCGTGTCGCTGCATTACTGCATCAAAATCCTTGGTATAAGCTCCATCAATGGATACTGGTTTTCCTGTTTGCGAGATGAACTTTTTTTCTCTTCTTTTTCGGAGCTTCGATGAACTAGTACTTTTGTGCGCTAGCAAGACAGCTTTCTTGAAGCTTTTGATCCAGGAATCGTTCTATCTTTTGCATGTACCTTGCTTCGACACCGATGGAAAGCTTCAGGTCTCTTTTTTGCAACTTCTAACTCTTATGTTCTTTCGCTATTTAAAGTTCTAATAATCATGCTTAGTGCTATTGCACTTATCTCTCTCAAATTCTCTCTCTCTTGGTTGTACTTCTTGTCTTTATGCATCCTATTCTTACTTCTACACTCTCCCACTATTTATTATTTTTTCTGGTTCTGCTATGTGCCAAACGCCAAAGGCAACGGCGTTTCTATGTTTTCTGGAAACGCCAAAGGATATGGCGTTTCTATGTTGTTTTGAAACGCCAATTGCGTTGGCGTTTCTGCCCTATATAGAAACGCCAATAGTTACCTTGGCGTTCCTTTAAGACAGTACCATGCAAACACATGCAGCAGCAACGTTTCCATGTGGGCTGGAAACGCCAGGGACCCTCGGCGTTTCAATCCTTCTTAGAAACGCCAGTGGTCTTCGGCGTTTCCACCCTGCATTGAAACGCCAATGAAGTTGGCGTTGCCAACTTACTATGCCTACCACAAAAGAATTTCTGGCAGATGCAAATGGCACATATTTTGACAGCAAAATTATCAAGTCCAGCACAGATAGCAAATGGCACATATTTTCACAACATAATCAACATAATCCAACTGACATAATAGTTAACAAGTCTAGAATCCACATAATAGTTAATAAGTCAAGGAGACATAATAGTTAACAAGTCTAGGATCCACTAACAAGTCCACGAGACATAAAACATAACAAGTTCACACATTCACTTCTTCCCTCTTTTCGCAGGGAGACACAAACCTACATGAAAAGTTCAGGACACATAAAGCATCAGTCATCACTTCACTTCTTCCCTCTTTTCGCAGGCATCTTCCCCCTCCTCACGTAGCCCTCTGGAGTGTTCTGCCATCCTGGACGTCGGCTGATTCTTGAGCTAGCTCGGCGTGTTGCTTCTGATGGCTGAGAAGGTTGAGTTGGCTGCGGAGCATCTTCCATCTGCGAAGCCCGAAGCTCCATATAGTCCGGATCCGCTTCTTCGTCTGTCTCCTCTTCCTCTTCCTCAATCCGTACTCGGCTCGAAGAAGCACGAGCTCCGCTCGAAGATGGACGAGCGGAAGAAGCACGTGCTCGGCTGGTAGATGGACGAGTGGAAGAAAGCACATCCATTCTATACTGAGCACGTGCCCGCACATCCGTGGATGAACCACCATGGCAAGAAAGTAGAGCGGCTAGTGTGCGGCAACGATTCACGACCTTCTGCACAAGGAAAGACATTGACATGTTAATATGCAAAAAGAGTTACGATGAAAGAGCAACGATTAACAAGGCCTCTAACCTGTAGAGTACTCCTAACAAGCCCGTCCGTTTGTGGACCAGGGGCACGGCTAAGCACCACATTACTTTCATTGATACATCTCCATAGCTCGGTGCCCTGAATAAAACATATGTCACACAACACTCACGAAGAAATGACACATGCTCATATTTCAAAAGAGAGACAAAAGAGAGACATACCACTCGGTCATGCAGAGGGCCATAATCTAGGTGCGCTCCAATGGTCTCCCTAATAGAGTTGTTGAATGCACCATCAGCAGCCTCACTTGGCATTACGTCCAAGCAGTCGGCACGAGTCCAAGCACCCTTGTGGATAACTCTGTACTCTTGGCGAAGCCACTCCAAATGCCTTAGATATGCCTCCTCGTCGTTGTCGGGTGTGTGATCAGTTTCAACTCGAGCATTCCTCTGAGCATTCCACATGTCTACCCACATAAGGTGGTGATCCTCCCAATTCGTGACATTCTTGTTGTTTTGCCGGCTCGTCCTACAAAGCATGAGAAAATACATCAGTTTTATTTTTTCGTATTAGACATTGATCAACATGTGGTACAAAAAACTCTCACCTATGTAGCCGCACACTTGTCTCAACGTAGTCCGGCGGGGTGCGTTGTTGTACTCCAAATTGCTTTGCAACACGATGTGGAAGATGCCACTCGACCGCAAAAAAGCATATCAAGGGGCACCGCACACGCCAAAGATGGCTGTCACGAAGGCACATATTGCTCAAAGGAAACTGCCTAAGTACCATGTACGGCCTCCAATTGACCTACATCACATCATGTCACTCACTCATGCACAAAAATAAATTCATGATTGATGGCAAAGCATTTGGATAATTACCTGATTATAACTCAGCATGTCAAGCTCGCTTATGTATGCCTTGTACCGCCCCATGGCGGCGATACTCAACACTTGGACATTAGCCCATGTGTGTGCGATAGTGGGGTACCACTCCTCATCCCCGTCAAAATCCCACTCCCAAGGTTCTTCCGGAGGAATGGTGATGTTACGGCCTACAGGGATATGCTCCCACATCCAAATCTGTAGGGCCCAAACGAAACCACCAAGACAAGATTTCGGCTTACTCCTCATGCATGCTCCGTCCAACTGCACATTTGTACACACGTTAAACGATCACACGCAAACATCTATTTCATATAATGAAAATGCATCATATTAAGCATTACATGACGGTACAGGAACGCTAGTGCCGCGGACCCCCAACTCCACTTAACATCCCAGTTACGAAGAGGGTCCAAGAACATCCAGGAGGCTGTGTCCCCCGTGCCATCCGGAAACACCACTTGGGTCAAGAGATTCCATAAGTAAGCCCTGGCATACTGCTCCACAACCGCCGGACTGGCATTCTTTGGGCACTCGTAAAAATGTTCTCGTATCCACGAGAACAACACACCGGATGGCCTAGGATCCTTCTTGGTTTCATTAAGCCACGGTGGTGGTTCAACACCAACCAATCCTGCAACCCATTGTCGCCACCCCTCACACTTCACCTTCCCGGTCAGAGCCCTGCCCTCGATCGGAAGCCCGGAGATCATCGCAATATCCTCCAAAGTGATGGTCATCTCACCAAGAGCAAGGTGGAAAGAGTGCGTCTCCGGCCTCCAACGGTCCGTAAGGGCGGTAATGTCCGTCGAGTTCAGCCATGGTGGTGTGCCTTTAAAGTTGAGCACAAACTGAAGAAGATCCATTCTTCTAAAATAAGACTCGTAGCGAAGGTCATATTTGAGAGATTCACGCGGGTTGTGGCCCCTCAACCGAAGTGCTGGAGGAACCTAAAAAAACAAACGCACAATTTTGTTACTTCTCTCAACAAGTCACAATACGAAAATCAAACAATGTAGATACATAATTACCTCCCTTCTTTCCACTAGCACAGCACGATGCTTGCTCTCGTAATAATCATCAAGGCCGGGATATTTATCCGGCTCAAACATCCTACATGATACATTATAGAGTAGTTAATATGAATGCTTCAAACTTTGAACACGTTATAAAATACTCTTTAAATCCACTTGCATTTTACACAATGCTTAAAAAAATTCACCACATTCACATACATACATACACAATCATACATACATAATACACATTTAAACAAATAATCTTAGGATTCAACCTAATACAAATTTTTTCCCTATCTCTAAATCCAATACTAAACAATAGCAAGTGCTTCAACACAACTACTATATCTTCCTTCTAAACAAAATCTAATCCAAACAATGTTCAAATAAATCACAAAAAATGGATCTTAGGGTTCCACCATGTTGCAAATAATGCATCTAAAATAGGCAATATTGACTGAATTTTTTTGGAGGAATAGGGGGAGAATACCTCAAGCAACTTGGGGATGATCCGATCCACGAGTTCTAATGGCCAAAATTGAAGAGTTGGGAGGGATTTGGAGGAGAGGAGAGAGGGGCAGGGGCTCTGTTCTTCGTCCTGGCGGCTGGAGGAGGCGGGGCTGCGAGTGGGCTGGGTCCCACCCGCGGCCCCGCGGGGGTAACTTAATTCAGGCCAGAAACGCCACAGGCAATGGCGTTTCAAAGGTGGCCAGAAACGCCAGACGTTCTTGGCGTTTCCAGAAACGCTAGCTGGCTCGGCGTTTCTGGCCTGCCACGTCAGCAGGTCAGCAACGCGAGGTGTCTCGGCGTTTCTATGTGAAGCAGCAACGCCGCGGGCTGTGGCGTTTCTAAAAAGGTCAGATTGTGAAATACTTTCCTGTCGAGTTCATTTTGTGCAATTCTTTCCGTATAAGGTCAGAACAGTGATTTCGGCCTAGGGTAGGTGGGTCGAGACGGTGGTCGGTGGTAGTGTTTTCTTTTCACGGGTGGGCGTGGGTCCATGGTGTCAGTGACGCCAGCGATGTTGTGTACCTTCTTTCTGGAGCACACAAATTGGAGTATTATTTTTACGAAATGACCCCAGAGGTCCTTATGTCGCGCACTAACCCCGCAAAAAACTTATTTCATCGCCTGACCCCTCCATTCGCGCCGGACACATTGGCGCCTAATTTGCACACTGCCGCGCCGCCCGTGAAGGCGCCTTTGACCGGTCACGGTCCACGGTCGTCGGTCACGCCGCCAGCGTGGCACCGCCCTGACGCGCCGGATGCAAAGGCGCCTATATGGTTTTTATGTTACGCCATACAGTTAGGCGTTCTAAAATGCTACGCCTTTTTCCTAGGCGTTTATAATTACGATACCGGAGCGTCTGACTTTTTATCTAGATGCGTCCATAGTCCTGTTGACTCGCCGAACCGGCTGACGCGTCATGCTGGCCAGAGTATCTGACTTCTTTGACGCCAGGCAGACCATCTGATAAATTGTGTAAGCTTCACGTTTACTAAAATAGTCTCGCTGTTTGGCGTGACGCACTAGTCAGATTCTCCAACTTAACTGCTCCTATTCCTTGCCAGACTGGTAGGCGCGTTTGTTCTCTTTAAATACGTTTGCCCTGCATCGACCCATCCCTATTCGCCCGAAAAACCCCCATTTTCTTCCCGCCTTATCTTCTTCCCCTCCCAACCTGACCTCCTGAGCTTCTTCCCCTAGCAATCCAAATCCATCGACGAAGGAAGGAAGGATGTCACCAGTCCCTAGCATGAAGGACGTCGCCAAACCCTCTGCCCGTAGGAGGTTGTTCCCATCTTCATCGACCAAGCAGGTATTTTTGTCTTCTCCGTCGTCCCCCTTCGATCTGCCTCAAGGGCAAGTTTTTATTGTTTGTCGAGAGAATCATGAACTCTGTGAGTACGTGTTAGTCCGTGGTCTTAATGTTTTAGAATATCTGTTAGGGCCCTCTTCCGATCTGCCTCAAGGGTTTGTGTTTTTTGTGTGTTGAGATGAATCATGAAGCTCGTCTGTGGGTGTGAGTTGATCAAATGTTTATATTTTCTTTTCCATACTCTGAATCCATACTCTGAATCTAAAAGTTTATTAAATGCTTATATTGTTTGTTTTGCATATCGATAAGCTCTGGATGGTTAGGTTCATTGTGCATAAAGCATCCTTCTGTCAACCAGCACCTGAGCCATGGCAGGAAGACTCAATCACTATTGACAATTTGACGGAACAGTTGGTGCAGCATGGGTTAGGCCGAAATGATTTTATCTACTATCGAAGCAGGGTGAAGTCAGGTGACAGGATCATGTGGAAGTTTAGTGGCAAGAATAGGTTCAGCTCAAGTTACAGGAGGATGTTCAAGTCAAGGTGCAGGATGAGGATGAGCTCAGGTGGGTGGTTTAGGTTGAACACAGGGGGCAGGATGACGATGGTTGAACTAACCAATGGTTCCACAGTTCAGAAGATGATCGAAGAATACAAGGCATTTCAGATGGTTGACTTGCATTGTTACAGCAGACCCGATGGATTTGTAGAGCCTGCTCCAATTACAGATGTTGTCACTCTAGAGTAGTGACTATCCTAATCCTTCCATGCCCATGGTTGGGTGATGTTATATGATGCTGTCAACAAGTCTGAAGTTCATAGTTGAAGTGATTTCATTATGTCTAGAATTCTGAATTTGTCAAGTTAGCACCCGATGATGTCTGAAAACTCTGTTATGATTTCCGCTTTCTAGGATAATTTTACTTTCGTCTGTATGGTATTATGCTTTCTAGTGTAGATGCATGCGACCATTCAAATAAGAGCAGACAGTACAATAGCTGTAGACAAACCCACTTTATTCACTCATTTTTGGTCCTACTGACCACAACATAATCTAGTCTAACTCGCTAGGTCTTTGCTGGCCTTTTTCCTAGCGCACCACTCTTCGAATTGCTTCTGATGCTTAGCTCTGTGCTCTTTCTTTTGCTTCTCCTCCAACATCTTCTTCTCTTTTCTTTCCACGTATCCGGCACCGAACCAGTACAACTCGTATTGTTTCTCAGTTTCAAGCCAGCACTTGCTTGCGCATCTAGCACCTTCCTGCAATCAGTTGACAGATGTTTTAGATACTGAAGCATGAAAGCACATACGGTAGGATATGAAAATGTTGGCTTACGAAGTATGGCGCAAGCCCCTTGGTGTGCCCGCAGACGAATCCCCAGCAACCCATCTCTCCTTTGGTTCTTATCTTGTATTCGTCGGCGGTGTAGCAGGCCGGCACACCGCAACGGCAGTGCACAACCTGTGGCACAAAGGAATCCAGCTCGTCGGCGGATGGCATATCGGGTGGTAGGAAGGTGCCGCTGCGTGGTCCTACTAGTTCATCCAAACCCCCTTTTGCTTTGTCCGAATAGGATCCCATGGTTTTGGTTCTGGCTGTGTGCTGAAACAGTGGTGCTTCCTGAAAATTTATAGATGGTCCGCAGTTGTATAGCCGTTGGATGGAGTGTTCAAACGAGTCGGTATGTCTGATGTTGTGGTTGGACGATCCAACCTTAACGGGCTGTGTGTAAAAGGCCTTACCTGGCTTTCCTTGGCGGGCCTTAGTCCTCGTTTTTCGTTGTGTTCTATCTCCCTGGGGGGTAGGCGGGCTCCTCCCTCTCCTTCTTTTCCCAAATCTATCGCGCTGAAACCCTATCTGGCGGTGCTTGACATCGGTTTCCACAACAGCTGAGGCCTCGCCGGCTGGCCAGCCGTACAGCTCTCCACCCACCCTAAGCTGGCCCCGACCCGCCGTCAGCACCGTAAACAGTCCAGGCAGCATGAAATGTGCACCGTAAACCGTGGGAGGATGTAAGTGACCGTGATCGCCAATCTTTTTAAATTTAGCCTGCTGTGAAGTGGAATTAGTTGGACGACGTAGCCTTGTCAGTACAACCTTGTTTTTTTTTAATTCTAGCCGTGTTAGTTATGAAGCAAGTTCTCTTAGATCTAGTTCCGCGCCTGCTGTATTGAACACTGACAGTAGTTCATCATGTTCTTGCGCAGCCTACATACCTGAACCAGTTCTCATGTGGTAGTCAAATTGCTGACCTAGTCCCCTCTTCATACGAAACAACAACATCCTATTTGGAGGAAGATGGTAACTCTCTTTCCGATATTTCCTTTGCAGAGAACTGTCTTGCCAGTACACCTGGTCCATCACCGCTCGGTGATTTCGGTAACGACATTTCATTTATAGACGATAACCGAGGTCTTGGTATGCCCATGCCCGAGCAAGTTCGAACTGTGTCAACCACAACTTCCACCTGGTCACACCGAAGCCGCACACATGAGGAGGCTACCATCGCCTTAACTAACTCTCATCAGTCTAAATCCATCCACCCACAGCAGGTACTGCCTTGTTTTAGGTAATCAGTAATCACTAACATTGTTTGAGTGCTGATGCCCCTTTCTTTGGGTCATTTGTTTGTATTGATTGTCTTTTATTTGTGTTGTGACCATTCGTCTTTAACGCAGGTGGTTCCGGGCACTGAACCAACTTTACATACTGAAGCACCAGGTGAACCCACCCCGATATCGAACTTGACTGTTGATGGTAATGGAGATGGTAATGAGCAGACCGTTGTTCATCGCGGCAGCGATGAACCGGTACATGAAAAATGTCATCAAGTAAATCCAGCGAAGGATGTTGGTCGCTGCACCGACAACCCGCAATTCCAACCAGGAACTCCCACTGGGGGTAGTGCTATTGACTGTGTTAGTGAACTGTTTGTCATGGGAGATGCAGGGGAACTCTCCAAGGACGCCTCTGGCCATCACAGGGAAGGACAAGAAAGCAACGTACCATTGTATTGGCGAAGCCCTGACAAAGCGGTACATCCTGGCACAACAAGTGTAACTGCATTATATGTATCTCCAGTTCTATCGTTCATAATCGTTACGGTCTCATTTTTTGATCAGGTCTACGTCAGACGCGGCGTGTCAGCTGCTGCCAACGGGACTCAAGGGAGGCATGCACTCAGCAACAAGTGTGCCGATTCCGGCGTCGTGCAGTCGAATCGCACAGCAGCAGAGCAACTGGAAACAACAGACCAATCGGGATCCGAAGCAATGAATGGAAACATCAGTTCTGCTCTGCTGATGGCTGGTTTCGTCAACCCTATATCGCTGAAGTCTCCTGGATCTGAGAAGATCTTGTAGACCAAGGAAAAATCCGGACCTCACCTTGTTTCGTGCGAAGGAACTCTTCGTCCAAGTCATTTGTCAGCGAACATCATCACGAGTGATGGTGAACATAACATGGATGAGGCCGCTAATTCAGCGCTGGATGCAGTGGTGCAGTCACTGGTGCAGTATGATTTCTTTGAACCTTCATCGGCACATGAGAAGGGAAAGGAAGCCATCAACCCCAAGCCGTCACCTCGATACAAAGAACCTACTTTGAAGCGACAACGAAGATCGTCCATCCTTGATTTAGATAACAGAAAGGCAGACGAAGAGGAAGAGAAGAGAAAGACTATGCAACAACAAGGGTTGTAAAGCAGTGTTAAAAAACTCAGCAGCAAGTCAAAGGCGAGCAATTTGTTTTCAGCCAGTCCGCGCAGCTGTCTGATTCAGTCGTACCGACCGGGGTGAATGCATCGCCTCGCTCCGTGACTGGCGCCGCCTCATCAATTCACACAAACCCTCTACTTAAGTCAGCCAGAGCTTCAACATCAAAGTGCGTCAACCTGTCATCTGAGCCAACGGCTGCCGCGACATCAACCCGCTTCAGCGTTTCACCTCAGTGAGTCAGCGCCGCAACAACTGCCAATGCGCCTTGTGCCGTGGCTAAAAGGAAGAGCAGCGCGGCATCGCCACTGCCGGCCACAGAGCAGAAGAACAAGAGAGCTCGTCCGGACAGAACTCCATCTGACCCGCCTATCAGGTCGACCGACGGCGGAACAATGATCGTCGTTCGTGAGCCTTTGCACGACGAAGCGGAGACAGTTGATCTCATCCCTTGCACTCCGGCACGAGGCGATGTACACCGGCAGGCCGCAAACCTGAAGAAGGAGAGCTGCTATGTCCTTCGTCGGATCCGATTTACATCCAACCCTTACAAGCTGGGGAGGAGCGCCACGGATGATAGATTTCACTCGCTCGAACAGCAGGACTATTATGAAACCGTTGTCATGGGGTTGAAGAACCCTGTGGTATAGATGAAGACCATCGACTGGGATCATGTAAGACAGAACGACTGTTTTGCTGGTTTGGAGCAGGCATGCATAGACAGAGGAGTGTTTGGGTTGACCACTTTTAGAAAGGATTGGTGCGAGGAGGCGATCATGCAATTTTACTCCACCCTTTTTGTGGATGAGCAAACCATGACAATGCACTGGATGACCAATGGTAAAAAGTTTGAGGCGACGTATGACCAGTTCGCCAAAGTTCTTGGCCTAGCAACGCTCGATGATGAAAGGGAACAGGTGAAGAAAAGGATCCACGAAGCCGGCGAGCCCCTAAAGTCCGACGAGCTGCTGCCATTCTATGTCGACGGGGCGGCACGACATAAAGAGTTCAAGGCCGGTAATCTGAAGTTCATGGACCCTAGCCTTGTGACTCTTTCTCGTGTGCTGCGGCACACACTCATCCCGAAGCAGGGCGACAAAGGGAGTGTCCGCAAATGGGCTGCGAACCTGCTGATGCAGTTCCACAAGAAGGAGGACTTCCAGGTGATGCACTTCATTTTCACTGAGATGAAGATGGCAAGCGCGGATAAAAGCCGGAGCCTTCCTTTCGCACCGTACATCCAGGCTCTGCTGGATGACGTTTGTTCGCCTGTGATGAAGATTGTGTGTAGAACCAAGAACGAGCAGTACCAGCCCGAATTGCTGAGAACTGAAGGTGCTGTCGCTGGCAATGATGGCATCGAAGATACCTCCGACGCTCCTGCCGCAACCATGCCATGCGAGCCTATTACGTACCGATCATCAAACAAGATGATGCTCATACTCATTACGGATGCACTGAAGAAGCTGGAGTCCATCCCTGATGACTTGAGGAAACTGGCTGCAGTACCTGAAGCACTAAACAAGCTGCAAAGGGATAACCAGGAACTGAAGGAAACCGTGGAGCGGCTGCAGAAGACCATTAGCTCTCTTACGTCGTGAACGCCGGGTGTGTGAAGCGGACCCATGTGTTTTGAGTTACTGACGCGAATTTGTGTGTATTGGCAATAGTTGAGCGAATTTGTGCTACGTCCCCTTTAGCGTACGAACATGCATAGACCTGTTATGTGGTTCTGTATGTAAGTTAACACACATTACGTTGATCAGATTTGTGGTACTTGCAATTTGCAGAGACACTGTGACAACACTATGTTAACACATAACCTTTAGGACTCGCAATAACTATCTACAATCACATAACCAAGCATCACTACGTATGGTAGTAAAACACAAGTTGTCCACACACATTACGAACTAACAGGCCTGAAGGAAATGCAAGAGGATTACATATGTCATAACTATAGGGCGCGCCAAACTATCAATGACGCCACGGTAGCCTCTTCTTCACTCCCCCTGCTGCTCATACCAGTCCGCCGCATTACGCAGAGAAGGCACCAGCCACACTGGGTGGTCAAATCTTTCGATCGACGCGATATTCTTCAGGAAGACGCCCAACGTCGGGCTACCATCAAGGCTGTACCGGCACATGTCAGGTAGGGGACCATTGAAGCAGGAAGTGCGACGTCGCGCCGTGAAAACACATCCTCGCTTCAGGAACGGTAGCCCGTTGCCATCTTGATCAAAAGGTGGTATCTCCATCATGAGGGGATAGCTTTGGCCTACAAAGAGAGAGCGCGAACCGAGGTTGGCGACGGGCTGCCACAGCGCGCCTTCAAAATGTCGGCCCAGTCCGTCGAAGCGGAACACCCGGCAACTGAGCGTTGGGTAGGGACGCACTATTCGATCTTCATGGGGGGCGCCCTGCTCCTGCCCTGTCACATTGCCGCCCGAGAGCACAAGATACATGCTGTTTGGGTGATCACTCGTGTCTGGCATCAGGTTCCAAAATTTGGGCCGCGGTTCGTCCTGCAGGAGCGGTGCCCGGAGGCACCTTGGTGGACACATCGTTCCTACAGTTTAAAGCAAACGAGATCACCGTTAGTGGACTGCCAGCCATAGCAACCGTGCAACACGATTGATAGAAAGATAGTTGTTTCAGATGCTCTGGTTTTCATGTACGTACCATAGGTTGAAGGATCCCACACAAAGCAGGTACCGCCTGTGGTGACCGCGCAAATCCGGCCAGCAACGTAGACCGCATCCTCATAGTAGTGCGGTGCCAAAACAGCCGGACACATTATTTGCCACTGATCCGCACCAGGGTTGAAACCTGTGTTGACGACGATTGCTATGTCGAAGACCGCAATGACGATGTAATCCGCGTAGCCGAGTCTCCTCGTCGGCGGGTGGGCGATGACCACCTTGAGCAGGTCCGGCCTGACATTTTTGTACCTGAAATTCACCCTCCCGGAAAGATGCACTGGGTCGAATCCTTGGGCAGTTAGGGGCGGAAGACTAACGGTGTGTCCACTGTATACACTGTGTAGGTTAACGTCGCCTCCTACATCGGCGAAGGCCATCCAATCGCCGTTCGCTCCCAGACAGTACTACATTGTACGCAGTGGAAACAAGTGAATGAACTAGTTGCTTGCGGATGCATCCTAAAAGATGATGCAGCGGGAGAAGATGATTGTTTGATGGTTGCAAACCTGGGGGACCCAAGCCTTTTCAGGATTAGGTTCGTAGAGGATCCTCACCTTCATGGCCGGCCTGTCCATCGGCATGAGCAGACGAGAGTGTCCACGGCCGTCCTCCCAGAAAACACCGTCTTCTACGACGGCGGGCTTGTCCAGCACATCGTCCACCTCCGGATCAACTCGACGCACTGCCTTGAGAAGGCTGCCGTGGGTTCCAGCAACTCGAATGCGATCCAGCAGGTCGATGCGCGCCATCGTATCCCCGAGGGTGGCGTCCTGCATCGCCGGCAAGCCTTGCAGGGGTTCACCGTGGGGCTCCGGCGCAGCCATGGCTTAGGGACAGAGACAGAGCGGAAGTGGAAGGGATAGCACTGCGATTCTGGTGTGGCATTATGAGGGAGGAAGTGCGGGGGATGGGAAGAAGTAGTGGTGTTGGCAACTGCCTCGCGGCGGTTCCACTGGCTGAATGGATTGTGTGGAATCTCAGCAGTTGCTTGAACCCCGCAATTGGCTTGCGGCTAGCAGTTTCCGTCGCCGATGGTGCCTAGGGACTAAGCAGTTTCCGTCGCAATGAACTCGATTGGACAGCATGGGCAGAGCGGTTTAAAGTTTACCAGCGAGTCTTGCTGGGTAGCGCGCCTGGTCCTTAGGCGTGTCACGCATGCTGGCTTGGTAAGTAAATGTAAGCAGTGCCCATTGGATAGACGTGTCAACAATGCGGCGCCTAGGGACTCCGCATCTCACAATAGCTGGTAAAGAAGTCAGAATCTCTGATTCGTTGTACCGCCTAGTCTGTTGGTGTGTTTGAGTTTGCTGTGTGCCGTGTTGTGTGGTCAAGCGTGCCTGTGCACAGCGAGACTAGGACAATGGGAGTGCACGGGGCAGAGCGTGTTGTCAAGCGTGAGAAGAAGTTGGAGTGTCTGACCGGTCTATGTACCGCCTAGGGAGAGAGCGTGGTAATTATTTCTGATTTGATAGATTCGTGAAATGAGATGACCAGTCATAATGTGCATAGCACGCCACTATGACAGCACCTACATCGTCTACTAATTTGGCTGCTAACCGTCTGTTTGACGCGCCTGGTGATTTCGCGTAACTGTGATGTCAGACAGGCACGTTTTCCATCCCTGTTGGACAGTCCTTTACATTCTGGTAAATAAGGTTCAAACGCTGAATGTAAACTTCTCACCACAATTACAATGGTAGCACATGGTCCACATAACTTATTGAAAGCATAACATAACTTCAAAGTCAGCGTACGTGTGTATGGAGTACCTAACGCCAGTCTCCTCTGTTACGAAGAGATGGCACCAGCCAAACCGGGTGGTCATGCCCTTCTTCTTCGCAGCTCTTCAGGTGCACGCCCAGCGTAGGAGGCCCGTCAACGCTGTACCGGCACAACTCTGGGAGGCGATGTTCCGCAGTCCTGCTGCGGCTACGAGCTGTGAAAACACACCCTCGCTTCAGGAATGGGAGGCCATTTTCATCATGATCCGAATGAGGCATCTCTATCATCAGCGGATAGCTATGTCCAATGAACATAGATCGCGGACCCATGTACCAAAAGTGGTGCCACCGTGCACCCTCGAGATCTCCATCCAATCCTTCGATGCGTAGCACCCGGCAAATAAGTGTTGTGTACGAACGGACGGTTCGATCTTCGTGCTGAAACTCCGCCTCTTGTGCTGTTACGAACCCGCCCGTAATCACAAGAAACAGACTGTTGGGGTGCTCGTCCGTGTCGGGCATGAGGTTCCGGAAGAACGTCTCCGGTACAGGTCCGATGCTCAAAACTAGAGGAGGCCGGATGGACCTCGGTGGAGCATGTGTGCCTAAATTTGACGACAAATTAGTATTAGAAATTAGTTCATGAAAGAAATCATATGCGGAATAGATATGATCGGTCGAGGCACTGGTTATGATGCACTAACCGTATGTTGTAGGATCCCACACAGAGCAGATTCCGCCAGTGGTGACCGCGCATACTCGGCCGGCATGGTAGACGGCATCTTCGTAGTAGTCAGGAGCTAAAGTGGCAGGAGACATGAGTTTCCAACTTGACGCGGCTGGATTGTCCCCAGTGTTAAGGGCGATAGCGATGTTAAATACCGCGATGATGATGTAGTCTCTGTACTCGTAAATTCTAGAAGGTGGTTCCGCAATCGCAACCTTGAGCAGCTTCGCAGTTGCGTTGTTGTAGCTAAATAAGTGACTACCTGGTAGGTTGAGTGGTTGGAATCCTTGGGCCGATATCGGCGGCAGTTGTACGTTCACGGCGCTGTACACGTTGTGCAAGTGCATTTCGCCGTGAGCATTGATTAATGCTAACCAGTCATCGTTCGCGCCAAGACGGTACTTCATGAAATCCATAAGAAAATGAACCGATTAACTATTTTCATCAAAGCCATAAGAAATGAACCAATTTACTAATTCATCCTGGTCCATGAGAAAATTTACCGATTAACCACTTCATCAAATCCATAAGAAATGAACCAATTTACTAATTCATTCTGGTCCATGAGATAATTTACCGATTAACTACTTCATCATAATCCATAAGACATGAACGAACTAACCACTTCATCAAATCCATAAGAAATGAACCAATTTACTAATTCATTCTAGTCCATGAGAAAATTTTCCGATTAACTACTTCATCATAATCCATAAGACATGAACCAATTAACCACTTCATCAAATCCATGAGAAAATTAATCAACTAACTACTTTCATCAAATCCGTAAGTAATTAACCAATTAAAGAAGACGAGTCCTGTGAGTGCGAGCATCGTACCTGTGGCGTGGAAGCATTAGCACTAGGAAGGTCGTCAAGAATCGTGGCCATCATCGGGGGGGGGGGGGAGTCCATCGGACTCAGCATACATCGTCGTCCACGCTGGGCCATGCCTGTCATGGAGGACAGGTCATCCTCCAGGACGACGGGCATGTCCAGCACCTTGGCCACTGCCGGAGAAACTCTAGGTAGGGACGACACAAGGCTGCCGTCGGAGCCAACAACTCTAATGCACTACAGTATGTCAACGCGCGATAGAGTGTCGCATAGGGTGTCATCCTGCATCGCCCTCAAGCCTGTGAGTGGTGTATACGTGCGTGCTTCACCACGGGGCGGAGGCAACTGGGCTGCCATGGCCTGGATGTGAACCAAAGTAAAGGGGATACTACGAGTTGGTAGTGGATTGAGTCTAGGGTTGTTGGCGGTGAGGAAGTGCGTTTAGTTTCATGTGCCAGCTAGTTCCATCTTGTCCGAACTGTTAGATACTCCGACGACTACATGCCGCCAGAGCATTGGGCATGTTACGTGCGGGGTAGAGGCACATAGGGAAAAGCTCTGACCGCTATGTCCCACTTACAGAATAACAGTCGAAACAGTGGGTCAATGTAAAACGCAAGCAAGCGACCAGCCAGAGCACAAACACCTCCCGTTTGTACAATTCCCATCTTGAAACATACGACGGAATGGCGTCGTCGGGCCGCGATAGCAATTCCTCTGAAGGAGAGGACTTTGACGCCGCCGGGATCACCGTGAGTACACATTTGGCCTTCGTTAGAACCCCCTTGAGATCTGTATTTCCTCTCTCTGCAACAAACAGCGCTTTATCAGATCCACTCGAACTTGCTCTTTGGTAGATTCCCGAGACCATACCTGATGACAGCTACTGCGGATTAGCCGACGATGTTGACATACGTTGCCGTCACAAATAGAGATGCAGTAGGTTCGTCGCGTTCCAGGGCACCAACACTGGGAGGAGGTTCATCGGTTGCGGTAACAAAGTGAGCCAGATAGTGCTGACTGCTAATTTTATAGTTTGTACGAGCTTGGTTTCACAAGTTTTTCCCCGACTTGGTAATGTAGGAAGGCAACCATTGCGGATTCTTTGAATGGAAGGACAAGGAGTGGCCAGGTAGCATGAAGAAAGCTCTGATTGCAATATGGAATTTGTATGAGAACGAGAAAAGTGCGAGATCTATAGACAAGCTGCAGAGCACCAGAGACTACCTTAAGCTTGTCAGACAGAAGAGGAAGCTCCAAGCATCTATGTAGGAGAAGCTGCATAATGAGGTAGGCAAGGTGCAGGACGAGTTAAAGACAACGTTACACAAGCTAGGTGATGCAAAACGTGAGTTGATCCAACTTAAGTCCGAACTGCATATGAAGAACCTGACTACGATGACAGCAAGCAACATGCACAAGGTGATGCGAGTTAAGGCGGAGAAGGAGAGGGATAAGCTGAAGGAGGAGAAGCACGATCTTGAGCGCAGAGTCACACAGCAGGTCACTGAAGAGTGTGCTACAAGGGGCAAGGTTCTGAAGATTACAAAAATTTGCAGCATAGAGTAGGCTTTCTAGTCTGCAAACTCAATTGTAATTTTCATAAAAATAGGAAGATTGCCTGACCGTGTTATCATCAGTTCACAAAATTAGCAACGCAGAAAGGAAGCCTCAATTTAACAAGCTTACAAGTGAATAACAATCCAGCGCGGCCACAAATTACTCTTCACAAACCCGCCTGATCCTCTTGAGCTTCTCCTTGTTTTGTTCCCCTGCTTTCATGAGGTCGGCGATGACGTACTCCAGCTTCTTCTTCTCGGCCCTCAACTCCTGTACTTCGTTCTTCAAGGCACAATTACTTGCGCGTAACTTATGCAGCTCATCCGGCCCGACCACTTCTTTACGTTGTGATTCGCTTAGCTTGTCGACATCGGCTTGTAGCTCAGTCAGTACCATCTGCATTTATCTGTTCTCTTGCGCGAACGAAGAATTCCGCCGTTGTTGCAGATACTTCTCCTTCTTTGTAGCATTCTTGATGTGCTCGTAACCGTCCCGTAAATCATTAATTGCCTTTTTTAAATTGCAAGGCCACGATGGATCAACCAAGTTTGCAACCTGCGGACCATCGTTCTATGTCATAATTTTGTAGGCACTGTCATACAAATGAACACACTGCGCAACTGTATTCTAATTTCTAAGCTACAAGAACAGGGTAATAAGGTGAGCTCAAACTAACCGGCGAAGCACCACCGTATATGTACCTCCGGTACCCGGTTTGGATTGGATGCACAACATTTGCAGGAGGTTCTCCCAAATCCCGTTCGATTGACGACTGATGATGAATTTGCGATGGAGCGGTGGAAAACATCAACAAATAATTAGGGTATGCCTCTTTCTACAATGTTGTTTAGCACTGGACGGAAATAATCTGAGGTGCTCTCACCTCGATGTTGCGTGCTTCGTCACTGCTGCTGCTGTCTCCATCATTCCACGAAACCATGGTCGGTCCATGCAGCCACAGTAGGGCTTGAGCTGAGCAGTGGCGCCGGCGGGAAAAAAAATTAGTGTGTCTATGTGTGCGTGTGTGGTGGGGGGTGGGGGGTAGGGGTTGTGGAAGGGAGAAAGGGGATTGGGCGGCTCAGCACACATCGATTTATTATGTAACGCCTTGCACTTAGGCGCCAGTGCACGTAGTCCGGTACATCCAGGCGTAGAAGTTGCGCGTTTGGAAAAGGCGCGACATGAAAAGCACACACACTTGCATCAGATGCGCCCTACTATTCGGCGTGAAACGTGGCCCGGAAGATATTACGCCATGACTTGACAATATGTTGAACTTGACAATATGTTGTGATGTGGCTGTAAAATAAATAACAAGAGACTACAGCGGGGCAGCACAAGGCTAAGGAAACAGCAGTACATTGTTCGATACATTATCCTCGGCGTAACACCTGGAGTGGAATACAATTGACGAGATTCAACCAACCAAAAGAGTGGAACTAAGTATTACCGGTGCGCGTGTCATTTGCCACCGACCACTAAGGATCAGCTGTGATTGCCGCTCGCAGTGAAATAGTCTAGCATCGTGCCACGGGTGTTCTCTGCCGCAACGCGATGCAGTGAAATCTGCACACCATTATTTCTAGCTTGGTCACGAGTGCGGCCACGGGCCCTCAATGCTGGCGACGCACGGTACGTCGACCGTGCGGCGGAACGAGGCCTGGTTCGCACTGGCTTGAACGATGGAGTCGAGGCAGCACGAAGGGGCCGCCGCGGAAAGTAACCGTGCAGTCCCCGTGCCGACGGCCGGGCCATCCTTTTCATTGCACGCTCTCTAACCTCAAAGTTAAGCACTCCAACAACGGCGAACCTTGTCAGCATCTGTTGTAGCCTGAGCTCGCAATCAACAGTCACAATGGACTCCACCCCTTCTTCTTCTTGGTCCACGTAGAACAGTGCATCTGAACATTGGTGCCCAGCTCTCTCCTTGATTCGCTGAAGGGTGGCGTAGGTCACAGCTGCTCTTGTCAACTGAACGTCCAGTGTGCTCGTCTCAGCACCACGTCGAGGGATCCGGACCTCCCATATCTCGGAATCGCACCAACGTAGACATGTGCGGAAGGCAGAGGAGCCCAGAGCTATCATTCGGCTGTTAAACCAGTACATGGAGTAGGGGTTGAAGGATTAAAGATTAGACGGCTCACTCGGACGGCAGCGTGGAGCTCCTTTGCATGGGTAATCCTTGTCCCTGACACGGTTGCTCGATGTTGAGGAACGGCATGCCCCTGTCTGTCGTAGGTGCGTCTCCCATGTGTGCTGTGTGCGTGAGCTAAAGTGTGTGCGCTGGCCCCATGGTCATTTAACTTGGCCAGCGACAGACATTTCATTTTGATTTCACGCCCACTTGAAAGGCGTATTTCCAACGCCTCTCGTCTGACTTTTCAAGTGCGTTGCTTCCAAAACAAAGACGCCACATGCTCAGACGCTACTAGAAAGGAAAAGGCGCAAAAGTGTAATGTAATCCCGTGCAAAGCGCAGGTGTTGCTAATTTAGCTAACCATGAGTCACTGCCAGGGTCGTCTTTACAATTTGGTAGTGTGTAGTGTACCTCCCCTAGTGCTCCCAACTATCATGTCCTCGGATGAGGTAGATTCGAACGAAGAGGGTTGGAGCGTGAGCGACGATGAGTCGGTCAACTACGGCAGCGAGATCGTGGTTTCATCTCCAGTCTTTGAGGTGGCTGATGAAGACGAGATAGCACCGCTCGACACGCCTGTGACGCCCCCGACTTAATCGTGCACTAATCATTCACGCAAATGCACACGATCAAGCCTAAGGACTCACTTGAAGATATCACAACACAACTTTAAACACAAATAAAAGTCATACAAGCTTTATATTACAAGCCAGGGGCCTCGAGGGCTCGAATACATAAGCTCGATGTCATACAAGCATCAGCGGAAGCATTAGATATCTGAGTACAGACATAAAGTTAAACAGATAGGCCTTTAAGAAGGTGGGGCAAAATAAAAACACTGGATTGTAAGGCGCAGGCCTCCTGCATGGGTGCCTCCTAACTACTCCTGGTCGTCGGAGGGCTCCTCGTAGTAGTAGTATCCGGCAGAGGGGTAGTAGTAGTCGTAGTCGTCGACAACAGTGGCAGCTGGCTCCGGGGCTCCGTCATCTGGACTCATCAAGCGGGTATGGGGAAAAAGGAAAGCAAAGCAACCGTGAGTACTCATCCGAAGTACTCAGCAAGACTTACATCAGAACTATTCTAGTTATGCAACATTATCAAAGGAAGGCTGTATATGTGGACTTGGCTGTAGAAATGCCAGAATAGAGAGAAAGGCCTAGCCTATCGAAGACTAGCATCTTCAGGGTCTTGCAGCATTAGAAGAGTGCAGATTAGTACATTAATATAATAGTAGCATCACATAGCAACAACGCCCAGAGATCCTTCCTCGACTCCCTGCAAGAAAGCGATCCCGGAGCCAATACATTTAACCCAGTTCTAGTTGTAGAAGATCGGGATATTTTCCGAGCGTCCTGTTACCGTGGACACGGCTATTCGAATAGATATACTTCCCTGCAGGGGTGCACCAACTTACCCAACACGCTCGATTAACTCTGGCCGGACACACTTGCTCGGTCCATGCCCGGCCTCGGCTGATCGACACGTCGTAGTCCTACCTAGGTTCAACAGAGAGGCCAGCACGCCGGTCTACATCCTAAGTGCGAAGGGGTCCTGGGCCCGTCGCCCTTTG
The DNA here is from genome assembly GCA_039707655.1 of Elymus sibiricus. NCBI lineage: Eukaryota > Viridiplantae > Streptophyta > Magnoliopsida > Poales > Poaceae > Elymus > Elymus sibiricus. The sequence goes on from CM077670.1 coordinate 180,021,370, forward strand.
CACTCCTCCGCGTTGCGTGGGCGGCCGGGAGCAGACCTAGCCTCCTTAATACAAGCGCGGGTGTTACCAGTCCAACCTGGCGCGCACCGCTCAATCGCTGACATCTGAAGAACTTCGGCTGATACCACGACGCCGAGTACCCATATTATTCCCACGTGCTGGTTAGTGCGAAAAGGCCAGAGACCTACTCAGATTACATATCCTAACCCATTAGTGCGTTGGAAGCGCACGATGACAAGCAGAGACTCACGATCATGTGACCCCGTCGCCCCGTCTCGTGGACTTACGGCAAGGGCTAAGAATGCCCGACCGTGCCACATATTCATATCTCGGGTACCCTCATGGTCAACCCGACAACATATCTCTCGCGGGTACCCCTCGGGGCCGACCCGACTTTATCAAGTAACAGTAATAAAGTGCAAGTAACCGTGTGTCCATAACATCAAGCAGGAATCCCGCAAGCTCTGCCGGGCCGTCCTCCGCAAGGTACTCGTCAAAGTGGTGCATAAGAACCCTGGCATCAACCTCACCAATGTTCTTGCTAGCTTGCCGAAGGATGCAGACCTCAAGGCACTCGAAGAGCTTGTCGCGCCCATCGTTGACAGAGTGAGCCAAGTCAAGAGGGTCGAAGGCCAGCGCAGGGACTAGCCGCTTTGCTTCATTTTGTCGCCACCATTCCATGCCAAAGACAATTTTTATCTTAATGTTAGAATCGCGGCGACCGTCAATGTAATATAACTTGCTATGTTTTGGATGAATGCATGCTATTTCCCTTGTTTGATTTCTTTCTGTATGGTTCATGCCCTACGCTTATCGGGAACTTGCCGGCGCGCGCACCCTTGCCGCGAGCGCTTTGAGGAACGGATCCTTAGCAGCCTGCTGGAGGTGTCGCTGCCGACAAGATACCTTGACGTTTTTAGTGCAGCCACTTAAGCTGTTGAGCGGACTCGAAACAAAGTAAGGGCGCAACCAATCACGACAAGGTTCCTTCGCGTGCAGGTTTTCCATACAAAAGCCGAAATCGTTCAAGGAAAAATAGGTCTACAATGGAAATTTGCTTAAGAGTTTTGCAACTTAGCTTTTCGTTGCTGCACTCCTTATTGCAATATGTTAACTTGAACGTCGCCTGTTGGTGTCCATACCATCATCCCCCCCCGGCAAACTTGCACGCGAGGAAACCTTCTGTCCTTTGAGAAAAAGAAAGAAGAGAAAATAGAGATATGGAACCTTGGCGGTTCATTAGTGCTTACCGGAAGCAGTCGTAATACAATATCTCAGACAAGCATGCACATAGATTGACATGAAAATCGACAAGAATTGTAAAACGCTTAAGTTTATCTAACTATGCACAGGGTCTGCGCCTGGCTTTGTACAAAGGATCATATGCCTTGCCGGCAAAACTTGTACAAAAGGTGGTTGCCGGGAGACCCGGCAACCGCGCCTTATGGGTAGAACTTACGAAGGTGTTCGATATTCCAGGAATTGCTCACTGGAATGCCATCTTCGGTCTCCAGGCGGACTGCGCCGGGCCTGGTGACTCGTACTACCCGATAAGGGCCTTCCCACTTCGGCGTCAACTTGTTAGAATTCTTGGCCGACTGAACGCGCCGAAGAACAAGGTCACCTTCCTCAAGGCTTCGGGCAGGAACCTTGCGGCTATGATAGCGGCGCAAGGCTTGCTGGTAGTGTGCAGCTCGCACAGCAGCCCGAAGACGACCTTCCTCAAGGAGCGTGGCGTCATCTTGGCGCAGCTGCTCTTGCTCAAGCTCATCATAAGCGAGTACTCGAGGTAACCCGTATATGAGTTCCGTGGGGAGAACTGCTTCTGCCCCGTAGACTAGGGAGAAGGGTGTCTGGCCAGTAGCTCGATTTGGTGTCGTTCTGATTGACCAAAGAACCGCCGGCAGCTCATCAATCCAGCGTCTTCCGCACTTGCGCAGCTTGTCGAAAGTCCTTGTTCTGAGACCTCGCAACACTTCAGCATTTGCCCTCTCCGCTTGGCCGTTGCTCCTCGGGTGAGCAACAGAAGCAAAACAGATTTTGCTGCCATAGTCTTGGACATACTGCATGAAGGTGCGGCTCGTGAACTGTGTGCCATTGTCGGTGATGATCCTATTTGGCACACCAAAACGGCACACTATTCCCTTGAAGAACTTGACGGCTGATTGTGATGTCACCTTTCTCACTGCTTCCACTTCCGGCCACTTCGTGAACTTGTCGATAGCAACGTACAAGTACTCGAAGCCCCCGGCAGCGCGAGGAAAGGGGCCCAATATGTCGAGCCCCCAGACCGAAAATGGCCAGGAAAGAGGGATTGTCTGAAGAGCTTGAGCTGGCTGATGCAATTGCTTTGAATGGAACTGGCACGCTTCACACTTGGTTACTAGTGCAGTTGCATCCTGGAGAGCAGTGGGCCAGAAGAAACCTTGCCGGAATGCCTTGCCGACAAGAGCTCTTGAGCCTATGTGGGAGCCACATATGCCTCCATGTATCTCTGCCAACAGCTCCAGTCCATCCTCCCGAGGAATACACTTCAATTTCACACCGTTCGGTCTCTTTCTGTACAGGACGTCATCAACGAACTGGTACATACTAGACTGACGGGCTACTTTCTCCGCTTCTTCCTGTTCTTCAGGGAGTTCTCCTGTTTGAAGGAACTGGACGATGTGTTGTGCCCATGTTGGAGCCTGCGGCTCGACAACAAGGACCAAAGGCATATCTTCGGCCGCAGGAGCGCTTGCTTCTGCGGCAAGAACCTGAGGTTCTGCGCGAAGCTGCTACTCACCGGCAACCGTGTCGTTCCCAGCAACTTCCTTGCCGGCGGCTCCTGGGAGCTCTGCAGGAAAGTACTGGCCGGAACTCAATTTCCTTCTTTTGTCTTGCCTCGTCGATGGTGTTACGGATGGCTGAGTTAAGCAGAGCACAAAAGTTCCTGGTTCCACAGGTAACTTGAGGGCAGCACGTTTTGACAGGTCGTCGGCAATGTTGATCTCCGCACGAGGAACATGCTCTGTTTGCAACCCGTCAAAATGCTCCTCCAGCTTTCTCACTTCATCTACATATGCTTCCATCAACGGGTTCTGATAATCTTTGTTAACTTGCCTGACGACAAGCTGTGAGTCACCTCTGACAATGAGCTTCTTAATTCCAGGGTCCGCCGCGATCCTGAGACCGGCAAGCAACCCTTCATATTCTGCAGTGTTGTTTGTTGATCTTTCCCGGGGAAAGTGCATCTGAATTACATACTTGAGGTGCTCTCCGGTGGGTGCGACGAGCAGCACGCCAGCACCGACACCTTGTAGTGAAAAAGCCCCGTCAAAATACATAATCCATTCTCGATCCGTTTCCTTGTCGGGGATTGTTGTCTCTTGAATTTCTTCGTCTGGCGTTGGTGTCCATTCTGCAATGAATTCTGCCAAGGCTCTGCCCTGAATAGTCGAAGTGCTTTCAAATTTGAGACCAAAGCTTGACAGTTCCAACGCCCACTCCACAATTCTGTCGGTCTCATCTGGATTTCGTAAAATCCGCTGCAACGGGAAGCGAGTGACGACGGTGATTTCATGCGCCTGGAAGTAATGGCGCAGCTTCCTTGAGGCCATAAGGAGGCCAAAGAGCAACTTCTGCACGCCAGAATATCTTGACCTAGCCCCCTGCAACAGGGAGCTGACAAAATAGACTGGTCGCTGCACCATCTTCTTCTTCTGCGTTGCTTCATTCGACTGCTTAGATCCTGCCTTGTCGGCACCAGACTCTGCCGGGGAGAATCCCGGCTTGTCGCTTGATGGGCTTGTCGCTGCCGCTGCTCCTTCGTCGACTTCTCTCTGCGCCACTAATGCAGCACTAACCACTTGATTCGTCGCCGCTAGATATAGCAGCAACGGCTCTTGTGGTTTAGGCGCGACTAGTGTTGGCGGAGAAGAGAGGTACCTCTTCAAGTCCTGCAGCGCTGCCTCCGCTTCTGGAGTCCATTTCATTGGACCGGCCTTCTTCAAGATTTTGAAAAAAGGCAGGGCGCGCTCAGCGGATTTTGAAAAAAGGCAGGGCGCGCTCAGCGGATTTGGAGATCTTGTCGGGATTTGCTTCGATTCCACGTTGAGACACAAAGAACCCGAGAAGCTTGCCGGACGGAACGCCAAACACACACTTCTCAGGATTGAGCTTCAGATTGATCCTGCGCAGATTTGCAAATGTCTCTTCTAAATCTTGTATGAGCGTTGCCTTGTCCTTGGTTTTAACCACTATGTCATCCATATTTCTATGTAGCTAGGGCTCAAAACCGATCTGGACCGCTCTTGCAAACGTTGAACCAGCACTTTTCAACCCGAAAGGCATGCGTATGAAGCAATACGTGCCACATGGGGTGATAAATGCGGTTTTCTCTTCGTCTTCCTTTGACATGAAAATCTGATGATACCCTGAATAAGCGTCAAGAAATGACAGCAAATCGCAGCCAGCAGTGGAGTCCACAATCTGGTCGATGTGCGGCAAGGGAAAATGATCTTTTGGACAGGCTTTATTGATATCTGTATAGTCGATACATAGCCTCCATTTTCCATTCGCCTTGCGCACTACAACTGGATTGGCCAACCATGTTGGATGGAGCACTCCTCTGACTAAACCTGCCGCTTCCAGCTTCCTGATTTCTTCGGCAATAAATTCTTGCCGCTCCAAAGCTTGCTTCCTAACTTTCTGCTTGACGGGCCGCGCATGAGGACAGACAGCAAGGTGGTGCTCGATTACCTCCCTGGGAACATCGGGGATATCAGATGGTTGCCATGCAAACACATCGATATTCGCCCGCAGGAAGGCAATGAGCGCGCTTTCCTATTTGTCATCAAGGGTGGAACTCACGGTGAAATTTCCTCTCGTACCATCCTCCTTGGCAGGCACCTTCTTAGTCGCTGGTGGAGCTGCCTTGGATTTCTTGCTCTTGCCGGCGGAGCTCTCCGGCACATCCTCAACGGGAGCGCAGCACTCCGAGGAGGTGCGCTTGCCGGAGTGTGTACTAGAGGTCTTGCCGGTCCTCTTCCCCCCGGGAACTTCGGCGGCAGGTGCTGCGACCGCCTGCCGGTAGAGTTGGTCGGTGCAGATAAGCGCATCCTTCTTGTCGGAGTTGATAGTGATGACGCTCATCGGCCCGGGCATCTTTAATGTATTATAGGCGTAGTGTGATGCCGCCATAAACTTGGCCAGCGCCGGGTGACCAAGAATCCCATTATATGGCAATGGAATCCTGGCGACGTCGAAGACGATCTTTTCTGTTCTGTAGTTCAGCTCACTACCAAATGTCACTGGCAGTGTGATCTTGCCCTTCGGCTGGCTCCTTCCCGGATTGATCCCTTGAAACGTGCCCGTTTCCTCGAGATCTTCGTCAGGAATTTGCAACTTCTTGATCACATCAGGCGAGATCAAGTTCAAACCGGCCCCACCGTCAACTAACATCTTTGTCACCTTGAGGTTGCGGATTGTTGGTGAAACCAACAATGGCAAACACCCGACCGCAGTTGTGCGATCAGGGTGGTCCTCGGCGTCAAAAATGATAGGCGTGTTGGACCATTTCAATGGTTTCCGGGCATCGACCGACGGCTCTGTCGCATTAATCTCGCGCACCCACTGTTTAAGTCGGCGGTGAGAGGAATGCAACGAGGCGCCTCCGTCAACGCACATGGCTTCTGTAGCTTTCTGGAACTCGTGCTCACTGGACTCGTCGCCGTCTTCGTCATCATCGTCACCCCCCTGTTCCTTGTCGCGGCCTCGAGCGGGCCTCTCCTTTTGTTGCTTGGCCTTGCCGCGGCGACCGCCTCGACCACCGCGTTTCTTGCCAGACCCCTCAGCACCATCCTGGGCCTTTTCCTTGTCTCGCCTCTCATACTCGGCTTTCTGCTTCTCGACAAGCTACTCAACTTGCCGGCAGTTTTGGAGGTCGTGACCCTTGGTGCGATGGATCTTGTAGTACTGCTTGTCGGAGCCCTCCGGCTTGTCGGCAGCCGCCAAGGCCTGACATGCGGCACACCCGGCAACCTCCTTGCCGGGACCATCAGCCTTGATCTTCTTGGCGGTGCTGGGGTTGCCGGATCCCTCGACGGCAAGCACGGCCTTGCCCTTGCGCTTCCTGTTACGCCGTCGGCCTTTCTTCGCCGAGGTGGTGGCATCTTCGCCTTCAGAGTCGATTTCCGCGCCAGCATCCTCGCCGGGGAACCTCCTCCCCTCCTCGGCCCGAGCACATCTGTCAGCCAGAGCATAGAGCTCGGCGACATCCCTGACTTTGTTCATCGCCAGCTCTTCCCGCATCTTGTGGTTGCGCACATTCTGATGAAACGCACTAATAACAGCGGCAGGATGAACGTCTGGGATGTTGTGTTGTATACGGCTGAATCTCTGTATGTACTTGCGCAAGGTTTCGCCCTCTTTCTGGGGGATGAGATGTAAATCGCTTTCCTGGCCAGGAGCCTGGTGGCCTCCAGTAAAGGCGCCAACAAACTCATGACACAAATCTGCCCAGGAGGAAATGGAATTCTCCGGCAAATGCATCAACCACGACCTGACGTTGGGCTTAAGCACCAACGGGAAGTAGTTGGCGAATATCTTGTCGTCTCGAGCTCCGGTAGCCTGCACCGCAATGGTGTAGACGCTCAGGAACTCTGACGGGTGAGTCTTGCCGTCGTATTTCTCCGGCACCTCCGGCTTGAACGTTCGGGAATTGGGCCACTGGACTCGCCGCAGCTCACGAGTAAAAGCTGGACAACCCACCTCGTAAGGCAACTTACCAGAATACCCCGGCGCAGGCTCGTCTACAGTGGGTCCCGCACGCCTGTCGGATTGACGGCGCGCTTCCCGCCGCTGCTCGATGGTAGTTCGAGCGTCTTCTTTGTTCCGTTCCCGAAGAACTTGACGTTGATCGCGGCGAACCCGCGGATCAGACGACGCCGTGGAACCGTCATCACAGGCGTCAGTCGCCGAGTTAGCGACCGCTGTTGTCGTAGCGGAGGGGAGCGCATCGTAGTCGTACCGCCTCCGGTCTTTTCGCCATCAGCACGCACCGGCTCAGTGGACTGCCGCTGCGAAGGCCCCGCCTGCTGCGGCCTGTCGTCATTAGCCAAGCCGATGAGGCTCTGAATAGCAGATCTCCATTCGTCTAGCTTCTCCGCAGCGGGAGGGAAATCTAGGAGCAGCTGAGCTCGCGCGAACGCTTCTGCCGGTGTAGGCGGTGGCGAAAGGTGCGAGGAACGTGAGGTGCTCTGACTCCTAACTATGTTAGAAGGAGCTCCATCACGGTCTTGCGACCGCGCCCTGCTTCCACCGGCGTGTTGGCGCGCATGCTGGCCCCGTGCATCTTGGGAGTGATGCGCAGGGGTTTTTCCATGGGGGCGCCTGGAACCACCAACGTCGCGGCGCTTCCCGTCGCGCACGACCTGAGAAGGCCGTGGCGCATCCGCCGGCGTGGGTGTCTTGGAAGGCGCCGTCCCGTCCTTGGAGTTCGCTGCGCCACCCGTAGGTAGCACGGCTCCGTCCTTAGACCCGGCATCGCCGTTGCGAATGACGCCGCTCGCCTGGCTCTGATCGCCAGAACATCGTGGAGGCTCGAGACCTCCACCTCCTCCACCAGCGCCCACGCCGTCGCCCGTCTGTGTGGGTACGGGCGGGCCGAACGCAGATGGATCAACCGCCGTCGCATCCTTCTTCTTGGGAGCCATGGCGATGAAAGTGATCAAGAACTGGCGCGCTGACCGTTAGATCGGGTTCGCGCAATCTCTCCCCCTACCTGGCGCGCCAAAGATGTCGGCGTACGACACCTATGGGACCGAGAGGATCCCTTTTACGGTTTGGCTAGGGAAAAGATGTACACAAAGAGCGGATCCAACGATCAACGCGGGGATCTTTACCCAGGTTCGGGCCGCTGAGAAGCGTAAAACCCTACTCCTGCCTTGGTTTATTGTGAGTGTTCTTAAGCTCAAGTACACGGAGCGCTTGCGATGAACAGTATGTTCAAGAAGCAGCTACGCATGCAGAATGGGCCAGAAGGTCCTCCTCCCCTGTAGCTTCGCCTTGGGCCTCCTTTTATACGTCCAAGGGGTCACCAACAGTGGCGAACAGTAAGTACAAGAGGTGTAAAGTTGCTACAGGGTTTACATGTTTATCACTGACGACTTAGGACAAACGCATTTAATGCTCCACTTAGGTGTCCCTTACTTTCTTGGGGACGGAAAAAGAGCCCGTCCCATCAGTGCCGCTTAACCTCATCCGCCGTTAGTGCCATGACACGCATCCAGGAGGACAAGCCCTAAACGACAGGCTGGTCGCTGCGTTGGAGCGGTGGCAGGGCGGTGGGATCTTGCCGGGTGCGAGGTCTTGCCGGGCCTTCACGAGCCTTCCCGGCAAGATCTTGCCGGGAAGCCAGCCTTCGGTCTTCTGTCTTTTGATCATTAGCTTGAGTGCCTTCTTGATAATCTTGTATTTGTTTTCAGCTGTTCTCCGGCAGGCCTTGCCGCTGGTATGGCTGCAACCGTCCGTGCACAAGTATGGGGTACTAAAAGACCCAACTTTAGTACACCGACAGAAATCTATGAAGGAAAAAGATACAAAGGCTGAAGATGTTAAGAATTTACCACCTATTGAAGAAATACATGGGCTCGACATCCCGACATAGGTAGTGAAGGTAAATTCTCTCACTAGATTTGATGAAGGTGATATTCCGTATAATAAATCTGCTAGTCAATGCCTGTATGGGTTTGATAATTACATCATTAAACAGAAACACTTTAATATGTATGTTAGCAATCAACTAAAACGAAATGCCATCATGATTGAACGCTTGAGTGATTTGATGTTTAAAACTGCTAATGATGTTAAATGCTTGAGTAAACATGCTTCTATGGTCCAGACTCAGTTAGAACAAATTGCTAAGTCACAAAATGATTTGCTTGATGAGATGAATAAAAAAAATGATCATGCTGTTAGAGTTGTTACTAGAGGAGGTAGCATGACTCAGGATCCTCTATATCCTGAATTTCATCCTAAAAGAATTGAACAAGATTCTCAAGGAAATAATATTGAAGCACCTAGTCCATCTAAGAAGAAAAAGAAAAATTATAAAACTTTGCCTGCTCCTAATGAACATGAGATAGAAAAACCTCCTGAGAATCATAATGATGCTTCTATTTCTAATGCTAAGACACAATCTGATAATGAACATACACCTAGTGATAATGATAATGATAAGGATAATGATAATGATAATGAAGATGTTCATGTTGATGCTCAACCAGATAATGATGTAGAAATAAAACCTGCTATTGATCTTAATAACCCACCTCCTAAGAATAAAAGATATGATAAAAGAGACTATTGCTAGAAAACATGGAAAGGAGAGAGAACCATGGGTTCAAAAACCCATGCCTTTCCCTACTAAACCATCTAAAAATAAGGATGATGAAGATTTTGAACGCTTTGTTAAAATGCTTAGACCTGTATTTTTGCGCACTCGCTTGATTGATATGTTGAAAATGTCTCCATATGCTAAATACATGAAAGATATTGTCACTAATAAAAGAAAAATACCTGAAGCTAAAATTTCCACCATGCTTGCTAATTATTTTTTTAAGGGTGGAATACCTAAGAAACTAGGAGATCCAGAAATACCTACTATACCATGCTCCATTAAAAGAAATTATGTCAAAACTGCTTTATGTGATTTGGAAGCCGGTGTTAGTGTTATGCCTTTCCCTTTATATAGAAGACTTGATTTGAATAAGCTCACACCGACTGAAATATCTTTGCAAATGGCTGATAAATCCACTGCTATACTTATTAGAATTTGCGAGGATGTTCCCGTTGTAGTTGTAAATGTTACTATCTTGACAGACTTTGTTATACTTGATATGTCCGAGGACGACAACATGTTGATTATCCTTGGAAGACCCTTTTTGAATACTGCAGGGGCTGTTATTGATTGCAACAAAAAAAATGTTACTTTTCCTGTCAATGATAATGAGCATACGGTTTATTTCCCGAAGAAACAAACTTCAATGAATGGTATCAATTATATTAAAAAGGTTTCGACAATCACTATTGGAGGCTTCAAATTTCCTCTTCCTACTGTCAAAAGAAAATATGAAATTCTTATTATTGGGGAGATGCATATCCCCATTGTGGTAACTTAGTATTATACGAAAATTCTTCGATTTCATGTCATTCAGAAATAGTTTGTTAATAAGACTTGATCAAACTTATTAATGAATTCTTTTTGAGGGGCATAAGCTGCATTAAACCGAGACTGAAGAAAAATTTGTAGTGCAAATGGCACTACATTCATTCATCACGACTGCTTGGAACAGCTCGCCATCACGGCTGCATTTGCCAATACATGTCAGAGGTGCATACTAATTGATAGTCGATCGAAGCAATTCCAGAGTAGAGCTCAAACTTACACACAACAGGTGTTTGTGATCTTCAGCAGCCTTTAGCAATCTGTACTTATCTATTTGCAAAATCAGTTCACAAAGTCAGTTTACCATAATCTGAGGACACTATCAGTAAGGATTTTTTTGCTGGCGATTGATGGGTACATATGGGGAATCCACAAAGCAAGGCAACGGAACAAATGACAGCGTCAGATGTACCTCCAGGTATATGTTCTGCTATAAAACTTGCTATACATGTCAAGCACCATCCCCTGCGCATAATGAGATTGTGAGTACTGAAGTTGTTGCAGATCAGATGGAGGGGACAAATGTTGACGACTATAACCAAGATATTATGCCCGTAGCTCACGATATTGATGAGATTTACCCAAGTAGTCCAGGTATGAGGCTGTGCAGATATAGTAATCATAATTTTATGCTTTTTATGTGATCAATTATACCTCACAGACTTGATCAATTAATCTAATGGATCAAGCGTGCGACTTGTATGAACAACCTTCAGAACGGATGATACTTGAACAGACCGAACAACCAGTTCTTCCCCAACACACTGATGGTGATAGCACAAATGTTCAACGACCTTCCCATCTGATTTCAGGTAAGTATTAAACATAAGGAATATTTGACGTTGTTCGGTTAGCAGTAAACTGACTCGTTCTGTCCAATACCTGTTATTTTTACATCAAGCAGACAACCCAGCAATCTCAGTCATATGTAATGAAGCTTCGTTTGTGCCTCCCAGTTGTCTCACACAAGTTTGTGCCACAGATGTAGCACAAAGTTCAAATGGTATTACCTGATACGTCTTTCGATGTGAACTGAATTGTGCTTATAGGGGTTTATTTGCATATATTAACCCAGCTTATGGCTTTTGTGTTGTTCCAGTAGCTCTAGATGCGTCTCATAGAGATGTAGGAAGCCATGTGGGGATTAATGCTCCTGCTCGTGATGCCTTAGAAGTTTTACCCGTGTCCGATGCAACATCCGAGCACATGACAACAAGATCTGTCATGAATGTCACCAAACAAACTATGAAAAGTAACTTGACTGACGAAAAAAGGGAGTAGATAAACGCCCGGAGGCAAGCTGCTTATCGGAAGAAAAAAGAGGATGGTGCAGTCAAGCTCCAGGATGAAAATCAACCTTCCCTTACAATGTCTGGTATGATTGTTTAATTTTTAATCAATATGATGAACAATTAATACATCGTACTTTTCCTGCGTCGACTACTCTCACATCTTGCTGCTTCAATGACAAAGAACTAGCTAGCATGCAACGTAATAAGGAGGAAAAGAGGGAGCTTTTAAACGCGCGGAGGCGGGCAGCTTATCGGAAGAAAGATGACGAGGTTACCATCAATCTACAAGCAGATGTGCAAAATGTTCTCCGGCCCCCTCTCGGTGATATCACTAATGGGTATCAACCAACCTCTGTGGACCTTGACGAAAAAAAGGAGCAGATAAATGCTCGGAGGCGAGCTGCTTATCAAAAGAAAAAAGAGGAGGCCGCCGTCAAGCATCTACATGAAAATCTGCCAGCCCTTACGATATCAGGTAAGAATATTGTATGTTTCAGCAGTACGATGATAGTATATACTAATCTTGGTGTATAAACGATAATAAAATATCTAATTGTAAATAATACACTAGTTAAAATATTTAGCAAGTTCTGATTTTTTAGATCTTTACTACTGTATTTTATTGGCAGGTGTGCTTCTGGAGTTAAGCATTAATCAAAGTTTGGCAGCCTATCATGTTCATATCTTTCGTTTTTTTCACGTTGGGGTAAAATAGGCAACATATCATGTTCATAACTTTGCTACAGGAATGTATCAAGGGAAAAAGGAAAGAGATGGGCCGCATACAGGAACATACCATGTAATTTGTCGTCCTATATATTGTGAACCTCCTCTGCCATCCCTTCTCCCCCCTCCCTCCTCCCCCTCGTCCATCACAGATAACCAAGGAACATCAACAAGTGAACGGGCATCAAGGATAGTCAAGAAGTAAAGCAAGTGGATCTAGGTATGAACATCTGTGTATATTTCCCTTATCTATAAATGTGTAACAATTATTAGATATGGAACAACCAAATTCATGAAACACAATGAGATCATGCCAACACTCTAGCTAAATTAATTTTATACTCATCTACTATTTCACATAAATCAATTGTGTCTGCCCAGCAGATTATTTCACATTAGATGACTCTAAGAACTGGTAAGCACAATGCAAAATTCAGTCATGAATCCATCAGTTCACCACACACATGTACATATGTACTGAAAACTGAAACTAGGCAAGCAGTGGACAAAAAGTTTTGAGGGCAAGCAGTAGACAAGCAGTTTTTAGGGCAAGCAATTAACAATATGAGTGTGTCTCAAGCCTCAACACAAATGGTAGATTTCAGCTCATAATCAGCTTCTGGCTCATGCATCAGCAGTTCAATTTTACAGAGAAATACCATGTATGACTTAGATTTCTTCATTGTGGATTTTTCAGTAACAAAACACAGGCGAGGAGCTATGGTAAAACTTCAGTATACACAATATCTTCAGTATTAGCATGTGAACCAATTATCGGTCCTAAAAAAACTCATTATCAAACTCATCTTTTTTTTGTAACTCATCTACTGTTGATGTTGACACCATGAACTCTGAACAGGTTAAACATTCTGAAGCAAAGATGGTAAGGAATGCATATACATTTACCATAAGTGTGCTACAAAACCAAATAACAAAAAATATAGCAAAAACTGTGCCTATCCTTTCATTTTTACCATTTTAGGTAGGTACAGGGATGGCACATCGCTCTGAACTTTGAACTGGTTGATTTTTCTGAAGCCAGTATCAGCAAGAGTGCATTATGCATAGTTTACCCCAAGTATGCTTTGAAACCTCATTATCAAACTCGTCTGCTGCAGATGTCGATGCCGAAAACAACATCTGTTTCTTTAGATTTTCTCTGTGTGTGGTGGTGGTAACGATCGGTCGTGGCATTGTCACAGTCAATTGTGGTTCTATGTTCTGCCGATTTGTTTGTTAGTTAGTCTGCTTCAACTTACTAGATTACTGTCAGTGACGATGGCTGCAGTTAAGTACCCACCGTATAGTACGTACAAGATTACTAACAACACACGACCACTGCACTTAAGTACCTAGCGTATTACTGTCAGTACACGAACGCTGCACTTCAGCTTGCCATTTAGATAAAGCCGTCGCGTGCTCCCGTGGCTACGTGTCTGCACCTTCTTCACTACAAATTCAGACGGGTAAGCTCTGTCATGAGGAGAAGACAGCAGGGGAGAGGACAATGGCAACGACAACGGGCAGGTAGGCTAGGGGATTGGGGGGGTCGATGGTCTCACCAGAGATGGGAGGCGCGGCGGCGACAAAGTCCGGCAGGTCATACTGCCTCCCTGGCGGATGGTGGGCACCCTGCGCATGATCATCGCGAGGCAGGCGCCGGAGCTGCCACCGACGTCGACGATCGTGGCCACGCCCTCAAACCCTCCACCGGGGCAGTACCCGTCCAGCAGCACCTCCATGAACGGCTCTGACACGCCGGTCATGGCCCGGAGCATCACATCGTTCGCATCCCGGTCCAGGCCGTAGTAGGCGTAGGCGGGGACGCCGGCGTGGGCGCGCGTGAAGGGCTCGGCGCCGGCGGGGTCGAGCACGGCCTCGTGGAGCCGCGGCCACGCCAGCACAAGCGCGTACCGCCTCCGGCCGCCGTCGGCTGTGTGTTCGGAGAAGACGCCGCCGGAGGCGAGCAGGCGACGGACGGGCCCGGGTGGCCCGGCGGGAGCAGCTCCACGGCCGAGAGCGGCGCGTTGGCGCCGCCTGTTGCAACTGGGCCGGATGTGGGCGGATCTGGTCGCTCGATCTGCCACTTTTCTTCTCTGATGAACCGGGGGGGGGGGGGGGGGGGGGGGGTGAGAGGGGGCGGCGGTGGGAGGCGAGGTCGTCGGTTGTGGTGGCTGTGGGGGTGAGGGCGGAGGCCGGCGGCGATGTGGGGTAGAGGAGGATGGGGGCGACGCGGCGGGGAGATGAGTGAACTGGCTGTAGTGACAAGGTTAGGTGAAAACCTTTCAAAAAAAAGGTTAGGTGAAAAAGGAAAAAAACTTCTTTTTTTTACAAATTATTAAAACAGCTGTGTTAGTTCTTTTATTCTATATTATATATTATTTATGTTTATATGATGCAGTATAAAATATCATATATATTTTAAATCTTCCATTTTTGTTATATGATGCAGTACAAAATGGATTCTGACATCCGCACTGATGTAACGATGACAGACCGGACAAAAACACCACTAGAAGAGGTGCATATAGCTAATTCTTCTTTGTATGTGTGTTATACATGATACAGACGGTGCATTTTTATATATTATTAATTTAGAAAATTGCAGGGATGTATCTGGCTATTTTATTTTTCATTTTATGCTCTGGTGGAACGGTAAAGAACTGGTCAAGCTACACAACCATATTGCTCCCTCAATTAGCAAGTATAGGCTCATGACCGCCGCCTCCTGCTCCTCCTCCAAAAAAAAGCTAGGGTTCCTGCCTCTCGTCGGCCCCGCCGCAGGTCCGCCTCGTCTCCGGTGGCCCTAGGGCCATGGGGGCGCGGTGGATCTTGGCAAGGTCCTAGTCGTTCCTTTTCGTTTTGTTAGGATTTGTGTCCTGCTCAGGAAGACGAGATGGCGGCGGCTCCCTGAAGATGGAATAAAGGTCTCCCCGCCTAGCCCCCGTTCCGGCGGTGCGTCTAGCATCGTTGGTGGGCGTGTGGAGGTGTGTCTCCGGCGGATCTATCTTTGGTGGATTTGCTCGGATCTCGTCGTTGTTCTTCTACGTTCGTGTGTCTTTGGGTTGGATCCTTCCGATCTACGTTATTCTTCATCGGCGGTGGTTGCTGTTCTGGTGCGCTGGTCCTATGGGGCCTTAGCACGACGACTTCCCGACTGTCTACTACAAAAAGTTGTGCCCGACTCCGGCGATGGAGGGGCGATGACGGCGGCGCGCCTTCGGCTCGCTTCAGTACTTGTAGTCGTCGCTAGGTGGTCTACGAATCTGGATGTAATTTTTATTATTTCTAGTGTTCATTGTACTGCCATGATTGAAGATGAATAGATCGGAAGTTTTCTCGCAAAAAAAAAAGAACTGGTCAAGCTGGTTTGCGCGGTGAGTATTGTCTGTTACACGTTTTAAGACCTTCGACGTGAGATATTCATGCTAACTACATATAATTCTTGTGCAGGGTGGGTATGAGTTGAGGAAGCACTTTTTAAAACATCATGCGGATGAAGCTGAAGACAACTTTCCTGATATTGTGCGAGAATTTCTTAAGCGCATCAAGTAGATCTTAATAATTTGTAAAAGATTTTTAGTTGGATCATCGCTCAATTTGTTACACGAACATGTCGTCAATTATTCTTTTTGTTATCAATTTACATTGCAAGTGAAGTGGACTTCAATTATTAAGCAATTGTGTCCGTGTTATATTGTCTCTACGTGTGAATTTAACATGCATTATCTTTATATAACTCCTGCGAAGTATTTCAAGAGCCCGTGGCAACGCACGGGCATTCTACTAGTAGTGCTAATGTCCATGTCACATGCTCATGTATTGAGTGGAGTTGAAAATGCTGAAGCGCGTTAAAAGTATGATACAATTGCCTGGTTTGACACCGGGGTGCTCATGGTTTATATTTATGTGGTGAAGGCGGAGTCATGCCATGCTTACATAATTCAATGAGTAGGGATAACATTCTTTGAGCATCGTATATTTTGAAAATTTAATGATTATGTTCTTGTATTCATGGATATTTTTATGTTCATATCAATTACTTCATCGTTTCTCAATATTTACACCATAAGAGAGATTACATGATAAACGTGCTAGGTAGCATTCAACATCAAAAATTCTGTTTTTATCATTTAGCTACGCGAGGACGAGCAGGAATTAAGCTTGGGGATGCTGATACGTCTCCAACGTGTCTATAATTTTTGATTATTTCATGCTATTATATTACCAATCTTGGATACTTTACATGCTTTATATGCAATTTTATATCATTTTTGGGAACTAACCTATTAACTCAGTGCCCAGTGCCAACTGCTGTTTTTTTGCCTGTTTTTTTGGTTTTTCAGGAAATCAATACCAAACGAAGTCCAAATGGAATAAAACCTTTAAAATGATTTTTTCTGGACCAGAAGAGACCCTAGAAGATTCGGGAGGAGGCCAGAAGACGTACGGGAGAGCCAGGAGTTCACGTGGCGCGGCCCTAAGGGGGGCGCCACCCGAGCTCGTGGGTCCCACGCAACTCCGTTTGACCTAATTCAACTTCTATAAATTCCCAAATATTCCAAAACCAACAGAGAGCCACCCGAAATAACTTTTCTGCCGCCGCAAGCTTCTGTTCTTCCGCGATCCCATCTGGAGGCCTTTTCTGGCGATCTGCCGGAGGGGGATCGATCACGGAGGGCTTCTACATCAACCTTGCCGCCCTTCCGATGATGTGTGAGTATTTTACCACAGACCTACGGGTCCATATCTAGTACCTAGATGGCTTCTTCTCTCTCTTTGATCTTCAATACAAAGTTCTCCATGATCTCCATGGAGTTCTATCTGATGTAATCTTCTTTTGCGGTGTGTTTGTTGGGATCCGATGAATTGTGGGTTTATGATCAGATTATTCACTGAAAGTAATTGAGTCTTTGATGTACTTTATTATGCATGATTGTTATAGCTTTGTATTTCTCTCCGATCTATCCGTTTGGTTTGGCCAACTAGATTGATTTATCTTCAATGGGAGAGGTGCTTTGTGTTGGGTTCAATCTTGCGGTGTCCTCACCCAGTGACAGAAAGGGAAGCGATGGGGTTTATTCATATTGCTTGAGTTTATTCTGTCTACATCATGTCATCTTGCTTAAAGCGTTACTCTGTTTGTTATGAACTTAATACCATAGATGCATGCTGGATAGTGGTCGATTGGTGCAGTAATAGTAGTAGATTCAGGCAGGAGTCGGTCTACTTGTCACGGACATGATGCCTATATACATGATCATTGCCATGAATAACATCATAACTATGTGCTTTTCTATCAATTGCTCAACAGTAATTCGTTTACCCACCATATGCTATTTTCCGAGAGAGAAGCCTCTAGCGAAAACTATGGCCCCCGGGTGTACCTTTTATTATATTAGAAAACCCTAATTTCCTTTGCTGCAATTTATTTACTTTGCAATTTATACTTCTACCACTACCAGTTTTGATCCTTGCAAATAACGAGTACAAGGGGATTGACAACCCTCTTGCCCACGTTAGGTGCAAGTATTTGTCTGTTTGTGTGCAGGTGTTGTTTGACTAGGATTTGCTTGGTTCTCCTATTGGTTCGATAACCTTGGTTCTCACTGAGAGAAATACTATCCGCTACTATATTGCTTGACCCTTCCTCTTCAGGGAAAAACCCAACACAGCTCACAAGTAGCATCCACCATGCCGGCAATAAGCTTAGCAAGCTTATTAGCTTTCTCTTGTTTGGCACTAAAATCCTCCAACGCTTGCTATTGCACCAGAAAGTATGCATCTGAATTCTGCAGGGACTTCCTCAGTCCTTCGGCTTCTTGTCGCAGCACAGCTGATCGATGTCTTTCAGCTTGTAGTTGAGGCTCAAGAAGCCGAACTGATTCACGCAGCGAGTTCGAAGAGCTTGTGCCGGCGGTAGTGGCCAGTAACTCGAACACTACATCAAGACAGCTACATCAAGATAGGATCTTGGGGTTGTCTCATTGTCTTGAAGATAGTTTTCCTTATCTGTTTTATCAGCTTTGTTGGAGACCAACAGGGTTGTCTCACTATCTTGAACCTTACCTGCATTACTTCCTTTACCATTGCATAATGGGGTACTCTTCTCCAATATACTGTCAGCATTCTAAAAGAAGAAACGAGCAGACACATAACAGGTTTAGTGTGTAGTATATGAAACTCATTTTGGTAAACCAGTTCACTAGTAAGGTGGATAGGATTTAAACTACATGTCTTCTATTGCAAAGTAGTACATAATAAAAGCATGAAAGAAACATATATCTATGTGCTATGGTCACTGTATTGTCTTGCCAAATCAAATCAATTCAAGATAAAGTAGCATTGAAAGAATATAAGGGTGGGAAACTACACATCACCACAAGATTTCAGATGGGTACCACGGGTATACATGTACAACTAACAGCACTATTGGCTCTGTTTTGATGGTAGTAATGTGCATGATATGAGAAGACACCTGTCTATATAATTGAAATTGAAATCAACATAGAGCAATTTAGAAGAGCAAACCAGTTAAAGAAACATGTTTATAACATACATGTTGTGCCATTGGAGTTTCGATTGGATCCTTCAATTTAAAAATTAGTTGGTATGAGTAAATACAGTGATACAAGAGCAAACCAGTATTCACCATAGCTATGGAATCTTACCTGAGAACAATTGTTCTTCAGGTTGAAGCACTTGTTCTACAAGAATAGAGTACAGTAAGACGCATGCATATAGTACTTCAAAATGAAATATGATCTCATAGACCCTACCAGATTCTTGGGTCTGGACTAGTACAGAACAAGGCGTTCCCAGTCATCGTCCCGTAAATGTGTCTCTGGAGAAAGTAAGGGAATTTGATGAGTTTCCTTTCCAGTGAAGTATCTTTTCTTTAGGTAATGCCGATACTGCCGCAAAGCATTCTTGAAGATAGCACAGGTATTAGCACAGGTTACCTCATCCTGAGTTTCTAAATCGGTCATTCTCTGTCGAAGTACGACAATCTATGGGACCAGCAAGGTCCCTTTGCGGTTCGGCTGTGGGAATCGCAGTGCACAAAGAGCAGATCAGCAAAGCACACAATGATTTACCCAGGTTCGGGCCGCCGTAAGGCGTAAAACCCTACTCCTGCTTTGGTGGATTATGGTGGTGAAATGCCCAAGTTACAAGAGAGCGCAACCTTGCCAGCAAGGAGCTCGGGAGGTGCAGCTACATAGTGCAATTGGGCAGGGTGTCGACCCTTGTAAAGGTTGCCATGGACCTCCTTTTATAGGTGAAAGGGGTTACCACAGTGACAAAACAGTAATTACATAATGGCATGATAGCAATAGTGCTATCATACCTAACACAGATGGATTAGGACAAAAGCAATAAATGCTTCGTTAGGTGTCATGTTGGGGATGAATGCCGGCATGGGAGTCCAACTCCACCTGTACCGCTCGTCCAGCTACCTCGTATCCTTCTGCCACGCCCCTTGGACGGGTGGCAATAAAGTTGCCTCTTCAGCGACGGGTCACCACGTGCCCCGACAAGCTCTACCAACCCGCCTGTCCGGTCGACACCTGTCAGCAAGTCTCTGACAACTGCCACGGTGGAGCGGTGGGATGGAGCTTGCCGGTCTTATGGTCTTCGGCCCGAAGCTTGCCGGCTACTTGAATCTTGTTCTTCAGTACTTCTTTAGTAGTTCTCGATGACCTTTTTGGAGGTCTTCTTCATGTTTTTGATTACCAAGTCTTGAGTATTGATTAAGTGCTATCCTCCGACAAGCCCTTGCCATCGGGAAGGCTGCAACTCGTCTGTGCATCGTCAGGGTATGAACACCCATGTTCAATACACCGACAGGAGCCCCCGGTCCTGGGCCACACACATATGCAAGGGGTTGTTGGGCTAGGCCCATACCAATGCACAAACACACGTGGCAGAGGATAACTATCACAATGATGACGTTTACTGCACGCCCACGATGGCGTAGTAAATGCGGACGTGGGAGAGGTGGATTGAAACGGTAACTTGTGGTTATGCGCCTGAAAAAGCACGACCACGCCGAGCAGTGAAGAGCCAGCCCTCGCGCCTTCCCCATAAAAGGGAATCTGTGGGTGCGGTGCTCAATCCACCACTTCCTTCGCTCACAATCCATCTCGCTGCCCACCTTCTTCTTCCTTGCACAAGAACAGAACTCTCTGCCGCCGCGCTGCCCACTTGCGTCCTCCACAAAATCTCACCTCCTCCTAATCGCCATGGCTCCGAAGAAGACCGACCAAGAAGCGGAGAAGAGGAAGGCCGCTGTAGCCAAACAGCGGAGGGAAAATGTCGGCTTCCCGCCGGCGCTGGCAGAGAATGATCTCGTCACCAGATACGCATATGTGTGGTCGGGGAAAACCAAAGATCATGAGGCCATAGAAGTGCTTCCAGGAACGGCTCCCCAAACCAACGATAAGTATCGGTTCTTCGCTGGATATTTTTACTGCGAGCTATGTCCCCCTTTCTCAGATTTCTTCAACGAGATTATGCATTTGTATGGATTCAGACTCCTTGATTTTGCTCCGAATGCCATCACTTGCACGTCAGTTTTTGCTCATCTTTGCGAAATCTTTGTGGGGGTAATACCCAATGTTCCCCTCTTCCGTCACTTCTTTATCCCTCGGATTGAGAGCGACGATGCCCTCTTCGGCAGCGTTACCTGGATCCCAAGATCAGGGTTGAAGAAGCATTATCTTGACGGCAAGCTTCACATTAAGTGGCCTGAATGGAGGGCAGATTGGTGTTGGATAAAGCAAGAAAAACTTCCCAGTATACTGCGCTCCCAGAACTTAGAAAATCGTGAGGAGCCAACGCTGGGGTGACGTAGGCCCCAATGATGACAAGCTTCGGCCTTGCTTTGGAAAGGATCCTCAACCTCCAAGCCGCTGGACTGACCATTGAAATGGTTGGCGCGGATTTCATCTAGCACCGAATAGCCCCTTTGCAGCAGAGAGGAGGCTGACGAGCTTGGGAGTACAAGAACCCAGCCGACACGATGCGGCTGTATCCTGGGCTCCACAATTACTTGACGGTCATGGAGCACTACTGGTTAATCTGTCAGCTCTTCAACAAGAGTTTTCAGTTTGCCTTGCCAGCAACGGTGATTCCGTTGTGCAACAATACCACCAAGGACTCCATCCTGGCAATGATGCCGGCATGCAATGCCAAGGGTGTGCTAGCAGACTGGAGGGTGCCCGGGAAAGCCGAAGTTAAAGCATGGTTCAATAACTTGGCAGAGACGCCCCTCAAGGAAGAGAAGGACATGATCCACCCCACCAAAGATGATGAACTCCAGTTCATCACTTTGAGGGCAGAGGAACTGAAGAAGGCGACACGCTCCAAGGCAGTGGTTACCGACACCGAAGAGGGGGAGCATGCTGACGAGCCTGAAGGCGATGAGGAGCATGCGGTGACGCAGGAGGGTGGAGAAGAGCACGCCGACGAGCAGCACAGCGAAGAGGAGCGCGCCAAAGAGTGTGTGGAGGAGGAAGAAAAGGAGAAAGAGCCCCCTGCTCCTCCTGCTCGAACGAGGCCCACTGCTCCAAGAAGGCAGACCGAGAAAAAGCAGACGCGCGATGAACCGACAAGCAGCGAACTTGCTGGCACAGACGCAGTAGTCCAAGCTCCCCGACAGCAACCTCCTCGGCAACAACGCAAGCGCACAGCTTCCCGGCGATGGACTCCATCAATCGCGAAGGAAGCAGGAACTTCTCAGCCCCCGGGTTCAGCAGCAGAGGAGCACATCTAGTCTTCTCCACCTCCAGCCCCAGCCTCTGATAGTGGAAATCAAGCATACCGGGACCTTTCTTGCCTTTCCGAGGAGGAAGAAGAAGAGTGAGTACTTGCTTCTTCCTCTACTCATTACATTTCTTGATTATCTGTTGTTGTTGATTTGACGTGCTGTATGTTTTACCCTTGCAGGGATGAAGAGCCACTGCAGCATAGGTCTCGAAAGAGGTCAAGGATTGCTGAGACAAACGAGCCGGCGGCAAGCACTGATCGGGGAACAACAACTTCGGAGGTTGTTGTTCAATACCCGCTGGCAAGCACGACGGCTGACGCTCCCACCACTGAAGCTGACAAGGGGACGGAAGGTGGACGTCAAGAAGAAGAGCGCCAAGAAACCGATCCCTTGGTGTCGTCTTCATCAACTGCCATCCTGGAGAGTAGCTCGCCGGGAAGGATCACCATTGAAGAGCCCGTCCGCACAGATGACGTGCCAGCAAGTGGGACTGCCGGCACCCAGGCGACAGCAACAAATGTTGCCGGAGAGGAATCTGTCTCCCCTCAACAGACCAACATAGGTAATCAACTTTCCTTGAGTGCTTTTCTTCCGCTACTATTTTCCTTTTTTGTCTTCTTGAACTTAAATCTTGAATTTTGTTTCTATATTCTCCATCCTCACAGATCCACCTTCATCAGAAGATATGGATATCTATGTTGATGTTGAAGGGATTGCGAAGAACGCTGCCGAATAGGCCACCAGGATTGCCACGTCAGAGGCCGACAAGGCTGTCGCAGAAGAGGCCGCCAAGATTGCCGCAGAGGAGGCCGCCAAGGTGGCCACAGATGAGGCCACCGAGGCCACCGGTGACATTCCTGCCCTAGGAGCGCCAAGCGTTGGCATGGACATAGATGTGGGAGCAGCTGACAACCCCTTGCCGGCTGCTGGTGACCAACCATCTATATCCGCTGCTCCTCCAATGAGAGATTTCTTGATGCTCTTGGGCCAGCCGCATGAATCTGAAGCCCCCAGCTCATCTAGTGCTGGAAATGCCGTCCTCGAGCATGTGGATGGCGAGGTCGTCATGCCCATATCCCGGAGCACAGAAGAGGTGCGCGCCACCAACGATAATACTGCAGATCTTGCCTTCCTGAAGGTCATGGGCGATGGCTTCAAGGACGTGCAAGAGCGCTACAGTAAGCGTTGGGAGAAGCTCCAAACACGACAACTTGTCGTGGAGATGGCCGAGGACAAGCTGAAGGAGAAGATCGAAGAGGCCCACATGTGGTATGAGGATAGGGTCTTGAACATCAAAGAGCATGAAGCCCAGCTTGCCGCTGCCAGAGAGGCCTTTGTTCTGGAACAAGCTGCTGCTGACATGACCAGGGAAGAGGCCGGCAAGATAGCCGCGGCAACCAATGCTGACTTGGTTGAATGCAAGATTGCCCTTGACTCTCACGAGGAGGATCTTGCCGCCAGAGAAGCAGACCTTGCCACCAAGCTTCGCACCAAGGATGATGAAATCCAAACTCTCCTAGCCAAGCGAACCGAGGAACTGGAGCAGAAACACCGAGAAGCCCTTCAAGCTCAAGCTACGGAACATGCCGGCGAGCTCAAAAAGGCCATTGATGTTGTTGATGCTGCAGATGTCATCAAGGTCCAACTTGAATCAAAGATCAAAGAGCTTGAAGCAGAGCTGGCCGCCAAGAATGAGGATATCGCTGCTCTTAAGGAGTCATCTCAAAAAGACACCCACACCTTGGCGAAACTCCAAACTTCACTGGCAACCAAAAATAGTGAGCTTCAGTCTGCCGCAAATGCCAAAGAAGACCTCTTGTCTAGGCTCTCCGGCTCAGAGAAATCTCTTAACGGCGCCACTGTGAAGAACTAGCTCCTCACAAAGGAGTTGGAGGAGATCAAGGTCCTTCGAACTGACGCCGAAGAGAAGTTTGTGCAGCTGCAGAACTCTGTGGCTGTCTGGACTAGCCGGCTTGTTGATATTGCTGAACGCATCAGCAAGCAGTCGGCGGTTATGGAGATGGGAAGCTGGAGCTTCGATCAAAGCTCCCACCAACCGGCAAGCATGACGCTGACTCTGTTCTTCGAGGGCCTCTTGACGACATTAGACGCACATCATAAGGGCTGCGCGAAGAAGTTTGCTGATGAAGCGTGCATACTTGTGCGCAGTACCTTCCTGAGGATCTTCACAAAAGTGGTGCACTACAACCCTGGCGTTGATCTCTCCATGATCCTCAAGAAGACTCCTGACAACATCGACACCTCAGCTGCTCGGGAACTTGTGACGCCCCTTGCCAATGAAATCGTCGAGAGATGCAGCCGGCGACAAGGTTAACTTAGGAACTAAATTCGCGCCTTTGTTCTGGCAGCTACCATGTAAAAGACACATTTATTCTTAAGTTAAGCATGTCTTGTTATATGTATGATATAACTTTTATGCCTGAAATGAATGAATGCATGCATCTTCCTTGTGTTATTTTGGCTTTGTAATTATTGTGCCCTACGCTTGCTGGAAAACCATCCCGATGCACACATTCTAGCCGACAGTGCTTGATGAATGGGTCCTTAGCAGCTTGCCGGACATGCCACTTCTCGGTACAGTTAACACTTCCTGGTCTTGGCGCAGCTACTTACATTGTTGAGCGGACTCGAAACAAGTAAGAGCGCAACCAATCCCAACAAGGTTCCTTTGCGTGCAGGTTTTTCATACGAAGACAGAAATCGTTCAAGGAAAAATGGCAATAACAACAAAGAAATTCGTTACAAAGTTTTGCAACTTAGCTTTCTCTGTTATGCTTCTTGTACTTGATGATAACTTGAACGTCATTGGGTTTCTACACCACTACCCCCCCGGGAAACTTGCACGCGGAGGAACCCTTCTACCTTTTAGAAAAAGAAAGAAGAGAAACGAGTAGGCTAGAACCCTTGTCGGTTCATTAATCATATCATATAAGATAAAATGTAACGCAACATTGCATTTGACATACAGAAGTAAATATGTACTTTGACAAAGAGTTGTGAAACACTTAGCTTTATTTCACTACGCACGGGTTCGGCGCCCGGTTCTGTACAAAGGATTACACGCCTTGCTGGCAGACTTGTACAAAAGAGGTTGCCGGGAGGCCCGGCAACTGTCCTTATGGGTAGAACTTGTGAAGATGCTCAATGTTCCATGAGTTTTGCATTGGTGTGCCATCTTCGGTCTCTAGAAGGACTGAGCCAGGTCTAGTGACTTGAACTACCCGATAAGGGCCTTCCCACTTTGGCGTCAACTTGTTTGATCCCTTCGCGGACTGAATCTGACGAAGAACAAGGTCACCTTCCTCAAGCTTTCGGGCATGCACTTTGTGGCTATGGTAGAGGCGCAAAGTTTGCTAGTAACGTGCAGCACACACAACAGCCTGGAGACGATCTTCCTTGAGGAGCGTGGCATCATCATGCCTCAGCTCTTCTTGATCTACTTCATCGAAAGCTTGTACTCGAGGTGATCCGTATCTGAGTTCTGTGGGGAGCACCGCTTCGGCACCATAGACAAGGGAGAAGGGTGTCTGGCCGACAGCTCGATTTGGTGTCGTCCAGAGAGACCAAAGAACTGCTGGCAACTCATCTATCCAGCGCTTTCCACACTTGTGCAGCTTGTCGAAAGTTCTTGTCTTGAGGCCTCGCAGCACTTCAGCATTAGCTCTCTGCCTGTCCGTTGCTTCTCGGGTGAGCAACAGAGGCATAACAGATCTTGCTACCAATTTCTTGATAGTATGCTGTGAAGGCGTGACTCGTGAATTGGGTGCCGTTGTAGGTGATGATCCTATTGGGTATGCCAAAACGAGCAACCAATCCTTTGAAGAATTTGATAGCGGACTGTGTTGTCACCTTCCTAACTGGCTCTACCCCAGGCCACTTCGTGAACTTGTCGATTGCCACGTACAAGAACTCAAAGCCCCCGGTTGCACGGGGAAAGGGGCCGAGGATGTCGAGCCCCCAGACTGAGATGGGCCAGGAGAGAGGGATAGTTTGAAGGGCTTGAGCTGGCTGATGTATGTTTTTAGCGTGGAACTGACAAGCTTCGCATCTTGTTACCACCGCCGTTGCATCTTGGAGGGCTACACTACAAAAAAAAGACACATCCGTGACATTATGGCCCAAACGAAAACTTTTTCTGTCATGGTTGTGACACTTCTATGACAATAATTGTAACAAAAACATGTATCATCATAGATGTGGTGGGATCCTACGTCTATGACAAAAAATTATGACAAAAAATGGGCTTTTCGTCTTGGGCGGGCCGGAGACGCACCTGCATGACATTCTTTGGGCCGTCCATGACGTAAAAAATCGTGGTAGAAGTGAGGGCGAGGAAATTTTCGGGGAGTTCCCGGTTACAGTGGGTGGTCGGGCCGAGCGATGCAGTGTGGTTTTGCACGTTTCTCTCTCGTACGCGTGCGTGTGTGCGAGGCACTCGCTAACTGAACCCGAGCAAGGCGTACGGTCGCTTACTGAACCCGAGCGATCGATCGCCCTCGCACTATGTACTGAACACGAGCGATCGATCCCTCGCAATAGGTACTGAACCCGATCGATCTCTTCGCTGCTAACTGAAGCCGATCGATCCCTTCACTGCTAACTGAACCCGAGCGATTCCTTCGCTGCTAACTGAACCCGATCGATCCTTCTCGCTGCTTACTGAAGCCGATCGAGCCCCCGTGCGAGACGTTGCTAGCTGGTTGGGTTGCCTCTCGATGAACAGTGCCCGTTGCTGCCTCGCGCACGATACACATAGACATGAGTCGAGACGCATCGATCGAGCCGGTTGGTTGGCTGTGGATGAACAGTTCCCGTTGCTGCCGCCCGCTCGTATGCCCCACCCCAGCCGGTGGGGGTTGGATGAACAGGACCCCGGCCATGTAGGCAGTTGGCGCTGCATGAACAGGACCCCGAGGAGGCCGTGCCGCGGTACACCATACCCCAGCCGGTTGGGGGTGGATGAACAGGACCCCGTGGAGGCTGGATGAACAGTAGCCGGTGGAGGCTGGATGAACAGGACCCCGTGGAGGCTGGATGAACAGTAGCCGGTGGAGGCTGGAGGAAGTCGACGGTGGATGAACAGTAACCCGTGGAGTCCCTTTTTGCGGTATGCCACACCCCTCCCAATGAACAGGACTCCGTTTCGACCGTAGGCAGTTGGGTAGAAGTCTGTTTCCTCCGTTTTGCGATACGCCAGACCCCTCCCGATCAACAGGACCCCGTTTCGACCATAGGCTCTCGAACAGAAGTCCGTTTCCTCCATTTTGCGGTACGCCAGACCCCCCAGCCGATGAACAGGACCCCGTTTCGACTGTAGGCGGTCGAATAGAAGGCCGTTTCCTCTGTTTTGCGGTACGCCAGACCCCGAGTCGATGAACAGGACCCCGTTTCAGCTGTTCCGTCCAAGCCGGTTGGCTCCCGATGAACTGGACAAATTCCGACCCAGTCGCTTGGCTCCCGATGAACACGACGCTGTTTCCTCCGTTCCGACCCAGCCGGTTGGCTGCTGAGGCCGTTGCTGCCGTCCGTTGCCTCTCCATGTACATGAGCCTTGGCCATAAGTATGTGCGAGTACGCGTTCCAGAACCCGCCCGTATGTACGTACGTGGCCGTATTCTTTGCCATGTGGATGTACTTACGTGTACACGATTTAGATGGGACTGTCTGAACTGCTACGTCGGGGGCTCAACTACGGCACGTGCCGCTACTTACTCGGCCACGGTTCATCCTTGCAGAGAGACCGATCGACCAGTATGTACGTACACGTTCGCGACCAGACAGACAATGCTACGTACGCTTCGACCGGGTGGGTCCCTGCTGTCAGGGAGGATAAGGAGGCACTTCCTTGCATGCGGAGATATAGCAGGTGGGTCCCAGCTGTCAGGGGGAGGAATCATTTTTTTGCGTGTAATAAGGAGGCACTTCCTTGCGTGCGAAGATGTAGCTGGTGGGTCTAGCTGTCAGCCTCACGACGTACAGTCCTCTACCGATGGCTGTCGTTCATTAACCACGTTGACTATGCCGCGCCGAGAGCACCAAAGCGGTGGACGACGGCGAGGCCTAGGAAGGGAACGACGCGGAGCCGGGGAAGATGCGGCAGTGGATGCTCACATGGAGGGGAGTACGAGGGTTGACTGGTTCGGCTGCGGTGTGAGGCTGCCGTCGCCGGAGAATAACAGGGGATGTGGGTGAGTAGAGGGAAGGCCTGGCCAGCGGTGGGAGTAGGGTGGGGCGGTGAGGCCTGTGCGGTAGCACAGCCGGCCACGGGAGGCAGGAGCAGGCGGTCCCGCCGGCGCTGGTTTGGGCGGCTGGAGCAAGAAGATCAGAGATTGAAGAAGGAGCACGGCCGTTGGATGAACATCCAACAGTCACTGCTGCTAGAATCGTTCATTGACTAAGTTGACAAAGCCCTGCGTACGGGTCAACTAAGTAGGCCCACAAGTCAACCTCCAAATAAGGTGGGTCCCAGTAAGCAAGGGGAGGAATCATTTTTCTTGCGCGTAATAAAGAGGCACTTCCATGCGTGCGACCATGGACCTCATGGGTCCCAGCTCTCAGCCTCTCCATGTACAGTCCTCTTCCGATGGCTATTGTTCATTGACCACGTTGACAACGTCGTGCCGAGAGCATCAAGGCGGTGGACGACGACGAGGCCTAGGTAGGGAACGACTCGGAGCCGGGGAAGACGCGGCAGTGGTTGCCCACGTGGAGGGGGGTATGAGGGTTTACTGGTTCGGCTGCGGTGTGAGGCTGCCATCTCCGGAGAATAACAGGATGTGTGGGTGAGTAGATGGATGGCCTAGCCAGCTATGGGAGTAGGGTGGGGCGATGAGGCCTGCGCGGCAGCACAGCCGGCCACGGGAGGCGGGAGCAGGCGATCCCGCCGGCGCTGGTTTGGGCGGTTGGAGCAAAAAGATCAGAGATTGAAGAAGCAGCACGGCCGTTGGATTAGCATCCAACGGTCACTGCTGCTAGAATCGTTTGTTGACTATAAGTTGACAATGCCCTGCGTACGCGTCAACTTAGTAGGCCCACAAGTCAGCATAACATCTGTGGCAGATAGCATATAGCCCATTTGTTATTTTTCCTAAATTTACAGACCAATTGCTAATTATAACATAATTTATTGCAGCCCATATTATATTTTTAGAATACCTGACCATTTTCTCCAAGGACAGGATTAAAAATTTCAACGATATTTCATTGAAATTGCCGAACTATTTTTAATCCCGAAATTTCGAGCCCGATAATAACTAAATTTAAAATATATTTAAATTATGTTAAAATCCAATGAAATTTGAAATATCAAAAAATAAAAGAAAATTCGCAATTTGAAACTAATTGCCTATTTTCTTTGTTTTTATATATATACAACCCATTTCATATTACTTATATGATTTACAGCCCTTTTTGTCTGGGCAGGCCGAATGTATCCCTTGCCATCTTGAAAGATTTGCAGCCCAGCAGGACGGAGAAAAAAAAATCGGCCTGTGTAGGCTATTCTACGAAAAAAAGGTGGGCTAGTCATTTTCACCGTGAAAAAAAAACAGTTGGGCTCGTCATATTGTAAACAAAAAATAAAAGCCTGGGCTAGACAGGCCACAGACACCGCACAACCCAGTTGATAACCTACTCCGTCTCAACAACAACAACAAAACTGGTCGAGCAACTGGGTCCCACGTGTCAGCCGCTCCATGTGCAATTCTCTCGTAGTACGTTGACAATGTCGTAGGTCCAAGATGTCAGGAAACCAATGGGAGGAAGCATTTTTTTTCATGTAATAAGGAGGAGCTTCCTTGCGTGCGAAGATGTAGCTGGTGGGTCCTAGCTGTCAGGGAGTGGAATCATTTTTCTTCCGAGTAATAAGGAGGCACCTCCTTGCGTGCAACCATGGACCTCGTGGGTCCCAGCTGTCAGTCTGTCCAAGTACAGTCCTCTTCCGATGGCTGTCGTTCGTTAACCACATTTACGACGCCGTGCCGAGAGCACCAAGGCGGTGGACGACGGCGAGGCCTAGGGAGGGAACAACCCGGAGCCGGGGAAGACTCGGCAGTGGATGCTCACACGGAGGGGAATACGAGGGTTTACTGGCTCGGCTGCGGTGTGAGGCTGCCATCGCCGGAGAATAATAGGAGGTGTGGGTCAGTACAGGGATGGCCTGGCAAGCGATGGGAGTAGGGTGGGGCGGTGAGGCCTGCATGGCAGAACAGCCGGCCACGGAAGGCAGGAGCAGGCGACGCCGGCACTGGTTTGGGCGGCTGGAGCAGGAAGATCAGAGATTGAAGAAGTACGCCGGCAGTTGGATTGACATCTAACGGTCTCACGTTGGTAGAGTCGATTTGTTGACTAAGTTGACATAGCCTTGCATACGCATCAACTTAGTAGGCCCACAACTTAATATATAAACTATTTTTTTGCGAATATAATATATAAACTAATAAAACTATATATATATAAAGTAGAGATGACAAAAATAGAACTTTTTTTTGAGAATCGAGACAAAAATAGAACTGGGCTGTGAGTTTTCTTCAGTAAAAAATAGCTGGGCTGCTGATGTTCTAAGAAAAACTAAAACCAAGGCTGGGCGGCCCAGAGGCCAGTTGATACCTGCTAGATCCTTGTGGCCGCATGTCGTCATGGGCTGCGCCTGTTAATAAACAAAACATAACCTGGGCAGTCTATAGCCCAGTAAATATTTTCTCGACCTCAAAAACAAATATACTACCTGCTGGATCCCAGTTTTCAGTCTCTCCTTGTAGAATTCTCTCGTTTATTGACTACATTGAAAATTTCATGGGTCTCAGACGTCAGCATATTTTTTTTCCATCGTGATAAAGTGTGTGCACTTGCTTGCGCACGGCCATGGACCTGCTGGGTCCGTACTGTTAGCCTCTGTATGGACAACCCTCTTCTGATTCCACGGACGAATTTCATGCAAATCGGATGATTTTCATTGAAACCAGACCAAATTCATTACATTTTACATGTTTCTTTTTATTATGGAACACTTTACATGTTTCAACTAAACGATAGCCGACTAGGCCTTTTTTTAGTCCAAAAATGATCGCTGGAAATGGCGGCTCCCGTTTCTCATGCCTGTTAAAATTTTTGGTTAACTGAGAACTCGAATGAGAGAACATGTCGTATGCGGTTTTTTTTAGTGATACTGTATGTGGTATGTGGGTTAGAGGGATGGCATGGGAGGCGCTTCCCGCGATCGAGGTCCCGACACTTAACTATTCTTAAAGGCCCAAATCCATCGCTCCTCTGTTTAACAATTTGCAGCTGGGCTTGGTGTGCCACAGCCCAGTCCCGACGTGCTGCGTCCAACTGTCAGCCTGTGAAACTTGATGGATCCCCTGCGTACTGGAAGATGTTAGTAAAATTTTGGAGAACTGGGAATTCGAATGGCAGGTGCTTTTGCTACTTATATCAGGTGCCTGAAAATTCATTTTGCAATAATTACTTCATTGTTATATCCACATCGACCCTCGACATGATGGTTGGAAGGAAATGCCAAGTTCAGACCGAAAGAACCTTAACAACAACACCAACTTGCAGACGACCAGGTAGAACTAGTACTACCAAACTAACTTATAATCCTTTTAGTCCTGGCCCTCATTTTCGTCTGGTAGAAGATCTTGCAGACGACCAGCTCCCGCTCCTTCTCTTGCTCGAGGTCCCCGAGGTGGTACTGGTGTATCACCCAGTTGGTCCTCTGCTGGTCGAAGTTCTTGTTGGTGTGCAGCACCAGAACCTTTTTGCTGCCCTTCTGCCGGCCGTTGACCATCACCGGCATGGTATTGCCGGTCTTGTGCCACATCGCGTGCATGCAACACTCCGATTGTATCTTGCGACGCGTCCACATACCCCTTTTGAACGCCCTGGAGTTGCGCTGGAAGAAATGCTTGCTTAGGCCACTCAGTGTGATACGTGCAGTGTTGGCGAAATACAATCCCAGGCTGGGCAGCATAGATCAGAAATTTGTAAAAATGAAGGAATATATTTTGTGCAACCAGACGGTCGATCGGTGTCTCACCTGGAAGTTTCTCAGGATGGGTGGAGCATATGCCGTGCTCGTTGTCGATGGTCGGTATGAACAAATCGATGAGAGGGTGAGATCTCACGCTGTCAGCACTCACTTTAGTCGCAGGGTGCTCGATCAGCTCCTGATCCGTGGGATCGAACTTGACTCCAGCCGGCAACACCGGCCAATCCTTCTTGGACTTGCAGCGGTTAATTCCAGTTAAATGGTACTCAATGTATGATCAATCAACTGTTTAAGTAAATGATGAAAGATTTCGACAGATAAGTGCTACTCCAAATCTAAAATCCATGACGCCCGATCAAATTGGGTCTCGGCTTCATTATTACATGCATACTCTAAAGACTTGAAAAACCCCATAAAGATCGAAATCAACATACAGGGCGACGGGACGAATACTCACAAGAGCGTCCTTGCTGGTTCCACCCTTCATGCAGCTAGCTTGAAGAGCTTCCTTGTTGAGATCAAATTTCTCAGCGTCTTCCTTTTGACTACTTGCAATGAAGTATAGCTGCTCCACTAGCTCATCGCCCATCGTACCAACTGGATCAGAACAAGGCAGCGGCTGGGAGGCGGGGAGACCGGGAGAGAATGGGAGAGAACGAGAGAGTGCTGCTGGACTACCAGAGGGGTGAGGCTCACTTTGGTGAACCGAACACGTGGCCGGGACTCTTGTGTCACCTCACGCGCAGCGTGTTGTCACGTCAATTGAATGTGAGGACATGATGAATAATTTGACTGACGTGTACTAGTACTACTAGTCGTACAAGTACTACTTACCTAGTATGAGTAGCGCAATATACGGCATAGAGGACTACTAGTAGTACAAATTTTAGAAATGGTGTACATTCATCCAATCTCCATGTTGCTTCCATATTGCTTTAAATA
The DNA here is from genome assembly GCA_039707655.1 of Elymus sibiricus. Classification (NCBI taxonomy): domain Eukaryota; kingdom Viridiplantae; phylum Streptophyta; class Magnoliopsida; order Poales; family Poaceae; genus Elymus; species Elymus sibiricus. The sequence goes on from CM077670.1 coordinate 180,054,318, forward strand.
ATATCAGAGGGGCGTTGCTAAAGCCTTAGTTTTAAGGGCATTATGCAAGAGTGTTTAGAAGGAGCTTACAAACAGGCACCTACAAAGTTACAAGGCTGTGCGACAGACTTGTAGGCTACATGAGTAATACAAAATATAATTCCCATTGGACAACACTTTCACGAACAAGTACGCACTTGAAGCTTAATTGCTATATATGGCTTTTGCGCAGCATCTCCATCATCATTATCAAAATACATGCTACGCAGGTGATGTAGGATGCACTTGATCCCAGAAAGGTATTTAACCTTCAAACTAACTACAGTACAAAATAACCAACATGACAGGATCATGCGACAACTAGCAGGACACATGGCTCAGTCTAGATATCACTACGAATCAAGTTGTGCATATTAGCTGTTGGCATAAACCACATCGCCGCATGTCGGGTTTGCAAAAGCCATTCATCGCTTGGAAGCTTGATGCCTTTCACACACTGAAGTTCATCTGGCAACAAGCTGTGTCGATGAATCTCTGGATATGGTGCTTCATGAAATCCATGGTACGATGTGTAAACACAGTTCCCCCTGGCGAATGGAACTTGCATAGCATGATAATCATCGCCGGCGATATGTTCGATGATTGGTTGGCTGATTGGATAATTGAGCCCGAGGAACAGGGAGTGGTTGCCGAGGCTGTAAACCTGCCTCCAATTGAGTACGCCTGGCCCAACAGAGCTCGGATCTTTCTCGAAGACGAAGCAGCCATAGCCATCACAGTCGCGAACGCCCCACGCATTGTACTGCATGTGGTTTGATGAAATGGTTTGGTCACTTTGGTACGTGCGAATGAGCATCAAATGCCCACCGTCAGCTGAATGAGCGATAAACCACCACCCAATAACATTTATATTTCCAGGTGCTGGAATTATAAAGGCCAGCGCATTTGCGTCTGCTGCAACAAATCAAATTGGAGACCAAAAGGACAAAAATATACAATCATGTTCAGAATATGTGTGGAATTAAGATTATTATAACAGTGACACAGATCATAGCCAGAGAATTACAATGCCGTGGTCATAATCCTACCCTATTTTTTTAAAAATGCCAATGGCTTTTATATTCTAGCAATATGTCATGGTTCAAAGATGATGTAAAAATGAGAGGAAAACGGCTATGCGAGGGCCTACTCATATTCTACCATAACAGTTAGATGCCAACTGCTCTCGTATCAACTCTAACAATAACATGCGTGGTTATAAAAATCTTGGAAATGAGAGTAACATATAGCAATCATGTGGTTATACTCATAATATCTATTCTAACAATCATTAGATGCCAATTGTTCTCATATCAACTATAAAAATAACTTGCATGTGTGCTCATAAAAATATAGGAAATGAGAGGAACATATAGCAATGATGTGGTTATACTCATAATATCTATTCTAACAATCATTAGATGCCAATTGTTCTCATATCAACTCTAACAATAACATGTGTGGTCATAAAAATCTAGGAAATGAGAGGAACATATAGCAATGATGTGGTTATAGTCATACTATCTATTCTAAATTTCTAACAATCAACAGGCAGTCATATTCATATGGTAAAGAGATGAGATGAGATAGAACAATTACACGACGATGGATTCCACCAGTATATGTAGCCAATCTGTCCGTCCACCGCGTAAACGATGCCATCATGCACTATAGCATCAGATAGAAATGGAGGGTAAACAGGATTGATGATGAGCCATAACCATGTATGGCAACCGGATTCCAGATAGGCTAATCCCCCGTCGAACAAGGCAATAAGCTTGTAATCAATGTAGTCTTCTGATGGTGTGGGTACTTCACAGATTACAACCTTCAGCAAACGGAGGTCCAACCAAGTGCCCGACGCCTCTCGTGCGTAGTAGGTAGGAGTGTCCGGCGGGCCGCGAGGCTGGATGTCGGCAGTATCCTACGATGGAAGGGCGATCTCTCGCTGGGTGTAGATATCCACGAGACGCCACGGACTACCCGATTGGTGGATGAGGACGATCCAGTTGGCCTTCATGCCCGCCCAGTAGTGGCGGCGCATGAAGGGCAGGTGGGCGGGGAGTGGTAGCATGTCGAGGGGCACGACGACAACCTCCGTAGGATCGTCACATCGGTGTCTGGGCCAGTTGCAAGGATCAGGCATCAGCAAGCAAGGTGTCTTGAAAAGGGCCGGCCGGCTGCCGATGAGTAGACGGTGCATAGACACCAAGCATGGGGCCAGACGCACGGTGCTGAGCAGGTCCATACGATTACAGATCTGCTCCAAGAGAACATCGGGGAGGGAATTCCAATCGCGGCTCTACGTGTCAGTCGGTTCTGCCATTGGGTTTTTTAGGGCGCTGAGTGATTGGGGTTTTCGGTGCGTGCAGGCGAGCGGGGAAGTGGATGCGGGCGGGCGAGAGAAGAAGATGGCGTGTGTGGGCGAGCAGTGAGCGGGGGGAGATGGTGCGCGTGAGCGACCGAGGAAGATGGCGCGGGCGGGCAAGCAGTGAGCACTGGAAAATGGTGTGCGGACGAAGATGGGGAAGGGATGTCCATGGGGAAGAGAGGAGGAAGAAGAGGGAGAGACGGGGAAGAAGGTGCATTAAATCTCAATTCAACTAGTACTACTAGTATACACGAGTGTAAATAGTTAAGCGGATGACATGTGGGTCTACGTCAAGCGGGCCCATATGTCAGTCAACGGAAGAGAGAGGTGCTTACGCGTAATTGCGGAAGCGTGTTCCACTGGCAGACATGATGGTACTATAGGGTAAGGCTGATTTACTAACACCAGCACGCTAGCTCAGCTTATTAATCAAGTGTCCCATCTGCTGCAGCGTGTATTGTCACTTCACTGTGAAGACTAGTAGTTGAATAGACCGACGGGGAATAATGGATCGCCAAGACTTCCTATTTATGCCTCTACTCTCATCGTGTCCAACATTAAGAACCATTGGCCAAGGCTCCCAACGCTAATTACATAGTAGTACCTACTCCCTCATTCCGATTTATATACAGCTCAATAAAAAAGATTCATCAACAAAGGTAATAGTAGATGATGAGTGCTAGAAGAATTTTTTGTATAGTACTTTGCAAAAGTACTCAATTAATGGGCTCATTTTCCTCAAGAAAATTGTGTTTATGAACGTATTAATTGCAATGCATGCGTGAACAACAAATGACTAGGACTTTTACATGCATTGGAGTAATTCTTGCATGCAACATTTTAATGAAGCTTGAAATATGAACATGTGAATGGGAGGGACTAGAACCCTCAGGCATTCATGCAACACTCACACATACACATGCTCGCATGCAACACTCACGCAGCCATGCATGTGGCTCACAGCACATGACGCAACACACTCGCTCACGCTCAAGTGCTCAACCGACACATGCATGCACACACATACACAGCCAGGGTGGTTCGCGCGCAAGAGTTGGACTCCTGTCGCGCCTATGTAAAGTTTTATTTAACTTATTTCTTTGCTCTGCCAACTGACAGGTGGGACCCAGAAACCACGTGCCAATTTAACTAGTCAAGAAAGTGCCACATACACTATTTGGCCGGTCAGCGGAGTGCAATACGGTGCTCTACGGTGAGCTAGTGACCGTATAATCACCGCAAAATGTATATAGTGACCGTAATGAGCGTATTATGAAGTCTAGTGACCGTATTGTTACAAATACAGTGACCGCCACTGTATTTATCTCATTTCAAATTATGCCATATTAACCGGAAAGGAGGCAGTATGGACTACTAGTACTACTGTGTCTGGTCAACTCGGAGAACGAGGAGAAGCTTGCTTACTACGCCCTCTCCCTCGCTCGCGTGCGTGGTGGCTCGCAGGACGAGGAGAAGCTTGCTTAGTACGCCTATGCCCTCTCCCTCGCCCACGCGCGCCATGGCTTGCAGGACGAGGAGAAGCTTTTGACTACAGCGCGCTCTCCCTCGCCCTCTCACACACGGTGGACGTGCAGTAGTTCATTTGGTGTCAGATTGCGAGAAGCATATAGTACTGTAGTACCATCATTGTTGAACTTGGACCTCCCAAAGAGGCGAAGAGCCAAGCGCAAGGTTTATAGGAGTACGAGCAGTCATACAACTATACCGAACAACCGCTACTGTATGATGCTGCCACGTCACCATAGCCAAAGCTGTGCCACCTTTTTTTCTCACAAAGCGTGTTGGTGCCCGTGGAACAGCCACACAAGTTGCACGTACACATAACACATCTACTAGTAAATTCTAAAGGACAAATGCCAACATGCCACACAAGTTCATCTCCACTTCATGTGATAAATTTGTGCACGACTACTCTAGGTATATTTACAGCGCTACCATTCACAATTTACCATACTCCACTTACACGTTATAGATGGGCTCCATGTCGTCGTCCAGGTTCCAGTCCCAGGTGTTCTTCATAGATGGCACGATCCATAGAGGTGGGCAACGGGAATCATTGTCGCAGCTTTCTAGTCCAGTTCCACACGATGGAGACTCATCCAAGCTGAAGCGGCATAAATCAGGGATTGCGTGTCCCAACATGTTCAACCGGCGGTGCACACTGAAGACACAACCATGCTTCATGAACGGCAGGCCTTCGGTGTCGTGCACAGAAGGTGGCATCTATTTGACAATGGGGTAGCTATCCCCAATGAAAAGCGAGTACTCTCCAAGAGTGTCCCTCGGCTCCCACATAACATCACGGGGGTCGAACTCAGAGCTGTCCATCTGGTACACGTGGCATCTCAGATCTGGACACAAGGTGACGTACATGGTCAAGGTCCATGCAGGATAATGTTGTGCTCAAATATGGCGAGCAGTAATATTGTGCAGCGAGTAGTACTACTGTACTATAGAGGAAGTTCAATAACCGACTGATTATATATAGCCATTTTTGGCTACACGGAGGAGATAAGACATGGAAAAACAAAAATGGTGGGAGTGGATTCAAGAGCTAGCTATACGCGTACTCCTAGGTAAAAAGTACTACTCCCACCGATCCCTGCGACCCACTAGTACTATGGATCCGAAGTAGTAGTAGTACAATGAAGAGAAGGCAATGAGAGAATGGAATACCTGGGTACATGGTGAGGGTCCGATCGTGGTAGATCGTGGCACCTTGTTGCACATGAATGGTAGCATGTGTAACCAGTGCTAAGATAGTTGATCCCAATTTGCCAAAGTCAACTACAAGGTTCCAGGTTAGACTGAATGGCGGATGCACATAATCCAACACATCAAGGATTGGCGATCTGATTTTGATCGGGGGATGCGTGGTCCCTGCAAAATAATGGAGCACCGTTAGGGATGCAAATGATGGTTAGTGCATTCCGTTTGTTATCTCCCGTACCATAGGATGGCACCCAGATGAAACAAGTTCCCTGGCTTGTCACAGCAAAGATGCGGCCTACATGGCACACGGTGTCTTCGAACTTGTGCGGGTACAAATCTGCCGCGGCCAACATGTGCCAGCCTCTGCCGTCAGGGCCATTCTTATTGATGGCAATCCTTATGTCGAACACCGCGATGAGATAGTAATCGTCGTAGCTGCGATGCTTGGTCGGCGGGTCCGCAATTGCTATCTTCTTCAATCTCATGGTGGCTTCATCATATATATTCAAGCCGTTCCAGTCCGGAAGGCCGATCCCAATGCTGGACAAGGGGTCTACGGGAACGGATGCACTGCTGTGGATGTTGTGCAAAATTATGGTGGTATCCGGCCATAGGTATGCAAGCCAATCTCCATTGGCACCAACCCAAACCTGTGGGACGGTGGGCAGTGGAGAAATTACGGGATGGAATAACTAAGTATTTTTAGAATATACATTACATGATCAAACACAATGACTGACCTTCTCATCGGACAAAATCCGACTGCCTCTCAATGTCGGCAACTCAAGCGGCGTCGAGATGCAACTGCGGCCACGTTGCGGTGGACTGGAGTCCCATTGAATAACCTTCTCCTCAAGGACGCATGGAAGACCAACAAGTATGGCCTTCTCCCAAGCCTGTTTACGCACCGTCTTAAAATAGTTGGTGCAGGAAGCACCGAGTCTTGCGGTGGTGAGGAAGTCAGAGCGTCTTGCGATTTCTCCCAGAGAATCATCGTCCAAGGTCTCCCAGCCCCGGTGAGGAGGAGAACCGCCTGGCTAATCCATGGCAGCAGTGACGAACTGCCTTGGTCTCTTCGGGAGGGGAACTGGCGAGGAGGACATAAGAGCGTAACCGCAGGGCCTCGTCCCTTCGTGAAGGAAGTTATGCGGGCACGCATTAGCGGTACTGCGATGGTGCAGTTACGTATTATTTAATATTTAATATAGGAGTAGTACTAGTACTCAACTTTTTGGGCACAAGCTCCGAGATAATTACATTCATTTCTGTGGGCCCTGACTGACCTGGTGAGAGCTGTCGCAGCTGGCTCCCCAATTTCCTTCTCTCGGGCGTTGGTCATCAGGTTTTGTTTATTAATTTAATGTGTGTGGTACCCATCAGAGTACGATTCATTGGAGAACTTGTATATGACAACGAATCGTATCATACAGACTATTGCAGATGCTCTTAGTGTACCAGTTTTCAACTTTTGAATCTCAAGGCCAAGGAGCTACAGTAGCAAGTGGAGGGTAGTACATTCAAATTCGAATCCAACAATATAATTTTCGGTGACATGATTTAACATGTTGCTAGTCAAATATGTGATCAAACTTTAACTCAAAATATGATGGGGACTAGTAAACCAGCCCGGAAGTAGCAGTAGTACTGTTCTCTAGAACCATCGCTGTAACTATCAATGCAGGGAAAGTACACCTGCGTACTACAGACCTGCTTGCTGCTCTATTCACGCCCGTAGCTGGCCTGCTCAGCCGCTCCTATCACGCACACACTATTGCGGGGGTAAAACATTTGAGTTCTTTCATACCGCGAGAGTAGGTTTTTTCTTTTCCACTAGTACACGCGTACGTGCACAACACGTGCAATGTTCAATTTATGAATACAACTTTTCCATGATTTTTGCAAGAGAAAGAAACAATCACATGGCTCCAGAAAAGTCTAACAAATCAACTATTCTACTCCCTCCATCCCATATTATGAAAATGTTTTTCAAGCGACAATCATCTTCTGAGCCCAGGCTCATCTGCACCCGCGCTGACGAAAAAAATCAAAACAAATACTAGAAAAATTCAAAAAATTCAATTTTTTTTGCATGGTCGATGATTTGATGCATGAGGTCCGCTCCAATTTTCAAATCATTTGGACATTTGAGCAGCTCTCGGCAAAAAAGACAAATTCGGGGTCAGTTAAAAAGTTTACTGTTCATGCACTCTTCTGACCCGATTTGTCTTTTTGCCGAGAGTTGCTCAGATGTCCAAATGATTTGAAAATTGGAGCGAACCTCACGCATCAAATTTTCTACCATGCAATTTTTTTTGGAATTTTTTGAATTTTTTTGAATATTTTGTGAATTTTTTTGACCGGGTGCAGATGAGCTTGGGCACTGAATCGCCGCACTAGCTAATTTTGTACTATAAGGAGCGAAGTCCATGCGTGCAACGCCACAAGCTATAGAGTACTTACATTAGGTCCAGGTCCAGGGCCATATTACACAGTTCCCAATGCAGCGCCAGGCTTTTCCGGCTCCTCCGGCTTAATTGGGAGGTGGCATTAAAGATGGCAGGTGAGGAAGCAGCAGGAGAGGGCAGCTGCTACTCTACGCGAGCCACGAGATGATGGCTCGTGCAAAATATACAAAAGGGAAAACCCGTGCACGTGGCTGGGCTATCCGCGACCACTAGTACAACGCAACGTAGAATTTCTATTTGTCGCTAGTAGATTATTCCTTATACATATTGGAGTATTTAACAAAAAACTACCACTTTCGAACCAGCCATACCAAGAAACCACCACTCTACAAAAATTAGCAAAAACATACCAAAAATTTCTTAAACCATTGTGAAAACTACCAAGTGCCGGTTAGGCTCGTTTAAACCCATGTGATGCCTTAAGTCAACGCCGTCTGTTTGACCGGGAACTTAGGCGTTATGACTTGTGGGACCTACATGCCAGTCTAAAAAAATCCCCGAGTCACCTCCTACCTTCGGCCCGTCCACCTAGTCATCCTCGGCCATGGGAGGTCAAAAGCGCCGGCGGCGCGGAGCCTATCTCGCGCGTGAGCCGCGCTCGGGCCAGCCAGCCAGCCAGTGCGGAGGCCAGCGCAGCAGCTTGCTCGCGCATGAGCCGCGCTCGGGCCAGCCAGCCAGCCCGTGCAGAGGCCAGCGCGGCAGCCAGCCCGTCCGCCGGAGCGGCGGCCAGCTCGCCCATCACCGGCGTCGGCGACGAACACGCATACTAACTGTTTAAAGAAGAGGGTAGATGCTCACATGTGGGTCCCACCTGTCGTAACAGTCAACTCTAGGGTGAAACATATGGTGTTGACTTAAGGTGCGTCGTCAGCACGGACATGTGGGCTAACCCTGTCATAAACGGGTTTAAACGAGACTAATCGGCACTTGGTACTAGTTTTTTTAGGAGTTTGGTAGTAGTTTTTTGGCACGGATTGAGAATTTTTTGGTATGTTTTTGCTATTTTTTGTACAATAGTTTCTTGCTAGGGCTGGTTGAAAGTGGTAGTCTTTTGTTAAATACTCTACATATTGTAAGTAGGAGTGAAAGCTAAGCTTTGGAAGTCTATAAGAACGGCTAGTTACATAGTATGTATTTGTACGTAATTCAAACTAAATATCGACCATGGGTGACTAATATCTTGATGGAAAACTCGAAACTATGGAAATACAACCGTATTATTGATACTTGTTTCCATAAACTTGGATCTACATTCTATTCAACGGCTGAGCATGTGGGGCCTTAGCACGATGACTTCCCGACTGTCTAAAACAAGGTTTTCCCGTCTCCGGTAAGGAGGAGGATAACTGCGGCGCGCCTTCGGCTGGCTCTAGTGCTCGTAGTCATCGCTAGGTGGTCTACGAACGTGTAGATGTATTTTTTTCACGTCTCGTGTTCTTTGTACTGCCATGACCGATGAATAGATCATAAGTATCTCACAAGAAAACCTTGGTTGAGTGTGTGTGCGAGCGAGAGATCATGCGTGTGTGTGATATGGAGAGACTAAAGTAGAGATAAGGGAGTCATTGCATGTTTTTGTGTGTGTGGAAGATAGAGAGAGACCTATATGGGACTTTGTGTTGTGTAACGTGGAGGCGGATAGACATAGTCACAGAGTGAGTGTGTGAGATACGCATGCGGACATAGGGAGAGAGAGAGAGGTGTGAATTAGAGAGATGGGGATTTTTGGTATGCATGTGAGTTAGAGAGAGAGAGATAGGGATATATATACCTAGAGCTGGAGAGAATATACAAGGGTATGTGTCTTAAAAGAGGGATCCAGATAGATGGCATGGTGTGTGTGTGTGTGTGTGTCTGTTTTGTGCACGCGTGTGTGGGAAAGGGAGAGTGTGTGTGTGTGGAGAAGAGAGACCACTGATGATGTAAACCTAGTAGGGGGAGGGGGGATGATATGGCATGTGTGGTCAAGAGAGAGAGAGAGCGAGGCATGTCTAGTAGCGGGACATCGTGGGTGCGGGCATGAGTGCGTGCTATATATTTGGAAGAGACATCGAGTGTGTGTGAGAGAGGGGTGCGAGAGAGAGAGAGTGCGGGAGAGGGAGAGGAAGAGGGAGAGAGAGAGAGATGGATAGAGAGAGTGTGTGAGAGAGAGATGGAGGTCGATTGTGTGCGAAAAGTGGACTATAGATAGGCAGAGGAGGTCGATGTTGTTCGAAAGTGGCCTATGTAGGGAGACACAAGTAAAGCGAGTCATTGCGTGCGTCAGAGAGACTTTGTCGGAGTCTAGGATCTGCGTCCAAGAAACTTCTCCAAGAACATAGGATTCGAACTCTGGGGGACTTAGCTTGGCAGCCTACGACGCGACGGCAACTACGGCGGGATCACGACGGGCTCACTGGCTCTCACCGGACACGAAGGGGATGCGCGAGCTACCTAGGTTCGGGCCACTGTGCGGTGTAATACCCTACTCCTGCCTGTGTTGGATTGCTCTGTAATGGAGAGCTTGTGGCTCGAGGTAACCGAGGTGTGGGGGAGAATGAGTCGATCCCCTTACATGGAGGTGGCCCTGCCCCTTTTGTAGTGCGTTGGTCCTCTTCCCTGAAAATATGAGCGGGAAAGGGTGGCCACAGGGCGGCAATTCAAAGGGGGACAGGTGCGTAGGTCTATCCTGACTAAAGGTGGTCTCCGCGTGATAAAGTAGTCTTCGTGACGCGCTGGCGGGCTTGGCGATGACCTTCGTCCTGGCGCGCCGATCCGTCCTGATCTTCTATCACCAAAGAGGAAAACCTTTGGGACTTGCTTTGGGGGAGGCAGATGCCACTGCTCCCTTATCACTAGAATGGAAGCTGGGCTTGGTCACGCCCCGCTGTCCTTATCCTGACAGCGGGTCATCACCCATGTGCTGGGCGCGGAGCCCCGCGGCTGGCGCTGTACGATTTGCTTCGTAAGAAGGCCTCGCGAGGGGAGCCTCGCGAGGCAACCTGGTGCTTGGCGGCCTCGGCAGGGCCTGACCTGGCGGCGAGGGGCCTCGCGAGGCTCACCCCTCGCCAGGCGGCTTCCTTCGGAGCGGCCGAGGCAGGGCCACCCTCATGGGCCGGTCCAAGCGTAGTCCTCCGGGCCAGAGGCAGACGGGCCATGGTACCCTGGTTCCCATTGGGCCGATAGTAGCCCCTGGGCCCGCGGCGCGCACGTTCTGCCCGTTAGGGATGAAACGACGCGGGGCCCATCGAGCTGCCGGGCCCAGAGGTGACGCGTGGCGGCGTTTGCGGGGCGGGTCGCCCCCACTCCCCACGATGCCTCGGTAACCGCCGTCCTGGCGATAAAGCCTGCCCGCGCGGGGCGCAGGCACGTCATTGCTCTTCGTCCCCATCTCGCCTTCATCTTGCGTGAGCAGCTCCTCTGCTACTCCTCCCCCAACCTCCAATCTCTTCGCTGCCATGGCCCCTGGTAGGAAAGGGAAGAAGAAAGCCGCCGAGCCGGGGTCGTTGACCCCACCGGGGCTGGGGCCCACGCTGCTGAAATCCGTGATCCTCAACGAGGAGGGCCTGGACAAGGTGCGGCCGATGACAGCCAGCGCCCACAACGGGAATGGAGCGACGAAGATCTGGCCGACGTCACGCCATGCGGCTCAGCGAGGGGGTATGACCTTCCCGTTCTCCTCCACACCGTCTTCGCCGGGCTGGTGCCCCCTTCTCCGTCTTCTTCGATGCCGTGGTCAGCCACTACCAGGTCCATTCGCTGCACCTGCACCCGAGCTCGGTCCTCCTTCTCTCCGTCTTCGCCTACCTTTGTGAGGCCTTTCTGGGGGTGATGCCATCCGTGGCCTTCCTCCAGAAATTCTTCCAGCTCCAACTGACCGAGGCGGACCAGTGCTCGGGCTGCGTGTCATTCTAGATGGTCACGGGCATGCACGCGCACATCATTGACGTGCGGATCCCTGTGGAGGTGGAAGGCTTCAGGGAGCGCTGGGTCTACATGGACGCGCGCCAGTATAGCCCCTTACTCGAAATTCCGGAGGCGCCAGCGATGCCGAGCTCCGGGTGGGGGCCCGCTGAGCTGACCGAGGCTGCGCTGGGGCCTGTCATGGCTAGGATGCGAGTGCTCCAAGCCGGCGGGCTCACCGCGAGCATGGTCGTCAAGGAGTTCGTGCGCAAGCGCATTGCTCCCCTCCAGAGGCGTCCTCGCCCAGTGTGGACCCACTCAGGCCTGGGGGACCCCATGAGGCTGAGCCCCGATTGCCTTGCCTCGGAGGTGGTGGAGGGGCTGGTGAGCGTTCTCCTTGCCACGGGGACGCCATTCCCGCCGCCAAGCGCGGCTCCAATTTACTGCTTCATAAATCGGGAGGACGCGCGGGCCGGCATGCCACTGTTTGATCAGTGGGGGCTAGTGCCCTCGGGTCACGTGGGACCCCGCGACAATCCGATCCAGGTGCTGCCGCTTCCCGGAGGCGAAAACGACACTAGGGTGGAGGCCGCAGCCGATGCCTAGAGCGAGGCGGTGGCTTCCGTGCCGACTCTCCGCCCATCGATGGCAGGAGCCGGCAGCGGCGGCGGTAGCGACTCCGGGGTGTCCCGAGTCGAGCCCCTGCTGTCTGCGCCCCCGATGGAGGAAACCCTTGGCGCGGAAAACCCTTTGCCTCGCGGGGCGACCCCGCCCGCTGAAGCCTCGGGAGGGGGCCTAGGCGGGCCTCGAGGGGGCGGAAGCGGCAACCGCCCGGGAGGGAAGCTAAGGAAGCGGCGATGGGTGCCCAGAGACGAGTAAGTCCCCTTGCCCCGCGCACTCCTCGTGCCCACCGCTTCATCTTGCAGGGATCGGCCTGGTCCCAATTATGCAGGAGGGGCTCCCCACCGAAGAAGAAGAAGGAGGACACCCGGGACGAGGATGCCGGCAAGCCGGCCGGGGCTCAATGGGAGTTGGGGGCGGTTGACACACCGGCGCTCCCACCGAGCCCCGTGGGGCGCGGCGAAGTCATCGAGGAGGGGTTTGCGGAGTCTGCCCAGCCGCCCGAGGTGGCCGTCCCTCCCGAAGGAAGAGTGCCTCCAAAAAAGGCCCGCCCCAAGGGGGAGGTAGGCACCGACGTGGAGGCCACCTTGAGCCTCGAACGACCACCAGGGCACCACGAGCCGGAGGCGGCCACGCCCAGCCCTCCCCGCACGGCCGAGCTGTCGGCAGGGGCGGGAGTTGAAGGGGAGGTCGAGGAGGATCCCGGCCGCCTGGAGGGGAATGAGGCCTCCTCCGACGCGGGCTTGGGCGGGTCCAATGACGCAGCAGCCCCCGACCCCCTGAGCCACGGCGGGCGGAGATGGAAGGGCCGGGCGCACCCAGGGCCTTGGTCCTGGTGAGCCACGACATCCTACTACGGATCGGGACTTTCCGCCACGCCAGGTCGGCCCTCAGCTCCCTGGAGGCCGAGCTCGTGGCTGAGGAGGAGAACTTCCACCTGGAACTTCCACCTCCCGAGAGAAGGCAGTCAACCGGCGCGAGAGCATGGCGGCGGTCCTGGAGATGGACATGGAGATCCAGGCGCGCGAACTCCTGCGGACCACCATCGAGTAGGAGAGGAAGCGAGAGCGTTTGGAGAACCTGGACCGCACCGTGGCGGCCGGCGAGGCCTCCTTCAAAGAACGCCTCGCGAAAGCCAATGCCACGCTCGAAGAAAAAGCTGCAAGGTACAGGGCGGAGATCGACAGGCAGGGCCAGGACGAGGTCGCGCGGAAGACCAAGTCCCTAGCCGACGCCTACTCCAAAAACTTGAAGAAGCAGGAGGACCGCTTCAAGAAGAGGCACGGCAAGCTCGACGCCGAAATCGTCAAGCTCAAGCGGCAGCTCGCAGCGTCGGAGGCCGAGAGGCGGAGTGTGGCAGAGCTCCATGCCACGACCCGCCGTGAGCTAGAAGACCTCCAGGCTCAGGTGAGCAAGGTGAGTGACGAGGCGCAGCGGGCACGTGACGAGGCAGCCCGGGGGTGCGGGGAGCAGCTCCAACACTCCAAAATGTTCCGCGAGCTCATGGGGCGCGCTCGCACCGCCGTGGCCGCTTTCTTGGTCGAGGGGGTGGAGGATCCCCGGGAGACCGACGACGCCAGCTACCTGGCCTTCTTCACAAGGCTCGTGGAGCGGCTGGAGGCGAGCTCCGCTCGGTGGGACGAGATCCGCGACGCTGAGTGCCGCGACCTTCTGCGCCAGGTGTCAACCCGCGTCTTCAGCAATCTTCTGCGCATCGATGGCAGCTTCAACTTCGACCAGGTGCTGTCTTCGGTCCCCAAGGAGCTTCAAGGCAAGCTTGCGAGGGCGGTGGAGGACCATGTGGTGAGCCTGCTGGAGCGGTTTGCACCTATCAGGGAAGGGTCCAGTGACGACAGCAATCCAGTAGTTGACGACGCCGACGGCGGCTTTGCTGCCTGAGGCCCTGCGCTCACCTTCCTGTAACAGAGTAGATGCAGCCCCGAGGGGGCGTGAAGACATTTGTATGGCACTTTTGTTGTCAAGTACTTAATGATCCGTGTGTTTTCGTTTTCCTCCTGAGGCCTTTATTCCCCTTTTACATTGCCTTCGTGCCCTGTGTCGCTGGGACCCAGCCCCCGAGGCAAGCTACAGCCGTCGCTGGTATGCCCAGAGCGTGCGCTCGGCAAGGCCAGAGGGTGTAGGGCTCTTAGGGCTAGTAGGAGTCCCTGAGGCACGATGCTCAGAGTCCCCCCCCCCCTTGACGCGCAGGCGGCTCGTGCCAAGGAAATCAGGATGCCACGAGAGAGAAACGAGAGGGAAAAGACCCGAGGGGTGCTTTAGACTTAGCTCCTTCGAGGCGTGTAGCTTGGGGCGAGTCCTTCGCAGGGAGCGGCTCGTGAGGCGCGATCCCTCGTGAGGCCTTCCAACCGCAGTGCCCCGCTCGCGAGGCCTTCGATATCCTGCACCAGGGAAACTACAAGTTTTCGCAAGTAGTGCAGCAGGGCGCGCTCGCGAGGTCGCCTGTGGGGGTTATGCGAGGAGACAAGAGCACCAAGGACCTGGTGAGGTGACGTACACGGGAGCAGGCCCGCGAGCCAGAGCTCAGTCGCTTGGGTTTTTCAGTGCTGCTGGGACTGACCCGAGCACAGACACCGTGCCCAGCCCCCGCTCGCGTGACAGGCACGGGTGAGATCATGAGCGCGCACCCCGCAGCTGCGAGCACACAGGGTTTTGGAGGAAATATGCTTTACTGATGCATGAAGCAGGTTCATTACATAACAGAAAGATACATGCTGCCGTGTTCGACACGGGTCAGCTTGAGGATGTGACGGCCGAGGGCCCCTCAAGTAGGCCGCCAACGCTGAGCATGGGGCATCCACCAGTGCTGAGCATGTGGCTTCCAAGAGAGTGGGAAGGAGCTCTCACGTGTCGGAGGCAGCGTGGGTAGAGAGAGCCCCGGAGCGTGTACAACTCCATGTCGCTCGTATCCGTGGGGCACGGATAGAACTTACGGTGATGGCGGGCATTCCATGTGTTTGGTACCGGAACACCCGCCTCCGTCACGAGTGGGGCCGCGGTGGGCCGGTGGGCGAGTGTTAACCACCTCCGTATTCCTAGCGATGTGGGACTCCAGGCTCATGCACATCAGCCTCGTGAAGGTGGCTGCGGCACCCTCCAGGCCGAACGGCGTACGCATGAGCCAGGGTGAGCCCGTGGCGATGCGCGGAGGAGGGAAGGGGCCTGCGGGGCAGGCCTGGTTGAGGGCGATGAAGTCGACGCACATGCGCACGCTATCGCGCGGCCTGGCGACGGGGGTGAGTGAAAGCACATTTTCTCCCTTGGTGGTTTTGGTAATTTATGCCAACATACATGTTGTTGGACTAATGCTTTTATCTAGTGAATTTCAGACAAGTTCAACAATGGCGTGGCAGGGACAAGAGGACATGGAGCCCCTTCAAAATGCTAAGGACAAGGATTGGCAAAAGCTCAAGACTCTACATTTTTGGTTTAGTGATCCAAGATCACATTGAGTCCATAGGAAAGCCAATACTATTAAAAGGGGATGAGGTGTTGCTTAATGGTCTTTTTGCTCAAGTGCTTAGTGACAGTACTCCTAAACCCTCAACCACTCTCTCATTTCCAAATATGTCCTAAACCTACATTCCAACTCGGCCCCACCGATATTTCCTATCCGGCCCCACCGAGTTCATCCAAGACTTAGCCACTGCCAAAACCCTAACAAATCGGATCCACCGAAATGGATCTCGGTCCCACCGAGATGGCCTTGCCAACTCTCTGTAATCGTTTGCACTTACTTCGGTCTCACCGAGTTTTGCAAATCGGTCTCACCGAGATGGCTTGCCAAGTCTGTGTTGCCTTATTGCTTCACTTCGGTCCTACCGAGTTGATGCAATCGGTGCCACCGAGATGAGGTTTGCCCTAGCCATTGCACTTCGGTCCATCCGAGTTGTCCGTATCAGTCCCACCGAGATTCCTAAAGTTCATATCTTTTACACAGTTCGGTGCTACCGAGATTATCGTTTCGGTGCCACCGAGTTGGGTCAAAAGTGTGTAACGGTTGGATTTTGTGTGGAGGCTATATATACCCCCCACCACCTCCTTCTCTGTAAGGAGAGCCATCAGAACGTGCCTACACTTCCACCATACATTTTCTAAGAGAGAACCACCTACTCATGTGTTGAGATCAAGCTATTCCATTCCTATCATTTGAACCTTGATCTCTAGCCTTTCCCAAGTTGCTTTCCACTCAAATCCTTCTTCCACCATAGCCAAATCTGTGAGGAGTTGTTTGAGTGCTGGGAAGACTATCATTTGAAGCACAAGAGTAAGGAGTTCATCAACAACACACCGTCTATTACCTTTTGGAGAGTGGTGTCTCCTAGATTGCTTAGGTGTCACTTGGGAGCCTCCAACCTGATGTGGAGTTGAACCAAGCAGTTTGTAAGGGCAAGGAGATCGCCTACTTCATGAAGATCTACCCCGAGTGAGGCTAGTCCTTCGTGGACGTAAGCCATGGTGGAATAGACAAGGTTGCTTCTTCGTGGACCCTTCATGGGTGGAGCCCTCCATGGACTCGCGCAGCCGTTACCCTTCGTGGGTTGAAGTCTCCATCAACGTGGACGTACGATAGCACCACCTATCGGAACCACGCCAAAAACCACCGTGTCTTCATTGCGTTTGATCTTGCATACTCTACCCCTTTACTTTCCGTACTCTTGCATGCTTTACCATTTCCGCTGCTCAATCTCTAGATATGCATGTGTAGAAAGTATTGGAGTGATCTTAACTTGTGCCAAAATCTGCCTAAGTTCCAAGAAAAATTAAAAACTGCACCTTTGGTTGGTTAAGAGTCTATTCACCCCCCCTCTAGACCTATCTCCTCGATCCCACAGTGAGGCTGGCGATCCACTTGGGGTGGGGGGCTTCACAGGCTATTCCAGCATCCTGGGGCTTGTTGACTTCCTGGGTGGTGACTTCCTGCTTCTCGAGTGCCGGACGCCGCTCCTTCTGCTTGATGGGCCGCGCGCTCTGGCACGCGGCTGAGTGGTGCTCGATCACCTCCCTCAGTAGGCTGGGCGCGCCTGATGCTGTCCAAGCCAACGCATCAGGGCATGCCCGGAGGAAGGTGACGAGCGCGTCTTCCTATTTGGGGGAGGGCCCGCCGCTGGCGGCGAGGGAGGGGCCTGCTTCGCCCCCATCCAGCGATGCCTTCTTGGACTCGACCCGCTCCTGAGAGAGCAGGGGCTTCTTCTTCACGGGCGCCTCCTCGGCAGGCCCAGGCACGTCCTCATCGGCCGGGTACGCGATGGAGGCAGTCTTGTAGGCGTGCTCGAGGGTGTGCAACGCATCCTTCTCGTTGCATCGGACGGTGAGGGTACCGCTGTAGCCGGGCATTTTGACGAGGCCATAGGCGTGGTGGGTCGCGGCCATGAACATGGTGAGCGCCGGGTAGCCCAAGATGGCGTTGTAAGGCAGACCGATGTGAGCCACATCGAAGACGATGAACTCCATACAGTAGTTCTTGCGGGTGCCGAAGGTGATGGGAAGGCGCACCTGCCCCAGGGGGACAGTGGAGCCATCGGTGACGCCCGAGAAGGGCCTGGTGGGCATCAGGCGCTCGTAGGGCACTTGGAGCGTCTCAAAGGTCTCGATGGAGATCACGTTGAGGCCGGCGCCTCCGTCAATGAGGGTCTTGGTGACCGCGACGTTGCTGATGGTGGGAGTGCACAACAGGGGGACGGCACCCACGGCCTTCGTGGACTTGGGATGGTCACTGGCGTCGAAGGCGATGGGGAACTCAGACCACTTGAGGCGGCCGGCGAACTTGAGCGCCGGGAGGGCCGCGTTCACCTCCCGAGAGAACTGCTTGAAGTAGCGGTTGGATGGAGGGGCCTGGGCCCTGCCGAGGATGCAAGCCACCCTGCGGGGCTCTTGGTAGCCCCCAGCGTTGTCAGCGGGAGGGGAGTCGTTGGTGCGTATTGGGGCGGCGTTGGCCTGAGAGTCAGCCTGCCGCAGCTGGTTCTGCCAGCCCTGACGGTTGTTGTCACCGGCACCGTTGTTGTGGTTGTCGCCCCAGCGGCTACCTCCGCTACCGCCGTCGCGGCCCTGGCCGCGCTCCTTGCGGCTGCCACGGCGCTCGGTGCGGCCCTCGCGAAGCAGCTTGAGCTCGTGGCAGTCCTCTGTGTTGTGGGAGTTCATGTTGTGGTAGGCGCAGAAAGGATGGTTGTCCTTCTTGGCCTCGCCGCGGTCACGGCCGCGCTTGTAGTCCGGCTCCGCCGCGAGCACGGCAGGGCCCTTACGCTTGGTGTCCTTGCCCTTGGGTTTCACCGCGTCAGGCTTGGCGTCGATGTCGTTGTGGAGGAAGAGACGTCCCTCCTCGGCCTTGGCGCAATGGTCGGCGAGGACGAACAACTCTGCTGCGGAGTTAAGCTCGTCCCTGATTGAGAGCTTCTCGCGCATCTTCACGTCCGTGACGCCGTTGGTGAAGGCGGAGACGATCGCAACGTCGGAGGCCTTCGGGATCTTGTGGCGCACCTGGCTGAAGCGCTGGATGAACTTGCGGAGGGGCTCACCAGGGCGCTGGCGCACGTTCCTCAGGTCATTGAGCGTGAGGGAACGGTCGCTCGTGCCCTTGAAGTTAGCGACAAACTATTTGCACAGGTCCTCCCACGAAGAGATGGATCCTCGGGGAGGTTCATGAGCCATGAGCACGCAGCGTCCTTGAGGGCCATGGGGAACCAGTTCGCCATGACCCGGTCGTCCCCCCTCGCGGCCTGGATGCTGATGGTGTAGAGCAGGAGGAACTCCGTGGGGTTGGCGCTGCCGTCGTAGCGCTGAGGGAGCTCTGACTTGAACTTGTCGGGCCACACCACGCGACGTATCTCGGGGGTGAGGGCTAGGTAGCCCCCGTTGGTGACGGCGCCACCGTCGAGGGCCGTGCGGTTCTAGCGCCCTGCCATGGCGACGTCGTGGAGGACATGGTCCTGGCGGTCGCGTGCCTTCTCGATGGCCACGCACGTGTCCGGGGGCGCGTGGTGGACGATCTGGCAGCTGTCGCCGCCGCCGTCCGGCGCGAGCGAGCCGCGGGACGGCTCCGGGGCGCGCGCTGCAGGGCGGCGCTCGGCCACGTCGCGGTCCGGAGGAGGCGCGTCGCGCCCGGCCCGGTCGGCGCGGGATGGCGGAGTAGGCAAGGAGTGAGAGGGTGCCTGGCCATCGCGCGCGGCGTCGACGAGCTCGGTGATGCGCCCAAGCCAGGCGTCGTAGTCGTCCTTGGTGGGATGGTAGCGCAACAGCTCCTGCGCCATGAGCAGCGCGGCGTGCGGAGCGGGCGGATCACGACGCGCGAGCGAGGAGGTGGCGGCAGAGCGACCGTGTGCCTGCTTGTTCACCGACGGGTGGGCGGAGGAGGCCACGCGCTCCCCAACAGGCTCGGTGGTAGCGTGAGGGCGCCGCCCAGGGGCGCCACGGGCGGCGGGTGCCGCGCGGACCCTGGCGGCGGCTGGGCGCGCAGGGTGTTCCTGGCGAGCGGCGGCATCGTCCATGTCGATGTTGGCGTCGAGGTTGAAGGCGCGAAGACGGCAAGTCCCCCTACCTGGCGTGCCAAATGTCGGAGTCTAGGATCTGCGTCCAAGAAACTTCTCCAAGAACATAGGATTTCTACTCTGGGGGACTTTGCTTGGCAGCCTACGACGCGACGGCAACTACGGCGGGATCACGACGGGCTCACTGGCTCTGACCGGACACGAAGGGGACGCGCGAGCTACCCAGGTTCGGGCCACCGTGCGGTGTAATACCCTACTCCTGCCTGTGTTGGATTGCTCTGTAATGGAGAGCTTGTGGCTCGAGGTACACGAGGTGTGGGGGAGAATGAGTCGATCCCCTTACATGGAGGCGCCCTACCCCTTTTGTAGTGCCTTGGTCCTCTTCCCCGAAAATATGAGCAGGAAAGGGTGGCCACAGGGCGGCAATTCAAAGGGGGATAGGCGCGCTGGTCTATCCTGACTAAAGGTGGTCTCCGCCTGATAAAGTAGTCTTCGTGACGCGCTGGCGGGCTTGGCGATGACCTTCGTCCTAGCGCGCCGAGCCGTCCTGATCTTCTATCACCAAAGAGGAAAACCTTTGGGACTTGCTTTGGGGGAGGCAGATGCCACTGCTCCCTTATCACCAGAATGGAAGCTGGGCTCGGTCACGCCCCGCTGTCCTTATCCTGACAGCAGGTCATCACCCATGTGCTAGGCACGGAGCCTCGCGGCTGGTGCCGTACGATCTGCTTCATAAGGAGGCCTCGCAAGGGGAGCCTCACGAGGCAACCTGGTGCTTGGCGGCCTCGGCAGGGCCTGACCTGGCGGTGAGGGGCTTCGCGAGGCTCGCCCCTCGCGAGGCGGCTTCCTCCGGAGCGGCCGAGGCAGGGCCACCCTCATGGGCCGGTCCAAGCGTCGTCCTCCGGGTCAGAGGCAGACGGGCCGTGGTACCCTGGTTCCCACTGGGCCGACAGACTTCATGAGAGATCAAAATAGATGGTGGAGAGAACATCGCGCGAGTTTGAGATCGATGATACGCTAGAGATTTATGGAGAGAGTCGCGACATATAGTGGGAAGAAGGGTCGGGTCCGCATGTGAAGAGATGGAAAGAGGCGAGAGGTGAACAAGGAGAGGGAGGGTGTTTGTGTGTAGTGGGGGTGGTGAGTGAGATGTGTGTCAATGTGAGAGTGAGAGATGGTGGAGAGCGTGCGAGAGCCAGATATACGTAGGGAGAAAGATGTTGGGGGCAGTGTGTTTTGTGTGTATGGGAAAGATACACGACTATAGAGTGTGTGCTTGGGAAAGATAGATGCTGGGAGACCTAGAGAGTGGGGGAACAGATGTGTGCATGTCTAAGAGACAAAGAGATAGAGACCTATATTGGGGTTCAGACCTAGAAGAGAGAGAGAGAGAGGGGATAATGTGTGCGCGTGTTTGTGTCCGGGGGAGAGAAAGGCTTGTGTGTGTGGGGGGGGGAGGTGCCAGGGTGGTGTGCTTCAGATAAAGAGTGAGGGGTGTATATGAGGCCACACTGTTTAAGTGCTTTCTCAGAATATTTCAACTGTTTATATGCTTGGGCAACTAAATATAGCTGTGGTACACTGCCTTTCAGCTAACCATTTTAATTTGTTTTTGGCTGATGCAACTTTGAACCATTTAAATATAGCTTGCCATGCTCGGCAATAATTCGTATGTAGTTTACCATGTAAGCCGACTGCCTGGATCATGCGATAACTAACTGTTACTTATGTCCAGCGGAAACCTTTCAGGATGCAGTTCAAACTAGGACACAATGAACACCCCCAGGATCTATTTGTGGAAGCAGTGCGCCATCCATGTTACCAGATGGTAGCAGTTTAGAGGCAACCCCATTGGAGAGCACAAATATTATAGTTCTTGAGGCTCTACTAGAGGCAGAAAGAGAGGGTGTGGCTGCCATGAATGAGGTAATCCTGATCATGAGGCTGGAAATTATGCAATTAGTTGCACACATTATGCAAGCAAACAAAGATGTGGAGCAAGTAAGACAGTTGCATTTGGAGACGGAGAAGGTCCTGCTGCTTCTGCTATCTGAAGCCCAGGCTAATCCTAGTTGTTCTTTAGATACTAGTAGAAATTGTCATTAGATTAGTATACTTTCATGTTGTGTCATGTTTGTGAATGGATTATGTTGTAAGACCCCTTATTTGTTGTCCATGTCTTGTAATGATCTGATTTTCTTAGGCGAGGCAATCCTCAGTACTTGTAGGAGTGGACATAAGGTGAATTGTTTTTCGTGTGAGCAGATTGTGTTGGATGAAATAACTGTTTGACTCAAAGTGGATTCAACCTTCTGAATTCGAGTATCATGGCATTTGTAAATCATATTCATATATAAAGTAGGAATACATCTTTGTTGTGCTTTTGAAGATATCTAAAAAAACATAGAATGATTTATAAAGATTCGTAATCGAATAAAAAATGGGTTCGAATTTAGTTGCCAGGGTAAACTTGAATGCTTATTCTCCCAAAATTTGAAAGAAGCGGCAAAACACCCACTCCCACGTCGGCTGCCCGAAACCAGTGTTTGGGAGATGGAAATTACTGTCTACCCCTGACACGCACAACCTATCGGCCCGATTTCCACTGCTCTAAATAGGGGTATGTTTGTAACGTCACTCAAACGTGACACGACCGCCTCTCACCCCATTCAGACACGGTGGGCGCCAAACGTGGGCGGCAAAACACATTTGATTCAAGCTTGTCCCAAAGACCTCTCTCTCCCCCTCCATTTTTCCCATTCATACACGGTGGGCGGCAAAACAAACTCTCCTCGGCCGAAATCGATCTAGGCAAATATTTTAAGTAGGGGCAGGTTTGTAACTTCACTCATACGTGACACAACCGCCCTACTTGTTAGCCCCATTCATACACCGTGGGCACCAACCGTGGGCGCCAAAACACCCTCTCCTCGCCCAAAATCACTCTCGGCAAATATTGGGGAGATGCGAGATTACCGTCCTATCCCCAACCGATGAGACGTCCGGAATTTTAAATGGGGGCTAAGTTGGTAACTTCCCCACATTTCAGACAAGCGCGTCCCAAAGACATGGTTCCCCCCTCCTCTCTCGCTCCATTTCCCCATTCGTACTCCGTGGGCGCCAAAACACCCTCTCCACCCCAGCCACCTCCGTCCGCCACCCCATTCACCGCCGTCCTCCTCCACCATGCCGGAGCAGCTACCCCGACGCCGTCGTCCATTACAAGAGATCGACGTCGCTCATCCACCGCACCGGATCAGGATCCTAGCATCGTGTACTCTCGCTTCATCCGCGCCGTCCTCCACCTTGCTGTGGCCGCTCCTACGACTGTCTTGTCCACGGCAACAGGACTTATCCCAAGATGCCGCTGTCTGCCGTCTCAGATCTGCTTCCGCGCCACCGACAGCCATAGCACCCGCAGCACCCTCAACGTATCAGCAGAGGCCTACACGGCGTCGCAAGAGAGGTGGTACTCTTTCATATCTACTTAAGTTATTGATCTCACCCGGAAAATAGATTGTCACTTGTGTACTGTACTTTCTTGTCCATACCTCATCTTATTTGTTAGTTGAAGGCAAAAATTGGTTGCGAAGTAGCCTTTGTCCGGTTAGCACCTTCAGATCCGCCATGGCACGGTCAACACTATACTCGCAATGCTTATGGTTTTCCCCTTTTATATTCACTACGATCATCCTAGGTGCTTCGTGTCAAGCTAGCACTGCTCCTCAACCCATCAAGCGAAAGAACATGCCACTCATAATTCCAAAGCTTAGTTGTTCAAATACGAATCTGATATGATGCTAATATTACTAAAACAGAGAACGTCTAATTGGTCAGCTAATGTTCCTACATTAGTTTCGAAAAGCATGTGCGCCACATATGGAGAGACAACAGGGAATTGCATATCTTTATGCGCTCTGGTTCATCATGGGTGGGCAACACACATTGTATTATCCAAAATCTGCTTTCTCTTCTTTAACATGTTCCTCTTCTGTTCTTCTTAATAAGTATTGTAGTATAGTATGTTCCTTGTCCGGAACTGGAGCAGGGATTGCAGTCGACATGTATATTGGGTCGTTTCTGATGGATGCTTTCAACTATTCTAGTTGGTCTACCATAATATCCAGGAAATGCTGGGAGTTGTGTCGCCTTTGAGAGTATAGACTGATAGTAACAGTATTGCGCCTTCAGTTGAATAGAGCTGCCCCTGTAGCGGATCCGAAGCGTTTCCAGCCGTACCGGCAATACTATCCCATATGTTCCAGCTAGTTCCACTTTCCCGATTTCACTCGTGATGCTTAGGGTTTTCCCCTTTTATCTACACTACTATGATCTACGTAGCTGCTTTGTGTCGTACTAGCAGCACTCCACCCTTCAAGCTAAACAACACACCACTCATAATTCCAAAGCTTAGTTGTTCAAATATGAATGTGATATGATACTGATATTAGTTAACAGACACACATTTAATTGGTCAGCTAATGCTCCCACTTGAGTTTCCAAATGCATGTGGCAACATATAGAGAGACAGCAGGGAATTGCATTTCTTTGTCACTTGTTTACTGTACTATCTTGTCCATACCGAATCTTAGTTGTTAGTTGAAAGCAAACATCGGTTGCTAAGTAGCCTTTGTGCAGTTTGCAGCTTCAGATCTGTCATGCCACGGTCAACACTATACTCATCATGCTTAGGGTTTCCCCCTTTTATGATCACTACAATCAGCCTACGTGATTCATGTCGTAAGAGCACTGCTCCACCCATCAAGCTAAACAAGCTTAGTTGTACAAATTCAAATCTGATATGATGCTAATATTAGTATGACAGAGACATGTTTAATTGGTCAGCTAAATGTTCAGCTTAATGTTCCTACTTTAGTTTCGAAACGCATGTGAGCCACATATAGAGAGACACGAAGGAAGAGTATTTCTCTGTGTGCTCTGGTTCATCATGGGTGGGTAACACACATTGTATTATCCAAAATCTGCTTGCTCTTCTTTAACATGTTCCTCTTTTATTCTTCTTAATAAGTATAGTAGTACAATATGTTCCTTGTCGGGAACTCAAGCAGGGACATTTGCAGTCGACAGTTATATTGGGTCGCTCTGATGGATGCTTTCAACTATTCTAGTTGGTCTGCCATAATATCCAGGAAATGCTGGGAGCTGTGTCGCCTTTGAGAGTCTAGACTGATAGTAACAGTATTGCACCTTCAGTTGAATAGAGCTGCCCCTGTAGGGGATCCGAAGCATTTCTAGCCATACCGACAATACAAGCCCATATGTTCCAGCTAGTTCCACTTTCCCGATTTTACTCGTGATGCTTAGGGTATTCCCCTTTTATCTACACTACTATGATCTGCGTAGGTGCTTTGTGTCATACTAGCAGCATTCCACCCTTCAGGCTAAACAACACACCCTCATAATTCCAAAGCTTAGTTGTTCAAATACGAATGTGATATGATACTGATATTAGTTAACAGACACACATTTAATTGATCAGCTAATGCTCCCACTTGAGTTTCCAAATGCATGTGGCAACATATAGAGAGACAGCAGGGAATTGCATTTCTTTGTCACTTGTTTACTGTACTATCTTGTCCATACCAAATCTTAGTTGTTAGTTGAAAGCAAACATCGATTGCTAAGTAGCCTTTGTGCGGTTTGCAACTTCAGATCTGCCATGCCACGGTCAACACTATACTCATCATGCTTAGGGTTTCCTCCTTTTATGATAACTACGATCAACCTACGTGATTCGTGTCGTAAGAGCACTGCTCCACCCATCATGCTAAACAAGCTTAGTTGTACAAATTCGAATATGATATGATGCTGATATTAGTAAGACAGAGACAGGTTTAATTGGTCAGCTAAATGTTCCTACTTTAGTTTCAAAATGCATGTGAGCCACATATAGAGAGACAGAAAGGAATAGTATTTCTCTGTGCGCTCTGGTTCATCATGGGTGGGCAACAGACATTGTATAGAAAGACTTGTAATATCTACAATCTGCTTGCTCTTCTACTCTTCTTTAACATGATCCTCTTCTCTTGTTCTTTAATAAGTACAGTATGTTCCTTCTTTGGGAAGAGGAGCTGAGACATTTGCGGTCGACAGGTCAGGTCGAGTTGTTCTTCCTTAGTATATTTCGAAGCTGTCATCTGCGAAGTATCATTACTTCTGGAGCTCTCAACAGGGAGCCTATATTTTGAGTAGCAGGCCACACTATACTAATGCACACACCAAATTATAGCACACATGGCATCTCTCAGAAGAATTGCACAGAGATAGCACATAGGGGTTTACAGGGAGGCACTATTGGATTAGAATCCCATATGCATTACAAAGATAATCTCACTTATTTTTATGTTTTCATGCATGTCAAGTATTGAACATGATCATAATGAATATGACAATGAGCGCACCAGAGGAATATTGCGGAACAATCCACTGGCTAACAAACTTGGCATCAAGGGACTGAGATCCTGTCTGGATGCAATGGATCACACACGCTCCGCATCTACATATTCCATTGCAGAATATGATCCTAAAGACGATTCTGACCTAGATAGAGACCCAAGTCTATTTAGCTCTCCAGATGAGTCAAAGTCAAATGGCCTATCTTATTCACCCATCAAGGTGCTTGCTCTAACTTGGCAAGGTTGTATTGGTCGCACGTGTCTTGCATTACTTCTACTTTGTTACACCACCGTCTACTTAGTTTACACATCATATATTAGAATATGCCATGCCTATCCATTTTCTGTACATATTCCATGGGTCATCATATTAGGTTTTTCCTCTCAAATGTTGTTCTTTCGTAATAGATGTCCAAAAGGAAGAGGGTGATTGCAGATCCTGAAGGAGTACAAGCAAAGTATTTGCAAAAGGCAGTGATCCATTCTCAAGGGATCATAGGATAAAATACTGCGCACTACATTGCTCTTGTCAGTACCTCTTGCCCTTTATCACCATACTTACACTCATTGCTGTTTGATTATGTAGCATCACTATGCATGTTAGCTTCTTTATCCACCGTTTGCTCGAAGTTATAAGATCTATATTTACTCTTACATAAATGTAGAATAATCCCAATGGTTATGAAGTTCTGGATTGCTCTTGTAATTACCTGTTGTCATGTACTCCCTCCGTATCGAATTACTTGTTGCTCAATTGGATGTATTTAGAACTAAAATAGTGCTAGATACATTCATTTCAGCGACAAGTAATTCCGGACGGAGGTAGTATTACTATACTTACATTGAGAGATAGTTGATTGTTTGGCATTACTCTGCATCTTATCTGTCCTGCCCTTCATTTTCTCCAAATTATCAGATCTACATTTACTCTTACCAAAATGTTGAATAAAGCCAATGCCACTGCACAAGTTGAGGTCTGCATTCCTCTTGTCAGTACCTTTTGCCTTGTAACGCTGTACTTAATTGATAGCTATTTGATTATGTATCATCACTCTGCATCTGAGCTTCATTATCCTCTATTTCTTCCAATATTATTAGATCTATATTTACTCTTTAAAAAATGTAGAATAAAGGCAACGCTTATGAAGAAGTTTCTTTGGGGAATTTCTTGAATTATCATTCCATTGACATGGAGAAGGGCTTTGTCGAGCCCATGTTAACATGTAATGTAAGTCCATCCTTCTCAAGCCTTCAAACTTTGTTATAGTATAGATTTGGATAGGCATCATTTCCTCCACTGCTTTTTACTTTGGTGTTTGCATCAGATTGCATGTTTGCAACAACTACCAGTTTCAAATTGTAGTTGTAAAAACATGTTCCTTATTCATACCATTCACATTAATCAGAACAAATGCATTGATTTTCTTTAGCCCTGCATGTATGCCTGTGTTCTAGATCTCTAATCCGGTGGTGTGGTGAAGCTGCCATGCCTGCATCATCTCATTTGCTGCCTTGTCTTAATTGATTTTGCCGATGATATGGACAATGCCGTATTATGTTAATGCTATTTTAAATTGTATCTCTGAATTTGCCAATATAAAATGGGATGGAATTGTCACACACTGAGCATCGTTGCTTATATATTTGTGAAACTTGTTCACTGTCTCCTTCTTTCTCTTTCAGATTAATATCTCTTATGCCAGACAGAACTTTAGGGAAGATAGTGAGCCAAACCCATTGCTGGTACCTATCACTTATATTGTAGCGAAGAAGGTAAACCATCTTGAAGAGAGCGAGATGACCCCAAGGTTATGTCTTGATGAAGACAGTGAGTTCAAGAGACTCACCAGCAGCTGTGACACAACCTTGGTTAAGTTGCTGCCTGAATCAGTTTGACTTCTTCAGTCTCAACTTCAAGCTGAAAGACTTGGTGCAACTCAGGTCCGACTTGAAGTACAATCTCTAACGAAGATCAAGGAGGACACCCGTGCATGCTTTATAGCTACGCGGCTAGAGCTAGAGGATTTAACGTTCAGACAACTGAGGTCTCATCAGCTTGTTCAGTTGCTTGCCCTGCAACACCGGGGTAGGACTAACGTTTCTTGAACTATGTTGAAGTGCTGTTGGTTTTGTCTATTATTTTGTCGGTGCGTTTTTTGCACTGTTGGCGACCATTGATGCCCAGTGTATGTAATCTGCGATCTGGTTGCCCTTTATTATCAATGGTGGCGAACTTTGATGTCCAGTGGATGTAATATTCCGTAATTTCATTATTGTATAGTCTAGGTTTATTCTTAGTCGATATGCTGTAATTTAGGCCGGTAGCTTCAACGGAGCTCAACGACCCAATACGTTATCGGTCTGTCAATGGTATATAAAAAGAAATTATGCTACACAAACGGGCCGGCCCGTAACTAGTTATATATGGGCCAGAAAGTCGGCCTATAATCATCTCGGGCCATTATTAGGCATAAACATAAAGTAGTTTTTGGCCTTTAACAGGCCGAGTAAAACGTGGGCCGCAGCCAGAAATTTCCCTGGGCTTTTAACAGGCTGAAAAGGAGATTGGGCTTGAATTGAGCCGAACAATTCATGGGCCGGAAGCAGGCCAAAACATCCATAGGCCCATGATTGGCCCAATTGTATACGAGCTGTTAACAGGCCACAATTAATCACGGGCCTTGGTTGGCCCAATAAAATTATGGGCTGTAAGCAGGCCGGATGCAAAGTAGGCCATAATTTAGCCCAACTATGTCACGGGCCTTTAACAGGCCGTTAGTCAGGTTGGACTGAAATTTATCCACAAAGAGTACGGGCGTTAAGAGGCCGAAAGTCACCCCAGACTAGAAATCGGCCCAGTTGCAGCACGGGCCGTTAAATGGCCGAAAGTTAAACCGGGCCGAAAATGGCCCATATGCAGCAACGACGGCTAACAGGCCAAAATGAATATCGGGCCGAACTGTTAAACGGGCCTTTAACAGGCCGAGATACAAACCGGGCCTACAATGGGCCCAAAAGCACAGTGGCCTGTTAACGGGCCGGATCTGTTATGGGCCGTAATTTGGCCCAAAGCACGATATGATATGGGCCGTAATTTGGCCCAAACCATGGCAGGCTGTTAACGGGCCGGTCCACTAGTGTCTGACAAAATCTTGTGGGCCTTTGGCTGGGCCGGCCCATTTATGTCAAATGGGCCACTGTTGGGCCATGCCACGTGTCGACGTATCATAGGCGCGTCTTGTCCATTGGACGAATGACATCTGTAGCAACGCCGAGCTGACACGTGGATCCGCTGGCGAATGAGAAATTTACACGTGGAAAATCGCCATTGGTCAGAGCTGCTAACGGGTTATCGGATCCAAACCGGAACCCGATAGCTTAACGGCGACCCGTTATGTTGGATGCCACGTGTCGGTCACCCTTGACGAAAACACTTCCATGACGCAACATTTATCGTCATGGAAGTGGACACTTCCAGGATGATAATTTCAGTATTGTCATGGAACACTTCTACGACAGCACATGTATGACTATCTTGATTCTGTCATAAAATTGTCACGGATGTACATGCATGACAGAAAACTTGACCTACTGTGACAAAGACGTATCATCACGGAAGTGTTTTTTTTGTAGTGCTATCGGCCAATAGAAACCTTGCCGGAAAGCTTTTCCGACAAGGGCACATGACCCGATGTAGGAGCCACACATGCCTCCATGTATCTCTGCCAGTAGCGCTTGTCCATCTTCTCGGCAAATGCACTTCAATTTCACCCCATTTGGTCTCTTTCTATTCAGAATGCTATCAACAAACTGGTACATACTTGACT
This sequence comes from Elymus sibiricus, assembly GCA_039707655.1. Lineage (NCBI taxonomy): Eukaryota > Viridiplantae > Streptophyta > Magnoliopsida > Poales > Poaceae > Elymus > Elymus sibiricus. The sequence continues at coordinate 180,084,153 of CM077670.1, forward strand.
GTCGCGCTACTCTTTCAACTTCTTCTTGATCTTCGGGAAGTTGACCTGTTTGAAGGTAATGGACAATTTGTTGTGCCCATGCCGGAGCCTGTGGCTCGACGACAAGGAGCAATGGCTGTTCTTCCTCTGCTAGAGCGCATATCTCAACGGCAAGAGCTTGCCTTGTCGAAGACTGCTGCTCACCGACAAGAGGTGTCTTGTCGGTAGCGTCAACTTTACCGGTGGGCGCTGCCAGCTCTGCCGAAAAATAACCACCAGTGTTTGATTTTCTTCTCTTTGATGGCTTTGTTTATGGTGTAGCGGATGGCAGAGTCAGTTGTAGCACAAAAGTTCCTGGTTCCACAGGTTTTTGGCGGCACGCTTTGACAGGTCGTCGGCAATCTCATTTTGAGCACGGGGGATGTGCTCCATTTGTAAACTGTCAAAGTGCTCTTCTAACTTCCTCACTTCATCAACATATGCTTCCATCAACGGGCTCTAGTAATCTTTGTTAACATGTTTCACAACAAGCTGCAAGTCGCCTCTGATGATCATCTTTCTGATCCCAAGGTCTACTGCGATCCGGAGACCGGCAAGTAACCCTTCGTACTCAGCAGTGTTGTTAGTAGCCTTCTCCCTAGGAAAGTGCATTTGAACCACATACTTGAGATGCTCTCCGGTGGGTGCGACAAGCAACACGCCGGCACCGGCGCCCTGAAGCGTAAAAGCACCGTCAAAGTACATGATCCAATCATCTGTAGTTTCCTTGCCGGGGAGAGAGGTTTCTTGAATTTCTTCTTATTGCGTTGGTGTCCATTCTGCGATGAACTCTGCCAAAGCTCTACTCTGAATTGTTGATGTGCGCTCAAACTTCAAATCAAAGCTTGACAGCTCTAATGCCCACTCCACTATCCTGTCGGTGGCTTCTGGATTTCTCAAGATGCACTGAAGTGGAAAGCGAGTGACGACGGTAACTTGATGTGCTTGGAAGTAATGGCGCAACTTTCGTGAGGCCATGAGGAGGCTAAAAAGCAGCTTCTGCACACCAGAATATCTTGACCTACCCCCCTGCAACAAAGAGCTAACAAAATAATAGACTGGGCGCTGCACCATCTTCTTCTTCGGCATGGTTTGCTGTTCTAGATCATTTGCTTGCGCTGAACTCAACTTGTTGGCACCTGACCTTGCCAGAGAAGATTCTGGCTTGTCAGCTCGTGGCTCTACAGTTGCTGCCTCTTCATCATCTACTTCTCTCGCAGCCACTAGTGCAGCAGTCACCACTTGATTTGTTGCCGCCAAGTATAGTAGCAACGGCTCTTGTGGCTTAGGTGCAACTAGTACTGGTGGAGAGGAGAGGTATTTCTTCAAGTCTTGGAGTGCGGCCTCCGCGGGTCCATTTCATAGGACCTGCCCTTTTCAAATTTTTGAAAAATGGCAAGGCGCGCTCAGCTGACTTGGAGATAAACCTACTTAGTGCGGCAACGCAACAGGCAAGACGCCGTATGTCCTTGACGCGCTTTGGTGCTTCTATCTGCTCAATTGCTTTGATCTTGTCGGGATTAGCTTTGATTCCACGTTGAGACACAAAGAACCCGAGAAGTTTGCCGGATGGAACGCCAAAAACACACTTCTCGGGATTGAGCTTCAAGTTGATCTTGCGCAAATTTGCAAATGTTTCTTCCAGGTCTTGGATAAGTGTTGATTTGTCCTTGGTCTTGACCACTATATCATCCATATAGGCCTCCACATTTCTGTGCAGCTGAGGACCAAAACCAATCTGGACAACTCTTGCAAATGTAGCACCGGCACTCTTTAACCCGAAAGGCATATGTATAAAATAGTATGTGCCACGTGGAGTTATGAATGCAGTTTTCTCCTCATCTTGGCCATGAAGATCTGATGATAACCAGAGTAGGCGTCAAGAAAAGAGAGGAGATCGCTGCCGGCAGTGGAGTCAATAATCTGGTCTATGCACGGCAAAGGAAAAGGATCTTTTGGACAAGCTTTGTTGATATCAGTGAAATCGATACAAAGTCTCCATTTTCCATTTGCTTTACGAACTACCACTAGATTAGCTAACCAAGTTGGATGTAGCACTCCTCTGACTAGACCCTGGGCACTCTTTAACCCGAAAGGCATATGTATAAAATAGTATGTGCCACGTGGAGTTATGAATGCAGTTTTCTCCTCATCTTGGCCATGAAGATCTGATGATAACCAGAGTAGGCGTCAAGAAAAGAGAGGAGATCGCTGCCGGTAGTGGAGTCAACAATCTGGTCTATGCACGGCAAAGGAAAAGGATCTTTTGGACAAGCTTTGTTGATATCAGTGAAATCGATACAAAGTCTCCATTTTCCATTTGCTTTACGAACTACCACTGGATTAGCTAACCAAGTTGGATGTAGCACTCCTCTGAGTAGACCCGCTGCTTCAAGTTTTTGGATTTCTTGGGCGATGAATTCTTGCCGCTCCAAAGCTTCCTTCCTAGCATTCTGCTTGACGGGTCTCGCATTAGGACAAATGGCAAGGTGGTGCTCAATCACTTTCCTGGGAACGCCGGGGATGTCAGATGGTTTCCATGCAAACACATAGACATTCGCCCATAGGAAAGCGATGAGCGCGCTTTCCTATTTGTCATTAAGGGTGGCACTTATGGTGAAAGTGCCTCTCGTCCCATCTTCCCTTGCAAAGACTTGTTTTTTTGCAGGTGCAGCAGCTTTGGACTTCTTGCTCTTGCCGGCTGCCACATGGAGTTATGAATGCAGTTTTCTCCTCATCTGCCTCGGCCATGAAGATCTGATGATAACCAGAGTAGGCATCAAGAAAAGAGAGGAGATCGCAGCCGGCAGTGGAGTCAACAATCTGGTCTATCCATGGCAAAGGAAAAGGATCTTTTGGACAAGTTGATATCAGTGAAATCGATACAAAGTCTCCATTTTGCATTTGCTTTGTGAACTAGCACTGGATTGGCCAACCAAGTTGGATGTAGCACTCCTCTGACTAGACCCGCTGCTTCAAGTTTTTGGATTTCTTGGGCGATGAATTCTTGCCGCTCCAAAGCTTGCTTCCTGACCTTCTGCTTGATGGGTCTCACATTAGGACAGACGGCAAGGTGGTGCTCAATCATTTTCCTGAGAACGCCGGGGATGTCAGAGCCATATAAACACGTTGACATTCGCCCGCAGGAAAGCGATGAGCACGCGTTCCTATTTGTCATTAAGGGTGGCACTTATGGTGAAAGTGCCTCCCATTCCATCTTCCCTTGCAGAGACTTGTTTTGTTGCAGGTGCTGCAACTTTGGACTTCTTGCTCTTGCCGGCAGAGGTCTCTGGCTCCTCAACGGACATGCTGCATTCTGTAGTGCGCTTTCCGGAGGCCTTGCCGGAGGACTTGTCGGTCCTTTTTCCCCTGAGAGCTTTGTCGACAGGAGCAAGTGCCTTGCCGGCAGATGCTGCTACTGCCTCCCGGTATAGCTTGTCGGCGCAAATTACTGCGTCCTTCTTGTCGGACTGGATGGTGATCACACCCATGGGCCCTAGCATCTTCAGTGTGTTGTAGGCATAGTGGGATGCTGCCATGAACTTTGCCAGGGCAGGGCGTCCAATAATCCCATTATAGGGCAATGGAATCTTGACGACATCGAAGACTATCTTCTCTGTTCTGTAGTTGTGCTCGCTGCCAAAAGTGACCGGCAACGTTATCTGACCTTTGACCTTTGGGCTTGGTCCTTCCCGGATTGACCCCTTGAAATGACCTTGTTTCTTGAAGATATTCATCGGGAATCTGCAGCCTCTTGATTACATCTGGTGAAATCAAATTCAAGCCAGCGCCAACGTCGACCAACATTTTTGTGACCTCAAGGTTGCGTATTGTTGGTGAAACCAACAACTCCAAACACCCAACCGCAGTTGTGTGATCAGGGTGATCCTCGGCATAAAAAATGATGGGAGTGTTGGACCACTTTAACGGCTTCTGTGCTGCAACTGTCGGCTCTGCCGCATTGATCTCACGGGACCACTGCTTGAGTTGCCGGTGAGAGGAGTGCAGAGAAGCACCTCCATCAATGCACATCGCGTCCACACCATTCTGGAACTCTTGTTCAGACGCTTCTTCGTCGTCATCACCATCGTCCTCTTCATCTTGACCTTCTTTCTTGAAACACCCCCTCGTGCAGGCTTCTTCTTCTGCTTGCCGGCCTTGCCGCGGCGGCCCCTGTGGGCGCCACGGTTTTTCTTGCCGGACCCACTGCCACCGTTCTGGCCCTTCTCCTTGTCACGCTTCTCGTATTCGAGCTTCTGCTTTTCAGCAAGATGCTCGACTTGTCGGCACTCCTAGAGATCGTGACCAGCAGTGCGATGCATCTTGCAGTATGGACCATCTGTCTTCTCACCGGCAGCAGCCTCGTGACCACAGGTACAAGCGGCAACCTCCTTGTCGGCACCTTCGGTCTTCTACTTCTTACCGGTGTCTCCTAATCCCTCAATGGCCATGACTGCTTTGCCTTTTCGCTCGTGGTTTTTCTTCTTCGAAGTGGCTGCATCGTCATCCTCAGAGTCAACAGCAGCTCCTGCATCTTCTCCAGGGAGTCGTCTCCCTTCCTCAGCGCGTGTAGACTTGTCGGTCAAAGCATATAGCTCGCGATATCCTTGACCTTGTTAATGCTCATCTCTTCCCACATCCTGCGATTGCGCACGTTCGTATGGAACGAGGAAATTACAGCAGCGGGGTGGACGTCTGGGATATTGTGTTGTACGTGACTGAACCTCTGGATATACTTGCGCAAGGGCTCGCATCCCTCTGTGGGAGAACATGCAGATCGTTGGGCTGACCGGGAAGCTTGTGGCCTCCGGTGTAAGCACCTACAAACTGATGACACGTGTCTGCCCAAGATGAAATCGAGCCCTCCGGCAAGTTCATCAACCAAGACCTCACATTGGGCTTGAGCGCCAATGGGACGTAGTTGGCGAGAACCTTCTCGTCTCTACCACCAATAGCTTGGACAGCTATGGTGTAGATGCCGAGGAACTCCAATGGGTTGAGCTTGCCGTCGTATTTGTCCGGCAACTCTAGCTTGAAACTTCGGGAGGAGGGCCAGCGAACTTGCCGCAACTCACGGGTAAAAGCTGGGCAGCCGATATCATACGACAAGCACACAGGATACCCCGGCGCTGGCTCGTTCACTGCCGGCTGATAACCCACAAGTATAGGGGATCAATTGTAGCTTTTTAGATAAATAAGACTGTCAAACCCAATGAGGAGCTAAAGGTAGAATCAATATTCCTTTCAAGTTCTATCGACCACCGATACAACTCTACGCACACTTAACGTTTGGTTTACCTAGAACAAGTTTGAAACTAGAAATACTTTGTAGGTAATACTAGAACTATTTTGCGAGAATAAAACTAGGAGTACTTTGCGAGAATAAAACTACGAGTAATTTGCAAGATAATAAAAGTTAGTTGTTTAGTAGAAAGCTTTTGTAACACAAGAGAAAGATTTGTCCCTAGGCAATCGATAACTAGACCGGTAATCATTATTGCAATTTTATATGAGGGAGAGGCATGAGCTAACATACTTTCCGTACTTGGATCATATGCACTTATGACTGGAACTCTAGCAAGCATCCGCAACTACCAAATATCATTAAGGTAAAACCCAACCATAGCATTAAGTAACAAGTCCTCTTTACTCCCATACGCAACAACCCCTTTACTCGGGTGTAAGCTTCTATCACTCTAGCCACCCACTATAAGAGAATTATGAATGTATTGCAAACCCTACAGTGGGAATCCCTCATGCTTGCGCGACACGGAGGGCACCATAGGACAGCACCAAAATAAAACATACAACTCAAACCAATCACGATCATCAATCAACCCGTAGGACAAAACGAATCTATTCAAACATCATAGGATTGCCACATATCATTGGATCATAATATATAGCGTTAAGCACCATGTTCAAGTAGAGAATTACAGCGGAAATAGAGAGGTTACACCGCTGCATAGAGGGGAAGAGAGTTGGTGTTGACGGCGGCGAAGTTGTTGGTGTAGATCGCCGTCACGATGGTTGCCCCGGCGGCGTTCCGGCGCCACCGGGAGAGAGGGAGAGAGCCCCCCTCCTTCTCCTTCTTCCTTGGCCTCCCCCCTAGATGGGAGGAGAGTTTCCCCTCTGGTCCATGGCTGCCATGGCTCCCGGAGGGGAGGAGCCCCTCCGAGATTGGATCTCTCTCTCTGTTTCTCTTCTGTTTCGCGTTCCCCTTTTCTGGCCTTTCACCGTTTCTTAAATATCCGGAGATCCGTAACTCCGATCGGGCTGAAATTTTAACATGATTTTTTTCTCGATATAAGCTTCCTTGCGGCCAAATAAGGGCCCCAAACAACTTACAGTGTGCCCACAAGGCAACACCACGCGGCTGGGGGGGGAGGCCGCGCCAAGATGCCTTGTGGAGGTTGTGGGCCTCCGTTTGCGTTGATTCCACCTTCCAAAAATTACTTATATTCCAAAATAATTCTCCATAAAATTTATCGCGTTTGGACATCGTTTGATATGTATTTTCTGCGAAACAAAAAACAAGCAGAAAACAGGAACTGGCACTGGGCACTGGACCAATATGTTAGTCCAATAAATCATATAAAATGTTGCCAAAAGTATATGAAAGTTGTAGAATATTGGCATGAAACAATCAAAAATTATAGACACGACGGAGACATATCAACATCCCCAAGCTTAATTCCTGCTCGTCCTCGAGTAGGTAAATGATAAAAAGATAAATTTTGATGTGGAATGCTACCTAACGTAATCTTGATCATATGATCTAATCATGGCATGAATATTAAGATACGAGTGATTCAAAGCAATAGTCTATAATTTGATATAAATACATCAATACTCAGGCATACCAACAAACAACCATGTCTTTCAAAATAAAAATGCTAAAGAAAGTTATCCCTACAAAATCATATAATCCTGTCATGCTCCATCTTCTTAACATAAAGTATTTATCATGCACTACCCCAATGACAAGCCGAGCAATTGGTTCATACTTTTTAACGCGCTTCAGCTTTTTCAACCCCCACGCAATACATGAGCGCAAGCGATGGATATAGCACTATGGGTGGAATAGAGTATAATGGTAGAAATTATTAAGGAGAAGTCAAAAAGGGAGAAAGTCTCGCATGAACTAGGCGGATCAACGGGCTATGGAGATGCCCATCAATCGATATCAATGCGAGGAGTAGGGATTGCCATGCAATGGATGCACTAAGAGCTATAAGTGTATGAAAGCTCAAACTGAAAACTAAGTGGGTGTGCATCCAACTTGCTTGCTCATGAAGACCTCGGGCATTTGAGGAATCCCATCATTGGAATATACAAGCCAAGTTCTATAATGAAAAATTCCCACTAGTATATGAAAGTGACAACATAGAAGACTCTCTATATGAAAAACATGGTGCTACTCTGAAGCACAAGTGTGGTAAAGGATAGTAAGATTGCCCCTTCTCTCTTTTTCTCTCATTTCATTTTTTCTTGTTTCCTCTTTTTTTTCTTTTTTTCCTTTTTTTGTGGGCTCTTTTTTTTGGCCTCTTTTTTTCTTCTTTTTTTTTCGTCCGGAGTCTCATCCCGACTTGTGGGGGAATCATGGTCTCCATCATCCTTTCCTCACTGGGACAATGCTCTAATACTGATGATCATCACACTTTTATTTACTTACAACTCGATATTACAACTCGATAAAAAAAACTATACAAGATGACTCTATATGAATGCCTCTGGCAGTGTACCAGGATGTACAATGATCTAGCGTAGCAAAGATATAAAAAAACGGACAAGCCATGAAAATATCATGCTAGCTATCTTACGATCATGCAAAGCAATATGACAATGAATGCTCAAGTCATGTATATGATGATGATGGAAGTTGCATGGCAATATATCTCGGAATGGCTATGGAAATGCCATGATAGGTAGGTATGGTGGCTGTTTTGAGGAAGATATAAGGAGGCTTATGTGTGATAGAGCGTATCATATCATGGGGTTTGCATGCACCGGCGAAGTTTGCACCAACTCTCGAGGTGAGAAAGGGCAATGCACGGCACCGAAGAGGCTAGCAAATTGTGGAAAGTTGAGAGTGCGTATAATCCATGGACTCACATTAGTCATAAAGAACTCACATACTTATTGCAAAAGTTTATTAGCCCTCGAAGCAAAGTACTACTACGCATGCCCCTAGGGGGATAGATTGGTAGGAAAAGACCATCGCTCGTCCCCGACCGCCACTCATAAGGTAGACAATCAATAATAAATCATGCTCCAACTTCTTAGCATAACGACAGACCATACATGCATGCTTCGGGAATCACAAACCTTAACACCAATATTCTTACTAAACAACAATCATTCACTAGTACCTCCCACATATCACCATCTTAATATTGCAAAACTATTGCAAGGAATCAAACTTTTCATATTCAGTGATCTACAAGTTTTATGTAGGATTTTATGACTAACCATGTGAATGACCAATTCCTATTGACTCTCTAAATAGATATAAGTGAAGCATGAGAGTTTAATTCTTTCTACAAAAGACCACACTCTAATAAATATAAGTGAAGCAAAAGAGCATTCTACAAATAACGGTTTTCTATATGTAGAGAAACAGGCATCCAAACTTCAAATGATATAATTGAAGCACATGAAGCATTCTATAAAGCCATACTCAAAAGATATAAGTGAAGTGCATGAAGCATTCTATAAATCAACCAAGGACTATCTCATACCAGCATGGTGCATTATTAAAAGAAAAATAAAAAGCACATGACGCTCCAAGTAAAACACATATCATGTGATGAATAAAAATATAGCTCCAAGTGAGTTACCGATAGATTGTAGACGAAAGAGGGGATGCCTTCCGGGGCATCCCCAAGCTTAGACGCTTGAGTCTTCCTTGAATATTACCTTGGGGTGCCTTGAGCATCCCCAAGCTTAGGCTCTTGCCGCTCCTTATTCCTTTATCCATCGTAGTCTCACCCAAAACTTGAAAACTTCAGCACACAAAACTCAACAGAAACCTCATGAGATCCATTAGTATAACAATTAAATCTTAAACTCTAAGTACTGTTGTAAATCGATTCATATTTAATATTGGCATAATGCTACTGTACTCCAACTTCTCCATGACTCATACCCCCCGATACGATCCATAGATACATCAAAATAAGCAAACTATGCAACAAAAACAAAATCTGTCTAAAACAGAACAGTCTGTAAAGATCTGAACTATAGTCGTACTTCTGTAACTCGAACAAATCTGAAAAATTAGGAAAACGTGGGAATTAATATATAAATACTGTGTAAAAAATTCAGAAGGTTCTGACACTCCAGCGAAAAAACAAAATTCCAACACTGGACGCAAAAGTTTCTGTTTTCCAACAGCATCTACCATACTATCATCCAAATCATCCCAAAGGCATTACTTGGCACATTATTTTTATAATACAATGGATTTGTACAAGGGGATAATTATTTTTGTTGAAAAGTTTCTGTAATCAAGATTCACAAAGTTTTCATGGGCATGAACAAAGTTCAAGGCTAGCTCCACTTCAACGATGCTCGTCTTTCTCACTTTCACTTTTCTTTTTGAAAAAGTTTTAGGTTCCCCTCTATATTTTTTTTGTTTATAAACTTTTTAAAAGCACACAACAGAATAAAATGACTCTCTAAAACTTCCAGGTTGTCTCCCAGGTAGCGCTTTCTTTAAAGCCATTAAGCCAGGCATAAAGTGCTCAAGTAATCGATCCACCCGGATCCCAAGGTATATCAAAGCCAATTTTAATTAACAATAATTGACAATTTAGTAGTGAGCACAAAGCAACATATATCATGCAATGACGAAGTCTAACTCTCTTCCTATGCATCGGCATGCCATAAAAGAACAATTCATGCACACATAATAAAGGCCGATACATAGCATAAACAGTTTCTTGCAATTTTACCGTATTGGAAACATAGAGAGGTGGAGATGTAGTTCCTCTCTCATAATAATTGCAAGTAGGAGCAGCAAGCACATGCATATTATATTCATCAAAATCATCATGTGCAACAGTAAAAGGCAACCCATCAATATAATCCTTAATAAGCGCAAACTTCTCCGATATAGTGTAGTTGGGAGAATTCAAAAAGATAATAGGACTATCATGTCTGGGTGCAATAGCAACAATTTCCAGTTTAACATAAGGAACTATAGCAAGTTCATCTCCATAAGCATAATTCAAATTGGCATCATGGCCACAAGCATAGCAAGCATCAATTTCATCAAAAAGGGATATTTCAAACGAATCAAAGGGATCATAGCAATTATCATAGCATCCATCCTTCGGTAAGCACGAAGGGAAATTAAACAATGTATGCGTTCAAGAGTTAATCTCATTAGAAGGTGGGCATGGGTAGCTAATCCGCTCTTCCTCCTTTTGTTCTTCGCTCTCCTCATCTTTTTCATATAATGAGCTCACAGTATCATCAATTTCTTCTCCCATAGGAGCCTGCAAAATATTAGTCTCTTCTCGAACAGCGGAGACTTTCTCAATAAATTCATCAACATAGGCATTGTATTCATAATTCTCATAGCAATATTTGAGTATAGCATAATTTTCAGATCGGTAAACAACATCATCATAATTTTCATACTTTTCAAACAAAGATTCAATTTCATAAGCACCCTTAAAAGCAACAAATTCTTCTATTTGTTCCACATCATAGTAATCATGTACACCATTAGCATAAGAAGCCAAGGTTTCATGATCATTAAATTTACATGAAAAGGGAAGCTGTGGAGCCTTCATCTTAGAGAAACAAGTATAATCATATCTTGAGCATAAATTCCAAGCATACTAATGCAAATAATCAATTTGATCCCATAAGAGTTTCCCTTTTTGAGACAAGCGATAATCCCTAAAGTACTCCCAATTATCCAAAGTATATCCCATTATCAAGTTGAATGGGGATTTATCAGGATTATCAAAGTAGTGTTTAAGGTTTTTCACATAACCATCATCGAGGGTTTTAGGAGGTTCCCCATCTCCATGAGTAGCAAGTACAACTATTTTTTTTGGTGTTTCGTGTCCCATATCCATAACTAAAGATAGAGAACAATTTAGAACAGAAAATAAAATCTACTTAGTGATAAAGCAAACAAGCACACACGAGAATATCAACCCCACGCTATTGCTCCCCGGAAACGGCGCCAAAAAAAGGTCTTGATAACCCACAAGTATAGGGGATCAATTGTAGCTTTTTCGATAAATAAGAGTGTCAAACCCAACAAGGAGTTAAAGGTAGAATCGATATTCCCTTCAATTTCTATAGACCACCGTACAACTCTACGCACACTTAACGTTTGCCTTACCTAGAACAAGTATGAAACTAGAAATACTTTGTAGGTAATGCTAGAACTATTTTGCGAGAATAAAACTAGGAGTACTTTGCGAGAATAAAACTACGAGTAATTTGCAAGATAATAAAAGTTAGTTGTTTAGTAGAAAGCTTTTGTAACACAAGATAAAGATTTGTCCCTAGGCAATCGATACCTAGACCGGTAATCATTATTGCAATTTTATATGAGGGAGAGGCATGAGCTAACATACTTTCCATACTTGGATCATATGCACTTATGATTGGAACTCTAGCAAGCATCCGCAACTACCAAAGATCATTAAGGTAAAACCCAACCATAGCATTAAGTAACAAGTCGTCTTTACTCCCATACGCAACAACCCCCTTACTCGGGTGTAAGCTTCTGTCACTCTAGCCGCCCACTATAAGATTATTATGAACGTATTGCAAACCCTACAGCGGGAATCCATCACGCTTGCGTGACACGGATGGCACCATAGGAGATCACCAAAATAAAACATACAACTCAAACAAATCACGATCATCAATCAACCCATAGGACAAAACGAATCTATTCAAACATCATAGGATTGCCACATATCATTGGATAATAATATATAGGATTAAGCACCATGTTCAAGTAGAGAATTACAGTGGGAATAGAGAGGTTACACCGCTGCATAGAGGGGAAGAGAGTTGGTGTTGACGGCGGCAAAGTTGTTGGTGTAGATCGCCGTCACGATGGTTGCCCCGACGGCGTTCCGACGCCACCGGGAGAGAGAGGGAGAGAGCCCCCTCCTTCTTCTTCTTCCTTGGCCTCCCCCCTAGATGGGAGGAGAGTTTCCCCTCTGGTCCATGGCTGCCATGGCTCTCGGAGGGGAGGAGCCCCTCCGAGATTGGATCTCTCTCTGTTTCTCTTCTGTTTCACGTTCCCCTTTTCTGGCCTTTCACCGTTTCTTAAATATCCGGAGATCCGTAACTCCGATTGGGCTCAAATTTTAACACGATTTTTTTCTTGATATAAACTTCCTTGCGGCCGAAGAAGGGCCCCAACCGACTTACGGTGTGCCCACAAGGCAACACCACGCGGCTGGGGGGGATGCCGCGCCAAGATGCCTTGTGGAGGCTGTGGGCCTCCGTTTGCGTTGATTCCACCTCCCAAAAATCACATATATTCCAAAATAATTCTTCGTAAAATTTTATCGCATTTGGACTTCGTTTGATATGGATTTTCTGCGAAACAAAAACAAGCAGAAAACAGGAACTAACACTGGGCACTGGATCAATATGTTAGTCCAAGAAATCATATAAAATGTTGCCAAAAGTATATGAAAGTTGTAGAATATTGGCATGAAACAATCAAAAATTATAGATACGATGGAGACGTATCACCGGCCAGGCACGTGCTTCCCGGCGCCACTCGATGGTGGTGCGGGCGTCTTGAACTTGCCGGTCTTGCAGCTCCCGACATTGATCTTGCCGGCCTCGGGGATCCGACGACACTATGGACACGTCATCCTACACATCGGTTCACCTGTCTTGCCGGTGTTGCTGTCGAGGAGATTGCACTGTTTGTGCAGCGCCTCCAGTCCGTTCACCAGCTGCCCTTGCCGGAGCAGTTGGCTGCCTCTGTGAAGGTCCCACCAGCTGTGCTCCGTCGTTGTTGGCGAAGATGATGAGGCTCTGGATAGTGGCTCTCCCTCATCCATCTTCTCAGGTGCAGGAGGGAAGTTCAGCAGCAGCTGAGGTTGCGCCATGGCCTCTACTGGTGTGTTTGGCATGATTGGGCGCGAGGAGCGAGAGGTACCTCAACTCCTGACAGAGCCAGAAGGAGCTCCATCCCGCTCCTGCAGTCGAGGTCGGTTTTCGCCGGCAGGTTGGCGTGGTGGCTTCCCGTGAGCATCTTGAGGATGATGCTCAGGGGTCTTGTCTTGATGTTGCCTGGAGCCGCCCGCGTCGCGCGGAAGCGTGTCGCGTCCATCTTGCTATGGCCTTGATGTGTGCTTTGCCGCGTCGTCCTTGGATGTTGTAGCGTCGCCTTTGGATGTTGCGAGGGTCTTGGCTTGCAACGCTCTGGACAACGCCGCTCTGGTGACTGTGATCTCCAGAACGACACTGAAGTTGGCCACCTCCACCGCCTCCGCCTCCTGCGAATGTCTGGGACAGCAGCTTAGACGTAGACGGAGCTATAGCGGCCGCGCCCTTGGCCTTGTTGGGCGCCATGGATGAAAAAGCTAGTGCTTACACTGCTGGTGCAGATTCGCGCATGCGATCCCCCTACCTGGCGCGCCAAAGATGTCGAAGTACGACAATCTATGGGACCAGCAAGGTACCTTTGCGGTTCGGCTGTGGGAATCACTGTGCACAAAGAGCAGATCCAGCAGCAAAGCACACAATGATTTATCCAGGTTCGGGCCGCCGTAAGGCGTAAAACCCTACTCCTGCTTTGGTGAATTGTGGTGGTGAAATGCCCAAGTTACAAGAGAGCGCTACCTAACCGGCAAGGAGCTCGGGAGGTGCAACTACGTAGTGCAATTGGGCAGGGTGTCGACCCTTGTAAAGGTTGCCATGGACCTCCTTTTATAAGTGAAAGGGGTTACCACAGTGGCAAAACAGTAATTACATAGTGACATGATAGCAACAGTGCTATCATACCTAACACAGATGGATTAGGACAAAAGCAATAAATGCTCCGTTAGGTGTCATGCTGGGGATGAATGCCAGCAAGGGAGTCCAACTCCGCCTGTACCGCTCATCTAGCTACCTCCTATCCTTCTGCCACGCCCCTTGGACGGGTGGCAATAAAGTTGGTTCTTCAGCGACGGGTCGCCACGTGCCCCGACAAGCTATACCAACCCGCCTGCCCGCTCGACACCTATCGGCAAGTCTTTGACAACTGCCATGGTGGAGCGGTGGGCTGGAGCTTGCAGGTCTTGAGGTCTTCGGCCTGAAGCTTGCTGGCCCGATGCTTGCCGGCTACTTGAATCTTGTTCTTCAGTACTTCCTTAGTACTTCTCGATGACCTGCCTAGAGGTCTTCTTCATGGTTTTCATTGCCAAGTCTTGAGTATTTATGAAGTGCCATCCTCCGACAAGCCCTTGCCGTCGGGAAGGCTGCAACTTGTCTGTGCATCGTCAGGGTATGAACACCCATGTTCAATACACCGACATTCTCTATAGAGAAAAATGGAACATTTGCAGTGTTATAACTGCTACTTGTAGACTGTGTTGGTATTTCCCCGAAGAGGAGAGGATGATGCAGTATAGTAGAGATAAGTATTTCCCTCAGTTAAGAACCAAGGTTATCAATCCAGTAGGAGAACCAAGCAAAATTCCGTTAAGCGCACCTGCACACACAAAAGCAAACACTTGCACCCAACGCTAATAAGAGGGTTGTCAATCCTCTTAGCGGTTATTTGCAAGGATTAATTCTGATAGTGATAGATAGATAAACTAAAATACTAAGTAAAATAAAAGTTAATAAATTGCAGCAAGGTATTTTTAGGGTTTTTATATATGATAAAGTAGACCCGGGGGCCATAGTTTTCACTAGAGGCTTCTCTCTCGAACACATAGCATACGGTGGGTAGACAAATTACTGTTGGGCAATTGATAGAAAAGAAAATAATTATGACGGATTCATGGCAATGATCATGTATATAGGCATCACGTCCGAGACAAGTAGACCGACTCCTGCCTGCATCTACTACTATTACTCCACCCATCGACTGCTATCCAGCATGCATCTAGGGTATTAAGTATGAAACAGAGTAACGCCTTAAGCAAGATGACATGATGTAGACAAAGCAAACTCAAGCAATATGATTAAACCCCATCTTTTTATCCTTAATGGAAACAATACAAATACGTGTCATGTCCCCTTCTGTCACTGGGATTGAGCACCGCAAGATTGAACCCATCACAAAGCACCTCTCCCATTGCAAGATAAATCAATCTAGTAGGCCAAACCAAATTGATAGATTGGAGAGAAATACAAAGCTATAATAATCATGCATAAAAGAGTTCAGAGAAGACTCAAATATTTCTCATGAATAATCTAATCATAAACTCACAATTCATCAGATCCCAACAAACACACCGCAAAAGAAGATTACATCGGATAGAACTCCAAGAACATCGAGGAGAACATGGTATTGAAGATCAAAGAAAGAGAAGAAGCCATCTAGCTACTAGCTATGGACCTCACACATCATCGGAAGGGTAGCAAGGTTGATGAAGAAGCCCTCCGTGATCGATTTCCCCTCCGACAGAGTACCGGAAAAGGCCTGCAGATGGGATCGCGGAAGAACAGAGGCTTGCGGCGGCGGAAACGTTTTCTCTTCCATCTCTCTGGTATATTGGGAATATTTGGGAATTTATAGCGCTGGAATTAGGCCAGGAGGGGCTACGAGGGGCCCACAAGCCTGGGGGGCGCGCCATACCCCCTGGGCGCGCCCTCCAGGCTTGTCGCCTCCTCGTGGCTCTTCTGGTCTTCTCCCAAAGCTTTGTGGGTCTCTTCTGGTCCAGAAAAAATTAATCCAAAGTTTTTTTTCTCATTTGGACACTTTTTGGTAATGATTTTCTGAAAAGGCTAAAACAAGCAGAAAACAACAACTGGCACTTGGCTCTTTGTTAATAGGTTAGTCCCAAAAAATGATATATAATGGCATATAATTGCATATAAAACATCCAAGATTGATACTATAATATCATGGAACAATCAAAAATTATAGATACGTTGGAGACATATCGATAACCACCAGGGAGGTAGAACGTTTGGGACAAAGCAAAGTAATTGCCATGAATAACATTACTTACACGTAACTCCTAGAGAAACACCTGCAACTGGCTTTTTCCTTCATCTTCAGTATAATATTTCCATGATGGGAAGATACGCGCATAGGATTTAACAACATTATACGCGATAGACGCTAAACTACGGATGACTGGTTGGGCTTTGTCGGTGTACTAAAGTTGGGTCTTTTAGTACCCCATACTTGTGCACGGACGGTTGCAGCCATACCAGCGGCAAGGCCTGCCGGAGAACAACTGGAAACAAATACAAGATCATCAAGAAGGCACTCAAGCTAATGATCAAAAGACAGAAGACCAAAGGCTGGCTTCCCGGCAAGATCTTGCCGGGAAGGCTCGTGAAGGCCCGGCAAGACCTCGCACCCGGCAAGATCCCACCGCCCTGCCACCGCTCCAGCGCAGCAACCAGCCTGTCGTTTAGGGCTTGTCCTCCTGGATGCGTGTCATGGCACTAACGGCGGATGAGGTTAAGCGGTGCTGATGGGACGGGCTCTTTTTCCGTCCCCAAGAAAGTAAGGGACACCTAAGTGATGCATTAAATGCGTTTGTCCTAAGTCGTCAGTGATAAACATGTAAACCCTGTAGCAACTTTACACCTCTTGTACTTACTGTTCGCCACTGTTGGTGACCCCTTGATAAGGGGTGTCCCGATCTTCTCGTTGAGCTCGATGTAGGTGGATGATAACTTGTGGGACGCTGACGAATCTCTGGCTGTTCCCCCGTTGCCAATGCAACAGTTCTCAACCCTATTCGATATTCGCAACTTCACACACTTGCGCACGTAGCCGCCGACCACGAAGCGGTTTGCAATCTACCAATTCCCAATGGAACAGCAGAAGACACTTCAATCTTGCAGTAGGATAAACACCAGATCGCAACAAAGTGGTGAAGGTAGAATACTCCTGATCGAATCAAAGAGGAATATTGATTACAGAGGAATGCTTAAAGCAATTCAATCTGAAAAGAGGTTTAATCAAAACGTGGTCCGCTCTAACTAACCCTAAGGAAGGGTATTTATATCCTAAGATAGTTGGAAGGGGTACACGGGCCGTCAGCCCAAAAGCCTGCGCGCAGGCAGCACGGTAGTACCGCTTATAGCATGCGGTACTACCGCTCCAAGCTGTACTACCGCTTAAGTACCGCTCTAGTACCGGTTAGGTCGCTTGGATGCCAGAACTATTTTGCTAAGCGGTACTGAGTACGGTAGCACGGGGCGGTACTACCGCTTTAAGCGGTACTACCGCTGGTGTGGGGCGGTACTACCGCCCTAGAAACTGCAGGGTCCTCCTCCCTGCCCAGCTGCACTGCCTCCTTGCTCTCCTCCTTGCTCCCTTGTGCTATGCCTTCCTCTCCAATGTACCTAATGACACACACACACACAAGGATTTAGGCAGTATAAAGCTCTCATTAAAATAAATAGCATTATCAACTAAGAGAGAATTCACCTGTTGTTCTAGTAGTTTAGCACGAGCTCTTGTAATGGGTCCAATCCTGATTTCATCATTGGACATCTTCTTTGTAGCAACAGGTTGGTCATGAGGTAGAGATGGAGTCATAGTATAGATTTCCTCATCATCCTCCCCCCTTGAAAAGGCGTCGACCTCGACGCGTCAAGGTCATCTCCAAGATAGGGCGTCAAATCAGCAACATTAAAAGAATTACTGACACCAAACTCCTCGGCAGGAAGATCAATCGTGTATGCATTATCATTTATTTTTGTAAGCACTTTATAAGGACCAGCACCACGTGGCATCAACTTGGACTTGCGCAGATTAGGGAACCTATCCTTGCGGAAGTGTACCCACACCATGTCACCCGGCTGGAACAACACCTCCTTGCGCTTCTTGTTAACACGAGCAGCTGTGTGCTTGCCCTTCTTCTCAATGGTTGCCTTTGTTTTCTCATGAATCTTTTTCACAAAATCTGCACGCTGTGAGGCCTCCATGTTCACCCTTTCTTGCGTTGGCAGCGGCAACAAGTCAAATGGTGCAATGGGTTTGAAACCATAGACCACCTCAAATGGACAAAGTTGCGTGGTAGAGTGCACCGCTCTGTTGTAAGCAAACTCCACATGCGGCAAGCATTCCTCCCACTCACGCAGATTCTTCTTGAGCATGGTTCTCAGCAACGTGGAAAGTGTACGATTCACCACCTCCGTTTGACCATCAGTTTGGGGACGACAAGTAGTACTGAACAGTAACTTCGTTCCCAGCTTGCCCCAAAGTGTCTTCCAGAAGTAGCTCATGAATTTCACATCACGGTCAGAAACAATCGTCCTTGGTATGCCATGTAAACGCACGATGTCCCTGAAAAACAGATTAGCAATATGCGACGCATCGTCGCTTTTGTGGCAGGCAATAAAATGTGACATCTTTCAAAATCTGTCTACTACCACAAAAATAGAATCATGTCCTCTCCTGGTTCTAGGCAATCCTAAAACAAAATCCATGCTGATATCTTCCCATGGAGAATTAGGTGCAGGCAGAGGGGTATACAGACCGTGAGGTTTCAGCTTGGACTTTGCCTGATTGCAAGCGATGCAACGCTTCACATACCTGTCCACATCACGCCTCATCTTTGGCCAGTAAAAATGATCTGCGAGCATAAGGAACGTCTTCTCACGTCCAAAGTGGCCCATCAAACCGCCGGCATGAGATTCCTGCAACAAGAGCAAATGCACGGACGATTCTGGCACACACAGTTTGTTAGCGCGAAACAAGTACCCATCATGTATATGGTATTTTTCCCACGCTTTCACAGCAGAACATTGAGCAAATGGCGTCGCAAAATCAGTATCCAAAGCATATAAATCACGCAAACTCTCTAAACCAGGAACTTGAACATCAAGTCGTGTCAATAACATGCTTTTCCGAGAGAGTGCATCAGCAACAACATTGTCTTTTCCTTTCTTATACTTAATGATGTATGGGAAGGATTCAATGAACTCAACCCATTTAGCATGTCGTTTATTCAGATTTGACTGGCTTTTTAAAAACTTCAAGGCCTCATGATCAGAATGTATGATAAATTCTTTTGGCCACAAATAATGTTGCCAAACCTCAAGAACTCTAACGAGAGCATACAATTCTTTATCATAAACAGGATAGTTCAATTGTGCACTAGTCAGTTTCTCAGAAAAATATGCAATTGGTTTACCCTCTTGCATTAGCACACCTCCGATCCCAATGCCACTAGCATCACATTCGATCTCAAATTGCTTATGGAAATCAGGAAGTACAAGCAACGGTGCAGTAATTAAACGACGTTTCAGCTCATCAAATGCAGAATCTTGGGCTGTGCCCCACACAAACTCAACACCTTTTTTGGTAAGGTCATTCAAAGGTGCAGCAATAGTACTGAAATCTTTCACAAAACGTCTATAAAAACCAGCAAGACCATGAAAGCTTCGTACTTGACTAACATTCAAAGGAGTAGGCCAATTTTTAATAGCTTCAATTTTAGATTCATCTACCTCAACTCCATGAGCAGAAACAACATAACCCAGAAATATGACCTTATCTTTGCAAAATGTGCATTTATCCAGATTACCATAAAGCTTAGCATCACGCAACACTTGCAAAACTTGTCGAATATGATCAGAATGTTCAGATGCATTGCGGCTGTAAATAAGTATATCATCAAAATAGACAACCACAAATTTACCAATAAAGTGCCTCAAAACATGGTTCATTAACCTCATGAAAGTACTAGGTGCATTAGTTAACCCAAAAGGCATGACTAACCACTCATATAAACCAAACTTTGTTTTACAGGCTGTCTTCCATTCATCCCCTTGTTTCATCCTAATTTGATGATAACCACTACGCAAGTCAATTTTAGAGAAAATAACAGCACCACTCAATTCATCTAGCATATCTTCCAAACGTGGAATAGGGTGACGATATCGAATAGTGATGTTATTTATAGCTCGACAATCTACGCACATGCGCCATGTACCATCTTTCTTAGGAACTAAAATTACAGGAACAACACAAGGACTTAAGCTCACGCGAATATAACCTTTGTCGAGAAGCTCTTGTACTTGTTTCTGAATTTCCTTAGTTTCCTCGGGGTTGGTGCGGTATGGGGCCCGATTGGGCAGCGACGCTCCTGGTATCAAATCAATTTGATGCTCGATACCCCGCAACGGTGGCAAACCAGCAGGGACCTCCGCCGGGAACACGTCACCAAATTCCTGTAACACATTAGAAACACCAAGAGAGAGAGGAGTCATATCATTAGAAATCAAAATTTCACCCCTGCACAGAAGCACAAGAGGAACAGCAGTGGGATCCTCACGGAACTCTCTCAAATCAGATTTGGTGGCTAACATGACTAAGGAATTCACTCCCTCACATTTACTGTTACCGCTCAAATTTGGCTTGTGGCTCTCACTCACCGGAAGTGTAGTCTCTCGCCTATCTAATCTCTCGCTCTCTTTCTCAAGATTCACTTCAATTTTTTGACGAGATTCAGTTACAATTTGCTGCGGAGTCATGGGTCGCAAAATAATGTCCTTGCCATGCCAAGTCAACTGGTATGTGTTGGCTCTCCCATTGTGAAGAACGTTTCTATCATATTGCCATGGGCGGCCCAACAACAAGTGACAAACAGTCATAGGAACCACATCAAACTCAATGGAGTCTTTATATGGTCCAATCTGAAAGTCCACACGCACCATGTGGCTGACCTTCATCTCTCCAGTATCGCTCAACCACTGAATATAATAAGGGTGTGGGTGCGGTAAATATTTCAGCTTTAGTTTGGCACAGAGCTCTTTACTAGCCAAATTGTGACAACTACCACCATCAATGATCACTTTGCACGCCTTACCAGGACCAATAATAGCCTTTGTTTGAAACAAATTACACCGCTGATTATCAGCACTAGGCTGAACACTTAACACTCGTTCCGAGCAAACGATAGTAGGAAAGTGTGTTGCATAAGCATCGAGAGCCCCATCAGTGGTATCCTCATTCTCCCAATCTTCAGAAGTAGGATCAGCATCATCACCGGTCTCATACTCTAAATCCTCATTAATCAACATGACCTTCTTATTGGGACAATACTTCTTGAAGTGACCTTTGCCTCCACATGTATGACAATGCATATCCCTATTTCGTGCTGTAGACATAGAGGAACCAGTAGCACTCGCAGCAGGGTGCACCGGTTTCGTTGCAGTAGAAACAGCAGGATCTGACTTGTTCCTGGAAGGAACAGGAAAAACAGAAGTATCACTTTGTGGAGGCGCCCCACCAGTAGGTCGTGGGGTGAAACGACCACGAGCAGAAACAGAACGAGAGGTAAACTTGGCTTCTTCGGCCAACTGAATTTCTGCTTCACGGGCTTGATGTAACAAATCTGACATGTCTTGATATTGGTGATGCCGAACAATACGCTTGATATTGTATGTCAAACCAGAAAGAAATCGCTGCATGGTCTGTTCGGGCTGTTCACGGACTCGGGCACGCTGCATAATCAACTCCATCTCCTGAAAATAATCATCCACAGACATTGTACCTTGCCGCAAATTCTGCAACTTATCATAGAGAGAACGAATATAGTTGCGTGGAACAAACCGGGCACGCATCACTTCCTTCATATTGCGCCATGTAAGAATTGGAGGAGCTCCATCCTCCCGTCTTGTACGCACAAGATGATCCCACCAACGCAAAGCATAACCATCAAATTCAGAAGATGCCAACTTGATTTTTCTGTCCTCGGTGTACTCATGTAAACGCCACAATCTCTCTATCTTGAGCTCCCAACTAAGATATTCTTCCACATCAGTAGAGCCCTCAAATGTGGGAATAGAGAATTTTGGCTTACCCAGCCCATCCTCATCACGGTGAGGTTGCTGAATATCAGTATCACGGCGTGCACCCAAAACAGCAAACCCACGGCCACCCCCACGGCCGCCATTACCACGGCCACCATGACCACGGCCACCATGAACCATAATATTGGCAGCATGAGCAGCGTTTGCAGCTGCGTCAGCTACATGACCACCATGAACACTTGCCTCACCATCATCATCAAGATCATCATCTTGCTCCCGAATGCGCCGTGGACCCAAGGAAGCTTGCAACGCAGCTACGGCATGCGTCAAATCCGTAACGGACTGCTGAAGTGTAGTCATAGTTTCACGAGTTGTATTCATGGTATCTTGAGTGTCAGCAAGCTTTAAGTCAAGAGCACGCACATCCTCTTGTATACCATTACAAGCAGAATTAAATTGGTTCGTCAAATGATCACGAAGTGCCGCATATTCATTCCAATGCACCACGGATTTAGTATCCTTTCGCTGCTGGACATCAAAAGACTCTTCGGACATGATTAGGGAATTAGTACGCACAGAAAGAAAAATATAGTGGGTGTATGTGGAAAACTCTCAACTCACTCAAAACTGAAAGAAACAAGGTATCTTACCGTTCCAAAGTGAATTAGAATCGCTTACCAACTTGGATAGGCAGAACTTGCACGGATGTGAGGAAGCGAATACCGAGGGAAAAACTATCACACGACAAACCAGGGTATATAGTGGAGCTTGGTTGGGATACCTAACAACACCGAAGATAAAGCCTAGTGCTGATCGTGTGAGTCACACCCAAGGAAACACAAACGGTGGAGAGAAACTTGGCAAAGCAACTCTCGCATGGTACGCAGCTCCACAACTGCGAAAGATAATAACAAGGAACTGCCCTCGATGCTTCTCTTTCTTTCTTTCTTTCTTGTTCTTCTTTTTTTTTTTTGTCAAATGTCACGTGAACAGTGTCGTGAACAGTAACGCGGATTTTTTTTAACTACTTGGAAACAAATCTGGAAATCTAAACTCCAATGGAAATAGATCGGATCACAAGGATAAACCCAACGACCAGCAACTAAAACCAATCTTCGATGCAATCTAGGCTATGACAAACTATGAAGAACCCTAATATTTTTGTGAGGCTTTTTCTGGATAGGAGGAAAACAACACTAATCTAAGGGATTGATGGATGCTCACCGAGTAAACACTGGATATCTGATACCAAGATGATAAGGGGTGTCCCGATCTTCTCGTTGAGCTCGATGTAGGTGGATGATAACTTGTGGGACGCTGACGAATCTCTGGCTGTTCCCCCGTTGCCAATGCAACAGTTCTCAACCCTATTCGATATTCGCAACTTCACACACTTGCGCACGTAGCCGCCGACCACGAAGCGGTTTGCAATCTACCAATTCCCAATGGAACAGCAGAAGACACTTCAATCTTGCAGTAGGATAAACACCAGATCGCAACAAAGTGGTGAAGGTAGAATACTCCTGATCGAATCAAAGAGGAATATTGATTACAGAGGAATGCTTAAAGCAATTCAATCTGAAAAGAGGTTTAATCAAAACGTGGTCCGCTCTAACTAACCCTAAGGAAGGGTATTTATATCCTAAGATAGTTGGAAGGGGTACACGGGCCGTCAGCCCAAAAGCCTGCGCGCAGGCAGCACGGTAGTACCGCTTATAGCATGCGGTACTACCGCTCCAAGCGGTACTACCGCTTAAGTACCGCTCTAGTACCGGTTAGGTCGCTTGGATGCCAGAACTATTTTGCTAAGCGGTACTGAGTACGGTAGCACGGGGCGGTACTACCGCTTTAAGCGGTACTACCGCTGGTGTGGGGCGGTACTACCGCCCTGGAAACTGCAGGGTCCTCCTCCCTGCCCAGCTGCACTGCCTCCTTGCTCTCCTCCTTGCTCCCTTGTGCTATGCCTTCCTCTCCAATGTACCTAATGACACACACACACACAAGGATTTAGGCAGTATAAAGCTCTCATTAAAATAAATAGCATTATCAACTAAGAGAGAATTCACCTGTTGTTCTAGTAGTTTAGCACGAGCTCTTGTAATGGGTCCAATCCTGATTTCATCATTGGACATCTTCTTTGTAGCAACAGGTTGGTCATGAGGTAGAGATGGAGTCATAGTATAGATGTCCTCATCACCCCTTGGACGTATAAAAGGAGGCCCAAGGCGAAGCTACAAGGGAGGAGGACATTCTGGCCCATTCTGCATGCGTAGCTGCTTCTTGAACGTACTGTTCATCGCAAGCGCTCCGTGTACTTGAGCTTAAGAACACCGCGTTGATCCTTGGATCCGCTCTTTGTGTACATCTTTTCCCTAGCCGAACCGTAAAAGGGATCCTCTCGGTTCCATAGGTGTCGTACGCCGACATCTTTGGCGCGCTAGGTAGGGGGAGAGATTGCGCGAACCCGATCTAGCGGTCAGCGCGCCAGTTCTTGATCACATTCATCGCCATGGCTCCCAAGAAGAAGGGTGCGACGGCGGTTGATCCATCTGCGTCCGGCCCGCCCGTACCCGCACAGACGGGCGACGGCGTGGGCGCTGGTGGAGGAGGTGGAGGTCTCGAGCTTCCACGACGTTCTGGCGATCAGAGCCAGGCGAGCGGCGTCATTCGCAACGGCGATGCGAGGTCTAAGGACGGAGCCGTGCTACCTACGGGTGGCGCAGCGAACTCCAAGGACGGGACGGCGCCTTCCAAGACACCCACGCCGGCGCATGCGCCACGGCCTTCTCAGGTCGTGCGCGACGGGCAGCGCCGCGACGTTGGTGGTTCCAGGCGCCCCCATGGAAAAACCCCTGCGCATCACTCCCAAGATGCACGGGGCCAGCATGCGCGCCAACATGCCGGTGGAAGCAGGGCGCGGTCGCAAGACCGTGATGGAGCTCCTTCTAACATAGTTAGGAGTCAGAGCACCTCACGTTCCTCGCACCTTTCGCCACCGCCTACACCGGCAGAAGCGTTCGCGCGAGCTCAGCTGCTCCTAGATTTCCCTCCCGCTGCGGAGAAGCTAGACGAATGGAGATCTGCTATTCAGAGCCTCATCGGCTTGGCTAATGACGACAGGCCGCAGCAGGCGGGGCCTTCGCGGTGGCAGTCCACTGAGCCGGTGTGTGCTGATGGCAAAAAGACTGGAGGCGGTACGACTACGATGCGCTCCCCTCCGCTATGACAACAGCAGTCGCTAACTTGTCGGACTGACGCCTGTGATGACGGTTCCACGGCGTCGTCTGATCCGCGGGTTCGCCGCGATCAACGTCAAGTTCTTCGGGAACGGAACAAAGAAGACGCTCGAACTACCATCGAGCGGCGGTGGGAAGCGTGCCGTCAATCCGACAGGCGCGCGGGACCCACTGTAGACGAGCCAGCGCCGGGGTATTCTGGTAACTTGCCTTACGAGGTGGGTTGTCCAGCTTTTACTCGTGAGCTGCGGCGAGTCCAGTGGCCCAATTCCCGAATGTTCAAGCCGGAGGTGCCGGAGAAATACGACGGCAAGACTCACCCGTCAGAGTTCCTGAGCGTCTACACCATTGCGGTGCAGGCTGCCGGAGCTCGAGACGACAAGATATTCGCCAACTACTTCCCGTTGGTGCTTAAGCCCAACGTCAGGTCGTGGTTGATGCATTTGCCGGAGAATTCCATTTCCTCCTGGGTAGATTTGTGTCATGAGTTTGTTGGCGCCTTTACTGGAGGACACCGGGATCCTGGCCAGGAAAGCGATTTACATCTCATCCCCCAGAAAGAGGGTGAAACCTTGCGCAAGTACATACAGAGATTCAGCCGTATACAGCACAACATCCCAGGCGTTCATCCTGCCGCTGTTATTAGAGTGTTTCATCAGAATGTGCGCAACCGCAAGATGCGGGAAGAGCTGGCGATGAACAAAGTCAGGGATGTCGCCGAGCTCTATGCTCTGGCTGACAGATTTGCTCGGGCCGAGGAGGGGAGGAGGTTCCCCGGTGAGGATGCTGGCGCGGAAATCGACTCTGAAGGCGAAGATGCCACCACCTTGGCGAAGAAAGGCCGACGGCGTAACAGGAAGCGTAAGGGCAAGGCCGTGCTTGCCGTCGAGGGGTCCGGCAACCCCGACACCGCCAAGAAGGTCAAGACTGATGGCCTCGGCAAGGAGGTTGCCGCGTGTGCCGCATGTCAGGCCTTGGCGGCTGCCGACAAGCCGGAGGGCTCCGACAAGCAGTATTGCAAGATCCATCGCACCAAGGGTCATGATCTCCAGAACTGCCGGCAAGTTGAGCAGCTTGTCGAGAAGTAGAAAGCCGAGTATGAGAGGCGAGACAAGGAGAAGGCCCAGGATGGCGCTGAGGGATCTGGCAAGAAGCACGGTGGTCTAGGAGGTCGCCGCGGCAAGGCCAAGCAACAGAAGGAGAGGCCCGCTCGAGGCCGCGACAAGGAGCAGGGGGGCGACGACGATGATGAAGACGGCGACGAGTCCAGCGAGCACGAGTTCCAGAAAGCCACAGAAGCCATGTGCGTTGATGGAGGCGCCTCGTTGCATTCTTCTCACCGCCGACTTAAACAGTGGGCGCGCGAGATTAATGCGATAAAGCCCTCGGTCGATGCCCGGAAACCATTAAAGTGGTCCCACACGCCTATCATCTTTGACGCCGAGGATCACCCTGATCGCACAACTGTGGTCGGGTGTTTGCCATTGTTGGTTTCACCAACAATCCGCAACCTCAAGGTGACAAAGATGTTAGTTGACGGTGGGGCCGGTTTGAACTTGATCTCGCCTGATGTGATCAAGAAGTTGCAAATTCCTGACGAAGATCTCGAGGAAACGGGCACGTTCCAAGGGATCAATCCGGGAAGGAGCCAGCCGAAGGGCAAGATTACACTGCCAGTGACATTTGGTAGTGAGCTGAACTACAGAACAGAAAAGATCGTCTTTGACGTCGCCAAGATTCCATTGCCATATAATGGGATTCTTGGTCGCCCGGCGCTGGCCAAGTTTATGGCGGCATCACACTACGCCTATAATACATTAAAGATGCCCGGGCCGATGAGCGTCATCACTATCAACTCCGACAAGAAGGATGCGCTTATCTGCGCCGACCAACTCTACCGGGAGGCAGTCGCAGCACCTGCCGCCGAAGTTCCCGGGGGGAAGAGGACCGGCAAGACCTCTAGCACACACTCCGGCAAGCGCACCTCCTCGGAGTGCTGCGCTCCCGTTGAGGATGTGCCGGAGAGCTCCGCCGGCAAGAGCAAGAAATCCAAGGCAACTCCACCAGCGACTAAGAAGGTGCCCGCCAAGGAGGATGGTACGGGAGGAACTTTCACCGTGAGTTCCACCCTTGATGACAAATAGGAAAGCGCGCTCATTGCCTTTTTGCGGGCAAATATCGATGTGTTTGCATGGCAACCATCTGATATCCCCGGTGTTCCCAAGGAGGTAATCGAGCACCACCTTGCTGTCTGTCCTCATGCGTGGCCCGTCAAGTAGAAAGTTAGGAAGCAAGCTTTGGAGCGGCAAGAATTTATTGCCAAAGAAATCAGAAAGCTGGAAGCGGCAGGTTTAGTCAGAGGAGTGCTCCATCCAACATGGTTGGCCAATCCAGTTGTAGTGCGCAAGGCGAATGGAAAATGGAGGCTATGTATCGACTATACAGATATCAATAAAGCCTGTCCAAAAGATCCTTTTCCCTTGCCGCGCATCGACCAGATTGTGGACTCCACTGCTGGCTGCGACTTGCTGTCGTTTCTTGACACTTATTCAGGGTATCATCAGATTTTCATGTCAAAGGAAGACGAAGAGAAAACCACATTTATCACCCCATGTGGCACGTATTGCTTCATACGCATGCCTTTCGGGTTGAAAAGTGCTGGTTCAACGTTTGCAAGAGCGGTCCAGATCGGTTTTGAGCCCCAGCTACATAGAAATATGGAAGCTTATATGGATGACATAGTGGTTAAAACCAAGGACAAGGCAACGCTCATACAAGATTTAGAAGAGACATTTGCAAATCTGCGCAGGATCAATCTGAAGCTCAACCCTGAGAAGTGTGTGTTTGGCGTTCCGTCCGGCAAGCTTCTCGGGATCTTTGTGTCTCAACGTGGAATCGAAGCAAATCCCGACAAGATCAAGGCAATTGAGCAGATTGAAGCACCAAGATGTGTCAAAGATGTGCGTCGACTTGCCGGCTGCGTTGCTGCTCTGAGCAGGTTCATCTCCAAATCCGCTGAGCGCGCCCTGCCTTTTTTCAAAATCTTAAAGAAGGCCGGTCCAATGAAATGGACTCCGGAAGCGGAGGCAGCGCTGCAGGACTTGAAGAGGTACCTCTCTTCTCCGCCAACACTAGTCGTGCCTAAACCACAAGAGCCGTTGCTGCTATATCTAGCGGCGACGAATCAAGTGGTTAGTGCTGCATTAGTGGCGCAGAGAGAAGTCGACGAAGGAGCAGCGGCAGCGACAAGCCCATCAAGCGACAAGCCGGGATTCTCCCCGGCAGAGTCTGGTGCCGACAAGGCAGGATCTGAGCAGTCGAATGAAGCAATGCAGAAGAAGAAGATGGTCCAGCGACCAGTCTATTTTGTCGGCTCCCTGTTGCAGGGGGCTAGGTCAAGATATTCTGGCGTGCAGAAGTTGCTCTTTGGCCTCCTTATGGCTTCAAGGAAGCTGCGCCATTACTTCCAGGCGCATGAAATCACCGTCGTCATTCGCTTCCCGTTGCAGCAGATTTTACGAAATCCAGATGCAACCGACAGAATTGTGGAGTGGGCGTTGGAACTGTCAAGCTTTGGTCTCAAATTTGAAAGCACTTCGACTATTCAGAGCAGAGCCTTGGCAGAATTCATTGCAGAATGGACACCAACGCCAGACGAAGAAATTCAAGAGATAACTATCCCCGGCAAGGAAATGGATCGAGAATGGATTATGTACTTTGACGGGACTTTTTCACTACAAGGTGCCGGTGCTGGCGTGCTGCTTGTCGCACCCACCGGAGAGCACCTCAAGTATGTAATTCAGATGCACTTTCCCCGGGAAAGACCAACAAACAACACTGCAGAATATGAAGGGCTGCTTGCCGGTCTCAGGATCGCTGTGGACCTTGGAATTAAGAAGCTCATTGTCAGAGGTGACACACAGCTTGTCGTCAGGCAAGTTAACAAAGATTATCAGAGCCCGTTGATGGAAGCATATGTAGATAAAGTGAGAAAGTTGGAGGAGCGTTTTGACGGGTTGCAAACAGAGCATGTTCCTCGTGCGGAGAACAACATTGCCGACGACCTGTCAAAACATGCTGCCCTCAAGTTACCTGTGGAACCAGGAACTTTTGTGCTCCGCTTAACTCAGCCATCCGTAACACCATCGACGAGGCAAGACAAAAGAAGGAAATTGAGTTCCGGCCAGTACTTTCCTGCAGAGCTCCCAGGAGCCGCTGGCAAGGAAGTTGCCGGGAACGACACGGTTGCCGGTGAGCAGCAGCTTCGCGCAGAACCTCAGGTTCTTGCTGCAGAAGCAAGCGCTCCCGCGGCCGAAGATATGCCTTTGGTCCTTGTTGTCGAGCCGCAGGCTCCAACATGGGCACAGCACATCGTCCAGTTCCTTCAAACAGGAGAACTCCCTGAAGAATAGGAAGAAGCGGAGAAAGTAGCCCGTCAGTCTAGTATGTACCAGTTCGTTGACGACGTCCTGTACAGGAAGAGACCGAACGGTGTGAAATTGAAGTGTATTCCTCGGAAGGATGTACTGGAGCTGTTGGCAGAGATACATGGAGGTATATGTGGCTCCCACATAGGCTCAAGAGCTCTTGTCGGCAAGGCATTCCGGCAAGGTTTCTTCTGGCCCACTGCTCTCCAGGATGCAACTGCACTAGTAACCAAGTGTGAAGCGTGCCAGTTCCATTCAAAGCAATTGCATCAGCCAGCTCAAGCTCTTCAGACAATCCCTCTTTCCTGGCCATTTTCGGTCTGGGGGCTCGACATATTGGGCCCCTTTCCTCGCGCTGCCGGGGACTTCGAGTACTTGTATGTTGCTATCGACAATTCACGAAGTGGCCGGAAGTGGAAGCAGTGAGAAAGGTGACAGCCCAATCAGCCATCAAGTTCTTCAAGGGAATAGTGTGCCATTTTGGTGTGCCAAACGGGATCATCACCGACAATGGCACACAGTTCACGAGCCGCACCTTCATGCAGTATGTCCAAGACCTTGGCGGCAAAATCTGTTTTGCTTCTGTTGCTCACCCGAGGAGCAACGGCCAAGCGGAGAGGGCAAATGCTAAAGTGTTGCGAGGTCTCAGAACAAGGACTTTCGACAAGCTGTGCAAGTGCGGAAGACGCTGGATTGATGAGCTGCCGGCGGTTCTTTGGTCAATCAGAACGACACCAAATCGAGCTACTGGCCAGACACCCTTCTCCCTAGTCTACGAGGTAGAAGTAGTTCTCCCCACAGAACTCATATACGGGTCACCTCGAGTACTCGCTTATGATGAGCTTGAGCAAGAGCAGCTGCGCCAAGATGACGCCACGCTCCTTGAGGAAGATCGTCTTCGGGCTGCTGTGCGAGCTGCATGCTACCAGCAAGCCTGGCGCCGCTATCATAGCCGCAAGGTTCATTCCCAAAGCCTTGAGGAAGGCGACCTTGTTCTTCGGCGCGTTCAGTCGGCCAAGAATTCTAACAAGTTGACGCCGAAGTGGGAAGGCCCTTATCGGGTAGTACGAGTCACCAGGCCCGGCGCAGTCCGCCTGGAGACCGAAGATGGCATTCCAGTGAGTAATTCCTGGAATATCGAACACCTTCGTAAGTTCTACCCATAAGGCGCGGTTGTCTCCTGGCAACCACCTTTTGTACAAGTTTTGCCGACAAGGCATATGATCCTTTGTACAAAGCCAGACGTAGACCCTGTGCACAGTTAAATAAACTTAAGCGTTTTACAATTCTTGTCGATTTTCATGTCAATCTATGTGCATGCTTGTCTGAGATATTGTATTATGACTGCTTCCGGTAAGCACTAATGAACCGCCAAAGGTTCCATATCTCTATTTTCTCTTCTTTCTTTTTCTCAAAGGACAGAAGGTTTCCTCGCGTGAAGTTTGCCGGGGGGGGGGGGATGATGGTATGGACACCAACAGGCGACGTTCAAGTTAACATATTGCAATAAGGAGTGCAGCAACGAAAAGCTAAGTTGCAAAACTCTTAAGCAAATTTCCATTGTAGACCTATTTTCCTTGAACGATTTCGGCTTTTGTATGGAAAACCTGCACGCGAAGGAACCTTGTTGTGATTGGTTGCGCCCTTACTTTGTTTCGAGTCCGCTCAACAGCTTAAGTGGCTGCACTAAAAACGTCAAGGTATCTTGTCGGCAGCGACACCTCCAGCAGGCAGCTAAGGACCCGTTCCTCAAAGCGCTCGCGGCAAGGGTGCGCGCACCGGCAAGTTCCCGATAAGCGTAGGGCATGAACCATACAGAAAGAAATCAAACAAGGGAAATAGCATGCATTCATCCAAAACATAGCAAGTTATATTACATTCACGGTGTCGGTGTACTAAAGTTTGGGTCCTTTAGTACCCCATACTTGTGCACGGACGGTTGTAGCCATACCAGCGGCAAGGCCTGCTGGGAGACAACTGGAAACAAATACAAGGATATCAAGAAGGCGTTCAAGCCGACGACCAAAAGACAGAAGACTAAAGGATGGGTTCCCGGCAAGAGCCCTGCCGGGAAGACTCGCGAAGACCCGGCAAGGCTTCGCACCCGGCAAGATCTCGCACCCGGCAAGATCCCACCGTACTGCCACCACTCCAGCGTAGTGACCAGTCCGTCGTTTAGGGCTTGTCCTCCTGGTTGCGTGTCATGGCACTGACCGCGGATGGGGTTAAGCGGTGCTGATGGGATGGGTCCTTTTTCCGTCCCCAAGAAAGTTAGGGACACCTATGGGAGGCATTTAATGCGTTTGTCCTAATCCGTCAGTGGTAATCATGTAAACACTGTAGTAACTTTACACCTCTTGTAATCCCATCTGCCACTGTTGGTGACCCCTTTGGACGTATAAAAGGAGGCCCAAGGCATACAGGAGGGAGGAGGACTTTCTGGCCCATTCTGCATGCGTAGCTGCTTCTTGAACGTACTGTTCATCGCAAGCGCTTCGTGTACTTGAGCTCAAGAACATCCACAATAAACAGCAGCAGGAGTAGGGTTTTACGCTTCTCAGCGGCCCGAACCTGGGTAAAAGATCCTTGTGTTGATCGTTGGATCCGCTCTTTGTGCAAATCTTTTCCCCCGCTTAACCGTAAAGGGATCCCCTCGATCCCATAGGTGTCGTACGCCGACATCTTTGGCGCGCCAGGTAGGGGAAAAGATTGCGCGAACCCGATCTAGCGGTCAGCGCGCCATTTCTTGATCACTTTCATCGCCATGGCTCCCAAGAAGAAGGGTGCGACAGCGGTGGATCCATCCGCGTCCGGCCTACCCGTACCTACACAGACGGGCGACAGCGTGGGCGCTGGTGGAGGAGGTGGAGGTCTTGAGCCTCCACGACGTTCTGGCGACCAGAGCCAGGCGAGCGGCATTGTTTGCAATGGCGCTGCCGGGTCTAAGGACGGAGCCGTGCTACCCACGGGTGGCGCAGCGAACTCCAAGGATGGGACGGCGCCTTCCAAGACACCCACGCCAGCACGCGCGTCGCGGCTTCCTCAGGTTGCGCGCGACGGACAGCGCCGCGACGTCGGTGGTTCCGGGCGCTCCCATGGAAAACCCCCTGCGCATCACTCCCAAGATGCGCGGGGCCAAGATCCACGCCAACATGCCGGCGGAAGCAGGGCGCGATCACAAGGCCGTGATGGAGCTCCTTCTAACTCAGTTAGGAGTTAGAGCACCTCACGTTCTTCGCACCTTTCGCCACCGCCTACACCGGCAGAAGCGTTGGCGCGAGCTCAGCTGCTCCTAGACTTCCCTCCCGCTGCGGAGAAGCTAGATGAATGGAGATCCGCTATCCAAAGCCTCATCGGCTTGGCTAACGATGACAGGCCGCAGCAGGCGGAGCCTTCGCGGCGGCAGTCCACTGAGCCGGTGCGTGCTGGTGGCGAGAAGACCGGAGGTGGTACGACTACGATGCGTTCCCCTCCGCTACGACAAGAGCGATCGCTAACTCGGCGGATCGACGCCCATGATGACGACTCCACGGCGTCGTCTGATCCGCGGGTTCGCCGCGATCAACGTCTAGTTCTTCGGGAACGGCACAAGGAGGACGCTCGAACTACCATCGAGCGGCGGCGGGAAGCGCGCCCTCAATCTGACAGGCGCGTGGGACCCACTGTCGACGAGCCTGCGCCGGGGTAATCTGGTAACTTGCCTTATGAGGTGGGTTGTCCAGCTTTTACTCGTGAGCTGCGGCGAGTCCAGTGGCCCAACTCCCGAACTTTCAAGCCGGAGGTGCCAGAGAAATACGACGGCAAGACTCACCCGTCAGAGTTCCTGAGCGTCTACACCATCGCGGTGTAGGCTGCCGGAGTTCGAGACGACAAGATATTCGCCAACTACTTCCCGTTGGTGCTTAAGCCCAACGTCCGGTCGTGATTGATGCATCTGCCGGAGAATTCCATCTCCTCCTGGGCAGATCTGTGTCATGAGTTTGTTGGTGCCTTTACTGGAGGCCAACAGGCTCCTGGCCAGGAGAGTGATCTACATCTCATCCCCCAGAAAGAGGGCGAAACCTTGCGCAAGAAATTCAAGAGACAACTATCCCCGGCAAGGAAATGGATCGAGAATGGATTATGTACTTTGACGGGGCTTTTTCACTACAAGGTGCCGGTGCTGGCGTGCTGCTTGTCGCACCCACCGGAGAGCACCTCAAGTATGTAATTCAGATGCACTTTCCCCGGGAAAGATCAACAAACAACACTGCGGAATATGAAGGGCTGCTTGCCGGTCTCAGGATCGCGGCGGACCTTGGAATTAAGAAGCTCATTGTCAGAGGTGACTTACAGCTTGTCGTCAGGCAAGTTAACAAAGATTATCAGAGCCCGTTGATGGAAGCATATGTAGATAAAGTGAGAAAGTTGGAGGAGCGTTTTGACGGGTTGCAAACAGAGCATGTTCCTCGTGCGGAGAACAACATTGCCGACGACCTGTCAAAACGTGCTGCCCTCAAGTTACCTGTGGAACCAGGAACTTTTGTGCTCCGCTTAACTCAGCCATCCGTAACACCATCGACGAGGCAAGACAAAAGAAGGAAATTGAGTTCCGGCCAGTACTTTCCTGCAGAGCTCCCAGGAGCCGCCGGCAAGGAAGTTGTCGGGAACGACACGGTTGCCGGTGAGCAGCAGCTTCGCGCAGAACCT
Organism: Elymus sibiricus; assembly: GCA_039707655.1. Taxonomy (NCBI): domain Eukaryota; kingdom Viridiplantae; phylum Streptophyta; class Magnoliopsida; order Poales; family Poaceae; genus Elymus; species Elymus sibiricus. The sequence continues at coordinate 180,118,465 of CM077670.1, forward strand.
CAGGTTCTTGCCGCAGAAGCAAGCGCTCCCGCGGCCGAAGATATGCCTTTGGTCCTTGTTGTCGAGCCGCAGGCTCCAACATGGGCACATCACATCGTCCAGTTCCTTCAAACAGGAGAACTCCCTGAAGAACAGGAAGAAGCGGAGAAAGTAGCCCGTTAGTCTAGTATGTACCAGTTCGTTGACGACGTCCTGTACAGGAAGAGACCGAACAGTGTGAAATTGAAGTGTATTCCTCGGAAGGATGTACTGGAGCTGTTGGCAGAGATACATGGAGGTATATGTGGCTCCCACATAGGCTCAAGAGCTCTTGTCGGCAAGGCATTCCAGCAAGGTTTCTTCTGGCCCACTGCTCTCCAGGATGCAACTGCACCAGTTCCATCGCGGTGCGATCTGCCGGAGCTCGAGACGACAAGATATTCGCCAACTACTTCCCGTTGGTGCTTAAGCCCAACGTCCGGTCGTGGTTGATGCATCTGCCGGAGAATTCCATCTCCTCCTGGGCAGATCTGTGTCATGAGTTTGTTGGCGCCTTTACTGGAGGCCACCAGGCTCCTGGCCAGGAGAGTGATCTAGATCTCATCCCCCAGAAAGAGGGCGAAACCTTGCGCAAGTACATACAGAGATTCAGCTGTATACAGCACAACATCCCAGACATTCATCCTGCGGCTGTTATCAGCGCATTTCATCTGAACGTGCGCAACCGTAAAATGCGGGAAGAGCTGGCGATGAACAAAGTCAGGGATGTCACCGAGCTCTATGCTCTGGCTGGCAGATGTGCTCGGGCCGAGGAGGGGAGGAGGTTCCCCGGTGAGGATGCTGGCGCGGAAATCGACTCTGAAGGCGAAGATGCCACCACCTTGGCGAAGAAAGGCCGACGGCATAACAAGAAGCGTAAGGGCAAGGCCGTGCTTGCCGTCGAGGGGTCCGGCAACCCCGACACCGCCAAGAAGGTCAAGACTGATGGCCCCGGCAAGGAGGTTGCCGCGTGTGCCGCATGTCAGGCCTTGGCGGCTGCCGACAAGCCGGAGGGCTCCGACAAGCAGTATTGCAAGATCCATCGCACCAAGGGTCATGATCTCCAGAACTGCCGGCAAGTTGAGCAGCTTGTCGAGAAGCAGAAAGCCGAGTATGAGAGGCAAGACAAGGAGAAGGCCCAGGATGGCGCTGAGGGATCTGGCAAGAAGCGCGGTGGTCTAGGAGGTCGCCGCGGCAAGGCCAAGCAACAGAAGGAGAGGCCCGCTCGAGGCCGCGACAAGGAGCAGGGGGGCGACGATGATGATGAAGACGGCGACGAGTCCAGCGAGCACGAGTTCCAGAAAGCCACAGAAGCCATGTGCGTTGATGGAGGCGCCTCGTTGTATTCTTCTCACCGCCGACTTAAACAGTGGGCGCGCGAGATTAATGCGACAGAGCCCTCGGTCGATGCCCGGAAACCATTAAAGTGGTCCCACACGCCTATCATCTTTGACGCCGAGGATCACCCTGATCGCACAACTGCGGTCGGGTGTTTGCCATTGTTGGTTTCACCAACAATCCGCAACCTCAAGGTGACAAAGATGTTAGTTGACGGTGGGGCCGGTTCTAACTTGATCTCGCCTAACGTGATCAAGAGGTTGCAAATTCCTGACGAAGATCTCGAGGAGACGGGCACGTTTCAAGGGATCTATCCGGGAAGGAGCCAGCCGAAGGGCAAGAACACGCTACCAGTAACATTTGGTAGTGAGCTGAACTACAGGATAGAGAAGATCGTCTTCGACGTCGCCAAGATTCCTTTGCCATCTAATGGGATTCTTGGTCGCCCGGCGCTGGCCAAGTTTATGGCGGCATCACACTACGCCTATAATACATTAAAGATGCCCGGGCCGATGAGCGTCATCACTATCAACTCCGACAAGAAGGATGTGCTTATCTACACCGACCAACTCTACCGGGAGGCAGTAGCAGCACCTGCCGCCAAGGCACTTGCTCCTGCCACCGAAGCTCCTGGGGGGAAGAAGACCGGCAAGACCTCTAGCACAAACTCCGGCAAGCGCAGCTCCTCGGAGTGCTGCGCTCCCGTTGAGGACGTGCCAGAGAGCTCCGCCGGCAAGAGCAAGAAATCCAAGGCAGCTCCACCAGCGACCAAGAAGGTGCCCGCCAAGGAGGATGGTACGGGAGGAACTTTCACCATAAGTTCCACCCTTGATGACAAATAGGAAAGCGCGCTCATTGCCTTCCTGCGGGCGAATATCGATGTGTTTGCATGGCAACCATCTGATATCCCCAGTGTTCCCAGGGAGGTAATCGAGCACCACCTTGCTGTCTGCCCTCATGCGCGGCCCGTCAAGCAGAAGGTTAGGAAGCAAGCTTTGGAGCGGCAAGAATTTAGTGCCGAAGAAATCAGGAAGCTAGAAGCGGCAGGTTTAGTCAGAGGAGTGCTCCATCCAACATGGTTGGCCAATCCAGTTGTAGTGCGCAAGGCGAATGGAAAATGGAGGCTATGTATTGACTATACAGATATCAATAAAGCCTATCCAAAAGATCCTTTTCCCTTGCCGCGCATCGACCAGATTGTAGACTCCACTGCTGGCTGCGATTTGCTGTCGTTTCTTGACGCTTATTCAGAGTACCATTAGATTTTCATGTCGAAGGAAGATGAAGAGAAAACCGCATTTATCACCCCATGTGGCACGTATTGCTTCATACGTATGCCTTTCGGGTTGAAAAGTGCTGGTTCAACGTTTGCAAGAGCAGTCCAAATTGGTTTTGAGCCCCAGCTACATAGAAATATGGAAGCTTACATGGATGACATAGTGGTTAAAACCAAGGACAAGGCAACACTCATACAAGATCTAGAAGAGACGTTTGCAAATCTGCGCAGGATCAATCTAAAGCTCAATCCTGAGAAGTGTGTGTTTGGCATTCCATCCGGTAAGCTTCTTGGGTTCTTTGTGTCTCAACGTGGAATTGAAGCTAATCCCGACAAGATCAAGGCAATTGAGCAGATTGAAGCGCCAAGACGTGTCAAAGATGTGCGCCGACTTGCCGGCTGCGTTGCTGCTCTGAGTAGGTTCATCTCCAAATCCGCTGAGCGCGCCCTGCCTTTCTTCAAAATCTTGAAGAAGGCAGGTCCAATGAAATGGACTCCGGAAGCGGAGGCAGCGCTGCAGGACTTGAAGAGGTACCTCTCTTCTGCGCCGACGCTAGTTGCGCCTAAACCACAAGAGCCGTTGCTGCTATATCTAGCGGCGATGAATCAAGTGGTAAGTGCTGCATTAGTGGCGCAGAGAGATGTCGACGAGGAAGCAGCAGCAGCGGCAAGCCCGTCAAGCGACAAGCCGGAATTCTCCCCGGCAGGGTCTGGTGCCGACAAGGCAGGATCCGCGCAGTCGAATGAAGCAACGCAGAAAAAGAAGATGGTGCAGCGCCCGGTCTATTTTGTCAGCTCCCTGTTACAGGGGGCTAGGTCAAGATATTCTGGTGTGCAGAAGTTGCTCTTTGGCCTTCTCATGGCCTCAAGGAAGCTGCGCCATTATTTCCAAGCACATAGGATCACCGTCGTCACTCGCTTCCCGTTGCAGCGGATTTTACGAAATCCAGATGCGACCGGCAGGATTATGGAGTGGGCGTTGGAACTGTCAAGCTTTCGTCTCATATTTGAAAGCACTTTGACTATTCAGAGCAGAGCCTTGGCAGAGTTCATTGCAGAATGGACACCGATGCCAGACGAAGAAATTCAAGAGACAACCGTCCCCGGCAAGGAAACAGATTGAGTATGGATTATGTACTTTGATGGGGCTTTTTCGCTGCAAGGCGCCGGTGCTGGCGTGCTGCTTGTCGCACCCACCGGAGAGCACCTCAAGTATGTAATTCAGATGCACTTTCCCCGGGAGAGATCAACAAACAACACTTCAGAATATGAAGGGCTGCTTGTCGGTCTCAGGATCGCGGCAGACCTTGGGATCAAGAAGCTCATCGTCAGAGGTGACTCACAGCTTGTCGTTAGGCAAGTCAACAAAGATTATCAGAGCCCGTTGATGGAAGCATATGTAGATGAAGTGAGAAAGTCGGAAGAGCGTTTTGACGGGTTGCAAACAGAGCATGTTCCTCAAGCAGAGAACAACATTGCCGATGACCTGTCAAAGCGTGCTGCCCTCAAGTTACCTGTGGATCCGGGAACTTTTGTGCTCCGCTTAACTCAGCCATCCGTAACACCATCAATGAGGCAAGACAAGAGAAGGAAGTTGAGTTCCGGCCAGTACTTTCCGGCAGAGCTTCCAGAAGCCGCCGGCAAGAAGGTTGCCGGGAACGACACGGTTGCCGGTGAGCAGCAGCCTCGCGCAGAACCTCAGGTTCTTGCAGCCGAAGCAAGCGCTCCCGCGGCCAAAGATATGCCTTTGGTCCTTGTTGTCGAGCCGCAGGCTCCAACATGGGCACAACACATCGTCCAGTACCTTCAAACAGGAGAACTCCCTGAAGAATAGGAAGAAGCGGAGAAAGTAGCCCGTCAGTCTAGTATGTACCAGTTCGTCGATGACGTCCTGTACAGAAAGAGACCGAATGGTGTGAAATTGAAGTACATTCCTCGGGAGGATGGACTGGAGCTGTTGGCAGAGATACATGGAGGCATATGTAGCTCCCACATAGGCTCAAGAGCTCTTGTCGGCAAGGCATTCCGGCAAGGTTTCTTCTGGCCCACTGCTCTCCAGGATGCAACTGCACTAGTTACCAAGTGTGAAGCGTGCCAGTTACATTCAAAGCAACTACATCAGCCAGCTCAAGCTCTTCAGACAATCCCTCTTTCCTGGCCATTTTCGGTCTGGGGGCTCGACATATTGGGCCCCTTTGCCCGCGCTGCCGGGGGCTTCGAGTACTTGTACGTTGCCATCGACAAGTTCATGAAGTGGCCGGAAGTCGAAGCAGTGAGAAAGGTGACATCACAGTCAACCGTCAAGTTCTTCAAGGGAATAGTGTGCCATTTTGGTGTGCCAAACAGGATCATCACCGACAATGGCACGCAGTTCATGAGCCGCACCTTCATGCAGTATGTCCAAGACCTTGGCGGCAGAATCTGTTTTGCCTCTGTTGCTCATCCGAGAAGCAACGGCCAAGCGGAGAGGGCAAATGCTGAAGTGCTGCGAGGTCTCAGAACAAGAACTTTCGACAAGCTGCGCAAGTGCGGAAGACGCTGGATTGATGAGCTGCCGGCGGTTCTTTGGTCAATCAGAACGACACCAAATCGAGCTACTGGCCAGACACCCTTCTCCCTGGTCTACGGGCAGAAGAAGTTCTCCCCACGGAACTCATATACGGGTCACCTCGAGTGCTCGCTTATGATGAGCTCGAGCAAGAGCAGCTGCGCCAAGATGACGCCACGCTCCTTGAGGAAGATCGTCTTCGGGCTGCTGTGCGAGCTGCACGCTACCAGCAAGCCTTGCGCCGCTATCATAGCCGCAAGGTTCACGCTCGAAGCCTTGAGGAAGGCGACCTTATTCTTCGGCGTGTTCAGTCGGCCAAGAATTCCAACAAGTTGACGCCGAAGTGGGAAGGCCCTTATCGGGTTGTACGAGTCACCAGGCCCGGCACAGTCCGCCTAGAGACCGAAGATGGCATTCCAGTGAGCAATTCTTGGAATATCGAACACCTTCGTAAGTTCTACCATAAGGCGCGGTTGCCGGGTCCGGCAACCACCTTTTGTACAAGTCTTGCCAGCAAGGCATATGATCCTTTGTACAAAGCGAGGCGCAGACCCTGTGCACAGTTGAATAAAATTAAGAGTTTTACAATTCTTGTCGATTTTCATGTCATTTTATATGCATGCTTATCTGAGATATTGTAGTACACCTGCTTCCGGTAAGCAATAACGAACCGCCAAGGTTCCATATCTCTATTTTCTCTTCTTCCTTTTTCTCAAAGGACAGAAAGTTCCCTCGCGTACAAGTTTGCCGGGGGGGGGGGGGGGAAGGAATGATGATATGGATACCGACAGGCGACGTTGAAGTTGACATCTTGCGATAAGGAGTACAACAACGAAAAGCTAAGTTGCAAAACTTCTAAGCAAATTTTTTATTGTAGAGTTATTTTCCTTGAACGATTTCGGCTTTTGTATGGAAAACCTGCACGTGAAGGAACCTTGTCGTGATTGGTTGCGCCCTTACTTTGTTTCGAGTCCGCTCAACAGTTTAAGTGGCTGCACTAAAAGCGTCAAGGTATCTTGCCGGCAGCGACACCTCCAGCAGGCTGCTAAGGATCCGTTCCTCAAAGCGCTCGCGGCAAGGGTGCGCGCACCGGCAGGTTACCAATAAGCGTAGGGCAAAGACCATACGGAAAGAAATCAGACAAGGGAGATAGCATACATTCATCCAAAACACAACAAGTTATATTACATTGATAGTCGCCACGATCCTAACTTAAGATAAAACTATCTTTTACATGGAATGGTGGCGACAAAATGGAGTGAAGCGGCTAGTCTCTGCGCTGGCCTTCGACCCTCTTGACTTGGCTCACTCGGTCGACGATGGGCGCGACAAGCTCTTCGAGTGCCTTGAGGTCTACATCCTTCGGCAAGCTAGCAAGAACGTTGGTGAGGTTGATGCCAGGGTTCTTGTGCACCACTTTGACGAGAACCTTGCGGAGGACGGCCCGACAGAGCTTGCGAGATTCGTTGGCCAGCTGGCTCTCTCGGTTAGACTAGAGCAGCTTGAGGGCATCAACGACACCCTCGAAGAACATGGTCAGCTTGGCGCTCGAAGACACCCTCTTGTCAGAAGAGTAGTTGAAGTTATCCAAGCCCATGGTGGATAGTTCCACTGCAAGCTTTTCCGCGACGTCGACAAGGTGCTCAGTCCAGATCTTCACGCCTCTCTCAAAATCATTATAAGTGGCGGCAGCGCTGTTGAGCAGGCTCTTCTCGCTCTGGAGGTCTTTCATCAAAGCCCTCTCGCGAGCCTTGCCGTTCTCAAGGGACTCCTCCAGCGTCGCCAGCTTCAGTTTCAGATCAGCAATGGATTCGTTGGCTGAGGAGAGCTCCTTGGTCTTGTCGGACATGGCGGCTTGCATCTCCGCTAGGCTGAAGAGAGTCTTCTCTCTGTCGGTTTTGAGCGTTGAGATCTCCTTGCCGTGGCCTTCAAGATCTGCTTCCAGCCTCTTCACTTGATCGCCCAGCTCGTTCTTGGCGGCCTCTGCAGCTTCGGCAGCATCGATGGCTTCCTTGAGTTTGCCGGCGTGATCCACGGCCAGAGCTTTGAGCGTTTCCTTGTGTCTCTGCTCCAGCTCCCGGGTTCGCTGCGCAACGAGCTTCTCGATCTCTTCGTCCTCGCTGCGGAGCTTGGCGGCAAGCGCCTCCTCGCGAGCGGCAAGGTCCTCTTCATGAGCATCGAGCCTGACGCGGCGTTCCGTTAGGCAAGCTTCCTCTGCAGCGGCTTGCTGCGCAGCCTCTTCCCGCGCCTTCTCAGTGTCGGCCTGCTTTAGGAGGAGCTCGTTCCAACTTTGGTTCAGCTGCTCCCGGCCAGCCGTCAGCTCCTGGAAGGCCTTGGCATACCAGACTTGCATCTCCTCGACGCGCTTCTGGAAATCCGCCTCTGCTGCTTCGACAACTGCCACCCTGGAGTCCAACCTCTCCTTTCGGGTGCGGTGAAGCGCCTGGAGCTTTTGGAAGTTGTCGCTCATGGCTTGGAGGAGCTGTTGTTCCCTGGACCCGCTGCTGCTAGCGTGTGGCTCATCGCTGATCTTGAGCCCAGCGGCGGCGATGACGTCTTCGTCAAAGATTTCTCCTTCAGTTGGCACCCCAATGCTTGCCGTCCCTGGTATGCTGACGAACAGGTTGTCGCCAACCTTAAGGTATCTGCTTGACGGGGGGGCGTCGGATGTTGACGGTTGATCCTCGACAACCGCCTCGCCGACAACTAGGTGCTCCTGCGGCAGGAATGCCATCAGTATGGTCGCTGGACTCCTTGCCGGCTCCCTCAGCAGATCCCTTGGCGGTTTCTTCCTGTACGGCATTGGCGGCCTCGTCAACTGCGATCCTGTCGGCTTTGGCGGCAGCGTCCTTGGTGGTCTCTTCGATGGCAACGTCAACATCCATTTGTTCCACCGAAGGGAGCTCTGAAGACCAGGAAGGGAAACAAGAAGAGATCAAGGTTGAAGTTCAAGAAGACAAAAATAAAGAAAGAATGACAAGTGCACCAAGGCGAGCGGTTTACCTGTGTCGAGCTGTTGAGAGGTGGCTTCCCCTTTCCCGGCAACGTTGGTTGCCGATGTAGGGTTGCCAGTGCCCGTGCTTGCCAGGTCCTCTTCAACGCGAATGGGCTCGCCAGTGGAGGCCCTTGCCGAAGGTTCATCTCTGGGAGGCATGGTTGACGGAGGCGGCACGTCAGGGCCGGCCTCCAGTGGCTTTCCCTGTTGCCGTTCTTCTCCTACAAGCCCGGTGATGTCAGTAGTGAAGATATTCTCCCCAACGCTCGCCAGCGGAAAATGAGTAATGGACTCACGCTAGGGGCTGGGTTGGAGGCTGTGTTGAGGGCTGGGCTCTGGGCTGATGATGATGGGCCCTGGCGCACCTACGGTGCTTGCCGGAGGCTCGTCACCCGTTGAAGTCTTCACCTTCTTCACCATCCTTTGCGCCAACGTTTCTGTATCTCTGCGGAGACAGGCCAAAGCAAAACAAATGAGTTAAGTGAAACTAGGAATTCAGAAGTTAAAAGATGCGGCAAGGACCCTTACTCTTCTCTTTCCGGACTAAATGAGGAGATGTCAAAATCAACCTCCTCTACAATGTCCGTGCGAGGGGGAGGAGAAGGGGTCCTGGGACGCTTGGCTGCAGCAGAAGCAGTAGGTGGATGTGATCCTGCTGCTCCAGCCGTCGGTGCCGTCGTATGGGATGCCCCCGCCGCACCCGTTGTTATCGCGGTCGAGCGTGTCGTACGTCGCACGGGTTGCTGTTGGGCTTCTTGCCGCTGCACAGCCTTGCCGGCCGCCCCCTTACCAGAACCCTCACTACTCGAGGGAGGCTGACGTGTTGAGACGCTAGAGACGGCTTTTCGAAGAACACGCTTCTTGTTCTCTGGAGCTGGGGGCTCCTCGTGCAACTGCTCCTCGGCTGTGTCTTCGACAGGAGAGTTCCCGGCATCCATGCCGCTCTGTTCCCCGGCAGCATCACCTTGCTCGGCAAGGGTCCCCTCTAGCATTATTCCTTCTTCGCCGGTTTCCTCTTCCGCGAAGCCAAAGTTGCCGGCCTCCGCGGCCAGGTTCGCCTCTTCCGCCCTGCTGGCGATGTAGGCCACTTCGTCATCAGTGGTGGGGCGGATAAGGTTTGTGTCAGGGAAATATCTTTCGGTGAGACCCGCCCGTTTAGGGCCGGGTTCTGGGGATCTTTATTGAAGATAGGCTAGTTGGGCCGGAGCGTTCTCAAGAGGCCCAGAAGAAGAGCCGCCCAAGGAAGGGCCGGCCCAAGACCCGCCGTGAGAGGCGGTATGTGCAAACCGCCTCGAGGTATAACTTAGGAAACAAGTAAAGGAGAGTTGGGCTCGGATTGCTATCCCGACCCGGACTCTTATGTAAGCCCCGGACCTCCGCCTATATATAAGGGGGGAGCCCTGGGGCTAGAGAGATCACGTTGAAACCTTTCGAGAGCTAGGGCTAGACAAGTTCCAAAACCCTTGTAATCGAGATCTTCAATACATCTAGCAGGAGTAGGCTTTTACCTCCACGAGAGGGGCCGAACCTGGGTAAACCTTGCCTCTCGTGTTCCTCGTTTAACCCCTTCGGTCTACTACTTACGCGATGGCTTCGAGATCAAGTCCTATGAGGACATCGGCCGTGAAAATACCACGACAGTTGGCGCCCACCGTGGGGCTATCGCATGGTGGTGTTGAGTATTCGAAGGGTCCTCCTCAAGGACTCGAGGGATACGTGATTGGCCGGATAACCAAGAGTCGCCGCGGCAATCTTATCATCGACGACTCTGGCTGGGGCCCCGAGGCCGACTCTCTTGAGTACGGGTACCGGGTCCCCTTTGGCGGAATCCATGTCTTCATCGGGATGGCCGGCGGCTCTAAGCCGGCCACCTCCACGGAGGTCGTTGAAACGGCCCGCCGCGCGCAACCCGCCGTGGCGAGAGCCGCCCCTAGGCTTCCGGCTCCTGTGCAGGCCGGCGGATCTGGATCTGGGCCGGATATCTTCACCGACACCTTCAAGCCGGTCCAGGACACGCAGCCCGCCAGGCGAGAGCACGTCTTTGTTGGCTTCACTCAAGGGGTGGAGTATTCTGGATCGTCGGCTTCCACGGAGGGCTCGGCGACTTACGTTGATGGTGGCTATTCCTCTGGCGGAGAGTCGCTTTATTCTCTTCACCAAGAGGATCTTGGGGGCTTTCAGCAGAACTCGCCGGCGCAGGATTCTTTAGGCCCGCCCGCTCGCCCTGTTGTCTACATGGCGGGGGCGGCTGATATACCAGACCCGGCAGCGGATGCTGGAACCTCCAATGCGGTGTCAAGAGTTTCGCCAGCACAGACCCTGGTGGGATTGATGGCTACGTTGACTACACTGCTGGGCACACAGGTCACTGCGGAAAATCAGGCAGAGCTCAATGCAGAGATCGTCAGGATCAAGGATCAGATGGTACAGGCTCAAGCTGGCATTGATGCAGAGAACGTCCGTCTGGCGACTCGTGAACGAGAGTTACGGGAAGAATCGGCGCGTCTGCAACAGGAGAATTATCATCTGGAGCAGCGCCGGGTGGAGTCTGACGCGGTTCATCACAGACGACACCGGAACCGGCTTACGGCCGAGGTTGAAGGTCAGGCCCTGCAGTTCAGCACCCCGCCAGGGGAACGCCTTCGAGGTCCAGCGACAGGAACTCCCCAGAGGTCGCCAGACCCGGGAACCCGACGCTCGGCGGATCATGGGGAGCGGCCAGAGGTACCGATGCTTACGGCACAAGGGCACTTTACGAACCCTGTGGACAACCTCTACGCGGCTACCACGGCGCTGGCACGTCTGCCCATCAATGGAGACACGCCCCTTGAGATCGAGGTTCGCAATGCAATTGCAAAACTGAAAACCGCCGTGGTCCAGCAAGCGAATTATTCGTACAGCCGGGAGCGACTGCATTCTACACCCGCTCCTAACAGAAGCCGCACTAGAAGCCGCCACGCTGAAAGCCCTGCGGTGTCTAGCACCCGCCATCATCGGGGTGCGCCTGGGGGCTTGCCGCATTCACCAAATCCCATGATCCCAGGGCACGGAGTACATGAGACTCACGCAGCACATACGGCGGCTCACGCGGCGGATCAGGAGGCGGCTCATGCGGCGGCTCTCGCGGCTCAGGAGGCGGCTCTCGCGCCAGTCGTGACTACAACAGTCACCCCAACAGGAAGATCCATTGGAGTGCCTTGCTTGAGCCCGGCTCTCCGCAGCGCACCCCTGCCCAGGGATTTCAAGGGCCCGCGGAAGGTGTCCAGTTATACACCAGACCAGGACCCGGCCCAGTGGATAGAAAGTTATGAGCTTGCCATGGATATGCAGGGGGTCAGCGATCAGGCTTGTGCAAGATATTTCACCATGATGTTGGAAGGAGCAGCGCGTACGTGGCTGAAGAATTTACCCCCGAATTCCATCAAGATATGGGGCGAGTTAAGGGAACGTTTTATCAAAAACTTCCAAGGTACCTGCAAGCGTCCGAAGACTATCATTGATCTTCAGCATTGTGTTCAGCGGCAGGGAGAGTCGGCTCACCATTGGGTCAGCCGAGTTGCAGAGATCATTCATTCTTCAGATAATATCTCCGCCCCTCAGGCAGTTTTGGTGCTGGAGAAGGCTTGCCACTATGAGCCTCTCACGCAGAAGTTAGGGCGGCTCAAATGGAGTGTCAAAGATATGGGGGAGCTCATGAATGCCCTCACCAAGTATGCTGAGTCTGATCCTACGAAGGACCCAGGAGGTGATGAGCCAGAGGTTCCTGATCCGAAAGGTAAAAAGCCTGTTGGTGGCAAGAGTCAGCAGCAGAACAATGATAAGGAGCGTAAGGGTCCAGAAGCCGGATCTGAGCTGGTGGCTAATACCAATGCAGGGGCTAAGTTTCAGAAGGGTGGTTCTGGTAACAGACCTTTTAAGCCACAAAACTTCGATGAGTTCCTCAAGGGGCCGTGTCCAAAACACGGTACCAAAGAGAGACCAGCAAGGCATACTTGGGAACAGTGTCACATTATGGATGCTTTCGCTCAGCGCTTCCAGAACCCGCCGGGTGGCGGGGGTGGCGGATACGGACCGGGTTCCGGGCCCGGGTTCGGACCACCTGGTGGAGGCCCTCCTGGCGGCTTTCATCAACAGTCGCACCACCCGGGCGGGTCTGGTAGCGGCTTCCAGGGGAATAACAGTGGTCAGCAACCTCAAGGAAACCAATACAACAGCGGCCAACACTCCCAACAACAGCAGAATAATCAGACCGGGTTCCAGAGTAATCCTAAACAGTTGAATAGTGGACAGTATCATATGTTCACTACATGTGCAGATAAAAGGGAGCGCAAGGTCAGGAGACGTTCTGTTAATGCGGTAGAGCCGGCTGTTCCAGAGTATCTGAAGTGGTCAGAGATGCCGATTACTTGGAGCAGGGAGGATCACTCGCCCAGAGTAGATAATCCGGGTCATCTGGCGCTTGTGGTAGCACCCCAAGTTGGAGGATATGCTCTCACCAAGGTTCTGATGGATGGCGGAAGCAGCATCAATATTCTGTACTATGACACTTTCCGACGTATGGGATTGACGGAGAAAGACCTTACGCCATCTAACACAGTTTTTCATGGGATTATACCTGGCAAATCAGCATACCCGGTTGGAAGGATCAAGTTGAACGTGGCCTTTGGGACATCAGAGGATAACTCCAGATGTGAATCATTGTCGTTTGAAGTAGTCAGGATCAAGAGTCCCTATCATGCTCTCTTCGGGCGGCCGGCTTATGCCAAATTCATGGCTAGGCCCTGTTATATTTATCTCAAGCTCAAGATGCCGGGTCCCAAGGGTCCAATCACAGTTCATGGAAACCGGAAAGTCGCCATGGAGTGTGAAGAAGGAGATGCTGCTTATGCTGAAGCGGCTTGTGCCTCGGAGGAGCTCAAAATCTACACAAGCAATGTAGACTCGGCGGATATGACGCCTCTCAAGAAGCCCTCTATAGAAGGAGAGCCGCCTCTCAAGTTTCAGGCTCACAGAGACACCAAGGAAGTGGAATTTACCCCTGGCAACTCTTCTGCTAAGTTCACTATAGGGTCCAACATGGACCCCAAATAGGAAAGCGCGCTCGTCGAGTTTATCCGTGAGAATCGGGACATCTTTGCATGGAAACCTTCTGACATGCCGGGTGTGCCGAGAAAACTCGCCGAGCACCGCCTTAATGTGGATCCTAAGTACAAGCCTGTCAAGCAGTATCTTCGCCGTTTTAATGAAGAGAGACGGAAAGCTATCGGGGAAGAGATAGCCCGGCTTCTGGCTGCCGGGTTTATCATAGAAGTCTTACACCCGGAGTGGTTGGCTAACCCGGTGTTGGTTCTGAAGAAAAATGGCACTTGGCGTATGTGTATTGACTACACGGATCTTAACAAAGCTTGTCCAGCTGATCCATTTGCTCTCCCTCGCATTGATCAAATCATTGATGCTACAGCGGGGTGTGAGAGGTTATGTTTCCTGGATGCATACTCTGGTTATCATCAGATCAAGATGGCAGTGGAGGACCAAGAGAAGACGGCTTTCATTACACCTTTTGGCGCCTTCTGTTATGTTTCTATGCCTTTCGGGCTCAAGAGTGCCCAGGCGACTTATCAACGTTGAGTGCAAAATTGTTTTCATGGACAGATTGGCCGCAATGTGCATGCCTATGTGGATGATATTGTGGTCAAGTCAGAAAAGCAAGAGACCTTGTTAGATGATCTCAAGGAGACCTTTGACAATCTCAGAGTTTACCAGATGAAGCTTAACCCGGACAAGTGTGTCTTTGGTGTTCCTGCAGGAAAGCTTCTAGGTTTCATGGTCTCTGAGCATGGAATTGAAGCTAACCCGGAGAAAATCAAGGCCATCACCTCTCTGGCTGAGCCTAAGTGCATCAATGATGTTCAGCGCCTGGCGGGTCGTATTGCAGCTTTGAGTCGCTTCATAAGTCGCCTGGGGGAGAAGGCTATTCCTTTATATCAGATGCTGAAGAAAGCGGACGACTTCCAATGGAGCAAAGCTGCTGGGGAGGCCTTTGAAGTTCTGAAGAGACAGCTGGCAGAGCCGCCCATACTGGCGGCTCCTATCACCAAGGAGCCGATGCTTCTGTACATTGCAGCAAATAACAAAGCTGTTAGTGTTGCAATGGTGGTGGAAAGAAAAGAGGCAAACCGGGAGTATCCTGTCCAGAGGCCGGTCTATTATGTTAGTGAGGTCCTGACTTTGTCTAAGCAGCGTTATCCACATTGGCAGAAGCTGGTCTTCGGAGTTTTCATGGCAAGCCGGAAGCTGAGACATTATTTCCTGGAGCATCCTATCACGGTGGTATCTTCAGCCCCTTTGGGGGATATCATTCATAACAGGGAAGCTACAGGGAGAATTGCAAAGTGGGCCATTGAGCTTGGACCTCATGAGATCAAGTATGTGCCTCGCACGGCCATCAAATCTCAGGCATTGGTGGATTTCATCAATGACTGGACAGAGCTTCAAGCCCCGGAAGAAAGGCCGGATAAAACATATTGGACCATACACTTTGATGGGTCTAGGCAGCTGGAAGGCTCGGGGGCTGGAGTTATAATATCTTCCCCTCGAGGTGACAAGTTCTGCTATGTTTTGCGGCTTATGTTTCCTTGCACTAACAATGCTGCAGAGTATGAGGCCCTGCTCCATGGGCTCCGGATTGCAAAGGAGATGAATCTCAGCCGGGTTAGGTGCCTAGGCGACTCTGATCTGGTGGCACAGCAAGTTTCAGGGACTTGGGATTCTAAAGACCCGCTCATGGCGGCTTACAGACAAGCTGTTACTAATGTGGCTGGTTGCTTCAAGGGTTATCAGGTGGATCACATTGATCGGCGGCAGAATGAGGCGGCTGATGCTTTATCACGACTTGGTTCGCAGCGAAAGCCGGTTCCTCCAAATGTTTTCCTGGATGTGCTCCATAACCCGTCAGTTAAGCTGCCAACGGAGGAGGACCTTGCTGTCCCAGACCCGGAGGCCCAGCTCGTAGCTGCTCTCCATGAGATCCCAGATTGGACTGTCCCATACTTGGATTATCTGACTCGTGGCGTATTGCCAGCTGACGAGATTGAAGCCCGCCTGATTGTGAGAAGGTCCAAATCCATGACCATTGTCAATGGCGAGTTGCACCGAAGAAGTGCCACAGGCGTCTTTCAGCGCTGCGTATCGCCTGATGAAGGCCGGAATATCCTCAATGAGATACACTCCGGCGACTGTGGTCATCATGCCGGCTCTAAATCATTGGTGGCGAAGGCTTTCCGCCACGGTTTCTTTTGGCTCACGGCTCATGCTGATGCAAAGGAATTAGTCAGGAAGTGTGACGGTTGTCAGAGGTTTGCCCGCCAAGCTCATGTGCCGGCTCAGGAACTTCGGATGATCCCTATCACATGGCCCTTTGCGGTCTGGGGGCTGGATATGGTGGGGCCTTTCAGAGCTTCTAGTGACAAAAAGACTCACCTTTTGGTCGCTGTTGACAAATTTACCAAGTGGGTAGAGGCAGAACCTATCAGCAATTTGGATGCAGAGACGGCTGTTAAGTTTGTCAAAAAGTTAATCTTTCGTTTCGGGTACCCGCACAGCATCATTACTAACAATGGTACAAACCTTTCGAAAGGCGCCATGAAGCAGTTCTGTGATGAGGAGCACATCAGACTGGATGTGGCGGCTGTTGCGCACCCATAGTCCAATGGGCAAGCTGAACGCGCCAATCAGGAGTTCCTTCGAGGAATAAAGCCCCGGCTTATGGTTCCTCTTCAGCGTACACCCGGCTGTTGGGTAGAAGAACTTCCCTCCGTCTTATGGAGTTTACGGACAACTCCCAACAGATCAACGGGTTTCACACCTTTCTTCATGGTTTATGGGGCAGAGGCCGTTTTGCCAAGCGACATCCGCCATGACTCGCCCCGGGTCTCAGCATATGTTGAAGAGGATAATGAGTTGGCTCGTCAGGACTCTCTGGACGCCTTGGAGGAAGAGCGGGATTTGGCAGCCGCCCGATCTGCTATCTACCAGCAAGACCTGCGTCGCTATCATAGCAGTAGGATCAGAAGCCGGACTTTCCAAGAAGGAGATTTGGTGCTTCGTTTAATACAAGACCAGTCAGGCATGCATAAGCTTTCGCCTCCTTGGGAAGGGCCCTTTGTTGTCAGCAAAAATCTTCATAACGGGTCTTATTATCTGATTGATCTCCGGCCTGGGAAGGAGTCTCGAACATCTGAAGAATTGACCAACAGGCCCTGGAACATAGCTCATCTGAGACCCTACTACACCTAGAGTTCCGGCTCTGGGAATCTTGTACATACCTCTCATGTATATATTATCAATAATGAGTAAAAGCCGGCGGCCCTGAAATTCGGGGTATCTGTCGTTTTCCATCCAACATGATGAGTAAGTTTTATTACATTATTACTTGTGCTTTATCATACATATATTGTGAAAGTGCAGAAACAAAAGACCCACTTCGGATGAGCTTCCTGGTAATCCAGAAGCCTTCACCATCATGGGACACTTAACCCTATGGGCCGAACTTACTGGTAAGCCAGAAGTCGCCACCATATCGGGTCAAAGTCCTAATAAGCGGGCTGTGTTACTGGTAATCCAGAACCTTCATCCGTGTACAGGCACCTAATAAGCGGGCTGTGTTACTGGTAATCCAGAACCTTCATCCGTGTACAGGCACCTAATAAACGGCTGTGTTACTGGTAATCCAGAACCTTCATCCGTGTACAGGCATAAAAGACTCATGTGGGTTGAGCCTCCTGGTAATCCAGAGGCCTTCACCATCTTGGGACCTTCAACCCTTATGAAGCTAAACTTACTGGTAAACCAGAAGTCGCCATATTGGGAAAAAGACCTAACAAACGGGCTGTGTTACTGGTAATCCAGAACCTTCATCCGTGTATGGGCACAAACGATTTAGATGGGATGCTGCCTGCTGGTAATCCAGAAGGCTTTACCATCTTGAAATAATCAACCTTATGGGCCGAACTAACCGGCAAGCCAGAAGTCGCCACCACACAGGAAAAGAAGTAACTGATCTGGTTGGGGGTGATCCAAGAGTCGCCACCATACTGGGGACTTTGCAATCTTTAGAAATTCGCTAACGCTTTTATTTAAGATATACTGCTTTAAAGAGTTTTATGACCTCTCTTATGAGCTCTTTTTAATGTTCGTATTTGGCCAAGAGCCGCCAGTTGTATTATATTGGCTACACCGTAAGCATCTGCAAGTTTACTGGTTATAAGCCGCCATGACTGCTTTAGTTATTGGTTTAATACTTGTTAAGAATAAATTATACATCTTATCAAGCTTTATGACTGTCTTGATGTTTGGCCAAGAGCCGCCAGCGTCAAAGGATTCAATTTCTTCCAGAAGCAGCCAGAATAACTTTTCATAAGGAAGCTTCGGGCAAAAGAAGCAGACTTGCTTCCCAAGGAAGCCAGTATGAATTTAAACAGAATTTTTTCTAAGTCTATTACAAAAGGCCACTAGAGGGCATTTCAGAATCATTGTTCAAGACATATATTACAAGCAGTTAAACAACTGGCGACTTTCAAGGTTCCGGTTTTACTCCCGGGTCTTGCTGCCTCCGGCTTGGGCTGCGTCTGTTGAAGGATCTGTCTTGGCTTGATCGGCAGCCCAGTCAACAGTGGCAAAGGCATCA
Source organism: Elymus sibiricus (assembly GCA_039707655.1). NCBI lineage: Eukaryota > Viridiplantae > Streptophyta > Magnoliopsida > Poales > Poaceae > Elymus > Elymus sibiricus. The sequence goes on from CM077670.1 coordinate 180,136,325, forward strand.
AAAATTTCTCCATCATCAATAAGATCTGAAGAATCAATGTCCGGAGCAAACTCGTCCTTACGGCCTTCAGGAGTAAGATTGAGAGGCGGAAGAGGACCGGGCTTTACGCGTTTTCCGTCTTCGCTGTAGGCTGACTGAAACCTTGTAAGCTTCATCTCTTGGACCAACTGGCTTGCAGGGACAAAGGTCTCCTTCTTCAAAGCGTTATAGGTAAGCTGATCAAGAGCTTGCCCCTTATAAGTTTCGGGAAAGCCACCAACTAAAGTTGAAAGTTCTAAATCCTCGTAATGAGCTTTAGCGCGGGCTATGGTGTGCATAGTGGCGATGCGGGCGCTGGACTCTTTCATGATCTACAGCTGAGCAGGCAGAGTGGATAAAGTCTTCAGGACTCCCTTGATGGTGGATGGGTTTTCTTTTCCGTAGAAGGCAGCTTGAATAGCCCGCCGACTCCCAGTGTATAACTGTTCAAGGAAGTCATAAGCCGCCTTGAGCTGCATTACGGGTTCTTTCGCCAGTTTATCACTTCTAGGACCTGCAAGGGAAAAGTGTCAGAGTTATCAAGATTATCAAAATAGGGATTATAAACAGGCGACTTACCAAAGATGGCGCTGCTCATTTGCTGGATGTGCAATTTTAATCTGCTGAGCTCATCGGAGGCAGTCTTCAGGCGGCCTTCAGCGTTTTTAGCACGTTGAGCAAGGAGCTGCTTCTCCTTCTCATGCTCAGCGGTCAAAGCAGCCAGCTTGGTGGCCGCCTCAGACGCGGCTTCCTCCAATGTCTTCACCCTTTCTTCAGCGACGACTCTCAGCTCTTGCTCAGTTTTCAGCTCTTTCTGACTGTCAGCCAGCTGGGTGTGAAGGGAAGTTATTTGAACCTGAAAGAAAGGAAAAGTTCAAGTTATTTACGCAGATGAAGTTCCATATTGATTACAAGTAATCCACATGGCACTTGGGGGCTAATGCAATCCCGAAGTTTTACAAAGGAATATTATCGAATAGCTGGAAGCATTTAAGACTTGGACACATGTGGTTCTTTGCTCTAAGACCCGGCTGTTTCAAGAAGACAGCCGGCTCTTGGGGACTACATGTGGTTCTTTGCTCTGAGACCCGGCTGTTTCAAGAAGACAGCCGGTTCTTGGGGACTACAATTGGCTCTTTGTTCTATATAAGCATGTGGTTCTTTGCTCCATGTAAGACCCGGCTGTTTCAAGAAAACAGCCGGCTCTTGGGGACTGCATGTGTGTATTTACGTATTTTCAAATATGTAAGCTTACAAACCTTCATACAACTATGAAATCAGTAATATGCAGGTTTGGGCGACTAATAAGGGCCATAAGTAAATTATGACTCGCCTTTGGTTTGTTGGCCAAGGTCTTGGCAATCTCCTGACTCTCAAGTAGTCGAGTCTGAAGGGCTTCATGAAGATCATTTAAATCAGTGCTCTCCAAGGAGGAGAGATCTAATTTATTCTTCTCTTTAGAAGACATGGCTTCAAAGGAAGATTTGCCCAAAGCCGCCGACGAGTCTGGGGCGGTGGCAGTGGCAGTAGCAACAGTACCCTCTTCAATATCGAAGGAGGGGATAATAGTATCCGGCTGTTGTTCAATGTTATCAGCCGGCGCTGCCATCTCTGGTTCTAAAGAAACCTGAGTTTCTGGAGCGGTGGAAACATCTGGCAGAGGAGGATCATTGGCCCTTTCCTTTGTGTCTTTGGCCGGGTCTTCAGAACCTTCAGGAGGCGGAGACGAGGTAGAAGTTGTGGGTTTTAGTTTCTTGGAGGTAACCCTGCATTTTCGACAAAGATCTCAATAACTACTATCTTTTGCTTTATGTAAGAGGAGTGAGAATAAGGGTGATCATATCTTTACCCTGCTTTAATAACAAAAGTCGTATCTGGCGACTCTGAGGTGTCATCATCAGAGGATGTGTCCTGATAGTCTGGATCTTCGGGATTAAGAGGTCGTTTAAACAAGCCGGCTTTGGGAAACAAAAGAGTCGGGTGAAGAAGTACCTCACGAGGGCGCTTATGAGAGCCGCCCGCATCGGCGTCAGACCCGCCCGTACCAGTCCTAGAGCCGCCACAATCAGTTTGGCGGAGCTCGGCGTGCTGAGACGTCTTCCATGAATAATTTGGGTCCAAACGAGCAAAAGGATGAGAAAAAGGGTATTTTCTCACAGCTACTCTGTTTTTCTTAGGGTTACGAATGTCGAAGTCAGACAAGGTCGAAGTTACCTCAGTTTCATCCTGGTCTTCTTCTTCTTCGTCCTGGAAATTTACAGATTAAAATTATTAGCAGAAAGTTGCAGATGAAAGACAGATTGATTCAAGTTATATACTTGCCTCTGACTCATCTTTAGAGGATTCTAAGATGGACTGATCCACCTCTAAAGGATTGATGGTATTCTGCTTCTTCTTCTTAGCGACGGCTTTTTTCCCCGTCTTCTTCTGGCCCTTCGTAGCTATTTCTTTCAACATCGGCCTCGCTTGCCAGAAGGAGCTATCCGCCTGTGGTTTATCAGAGAAAAGGTTTTCATGATATGAAAGTTTAAGCAGAAAAATGAAAGATTGCTTGAAAGTTTCTTACTGCTGGTGGCGGGTTAGTACTGGTGAAAGGCGCCAATCCAAACTCGCCAGTGTATTTGTCTGGCAAGTTAACAATAATTCTCATCTGATTGATTACAGATGACAAGGAGATGTCTGTAGCGCTGATCCTTTGTGGATCCTGTAAGCCGGAGTATTCATGCATCAGTTTACTCCGGAGACTCAGTGGCTGGATTTTCCATGATAGCCAGCAACGGATTAAATCGGCACCTTCCAGGCCGTTGGCGGCCAAGGCAGATATCTTATCCATCCAAGGTTTCAGCTCTGCTTGTTCTGCGGGTGTAGGCCTGGGAGGGTATTTCTTTTTGTGATCCAAGCGCCCTGGCCTGAAACCCGGCAATGGGTGCTCCCCTTCAGGAACAGGTGCCTTACAGTATATCCAAGACTTGCCCCAGCCCTTGGGGTGGCTTAGCAGATCAGCTCCGGGGAAGGTGACTCCTCGTCGTTTCTAGAAAGAAACGCCACCAAGCTCTTGATGACGGCCTTGGGCGGTTTCAGTTTGTTTGTTGACATAGAAGCATTCCCGAAACAATAGAACTGTAGGTTCTATCTGAAGATAAGCTTCGCAAATCACTGCAAACTGGCTCATGTTGACAATTGAATTGGGGGAAAGATCTTGTGGGTGCAACCCATAGAAGTTCAGAAGGTCCCTAAAGAACTTGGAGCCGGGAGGGGAAAATCCCCTCTCCACATGATCAAGGAATATAATAACTTCTCCTTCTTTAGTCGTTGGGGGACATTCGCCTCTTCCAAGTCGGGTGTTGGTAGCCCCTTTCAGTATGCCTGTCTGAATGGCATTTTTGAGAAAATCTTTGGTGATCTCAGAAGGAACCCAGTTGCATTCAATTGTTTTCTTTGTCATCCCAGTTAAGGGAGCAAGGGGTTGAGTTAGCGGCTTCCGGCACAAAGTAAGGGATGTTACAAGAAATGAAAGACGGCAGTTGGATTATGTTCCTAGGGACTGAGACATATGGTTGGCGAAATCATTGAATATATACGGCGGCTTACATAAGTCGCCACAAGTGAGAGCTGCTTGGCGAGGTGAAATTTTTTACTAAGCCTTTGATAACAGTTTTCTACCGAGGAAGGTGAAATTTTGGATCAAGAAGCCTGTAAAAATAAGGAAAAGAGCAGTTCATGCTACTGTTCGTCCAGCCGCAGCAAGCCATCACTGATGGATTTTTCTTAGATCTATTCTAACGCAGATTTGATTCCTGGGATAAAGGGGAGTTCAACGGCGCCGTTTCTATGCCGAGGAAGCCTTAAGATGAGGCCGGCGGCAGCAGCCACGGAGAAGCCGAGGTGGCATTGAAGCTCTACAATGGCGGAACCCTAAGAGAGATGAAAAGGGACAGGGATTACCTGGATTGACGGCGGCGCAGCGCGGTTGCGGACGGGCGACGGCGGTGCGTCGGGGCTGCTTCTCCTTCCAGTAGCCGGCGAGCTCAAGAGGTGGCGCAAGGACGCGACGGTTCGGGCGGCAGGAGGAACAAGACGAGGAAATGATAAAGTAATGACCCGAGGGGTTATTTATAAGAGGATGGGACGCTCAAGAGTCGGGGCGGAAATTATGGATCTACAGTACCCCGACGCCCCGATTTTCGTGCCTAATCGATTCATTTGAGACATGGATGATGTCATGGAAATATCCGTTTTAAAGATTCGGTGACGTCACAAGGTGAACAGGTTTAAAAGAAAAACAATTAAGAAATATTCAGAAGTGGCGGGTTCTGCGGAGACTCGCCAAATGTCAAAGACAGTTTTGTATGAAGACAAGGTTGTCCAGAACCAGTTCAAGTCAACCTGAGGGCTAATGTTAGGGAAATATCTTTCGGTGAGACCCGCCCGTTTAGGGCCGGGTTCTGGGGATCTTTATTGAAGATAGGCTAGTTGGGCCGGAGCGTTCTCAAGAGGCCCAGAAGAAGAGCCGCCCAAGGAAGGGCCGGCCCAAGACCCGCCGTGAGAGGCGGTATGTGCAAACCGCCTCGAGGTATAACTTAGGAAACAAGTAAAGGAGAGTTGGGCTCGGATTGCTATCCCGACCCGGACTCTTATGTAAGCCCCGGACCTCCGCCTATATATAAGGGGGGAGCCCTGGGGCTAGAGAGATCACGTTGAAACCTTTCGAGAGCTAGGGCTAGACAAGTTCCAAAACCCTTGTAATCGAGATCTTCAATACATCTAGCAGGAGTAGGCTTTTACCTCCACGAGAGGGGCCGAACCTGGGTAAACCTTGCCTCCCGTGTTCCTCGTTTAACCCCTTCGGTCTACTACTTACGCGATGGCTTCGAGATCAAGTCCTATGAGGACATCGGCCGTGAAAATACCACGACAGTTTGGCTCTTCCCGGATGGCTTTCTCCGTCAAGTTGTCAAAGAACTCCTGTGCGTGTTCTGAGGATGGCTCTTCCCAATTTCCGTCAAGGCCATGGGCATTACACACCAGCATCATGGCGATGATTGAGCTCAAGGCAGAGTTGTTGCACAGGGGAACTACGCCAGCCGGCAACTTAAACTTCCCGTCAGGCCTGAACAGTTTGTGGCAGAGGGTTGTGTGCTGCAAGACTATCAAGTTATTGTTCAGACCAGTGCGCAGCCTCATAATATCTGCTGCATTCTTGAAGTCCCAAGCTGGTCTCCCTTTGTTCTGCAGAGGGGCGATGCGACGGCGGAGGAAATCAGCGCCGACCATTTCTATTGTGAGCCCGGCAACCTTGAGACGGTGGATCCTGGTAACCGCGATTGCGAGCTTCTCATCCTGAGGGTCGAGGCTGCTCTAGTCCTTGCCGCGGACCACTTTCATTTGCCGGGGCACACAGAACGGCTGAGGATCTTTCTCCTGAATCCAGCACCACTCGGCCCGCCATTCATCCCACTTCTTGCGGTAGAGACCGTCTGGGAATATATCCTTATTCCATGCCCTTGGAATCCAAGTGATAGAACCAGAAAGGGCGTCCCCCATCTCGATACGGGGAATGAATCAATGGCGGAAGAGGGTTGTGCTGGGTGCTACTCCGGCGAAATTTTCACAAAGATGAGCAAAGACTGACATGCATGTCACGGCATTCGGCGTGAAATCCAGGAGGCGGAAGCCGTATGTATACATGATGTCGATGAAGAAATCCGAAAACGGAGGGCAGAGCCCACAGTAAAAGTAAGCAGCGAAGAAGGGCAATTTATCTGGGCCGCCCTTGACGGAAGCTGGAAGCACGCGAGTCGCGGGGTGAGCCTTCGTCTCCTTCCCCCACATGCACATGTACCGCTCAACCAAAGCGCGCTTCTTGAGCGTCGGGGCAAAGACGGCGTTTTCCTTCCGCATCTCCACCAGCTCGATCTTCTCCGCCTCTGCATCCGAGTCGGCGGCTTTCGCCGCATTGCCCTTGCCTGCTTTGGGCAGCATGGCGACTGTGGAAGCAGAGGCCGGGGCTGATGAGGGCGTGGAAATGGCGGATGAATGGGAGAGGCTCCGCTTCAGGCTCGAGGATGAAGGCGATGGTGGTTCCAGATTGGAAATGGCGAGAGGTAAATGAGCAGCGCCTCTGCGGATTCCCTTTTATGGGGAAGGAGCGGAGGCTGCCTCTTTACTAATTAATGTGAATACATTTTTACGGGCGCACTACTGCGGCCGTTCCGCGCACGTATCCCACGTCCCGCATTTAACGTGGGGGGGGGGCGGTAAATAAGAAGATTGCGACAGTTAAACTCCTGCCACGCGTGCCCGTGCACTGTTTGGGCCTAGCCCAACAACGCCTCGCACCCGTGTATGGTCTAGGCCCGGGGGCTCCTGTCGGTGTACTAAAGTTTGGGTCCTTTAGTACCCCATACTTGTGCACGGACGGTTGTAGCCATACCAGCGGCAAGGCCTGCCGGGAGACAACTGGAAACAAATACAAGGATATCAAGAAGGCGTTCAAGCCGATGACCAAAAGACAGAAGACTAAAGGCTGGGTTCCCGGCAAGAGCCCTGCCGGGAAGACTCGCGAAGACCCGGCAAGGCTTCGCACCCGGCAAGATCTCGTGCACGGCAAGATCCCACCGTACTGCCACCGCTCCAGCGTAGCGACCAGTCCGTCGTTTAGGGCTTGTCCTCCTGGTTGCGTGTCATGGCACTGACCGCGGATGGGGTTAAGCGGTGCTGATGGGACGGGTCCTTTTTCCGTCCCCAAGAAAGTTAGGGACACCTATGGGAGGCATTTCATGCGTTTGTCCTAATCCGTCAGTGGTAATCATGTAAACACTGTAGTAACTTTACACCTCTTGTACTCCTATCCGCCACTGTTGGTGACCCCTTTGGACGTATAAAAGGAGGCCCAAGGCGGAGCTACAGGAGGGAGGAGGACTTTCTGGCCCATTCTGCATGTGTAGCTGCTTCTTGAACATACTGTTCATCGTAAGCGCTCCGTGTACTTGAGCTCAAGAACATCCACAATAAACAGCAGTAGGAGTAGGTTTTTACGCTTCTCAGCGGCCCAAACCTGGGTAAAAGATCCTTGTGTTGATCGTTGGATCCGCTCTTTGTGCAAATCTTTTCCCCCGCCGAACCGTAAAGGGATCCCCTTGATCCCATAGGTGTCGTACGCCGACAGACGGTCGCCGCGATTCTAACATGGCTCACTCTTGGCATGGAATGGTGGCGACAAAATGAAGCAAAGCGGCTAGTCCCTGCGCTGGCCTTCGACCCTCTTGACTTGGCTCACTCTGTCAACGATGGGCGTGACAAGCTCTTCGAGTGCCTTGAGGTCTGCATCCTTCGGCAAGCTAGCAAGAACATTGGTGAGGTTGATGCCAGGGTTCTTATGCACCACTTTGACGAGTACCTTGCGGAGGACGGCCCGGCAAAGCTTGCGGGATTCGTTGGCCAGATGGTTTTCTCGGTTAGACTGGAGCAGCTTGAGGGCGTCAACGATGCTCTCGAAGAACATGGTCAGCTTGGCGCTCGAAGACACCCTATCGTCAGAAGAATAGTTGAACTCTTGCAGGCCCATGGTGGACAGTTCTGTGGCAAGCCTTTCCGCGACGTCGACAAGGCGCTCAGTCCAGATCTTCATGCCTTTCTCAGAATCATTATAAGTGGCGGCGGCGCTGTTGAGCAGGCTCTTCTCACTCTGGAGGTCTTTGATCAAAGCCCTCTCGCGAGCCTTGCCATTCTCAAGGGAGTCCTCCAGCGTCGCCAGTTTCAGTTTCAGATCAGCGATGGATTCATTGGCTGAGGTGAGCTCCTTGGTCTTGTCGGACATGGCGGCTTGCATCCCCGCCAGGCTAAAGAGAGTCTTCTCTCTGTCGGCTTTGAGCGTTGAGATCTCCTTGCCGTGGCCCTCAAGATCTGCTTCCAGCCTCTTCACTTGATCGCCCAGCTCGTTCTTGGCGGCCTCTGCAGCTTTGGCAGCATCGACGGCTCCCTTTAACTTGCCGGCGTGATCTATGGCCAGAGCTTCAAGTGTTTCCTTGTGTCTCTGCTCCAGCTCCTGGGTTCGCCGCGCGACAAGCTTCTCGATCTCTTCGTCCTTGCTGCGGAGCTTGGCGGCAAGCGCCTCCTCGCGAGCGGCAAGGTCCTCTTCATGAGCATCGAGCCCGACGCGGCGTTCCGTTAAGAGAGCTTCCTCTACAGCAGCCTGCTGCGCAGCCTCCTCCTGTGCCCTCTCGGCGTCGGACTGCTTTAAGAGGAACTCATTCCAACTCTGATTCAGTTTCTCCCGGCCAACTGTCAGTTCCTGGAAAGCCTCAGCGTACCAGACTTGCGTCTCTTCGACGCGCTTCTGGAAATCTGCTTCCGCTACTTCAACAACTGCCGCCCTGGAGTCCAACCTCTCCTTTTGGGTGCGGTGAAGCGCCTGAAGCTTTTGGTAGTTGTCACTCATGGCTTGGAGGAGCTGCTCTTCCTTGGACCCACTGCTGCTAGCGCGTGGCTCATCAATGATCTTGAGTCCAGCGGCGGCGATGACGTCTTCGTCAAAGACGTCTCCTTCGGTTGGCACCCCGATGCTTGCCGTCCCTAGTATGCTGACGAACAGGTTGTCGCCGACCTTAAGGTATCTGCTTGACAGGGGGGGGGCGTCGGATGTTGATGGTTGATCCTCGACGACCGCCTCGCCGGCAACTGGGGGCTCCACGACCGGTGTAGCGCTAGGTGCTCCTACGGCAGGAATGCCGTCAGTATGGTCGCCGGTCCCCTTGCCGGCTCCTTCAGCAGACCCCTTGGTGGTTTCTTCCTGTGCGGCCTTGGCGGCCTCATCAGCTGCGACTCTGTCGGCCTCGGCGGCAGCGTCCTTGGCGGTCTCTTCGATGATGATATCAACATCCATTTGTTCCATCGAAGGGAGATCTAAAAACCAAGAAAGGAAACAAGATGAGACCGAGGTTGAAGTTCAAGAAGACAAAAATAAAGAAAGAATGACAAGTACACCAAGGCAAACGGTTTACCTGTGTCGAGCTGTTGAGAGGTGGTTTCTCCTTTCCCGGCAACATTGGTTGCCGATGTAGGACTGCCAGTGCCTGTGCTTGCCGCCTCGTCTTCAAGACGAATGGGCTCGTCAGTGGAAGCCCTTGCCAAAGGTTCATCTCTGGGCGGCGTGGTCGACGGAGGCGGCACGTCAGAGACGGTCTCCAGTGGTTCTCTTTGTTGCCGTTCTTCTCCTACAAGCCCAGTGATGTCAATAGCGAAGATATTCTCCCCAACGCTCGCCAGCGGAAAATGGATAGTGGAGTCACGCTGGGAGCTGGGTTGGAGGCTGCGTTGAGGGCTGGGCTCCGGGCTGATGACGATGGGCTCTGGCGCACCTACGGTGCTTGCCGAAGGCTCATCACCCGCTGAAGTCTTCGCCCTCTTCGCCATCCTTTGCGCCAACATTTCCGTATCTCTGAGGGGACAGGCCAAAGCAAGACAAATAAGTTAAGCAGAACCAGGAATTCAGAAGTTGAAAGATGCGGTAAGGACCCTTACTCTTCTCTTTCCGGACTAAAAGAGGAGAGGTCGAAGTCAACCTCCTCTACAATGTCCGTGCGAGGGGGTGGAGAAGGGGTCCTGGGACACTTGGCTGCGGCAGAAGCAGTAGATTGAGATGATCCTGCTGCTCCAGCTGTTGGTGCCGTCGTATGAGACGCCCCCGCCGCTCCAGTTGTTGCCGCGGTTGTGTGTCTCGTACGTCGCACGGGTTGCTGTTGGGCTTCTTGCCGCTGCGCAGCCTTGCCGGCCGCCCCCTTGCCGGGAACCTCGCCACTCGAGGGAGGTTGACGTGTTGGGACGCCAGAGACGGCTTTTTGAAGAACACGTTTCTTCTTCTCCGGAGCTGGGGGCTCCTCGTGCAGCTGCTCCTCGGCTGTGTCTTCGACAGAAGAGCTCCCGGCAACCATGCCACTCTGCTCTCCGGCAACTTCACCTTGCTCGGCAAGGGTTTCCTCTAACGTTATTTCTTCTTCACTGGTTTCCTCTTCCGCGAAGCCAAAGTTGCCGGCCTCCGCGGCTAGGTTCACCTCTTCCGCCCTGCTAGCGATATAAGCCACTTCGTCATCAGTGGTGGGGCGAATAAGGGTTGGCTCTTCCCGGATGGCTTTCTCCGACAAGTTATCAAAGAACTCCTGTGCGTGCTCTACGGATGGCTCTTCCCAGGCTCCGTCGAGGCCGTGAGCACTACACACCGGCATCATGGCGATAATTGAGCTCAAGGCAGAGTTGTTGCATAGGGGAATTACGCCAGCCGGCAACTTATATTTCCCGCTAGGCCTGAATAGTTTGTGGCAGAGAGCTGTGTGCTGCAGGACTGTCAAGTTGTTGTTCAGACCAGGGCGCAGCCTCATGATATCTGCTGCATTCTTGAAGTCCTAGGCCGGCCTCCCTTTGTTCTGCAGAGGGGCAATGCGACGGCGGAGGAAATCAGCGCCAACCATTTCTATTGTGAGCCCGGCAACCTTGAGACGGCGGATCCTATTAATTGCGATTGCGAGCTTCTCATCTTGAGGATCGAGGCTGCTCCAGTTCTTGCCGCGAACCACTTTCGTTTGCCGGGGCAAATAGAACGGCTGAGGATCTTTCTCCTTAATCCAGCACCAGTCGGCCCGCCATTCATCCCACTTCTTACGGTAGAGACCATCTGGGTATATATCTTTATTCCATGCCCTTGGAATCCAGGTAATAGAACTAGAAAGGGCGTCTCCTGTTTCGATACGGGGAATGAAGTAGTGGCGAAAGAGGGCTGTGCTAGGAGCTACTCCGGCGAAATTTTCACAGAGATGGGCAAAGACTGACATGCATGTTACGGCATTCGGCGTGAAATCCAAGAGACGGAAGCCGTATGTGTACATGATGTCGATGAAGAAATCAGAAAATGGAGGGCAGAGCCCGCAGTAAAAGTAAGCGACAAAGAAGGGGAATTTATCTGGACCGCCCTTGACAGAAGCTGGGAGCACGCGAGTGGCAGGGTGAGCCCTCGTCTCCTTCCCCCACATACAGATGTACCGCTCAACCAGGGCGTGCATGTCAAGCGTCGGGGCGAAGACGACGTGTTCCTTCCGCATCTTCACCAGATCGATCTGCTCCGTCTCTGCATCCGAGTCGACGGCTTTCGCCGCTTTGCCCTTGCTTGCTTTGGGCGGCATGACGACTGTGGAAGCGGAGGCCGAGGATGATGAGGGCGTGGAGGTGGCGAATGGATGGGGAAGGCTCTGTTTCAAGCTCGAGGAAGAAGGCGACGGTGGTTTCCAGATTGGAAAAGACGAGAGGTAAATGAGCAGCGCCTCTGCGGATTCCCTTTTATGGGGAAGGCGCGGGGCTGCCTCTTTACTAATCAATGTGAATGCATTTTTACAAGCGCACTACTACTGCGGCTGTTCCGCGCACGTATCCCACGTCCTGCCTTTAATGCGCGTCATGGGGGAGCGCGGTAAATAAGAGGATTATAACAGTTAACTCCTGCCACGCGAGCCCGTGCACTGTTTGGGCCTAGCCCAACAACGCCTCGCACCCGTGTATGGCTTGGGCCCGGGGGCTCCTGTCGGTATACTAAAGTTGGGTCTTTTAGTACCCCATACTTGTGCACGGACGGTTGCAACCATACCAGCGGCAAGGCCTGCCGGAGAACAGCTGGAAACAAATACAAGATCATCAAGAAGGCACTCAAGCTAATGATCAAAAGACAGAAGACCGAAGGCTAGCTTCCCGGCAAGATCTTGCCGGGAAGGCTCGTGAAGGCCCGGCAAGACCTCGCACCCGGCAAGATCCCACCGCCCTACCACCGCTCCAGCGCAGCGACCAACCTGTCGTTTAGGGCTTTTCCTCCTGGATGCGTGTCATGGCACTAACGGCGGATGAGGTTAAGTGGTGCTGATGGGACGGGCTCTTTTTCCGTCCCCAAGAAAGTAAGGGACACCTAAGTGATGCATTAAATGCGTTTGTCCTAAGTCGTCAGTGATAAACATGTAAACCCTGTAGCAACTTTACACCTCTTGTACTTACTGTTCGCCACTGTTGGTGACCCCTTGGACGTATAAAAGGAGGCCCAAGGCGAAGCTACAGGGGAGGAGGACCTTCTGGCCCATTCTGCATGCGTAGCTGCTTCTTGAACGTACTGTTCATCGCAAGCGCTCCGTGTACTTGAGCTTAAGAACACCCACAATAAACAAAAGCAGGAGTAGGGTTTTACACTTCTCAGCGGCCCGAACCTGGGTAAGGATCCCCGCGTTGATCGTTGGATCCGCTCTTTGTGTACATCTTTTCCCTAGCCGAACCATAAAAGGGATCCTCTCGGTCCCATAGGTGTCGTACGCCGACAGGCTTTTTCCACGGGAATAGGTGTACTAACTGGTGGAGTTGGGATTTGCCGTGGTAGTTCTCACGCTTTGGGCACTGGAGCTGCCTTACTAGCTGCTCTTGTTTGGGACCTCTGTAGTGGAGATGGTGCTGTGTCAACTGGAACTGGGTTACTTTCTTCTGGGGTTGGGGTTAGATTGGGTGAAGCTGGTTCTCTGTCCATCAGAGTAGGGGAAGAATCTGCGAGAGCCTGGGTTATGTGTGGTAGGGCTGGTTCTTATGCAAGTATAACTGAGGTGCTATCTCCATCGACAGGTAGCACTGTTTTATTTGAAGACTATGTTTTTACTCCGCTAGATACCGCCATCACCCCCTCCAATTCAAATGGCTGATAAACAAGAAAAGTAGTTGAATGTACAGACCTTATATGATAGACAGAAGCAATAGATAGTGAGGAAAAAAAGAGGGCATGAAATAGTTCATGTCTGTGTTGTTTAACTAAACATGATAGACTGACATAATTTAACATATATGATGTCTCTCTAAATAGGATAGCATGACATAATTCAAAGATATGATGACTAACTAAACAGGATGGCATGAGATAATTATATGATGTCTTTAGTAAACAGGTTGGCATGACATAATTCACATACATGTTATCTAAGTAAACAGGATGGCATGATATAATTCACATATATGATTTATATACTAAGCAGATGGCATTCTCATATATGATGTCTAAACTAAGGAGATGGTGTTGAATATTGTGTATATGATGTTTAAACTATGCAATGCAAGACACCATATGCATGATACGAGTAGTATAACCCTGCCAAGTTAGAGCATACACCTTGGGGGGGGAGTAGGACTGGTCATCTGTCTTTGAATCCTCCTCAGAGGAGCTATCTGGACCCAACAAGATATCTGCTTCGACAGGTAGCACTATCTGCTCTGAAGACCTTGTTTTCACTCCAGATTTTTCCATTACCCACTCAAATGGCTGATTCATAGGAAGAGTAGTTGAATGTACAAACATTGTTGACAAATGGAAATGTAATGAAAAAAAGGAATGGCAAGATATAATTCAAATATATGATGCCTGGCTAGATAGGATGGCATTGCATATTTCACATATATTATGCCTGGCTAAAAAAGATGGCATTGCATAATTCACATATATGATATAGAAACTAAACAGGTGGCGTTACAGAACATGTCTAAACTAAGCAGATGACATATATGATGTCAAAAGTAAGCAATGCAAGGTGCCATATGCATGATATGACCAACATCATCATGCCAAGTTAGAGCAAACACCTCAGGTGGTAAATAGGAGTGGTCAGCTCCCTCCGAATCCACCTCTGAACAACTATCTTCCTCTGGATTACAATCTGGAGGAGGGGAGGGGGGTCTGCCATTGCACCCACCATGGAGCGATGTCTGCATGACATTGTATTACCGTGCAAGACTCTCTCTTTTTCTCTACATGTTCAGCATGATTGTGTACAATAACTGACATGCATACGAAAAAAATATAGTGAGATTATGCAAGGAGTGCATGCAGAAATCTAGAGTGATGGTAACAACCAGTGGATATATCCAAAAATAATGATAGCAGGCAGATGATATCTTTAGTTTAATAAAAAGACAGATGATAGCTGCTTTACTGTTTGTTTCCCACCCAAGATGAACCACATAGTAGATACCCTAGATGAACCAGATAGTAGATAGAGATACTATTTGTTGTTGCCTCGATATGTGCCCCACAAGCATTTTAAAACTCAAGTTTGAACATTACTTTGGACCTGACTTGGAGTCTAAGAGGTGAAAAGGATGATAAAGTAGCATATTAAGCAATGCATAACGTAAGCAGACACAAAAGAGTGCGATCTCTCTTACGGACACATGTACTCCTCAGGTTCATCTGTTTAGTCGATGATGGTGATGCAGTTGCGGTGGCTGCCGGCGGCGGGGAAGGAGATCTAAGGCAGCGAAAGACGGTCAGGTGTCATCATGTCTGGTGTGGTGGACACTTCTGTCGATGGAGCAACTCAGGTGAGGTGGACGACGGTGCGGCAGGAGCAGAACAAACCACACAAAGTTTTCTTCGACACCTGTTTGTAACTAAGGTAATTCTGTAAGGGCTCCTTTGGCTTGCAGGATTGTAAAAATGCAGGGATAGGAAAAACACAGGAATAGGATAGGAATGCACATGGAAAACAGAGCATTTGTAAACACAGGATTTCTGTCAACTTGGGTGTTTGGTTCACAGGAATTGGAATAACACAGGAAGGCAAAGAAACATGGTCAAATTAAAGTCAAAACACATGAAAATGTGTACAGTTAGAATGTTATTATGCCAGTAATGCACTTAGTCTTGTTTTCATGCATAGGATTTTGAAAATAAGGTCCAGGTGGATGTTAAAATTTCTATGTTTTTCCTTTGAAACAGACACGAAAGGAAAAAGAATCCTTCAGTTTTGTTTTGCTCCATTCCTTTGGACCAAATGCATGAATAATTCAATAGTAGTAGTACCATAGGAAAAATTCCACTTGCTATGTTTTTCCTTCACTTTTTCCTTTGAACCAAAATAGCCCTAAGGGATCGACATGAATGTAGAGTAAAAAGTGATGCGACAAGTGTACAACCTCTTTGGCGTAGCCGTGTCAACCTCAACATTATTGGGTTGGTCGCTGAAAATGTTACGACGGAGGTGGCTGTCAGAGGTGGCGAAGAAGATCTGAGGGGTCTGTAGACGGCGTCGAGGGTACTGCTCTGTTGTGATGGATGGTTCCATCAATGGAGCAGCTCGGGCGAGGTGTACGATGGCAAAGCTAAAGCAGTACAAGACGAACATCATTAATCTAAAGTGGGATTCTAATAGCATATCTAATAGATGATGTAAAATACATAACCAAAAAGTGCTAGATGTAAAATTTACATCAACAAAAAACACACTACTCCAACAGATGATGTAAAATATATCAGCCACGCGGTCGCCACTCTAGCAGGTGATGTAAAAACTGCCGACTCTGAACTTAACTGTCGACTCTGAATTGAACTGTCAAAACTGAATTTTACTATCGAAACTGAACACACTAGTAGCAGGGAAGCACTTCACTGTTAGTTTAGGCCGCTTGAGCACTTGTAGCAGAGAAGTAGTGATCTAAATCAACAGTCGCTCGACAGGGAACGCACTAGCAGATAGCAGCTGGAGCAGCAGCGTGAACGAGAGCCAGAGCAGCAACTCGTGTAGCTGCAGCAACCCGTGTACCAGCATCAGCTGCGCAAGCGAGAGCAAGAGCAGAGCAGCAGCACGAGCGAGAGCAGAGCAGCAGCGCAAGCGAGAGCCGGAGCAGCAGCAGCTCTGGCTGGTATGGACGCCCCCGCCGAGGGAGCCTCGCAATGGGGGAGAACCGCCATGGAGGATGTCGCCGGCGGCGCTGGCGTTGAGGGAGCCGCGCCATGGCGAAGCGGGATCGAGCACCGGCGGCGCCATGAGGTCGAGTGAAGGAGAAGATGAGATGAGTGTACAACCTCTTTGGTGGCGGCGAGTAGGCCTCGGTTTCATCCGAGGAGTCAGTGAGGATGCTGCGATTCCGGTGGGGCAGGTTAAGGCTGCGCTGTGGGAGTGGAGCAGCCGCGATAGAAGAGGCGATTGTCGGAGCAACTCCTTGGAGGTGGAGGACAGGGCGGCTGAACCGGTGGGACGACGAGATCGACGACAGATCCTCATCCGGTGCGGTGGATGAGGGACGTCGAGCTGTTGCAGTGGACGACGTCGTTGGGGAAGAGACTCTGGCTGGGCGGCGGTGGGGGGGGGGGGGAGGACAAAGGAGGGTGGGGTTTCGCAGCTGGTGGAGAGAGGTTTTGGCGGCCTCGATTTTTGAATGGGGAAAGGCAGGGGATGGGAGAGGGGAACCATGACTTAGGGATGCGCTTGTCCGAAATGTAGGGTAAGTTACAAAAGTACCCCCACCAATTTGAACAAGCGGCTCTTTCCGCTCAGGGGTAGAATGGGGATTTCGCGTGTCGGGATTTCGCAGGAGGAGGGAGTTTTCATGCGCGTTGTAATTTCGGGATAGCAAGGCGCGGGTTGAGAAGGAGGGAGTTTTCAGAGCACAAAGAGACAAAGAGATATCTTGAAATTTCGCCATAACAAGGCGCGGGTTGAAATTTCGGGACAAGGCTAACGTGTACGGTACCATATCAATTCGCACTTTCCTCAACCAAAAAAAAAACAAAAAAAATCAATTCACACCACACAAGAGAATCTTATCTCGTTTTACTGTATGAATTACTACAAATGCCATTCAAAACTTTGAATCCATGTTATGTTCAATTAAAATATTTCGCTAGGTGTATAATGCATGTAACCTACTCAAATGAACATTTTAGTGCATTCCAAATGTATATACAACCGTGTGCAATATGAACTAAATTTGAATTCGTTTCTCTATTTGAATAAGAATCTACAGCCATGATTGTTGTCAAGTTAAACCATCATCTGTATATTATCTTCACAACACACCACATGATTACTGTCAAGTTAGATATGAACTATGAGTACTATATGAACTCGAATTCAAAATTTTGAATCAACTTTATGCTGATGTCAAATAATAGTACATTTCAAGCTCTAGCTAGATCTTCAGAATCTAAACCATGTTTCATATGTATAATGTGTTTATCACGCAGTGTATGGTGCCCCGCCCCCTTCGCCTACAAGTATTTAGCTGTGAGCTGCAAAGGCCACACATTATCACAAATTCAAATAAATGTGAGATTGTTCGATATATATATATATATATATATAGGGAAAATACATCCTACCACCCAGGGGTAGTGACCCCACATGCCTCCCGCCGCCGGCCCCTTGGCTACCGCGCGCCACCCACCGCCGCCACCCCTGGCCCAACGCTCCTCCTGCTGCCGTCCCCGACCCTAACGGCCCTCTTGCCGTCGGCCTCCCTGACCCCAACCCCCCACCCACTGCTGGCTACCGGAGCCACGACACCCACCTCCGCACGCTGCCGGCCACCGGAGCCACCGCCGGCCACGCCCCAGCTCCACTTCATCCCGTCGATGCAACCCTGCGATCTCCCGCTTCCAGCCATCGTCGGGTGTGGCCTACGTGACCGGATCTCGGTGCCTCGTGTCTCTAGGAGCATGGATCCCTTTCCACTCGCTGGATCCAGATGGAGGAAGGGTCTTCCCACGTGCCCCGACGTCGGCCGCACCGTTCCTCGATGCCGATGCTCCCTGTCTCCCCTTCCTTCCCTTGCACATCGTCCCACGCACCGGCTGTCCAGCACAGGTAGTTCCACTCCACAGTGACCTGTAGCAACCACATCGTCATTGTGCTCCATGTGCCAGCCATGCAGGTCCTCCTTCTGCCCATATGTGTGGCTGCATCAAGCTGCAGCGAACACCATTCCTCTGCTCTCTCCTGAACTGCAGATGCATCAGTGTTTGGACCATCAAAGAATTTTTTCTGGAAGGCATTTTTGAGGGAAGTTCAGAGTGAATGGGGATTGAGGTTCAGATATATATTTTTCAGTAGATTCAGAGAGGTTCTTCCCCCTGTTTTTTCAGTTCTTAGCTCCTTCGTAATTTATTAGATAAAATTCTGAGACCGGCATTCCGTTATCTGAAGCTTATGATCTCTTCTGTTACTAAACAATAGTGCATGTTTATTGATAGAATGGATTTGCAACAAAGTGGGAAGCAAATCTCATGTTTTAGTTGAGTCAAATTGCAGCCTTAATCAGCCATTGTTTGTAGTAATTGGTAGCTTCACACGAAGTGGCGCGCCTCTGTTCGTGACTTCCTGGTGATGATGTAGGCTGAAGATGACACAACCCAACTTGCACAAGGTGACCACGTGGGTGGATAAAAGAGATGCTTAGTTGGGATGACCCATTTTTCATGTGGATAGATTAACATTGTGTCTTTTTTCAACAGTTCACGTTATGTTTGATTTTCAGCAGGCCAATGGGTTCATTGACCATTTTTGTGCATTGAAAAAACTGTAGGTAATGCTTATGAATCTGTACAGTAAAAATAGTAGGTCAGCAGGCTAATGTGTTGTTAAACCAATTTAGTAGGGTGCAGTGTCGCTACAAACATGGCTAGCTGGGTACTACATGGGTATTTTAACTTGACTAAAATGCCTCATTGTGTGTGTTGAAGTGATGATGAGGACGCACCACTCCGCCTTCTCTGTTTTCGGTGACGACGCTCCGCTGCTATGGATCTCTAGCAACTCGTGACCTTCTGGCGACGGTCGCTTAACCTTCTCGAGGAAAGTTCTGCCCTAGAGCACCTGTTCTTGTGAGCTAAATGATCACCATGCGATGGTTGAACTGAATCTTTTGACATGTCCGAATTCCATTGATCTATTCTCCCGTGGGTAGTACATTATATTATGTTTTGTCCAATTGACAAGTAGTAAATCTTTGCAAGAAGAAATGATAGCAAGGAATACTACCATTACAGAAGCACTTTTCGAATGAATTATTATTTGGAGCTTGGATCTTGCAATGTCTACTTAGCTAGTAATTCCAGTTTGTGTCATTTCACGTCCATTGTGAAGATGTGTGTACTGTGTACTGGTGTGGTGTACTGCTTATTTTTTTTAAGTTGTTCTCTCAGTACATGACACTTGAGGAAAAAGAAGAAGAAATGCAAAACTTACAAAAAAAAAACAGTTTCCATCTTAGTTCTGACATTTTTAATTCTTAGAAAACTCCAACCTTTGCATAAAGCAGTTCATTAGTTTTTGAGAACATAGAGCATAAATAGTATTACTTGCTCTAATGTTTTCACTACTTACAGTTCAAAAACATGGACGGCTGAAGTTCAAAAATACAAAATACTTGACACTAAAAGAAGGAAAACAACATTCAATAAAGTCAAACATAAAAAAGTAGATTTCATTAAGTCTCTCATTGCAAAACACATTGGGGGGGGGGGAACCCATGTAAAATTCACATGAGAGGTTCATCTTTAAAAAGACAAAGTTCATGACGAGAACAAAAGGAAGAATGTATCACAGCACAAAAAATCTAAAAGGTTCATCGCATGAAACATAGTAAGTTCATAAAAGAACTTAATATTTTTTGAGTAATATTAACCGGTGAACCCAAAAAGAGTTTGATTAAAATAAAACTTCAAAAAAAGGGGGATCCCCATTTCTAAATAAAAAACCTAGAAGTTCAAATTTAAATAACGTGGAAGTTCAATTTGAAAATGCAGAGTAGTTTGATGTTTATATAACTAGAAAAAAACAAGCGTCACCTAGAAAATGTTAACTCTGAAAATTCAAATTTAATAAGGTGGATAGTTAGAAGAAAATGTTATGGGTGTACAAAAATTTTATCTGATGGATTTTACCGTTATTTAAAAACGATAACAAAAATCAAATGAAAATAATAGAGCAACTCAAAATTTATAAGTGATACTTATTTTTTACGTTTTAAAAAAAACCCAAGAAAGTCAAATTAAAATAACATAGTTGTTCCATTTCTAGTCAAATTAAAATAATGGAGCTGTTCGATGTTTGTTATAATACTATTATTTTTCTGTTATTAAAAGAAATAAAACCAAGAAGTCCAAATTAAAAAAAAGGAGCAGTTCGATGTTTGTATAAAATTAAGATTTTCCTCATTATTAAAGAATGAAAACAAGAAGTTCAAAAATAAAAAAAACAAGAAGTTCAAATTTTAAAAATAGAGCAGCTCAAATTCATAAAAAAGGATTTTCACCGTTTTTAAATAAAAAAAATCTAGAAGTTCAAATTTAAATAACGGACCGGTTCAATATTTATTGCAAAACTAGGATTTTTCCGTTTCTAAAAGAAATAAACCAAGAAGTCCAAATTACAAAAATAGAGCAGTTAGATTTATAAAAAACTCATATTTTCATTGTTAATAAAGAAATAAAATAGAGAAGTTCAAATTAAAATAACAGAGTAGTTCGATGTGTACGGAAAACTCAAATTCTTTCCGTTTGTAGGAAAAATAAAATTATGAAGTTCAATTTTAAAAAAATGATTGATGCCTCTTTTAATACCATATTTTTTTCTTAGAATAAAACCAAGAAGTTCAAATTAAAATAACAGAGAAGTTCGAAGTTTATGAAAAACTAAGATTTTTTCTCATTATAAAAAACAAAGAAGTTCAAATTAAAAAAAGGAACAAATAAAAAACGTTTAAATATATTTTCACCATTTTTTAAAAAGCTAGAAGTTCAAACTAAAATACCGAAGTGGTTCGATGTTCATTAAAAAACTGGGATTTTACCGTTATTAAACAACTCAGATATCCCTTGTTATTATAGAATCAACCATGAAGTTCAAACTGAAAGAATAGTCAAATTCGATGTTTTTTAAAAAATCAAAAAATAATTCTGTGCTCAAAAATAAAAAAATTGAAGTTCAAATTAAAATAACAGAGTAGTTCAAAGTTTATTAAAACCTAGGATTTACATGTTCAATAAAAAAATCAAACACCATTTTTGGAATTCTTAAAAACTACTCATAAAAATGGCGACCAATTTGAAAAAACTCTTACATGAGAAAATTTCTCCTATTTAAACACTTTCCAACGATATATTATATGATTCGATTGATGAGTGCTTTAGGAGTTAGGGGAAAAAATGAAGAGTAGTTCAAAGTGATAACAGCCAGAAGTTCACGTACTGCATGCATGGTGTGTGTTTCATACGAGAAAAAAAGAATAAAAAGGCAAAGTCTAAAAAATTTGTTCCTTGAAGTTCAAGTGCGCTACCCGGGAAAGTTCAAAAAATCTTGTGAGAGAGGTTCATCGTGTATTTAAATGTTCAAAAACACAAAAAAGAACTTGTTTTTTATGTTTTAAAATAATTCTCTCAATCCACTACAAATTTAGAACAAAAATGCACTACATAAAAAAAAGTTCCCCCTATTCAACAACTTTCCAAAGGGTATATCGTATGCTCTATTCCAAAATAAACTGTTAAAACAAAATGGTGTATGTTGTTCGAAACAAAAGTTTAACCGTATTAGAGAAAAGTTGCGTCTTTTCAACAGGTTTCTAATGGTATGTCGTTTTGTGCAACTACGACGAACGGGTGAGGAATTACGAACAAAAATACATGACAGAAGTTCAAAGTGGAAACAGCGAGCAGTTCAACTACTACACGGAATGCGTTTCAGCTAAGAATAAAAGAATACAAAACTGAAAGTCTAAAAGGTTTGTTGCAAGAAGTTCATGTGCTCCTCCCGGCATAGTTCAAAATTTCTAGTGTGAGAAGCCCGTCGTTCATTTACATGTTAAAAAAAGGCAAAAACGACGTGCTTTTACCATTTTTAAAACTGCTCGCAAACGACAACGAATTTGTAACAGCTGTCTACAAGAAAAAGTTGCTCCTATTCATAAGCTTTCCAACGATATATTATATGCTACATTCCGATAAACGGTTTAAAAGTTTCATGTATATCATTAAAAACACATTTTTAAGTATTCAAAAAAAAATCTCTTAAATGGACGCGAATATGAAAAACTAATCAACACGGGGAAGTTGCGTGTTTTCAACAGTTTTTCATCGGTATATCATTTGCTCAATTTCCGATGAGTGGTGGTTGGTGAGTTACGGGCAAAAAACAGCACGCGAAAAATAGAGTGAAGTTCAAATAGACATGCCTCAGAAGTTCAACTTCTTCACACAGTGCGTTTTGAAGACTCTGTTTTCTCGATGAAGATAAAACGCATGATCTCGTTGTTTTCAAAATTACTTAAAAACGGCTGGGAATTAGAGAAAACTATTTATATGAAAAAGTTTCACATTTTCGATAGCTTTCCAAGGGTATATTATTTGCCCCGTTCCGATAAAGTTTGCGCAAATGGCGGCAAAAAAACGGTTTCGGCCATTTTCGAAATTGACTTAAAACCTTAAATAATTTTGAGAAACATTATATGCAAAAAAATTTCTCATTTGTTCAAGCTTTCCAACGCCATATCATTTGCTGCATTCCGACAAATGGTTGATAAAAGAACGCGAAAATACGATCTCGATGGAACTTTGGCCGTTTAAAATTGGAACAAACTTTCTATATGAAAAAGAAGCGCATTTTCATAAGCTTTCCAACGCCGTATCATTTGCATCAATACGATGAGCCATTTGGAAATGACACTAAAAAAATGAGCTCGGTTGTTCGGTTTGAGAAAATCTGCCATTTTTCAAATTACTTTTTAACCGTATGGAATTAGGGAAAACTTTATATATGTGAAATTAGCGGATTTGCAGCAGCTTTCCAACGCCGTATCATTTGCCTTATTTTGATAAATGGTTTAGAAATGGGCTCGAAAATACGATTCACGTTTTTTTGTATGAAGAAAAAGGTTTGCAAAACTGCTCTTAAACCGTGTTGATTTTGCAAAAACTTTAATGTAGGTTGTGATCCATGTGTCCATAGCTTTCCAATGATATATCGCAAGCCCCATTAGGATAAAGTTTGCGGAAGTTCGACCTGTCCCTCGGTGAAGTTCAACTACTACTACTGCGATAGGTCAACTAGTTATCAGAATATTATTCTCATCTCTTGATTAGAATAGTGTTTATACAAATGTTTCCGACCACCCGGTGGTAGTTACCACCACTTGCATTTTGTATGTTGTATGTAGTATCTATCAAATCGGAGAGTATACACGTGTAGTATGTAGTATATAACAATGTTTAGATAGTATATATACTACTTTTTTGGTAGTATGTATCGTATTTTGAGGATGCTCCTTTTTACGTACAAATATATACGTATTTCATAATTATAATAAAAACCGTAGGCCAACTTGCAATTTTTTCATGTAACTCACTTTGGAGTATCTTATATATAGTATATGAACATACTTGAAATGATAAAGTAATATATATATATACCACCACATGGTAGTATATGGGACATGTGGGGTAACTACCCCTGGGTGGTAGGATGTATTTTCTCTCTATATATATAGACACACACACACACACACAAATGTTTTCTACCACCCAGTGGTAGTTACCACCACTTGCGTTTTGTATGTTGTATGTAGTATCTGTCAAAACCGAGAGTATGTACGCGTAGTATGTAATATATAAGAACATTTCAGTAGTATGTATCTCATTTTTTATATAGTATGTATCATATTTTGAGTATGATCCTTTTTACATACAAATATGTACGTATTTCATAAATATGGGTCAACTTGCAATTTTTCATGTAACTCAGTTTGGAGTATCTTATATATATATAGTATATGAACATACTTAAGATGATAAAATAGTACATATACTACCACATGATAGTATATGAGACATGTGGGGTGACTACCACATGATAGTATAACATGTTTAAAACCGCACCATGTGTATCACCATTTTATTCATGCATGCATGGGTTTAAAACACCATGATCTCTTATTCAAATATCCGAATCCACTTTTATAATGAATTATGATCTCTGTTAGTCTTTTACACCCACACACTCCTCTTCTGTTTGTAGCTAGCACTAACTTTCTCTCGTGCATACACACACCCTCCTCGCCCTTGCCCCCCTCCATCTGCATTCTCTCCATCGCGCACATTCGTTATTTTTCTTTAGGTCGTTCTCCCACGGTCTCTATAGGTCTCCCCAACTCCTTCTTTCCGACACACACCGATCGATATACCTCTATAGCCAGGTCTGCCTACCACATACACACACTTCCCCTCTTCTCCTCTCACCGTCCATGCCCCCCCAGATCTCTCATACGGTCCCACACACATGCACACTGTCGCCCCTCTTTCCATCGATCTCGCACTCACACACTCCTCCCCCTCCCTATCTAGTAGGCCTCTCGCACCACCTCCTAGTCGCATCCCTCTCTCTCTATCCGTCTCTCCCGGCCTTATTTTTCTCTAACACATGCATGTACACTGATCGATCTCCCTCTATACATATAGCTAGGTCAACTATCACTCTTTTTCCCGACGCACCGATCGATCTACCTCACTAGTTATGTGTCTTCCTTTCTCCGACACACAACGATTGATCTACCTTTCTAGTTAGGTATGCTTACTACACGCATATCGCCCCCCCTCATCATCCATGCATGCCTCCCGCCCCGGCTCTCACACGCACGCACACACACAGACACACATCCCCTCTCTTATTGATATTGCAGTCGTACCCCCCGTTTGTCTAGTAGGCCTCTCCCACCATCCCCGAGAAGCAACTCCACCACCACCCCTCCGGCACTCTAGCTCTATCTCTCTCCCAACCTTATTTCTCTCCTACACATATGTGTGGATGCCGATCGATCTCCCTCAATACATAGCTAGGTATCTCCTTCTCCACACATATACCAGTCGATTTACCTCTCTAGTGAGGTCTCTCCCTCTCCCCCCCACACACACCGATAGATCGAACGCTCTAGTTATGTCTCCCTGAACCACCACCTAAACGAACTCTGAAGAAGAGAGGTATTTTATTCCTCATTCCAGAAGATATGCAAGAAGCAAAGAAATCTATGAAAGAAAAGGGGATTAAATCTGAAGATGTTAAAAATTTATCGCCTATTGAAGAAATACATGGACTTGACATCCGACACAGGTAGTGGAAGTAAATTCTCTTCGTAGATTTGATGAAAGTGATATTCCTTATAATAAGTCTCCTAGCCAACGTTTGGATGAATTTGATAATTTCAGTGTTAAGCAAGAAAACTTCAATATGCAAACTAGTGATCAATTGAAACATAATGCTATCATGACATTAAAGGTTTATGTAAACATGCTTCTATGGTTCAAACTCAGTTAGAACAAGTTTCTAAATTACAAAATGATTTGCTTAATGAAATGAATAATAAAATGAATGATCATGCTATTAGAGTGGTTACTAGAGGTGGTAAAATGACCCAGGATCCTCTATATCCTGAAGGTCATCCTAAAAGAATTGAGCAAGATTCTCAGAGAGTTAATAATGATGTACCTAGTTCACCTAGGAAGAAGAAAAAGAATAAGAATAGAACTTTGCACGTTTCTAGTGAACCTATTGTAGAAAAACCTCCTGAGAATCCTGATGATGTTTCTATTTCTGATGCCGAGACACAATCTGGTAATGAGCATACACCTAGTGATAATGATAATGATAATGCTAATGCTAATGATGATCATATTGGTGCTCCACCAGACAATAACAAAGAATCTGATAATGATGTAGAAATAGAACCTGAAGTTGAACTTGATAACCCGCCATCTAAGAATAAAAAATATGATAAAAAAGACTTTGTTTCTAGGAAACATGGTAAAGAAAGAGAACCACATGTTCAAAAGCCTATGCCATTTCCTAGTAAGGCTGTGAAATATAGAGATGAAGAGGCTTTTAATCGCTTTGTTGAAATGCTTAGACCTTTGTATTCGAGAACACCCTTGACTGAAATTATGAGAATGCCTCCATATGCTAAATACATGAAAGATATTGTCACTAATAAAATAAAAATACCTGAGGCTGAAATTTCTACTATGCTTGCAAACTATTCATTTGAAGCAAAAGTACCTCAGAAGATAGGAGACCCAGGAATACCTACTATACCATGCTCTATCAAAAACAATTATGTTTGAACTGCTTTGTGTGATTTAGGAGCTGGTGTCAGTGTTATGCCTTTTTCTCTATATAGGAGACTTGACTTGAATAAGTTGACACCTACTGAAATCTCTTTGCAAATGGCTGACAAATCAACTGCTTTACCCATCGGTATTTGTGAGGATGTTCCCATTGTTGTTGCTAATGTTACTATCTTAACAGACTTTGTTATTCTTGATATGCTCGAGGACGACAACATGTCGATTATCCTTGGCAGACCCTTTTTGAATACTGCAGGGGAGGTTATTGATTGCAACAAAAGCAAGGTTACTTTTCATGTCAACAATAATGAGCATACGGTATATTTTCCGAAGAAACAAAACAAAGTGAATAGTATCAACTCTATTGAAAAGATTATGACAATCACTATTGGAGGTTTTGAATTCGCTCTTCCGATACATGAAAAGAATTATCAAACTCTTATTGTTGGGACAATGCATATTCCGGTTGGGGTAACTTAGTGTTATACGAAAGTTCTTCGGTTTCATGTTACTCGGAAATAGTTCGTTAATAAGACTTGACCGAGCTTATTAATGGATTCTTTTTAGGGGCATGTGGTCGATGAATTCAATATGCACAACCTACTGTACCTATAGTTTACCCTACGTTATTTATAGTTTAATAAAGTAAGAAGCCATGATTATCCTGTTTCCTGAATTATCCGTGCAATAAAAAATGGCCCAAAAATAAAAATGCTCAAAATGTCATAAAATTTTTACATGATTTTTTATGGAATATTTAAGAATTTTAGGCACTGGACACACCCTGGGGGGATGCACCTGTTGCTCACAGGGCATCTTGGCGCGCCCAACCGTGCAATAAAAAATGGCCCAAAAATAAAAATGCTCAAAATGTCATAAAATTTTTACATGATTTTTTATGGAATATTTACGAATTTTAGGCACTGGACACACCCTGGGGGGATGCACCTGTTGCTCACAAGGCAACAGGGTGCGCCCACGTCCTAGGGCGCGCCAAGATGCCCTGTGGGTCCCACAGGGACCCACTTACTTAGTCCACCTGCCCACGGCTTCTTCTTCCTCCAGAAAAAATCATGGTAGCTCTTGTTCTCGTGTTCTTGCTCCCAAAACTGAGATTTTCGATCTATTTGGTCGGAGCTTTGTTTCAGAAACTATTTTGGGGGATTGCTCCTTGGTATGTGACTCCTCCATTGGTTGAATTAGTTTTTTTAGTGGATTATATTTTTCTTATTTTGCTACTATTGGTGCCACTGAAAATGAGCTTGCATGTTTAATTTATTTGGTTCTAAGTAGTTTGAATGCTTTATATACCCTCTAGAGACTTATATGAGTAGTTGCTATCAATCTTGTTTAGTTTTGTTAACATCTTTTTGTGGTCCAAAAAAAAATTCAGAAATTTTCATAGGAAAATGAACTTCTTTAGGAGGGGTTCTTCGAGCCGTAGTCCTAAGGGATTTATATGCTCCGCACTTTGAGATCACATTTGCTGAATTTTCTGAGATATGCTTGATTCCCTTTGAGGGGGACTTGAGGGAACATCGACCTAAGGAGTTTGATGATTTCCTTCTCACCTTAACTATGGGAGAAACTAGGGGTGTGTCTATGGCTAGAGTTACTAGCTTGCATTTTCCTACGGTGCACTACTTTGGTTTATTCATAGGGAAATGTTTGACTGCTAGGAAGGAGGGTGGTACGCTCAGTGCCCCCGACCATGCCATTTTACGTCGTGCCCTTTATGGTGATAATACTTTTAGTCTGGGAGGTATTATTGCACGCCGCTTGCACACCAACAGAACTAGGGGTAGTATTCATGGTGGTATTTATGCTACTCGCCTCGCTGCATGCTTTAACATTGCTATCCGCCATGATGATCATGTGCTACCTAAGATTTATTTAGACCATCAATCTATGATAGATCATCACTTTATTGATAACCTTGAGCCTCCTCAACACATTCGTTATAACTTGGTATTTAGTGAGGTTATTCGTGAGATTATTTCTTTGCCTACACCTTATTTGTTTGACTCTCATGCCAGGCACGGATATGCTATCATTCCCAACGACATCATTGCTTACAATAACGAGCTAGCTGCAGCGGAAAATGAGGTTCAGCCATGGGACGCTCGAGTGCGGCCGCCGACCCAGTTCTCCTATGGGTCTGAGGGATTCTACGAGTGGCCATAGGCCAAGTTAGGCCAAAAGCCTAAGCTTGGGGGAATATGTATTCTCACCGACATTACATTCATGCATCACACATTCATTCCACTTGTCGGTGTTCATCGTTTTCATTGTATATCCATGTTTGGTTTTATTTTGCTTTTCTTTTGTGTGTTTGAAAAACTTTGAAAATCCCTAAAATATTTCTCGCTTCTTTTCGGTTTTTCTTTCTTAATTAGTTCATAGTAGTATTAAAAGAAAACCCAAAAAGATTTCTCATTTCTTCTTTTGCTTGTTGGGAGTTCTCCCGTGTAAATAGTTTTCTCGCTTTTTGTTTTTCTTCTTTAGTTTGCTTTCTTCAGAAAAACTAAAAACTCCAAAAATATGTCAGTGTGTTTCTCTGAATTTCTTTTCTTTTTGTTGAGTCATCGCATGGAGAAGACTATGTTTGAATTGTTGAGTGGCTCTCATATGCTTTGTTGTTGATCAAATGAAGGGCCAATATTTCCTTGTCTTCTCCTTTGAGTAAATTGTTTGTAGATTTCAACTTAGTCCACGGCACACTTGCACTATTATTATTTCCACATCATTCAGTCATGCAAGTGAAAGGCAATAATGATGATAATTTGGTGAAGTGACTGTGGCAAAGAAAGGCTGGTATGAACTCTTCTTCTTTTTATTTTTGTAAATATTTTTAACTCAGTATCCTTGATTCAGCATATTATGGGTAAACATGTTTGTGATGACAATTAGAGATTATAGTTGCTCATGCCATGCTTAAGTTGCTAGGAGTGAATAATGATTTATCTTGAGTGTCAACATGCATTAAAATGATTATGATGTAGTATGTTAGGATGGTATCCTCCTCTGAAGAATTCAAGTGGCTTGACTTGACACATGTTCACACATGTAGTTGATTCAAAACCAATGCAGCCTGTATGATATTTATATTCAGGGTGTCTGTATCCTACTCATGCTCATAGTCAAAGTTAAATATTGACAATGCATGATTATGACTGTTGTCGCTCTCTAGTTGGTCGCTTCTCAATCTATTTGCTAGCCTTCGCCTGTACTAAGCGGGAATACTGCTTGTGCATCCAAAATCCTTAACCCCAAAGTTGTTCGAAGAAAGTCCACCATATCTACCTATATACGGTATTACCTTGCCGTTCCAAGTAAATATGCATGCGCCATCTCTAATCATTCAAATAAACATCTATTTTGTGTGCCCGTACCACTCATGGAGCGACGGGGCGGTCAATATCTTCCATGCTAAGCAGGTTATTCTGATGATGAGTGTTTATTCACTTGTCATTGCACGAGAGAGGCTGGTAATGGGGATGCCTAGCCCTATTAAATAAAAACAAAGAAAAATATAATAAACAAACTCCCCCTGTAAAGTTGATTGTTTGGAGGGCACCCGAGGATTCGGCTAGCCATGGCTTGTGTTTGTATGGTTGAGGGAGAGTAAACCTTTACATTTCTGCATGGGAACCGTCGATAATGTGTTTAGCATGGAAGATGTCAAAATCCTTTGTCGTGACGTTGACAGGAAAAGCACACCTCTCAAAATGTATTCATCTATGTTTTAAGCTTTGAGCTGTGGCACCGCTGCAAATCTCTACTTCCCTCTACGAAGGGCCCTTCTATTTACTTTCATGTTATTTACTTTTATTGTCGAGTCATCACCTTCCCATTCAAGCACTAACATAGAGATCACTATTGTCATTCTTAGTTTAACATGCATTGAGTCTAGTTAATGTTGGAAATGAGCATGACTGGATCTCTTGTACCCTGAATTACAATGTTTTATCGCTGCTTGAACTTCAGAGGTGCTCCGCATTTATGTTTTGTGTTCTCAGAAAGGGCTAGCGAGATACCATGTTATCATATTATATCATGATTATTTTGACAAATTGTTGGCATCTGAGATATGTTATTGCTACTCGCTAGTTGATTATGCCATTGATATGAGTAAATGTGAGTTCTAAGTGTTACCATTCACATGGTTACTTCATGATCTTTGTTGAAAACTTGGTTACTATTTAAACTTATATACGGATACAAAAACAAAAAGAGTTTGTAAAAGTTTTTCTTTATCACTTTCAGTTTGTCAACTGAATTGATTGAGGACAAGCAATGAGGTAAGCTTGGGGGAGCTGATACGTCTTCATTGAATCTACTTTTCCAAGCACTTTTGCTCTTGTTTTGGACTCTAATTTGCATGATTTGAGTGAAACTAACCCGGACTGACGCTGTTTTCAGCAGAACTACCATGGTGTTGTTTTTGTGCAGGAATAAAAGTTCTCGGAATTGGACGAAACTTTGCGAAGATTTTTTATTGAATAAATAAAAAATAATGGACTGAAGATCCACCGAAGGGGGGCCACCAGTTGCTCACAAGGCAATAGGGCGCGCCTACCCCCCAGGGCGCGCCCTGATGCCTTGTTGGTCCCATAGGCCGCCGTCTGACCTAATTCTAAGCCTGTAAATTCCATTTCCCCGAAAAAAATAGAAGAAGAAGTTTCATCGTATTTCATGATACGGAGCCGCCGCCACCTCCTATTCTTCATCGGGAGGGCTGTTCTGGAGTCCATTCGGGGCTCCGGAGAGGGGGATTCATTGCCATCGTTATCATCCGCCATCCTCCATCGACAATTTCATGACGCTCACCGCCGGGAGTGAGTAATTCCTTCGTAGGCTTGCTGGACGGTGATGGAGTTGGATGAGATTTATCACGTAATCGATTCAATTTGTTAGGGCTAGTATCCCCTATGTTCTGAGATTGATGTTGCTATGACTTTGCTATGCTTAATGCTTGTCACTAGGGTCCGAGTGCCATGATTTCAGATCTGAACCCTTTATGTTATCATCAATATATTTGAGTTCTTGATCCTATCTGCTAGTTATATGCACTTGTTATTGCTCTGATCTGTAGACCCCAAGGTGACAATAATTGGGATACTCTTCGGGGATGACTGTAATTCGAGGAGTTCATATATTCACCATCTGTTAATGCTTTGTTCCGGTTCTCTATTAAAAGGAGGCCTTAATATCCCTTAGATTTCCTTATGGACCCCGCTGCCACGGGAGGGTAGGACAAAAGATGTCATGCAAGTTCTTACTATAAGCACGTATGACTATATACGGAATACATGCCTACATTGAATTGATGAATTGGAGCTATTGTGCATCACTCTAGGTTGTGACTGTTACATGATGAATGTTATCCAACACAAATATCCATCCCTGATCCAATGCCTATGCTTTGCTCATATTGATCAATGCTAAGTTACTACTGTTGTTGCTGCTGTTACAAGCACTACAAAACTGCTACTGTTACTGTCACCGTTACTATTGCTACTATTACTGCTACTATCAAACCATCATACTACTGTGCTACTAAACACTTTGCTGCAGAGATATTATTTTCCAGGTGTGGTTGAATTGACAACTCAACAGCTAAGGCTCATAAATATCCTTTGGCTCCCCTTGTGTCGAATCAATAAATTTGGGTGGAATACTACCCTCTAAGATTGTCGCGATCCCCTATACTTGTGGGTTATCACACCCTTCCATCCTTGCCCTCCGTCTATCCCAACTCCTCCAACCTTTCTCCGGTACGTGCTTGGTGAAGCCCCGGAATTCCGCTGCCACCACCACCACCTCACCGTTGGGCTGGTCCCGATCTCCTCTACCTCCTCTCCCTTGCTTGATGGATCAAGAAGGAGAGGACACCATCGAGCTAAATGTGTGCTAATCTCGGAGGTGCTCTCCATTCGGCACT
This sequence comes from Elymus sibiricus, assembly GCA_039707655.1. Classification (NCBI taxonomy): domain Eukaryota; kingdom Viridiplantae; phylum Streptophyta; class Magnoliopsida; order Poales; family Poaceae; genus Elymus; species Elymus sibiricus. The sequence goes on from CM077670.1 coordinate 180,168,235, forward strand.
AGATCGGATTGGATCATGATTGGATCGCGAAGAGTATGACTACATCAACTGCGTTATATACGCTAACGCTTTCGGTCTACAAGGGTACGTAGACACACTCCTCTCTCGTTGCTATGCATCTCCTAGATTAGATCTTGGGTGTTTCATAAGAATTTTTTTGATTTTCATGCAATGTTACCCATCTGTGGCTTCAGAGCTAGGTCTATGCGTAGATGTATATGCACGAGTAGAAAACAAAGAAGTTGTGGGCGTTGATGTTCAGATTGCTTACCTCCTTTGTTATTTTTGGATTCGGCGGTATTGTGGGATAAAGCGGCCCGGACCAACCTTACTTGTCCTCGTACAAGAGACCAGTTCCACTGACTGACGTGCAACTTGTATTGCATAAAAGTGGCCGACGGGTGTCTGTCTCTCCTACTTTAGTTGAATCTGATTTGACAATGGTGGTCCTTGTAGAAGAATAAATGGCAACTTGTATATCACCGTTGTGGCTTTGCGTAGGTAAGAACGGTTCTTATATGATGCCCATAGGAGCCACGTAAAATTTGCAAGAACAAAGTAGAGGAGTTCTAACTTGATTTTGCAGGGCATGTTGTGATGTGGTATGGCCAAAACGTGATGTGATATATGTTGATGTATGAGATGATCAAGTTGTGTAATAGGTTCACGACTTGCATGTCAATGATTACGGCAACCGGTAGGAGCCATAGGGCTGTCTTTAATTTATTGTATGACCTGCGTGTCAATCATTAAACGCCATGTAATTGCTTTACTTTATCGCTATGAGTTAGCAATAGTCGTAGAAGCAATAATTGGCGGAGACAACCATGTGACTACACGATGATGGAGATCATGGTGTCATGCCGGTGATGATGGAGATTGTGCCAGTGCTTTGGAGATGGAGATCAAAAGCACAAGATGATAATGTCCATATCATGTCACATAATGATTGCATGTGATGTTTATCTTTTATGCATCTTATTTTGCTTAGGACGAAGGTAGCATTATAAGATGATCCCTTCACTTAATTTAAAGATAAAAGGTGTTCTCCCTATGTATGCCCCATTGCGAAAGATCATCGTTTCGAAGCACCTCGTGATGATCGGGTGTGATAGACTCTACGTTCGCATACAACGGGTGTAAGCCAGTTTTACACATGCAGAATACTTGGGTTAAACTTGAAGAGCCTTGCATGTACATACATGGCCTCAAAACATGGAGGACCGAAAGGTCGAACATGAGTCATATAGTAGATATGATCAACATGGAGATGTTCACCATTAATGACCACCCCATCTCACGTGAAGATAGGACATGGGTTAGTTGATTTGGATCATGTAAACACTCGGACAACTTGAGGGATGTTGATTTAAGTGTGAGTTCACTAGTAATTTGATTAACTGAACCAATTATCATGAACATAGTCTAAATGTGTTTGCAAATTGATGTTGTAGATCAATGGCTCACGCTGTAGCTCCATTGAATTTTAATGCGTTCCTAGAGAAAGTTAAGTTGAAAGATGATGGAAGCAACTATGCGGAATGGGTCAATAATCTGAGGATTATCCTCATTGCTGCACAGAAGGCTTATGTCCTTGATGCACCGTTCGGTGCGCCACTCCCTCCAGGGTCGTCTGTGGATGTTGTGAACGTCTGGCAGGCACATTCTGATGACTACTCGATAGTTTAGTGCGCCATACTTTACGGCTTAGAACCGGGGCTCCAAAGACGTTTTGAGCACCACGGAGCATATGAGATGTTCCAAGAGCTGAAATTGGTATTTCAGGCTCACGCCCGGGTCGAGAGGTATGACACCTCCGACAAGTTCTTTAGCTGCAAGATGGAGGAGAACAGCTCCGTTAGCGAGCACGTACCCAAAATGTCTGGGTACTTCAACCGCTTGAATTAGTTAAGAGTTAATCTTCTAGATGAAGTAGCGATTGACAGAGTTCTTCAATCACTGCCACCAAGCTACAAGAGCTTCATGATGAACTATAACATGCAAGGGATGGAAAAGACGATCCCTGAGCTTTTCGCGATGCTTAAGGCTGCGGAAGTAGAAATCAAGAAAGAGCATCAAGTGTTGATGGTCAAAAAGACCACTAGTTTCAAGAAGGGCAAGGGAAAGAAGGGAAATTTCAAGAAGAATGGCAAGTCAGTTGCCGCTCTAGTGAAGAAACCCAAGGCTGAACCCAAACCTGAGACTGAGTGCTTCTATTGCAAGGGGAATGGCCACTGGAAGCGGAACTGCCCCAAGTACTTGGCAGATAAGAAGGATGGCAACGTCAACAAAGGTATATTTGATATACATGTTATTGATGTGTACTTTACTAGTGCTCGTAGTAGCGCCTGGATATTTGATACTAGTTCGGTTGCTAATATTTGTAAGTCAAAACAGGAGCTGCGGAATAAACAGATACTAGCTAAGGACGAGGTGACGATGCGCGTCGGAAATGGTTCCAAGGTTGATGTGATCGCCGTCGGCATGCTCCCTCTACGTCTACCTTCGGGATTAGTTTTGAACCTCAATAATTGTTATTTGTTGCCCGCGTTGAGCATGAACATTATATCTAGATCTTGTTTATTGTGAGACGGTTATTCATTTAAATCTGAGAATAATGGTTGTTCTATTTATATGAATAATATATTTTACGGTCATGCACCCATGGTGAATGGTTTATTCTTGTTGAATATCGATCCTAGTGATACACATGTCCATAATATTGATGCCAAAAGATGCAACGTTAATGATGATAGTACCACATACTTGTGGCACTGCCGCTTAGGTCATATTGGGGTAAAGCACATGAAGAAACTCCATGCTGATGGACTTTTGGAATCACTTGATTATGAATAATTTGAAACATGTGAACCATGCCTCATGGGCAAGATGACGAAAACCCCGTTTTCCGATACAATGGAGCGGGCAAGTGACTTGTTGGAAATAATACATACTGATGTATGCGGTCCGATGAGTGTTGAAGCACGTGGTGGATATCATTATTTTCTTACCTTCACGGATGATTTGAGTAGATATGGGTATATTTACTTAATGAAACACAAGTCTGAAACATTTGACAAGTTCAAGGAGTTTCAGAGTGAAGTAGAGAATCATCGTAACAAGAAAATAAAATTTCAACGATCTGATCATGGAGGTGAATATTTGAGTTACGAGTTTGGCACGCATTTAAGACAATGTGGAATTGTTCCACAACTCATGCCACCTGGAGCACCACAGCGTAATGGTGTGTCTGAACGTCGTAATCGTACTCTATTGGATATGTTGTGTTCTATGATGTCTCTTAGAGATTTGCCACTATCGTTTTGGGGTTATGCATTAGAGACATCCACATTCACTTTAAATAGGGCACCATCTAAATCCATTGAGATGACACCGTATGAATTATGGTTTGGTAAGAAACCTAAGCTGTTGTTTCTTAAAGTTTGGGGGTGGGATGCTTATTGATGTAGGGTGGCACCCTAATTGACGATCTTTCATGAATTGGAGGGCGATCCTACGAAGAACACGGGGAAATCACAAGAGAAACACTCAAGAACAAGTCCAATCACACATCCACTAGACTCAAATCCACACAAGATCACAAGGTACATGAACAACAAAGGGAAAGATACATGGTAGAGTTCATCCCCAATCCAAGAGAAGATGAGGTCTTGATGATCTAGGTAGATCCTTCTCCCTTAGGAGGTCTTGATGATCTTGTGAGATCCTTCTCCCTCAAAAGGAATCCCACAAGGGGAGGTACATGAGCTAAGCTCCAATGCCTAGTTCTAATCTTAGCTAACCCTAGAAATGAGCTGGGGGAGGAGTATATATAGGCTAGTCCACGAAGGGGTAAGTGAGAGGGGATACATGGGCCTCTGGCCTGACTTTGCGCGCAGGCAGGCGCCGGACGTTCGGGCTGGGGGCCGGATGTCCGACCATTCGCGAGACGCCAGATGTCCGAGGCACTGGCTGGATGTCCGGCTTGGCGATGGCCATTCTTCTGTAGTCCTCATGCCGGATATCCGGGGAGGTGCCGGATGTCCGGCCCGTCGTGTGGCGCCGGATGTCCGGGGGTCGTCCGGATGTCCGGCCGCTGATGCTCTTTGGCGCCAGATGGTGTTGGGCTTCTCTGTGGCGCAGGCGCCGGATGTCCGACCCTTGGCCCGGATGTCCGGCCGCTGTAGCTTCAGCAGCTTTGTCTTCTTCTGTCTCCGCTTCCATGCTTCCCTCGCGGATGGTGTAGTTGTTCCTTGGTGCTTGCACTCCTCCTCGTCATGCGTGAAGCTCCGACAATACCTATGCATGCACACGGGAGAAGTGTCAAGTAGTATACCATCCTCGAAGGGGTCAAGTGAACACGTGTAAAGGAGATGCTTCACCTTTGTGTATGTGAAGTAGATGTCGCACGTGTCACTTGCCAAACGGACTCTTGACATGGTGATGGCCGTAGGATGCTCCGCATCACCCCCTCACCCTTGGAAATGATCCGTCCTCGGATCAAAATCCAAATCACCATGGGAAAGAGATGTCGTCGCCGTGTCGAAGTGGACGATCACCAAGAACTTATCATCGTGTAGTTCAAAATGGGCACTCTCCAATGTCGCACCGTCTCGTGATTCCTTCAAAAGGAGCAAAGACAACAAAACTTGGAAAAACAAATGTGGTTAGAGTTAGTGCAAAACCAATCATTCAAGAGGTGATTCACCCAACAAGTGTCATCATCATGCATATCATATGGTGTGACAAAGGATAGTGGCACGTCATGTAGGCATATCAATTGAGCACAATCAAAGGCATCATGCGCAAAGGCAAGAAGCAATAGCAATCTATAGGACCAGGCATGCAAATGTGAGGTAGATATGCAAATATATGTGACAAGTGAATAAGCATCTTCCTCGAGGTCATAGCAAGCATGCATCAAGCGCTCAACAAATGGTCTATGGTAGGCTTAAGAATCATTCACAACACCAAAGAAGATGAGATGTCGAAACACATGGGTCGAGTGCAAGACAATCCAAACATAATGTGCATATGGTTTAGTGAAGATACTGTGGCACTCAACACAATAGAAAGAGCAATTGTTCATCATGTGTGAGGCAATCAAGTCAAGCATGTAGCAATCAATGGGACATTGCATATGTGAAGAAATGACACTGTTGCAACCAAGCATATGATAGGAGCAAGTAATGCACAAGTCGGATGCAACACACAAGGGATACATGTCATGAGGCATGGCAATGTGGCAATCATGAGTGAAAGTAATAGCTCTAACATGTGCGCAAGGTGTCATGGTGCAAGCAACACATGAAGTATGCTCCACAATATTCATGCTCATGGTGTTGGGGTTCTCGAGAGAGAAGGATATCACCTCGAAATCATGTCCTTGTGCGTCCTTCACAATGCTGAAGTGGTAGCAAATGCATTGTAGAAGCTCGTGAGTCGAAAGTGGCTCGCTCTCAAGAGCTCGAATGGTCAATTCACGTGAAGTGGAAGACACGGGGTCGAACGATCCTACACATGCACACAACAAAGCAAAGAACGTATGTGCATGGTAGATAAACACATCATCCATCATGATGGTTCTCTTCTCTTGCACATAACCATTAGAAGCAAAAGTTCATGAATAATATGATGCAACAATGGATATATTCATGGCACTAGGTATAGGGTGCAAAGAATGAAGACAAGCATGCTTCACATGAAATATGTCAAAAGCTCCAAGTATATGGGCGAAAGCTAAGGGGGCAATCTCATTATCAAGACTAAAAGCATTGTTGCACTCAAGACATGGCAAATCATCTAGCATGAGAGAGGCAAAATATGGAGACATATGACAACATTCAATAGCAATCATGTGCAAAGCATTAAAATGGATGCCATCAACCGCATGAAACGAGCAAGTATGAATCATCGGTGATGCAACAAGGCAAGCAATCATAGTAATCTTGTCGTGCAAACTAGTAGTGCGAAGATGCAACATACTAGAGGAAATCATGGCAATCATGTCATGTGAGCAAATAGTAGATAGAGGCAATGCACATGACATATCGCAAGCACGAACACAAAGCAATATCAGAATATCATCATAGGCATTGGGCACAAATGGAACATGGCAATAACAAGCAATATCTCCACCAAGCTTGCAGATACACATATAAGTACTAGAATCAAGCATCATGTGAAATGCAAAGCATGGGTCACAAAAGCATGTCATCCAAATGGAAATGAGCATATCATGCAAAGTGAACATGGCAAGATGGGCATAGAATATGTAATGGACAATAACCCATAACCATGTGAGGGCCATGTAGAAGAAATGCGCGAAGGCTCATCGCGAAGAGGGCGGGTGGAGGGTAAGCACTCTAATGTGGTGCACGTCTTTATTGCTCTCTAGAGCTCATTTCGTCAACTCGTGTGCTTGCGAGGTTGACGAGTAAGTGTGATGACCTACACAAGAAAGACACAAACGAAAGAAAGTGTGTGCATGGTAAATGTACACATCATCCATCATGATGTGTATGTGCACGTGAGAGTTAGCACAAAACAAGCAATGCTCAAAGAAATTTGAGGCATGGTATATGAACATGTCATCCATCATGAAAGAATAGTTGTTATGTATAACATGATGGGGACACAAATTGAGCATGCAAGTGTATGGCACATCAATATCATATTTATTCATGGGGAGCATATTGTGCACATAATTATGAGGATCATGCAATGGATGGGAGTGATCAAAATATCCTAAAATGTATGAGGAAACTATGGGGGTCTCCTCATGAGCAATAGCGGAAACATCATAGGGAGAAAACTGACAACATGTCAAATAATGCATGTCCGAAGCTAGGTGGTCATGGCATGGCATATGATGGCAATGATGCAAAGAGAGCATATCAATATCATCACAAGAAAAACAAATGCCAATAACCATGGGCTTGTCATCTATGCCATATGTGCAAATAGGGTTTATTTTAATGGCATATGCATAGTTACTACAATGAAATTGCAAATTGGACATATTGTTGATCTCATGCATAGCATATGACAAGTCAAGCGGATCGTCAAACATGATGTGACCAATAGAATGCACACAAGAAATCTGATGCAACATGGCATCACAACTAATAGACTCCTCATGGCAATCATCAAACTCATCATAAATGGGTAAATCATCGCATGGGGAAATCATACTAGCAAGAAGCGTGTCAATAGGAGGATCAACATCATGCAAGCAATCAATGTCCACTAGCGGGACAAGAGCATCACCTTCACCTATGTTACCTTTGTCATTCCACACATGTGGTGTAGGTGAGGTGGCAAAGACCAAATCGTGGTCATCATCTTCAACTTGATGGAACCATGTGGGGGGTGCATCATATTCCACCATGGCCATCGTATTGTCCAAAGGAATGATGAAGTCGTCGAGTATCGACGCGTCATCATATATGGGACCTAGCACCAAATGAGAAAACACAATAGAGGTAGAGGTTAAGTCGTTAGAGTTCAAAATTGCCTCACAAGACTTATCAACTTCCTCTCTCAACTCTTGTGGTGGCTCACTCACTCCCTCAATGTAGGTGCAATCAAAATCACATATGGTGGAGTCACTCATCTCACTCAAGTGGTGGGGGTTGTGGCTCTCCTCACATGGGAATTGGAGCAACTCATCATATATGGGGCTAGTGGTGAACTCGCTCTCACTCTCAATATGGGTGCTCATGTCACTCAAGTCATCTCCAAACGCTGCCATGGTTGAAGGGAAAATCCCATTCACAACCATCTCATCACCGTCGCCGTGGATGAAGGCCGAAGATGGCACATCATCACTCTCACCTCCAAAGATGGAAGCATCATCCTTGCTCGCCACCTTGTCGCTCGCCTCCAAAGCTTGGTCCTTGATTGGCTCCGTAGTCGTAGTCGTCGCCGTGTCGTCTTCAAAAAGAGTCGTGGTAGACTCGGCATCGTCAATGCCACAAAGAGGGATGGCGGTGAAGTCGAACATGGGAGCATCGTCTTGGAGCTCGTCGGGCTTGGACATCGTGGTGGTACTATCCTCATGCTCGCCATCTTGGAACTTGGTCTTTGTGAAGTGTGCTTGGGGTGGAGAAGACTTGGCCTTCATGTGTTCTTGTTCCGCCTTGAGAGTACCAAAGTAGATGTTGTCGAGGGACTCATAGTTGTCGAGGAAGATAGTCTTGGAGATGTCGTTGTTCAATCCCATCATGAAGTAGAACTTCAACCAAATGGGGTCGTCCACACCGGCTCGTCGCAAGGCTTTCTTCATCTCCATGAAGTACTCGTCGAGGGACTTGGATCCTTGTATGGTGTTCTCCAATTGGCGTTGAAGATGTTCCATGTAGGTGAAAGGCACAAATTCTCGCCGCATCTCTTTCTTCGTCTTGGGCCAACTCATGTTGAAGCTCTTCGAAGGTGTGTGAAGCCACCATGTTGACGCGTAGTCGTGGAAGTTACTTGTGGCGCACTTCACTTGATCTTCGGAGGGGACTTGATGTAGCTTGAGGTAGTCGTCCATCTTGCGCTCCCACTCGAGATATTCCTCGGGGTCTTTAGTCCCATAGAATGGAATCTCGTGGTTGGTGTAGAGGTCGTAGTAGCTCATGGAAGTCGCGGACTTGAGCTTGGGGAGCTTCTCTTGAGCGTAATCTTGAGGTGCTTGTCGGCGAAGATGCCGCATGTCCAAAGGCGAAGATGCCTTGAAGTCGCTTGGCGAAGATGCCATGGTAGATGGTGAAGTTGTAGAGCGGTGGTTGGTGTTGAGCTCTTGACCTTCACGTTCTTGTCATTGATGTTGTCGATGCCGATGTGATCTTGCCGGAGATGGTAGCTCAGAAGCATGTGCACTTGAGTGTCTTCTCGAAGATGAGGAAGACCTCTTGCCGGTCTTGATGAGGGCTTTTAGCTCCTCCATTTGAGCATCCATCTTGGCGTCGATGAAGTTTTTCGTGGCATCGAACTCGTCGTTGTTGGTGTAGACCGAAGTAGATGTGCTTTGCCTATCCATCACAAGACTCGAGCAAAGATGAGTAGGAAATGAGATAAACAATACCAAGATACCTTTTCCCAAAGTTGAGGATGTATCCCGCGTCACTCAATGTGAATTGAGAGAATAGTTGAATTGGTACCGGACTTGTTCACTCACACCTACAAAGTAAAGCTTATCGAGTGGCTTGGTTAGGACAAGTGGCACAAAATTCAAGAAAGTGTTAGTCAAAGATATTGAAAATGTTGAGAAAGATTCACAAAATTACAATGTAAAGCAAATAGATCAATAGCTATGGTGTCACAAGAAACACACACACGAATAGATAGATGGGATCCGGACAACCAAGGAATGAGCACAAAAATGTGTTACCACGGAAAATGCTCTTGTTGCACGGATAGTAGAGAGACAATAGCTCGATTGCTCAAATGGGCTAGATACGCTTGTGCACCAACCTTAGCGAGTAAACGTGCCGTCTTCAATTCCAAGTATGCTATGTATGTATGCTCCAAGAGTATGTACGATGCAAAATGGCTCAATGCTATTTCTATTGCTTACAAGCTTTTTTGTATCTCCTCTTTTTCTTAAAAGCTTTTTCCTCTTTTTTTGGATGATTTGCCACAATGCTTGATGCTCGAGCCAAGTATGATATGAGACAAGTATGTAAGATATGCACGGGAGAGACTTATGGCACAATGATGAGAGCAAGATGATTGCACGCTAAATTTAGCTATGCGGCGTAAGTGTATCACTAAGGTGCACAATGAGCGTGGCCCGGCAATTCTCAACTCGCTAGTCTCGATAGGTAAGTGACGCAATAGGCTCAAGGCTATCAATGCAATGGCAAGGAAATGTACAATGATGTCGTCGAGGTTATCGTCCTTGCTTACGGTTGCGGTGTCAAACGGTGAATTGGTCGTTGTCGATGTCGAGTCCATGGCGATGATGAGTGGCGGTGTTGCCAATGTTGAACCATTCCTAATTAGCCAAAACACCTTAGGAAACGAAAGCCGCGAACTCAAATCTCAAACAAAATCGGTCAAAATTGGGTTGAGGTGTCGGAAGAGTATGGTGGGCAAGGGTATGCAGAAGTTATGGCGGTGGTTGATGAAGAAGTAACCGTCCTTAAGTAGCCGAAACACCTCAGGAGACTCAAATCACAATTCAAACAACCACAAATGCAATGGGGATCAAAATGGATTAGGTTGCGGAAAGATATGACGGTTTTGCGGATGATATGGTGGAGGGCCAAGGCAAAGATGTCAAAATACACAAAATTTGATGCAGTCAAATGGTGGTGGTAGTATTTTTGTGGGATGGGGAATGTCAATAGCTATCCAACGAGCTAAAGAACGTCAAAATCGGATTCCGGATGAATTAGTTATGGTCAAAACGGTGAAACACGGGAGGCTGAAATCTCAGGGGCCGGATGTCCGGGGTCAAGGCCGGATTTCCGGGCTGTCTGTACAGTACCTCGCCCTTTTTGGTGCTCCAGGTGTCGGATGTCTGGCCGGGGACCCGGATGTCCGGCCCGATGGACCAGATGTCCGGCCGGTGGTCTGGATGTCCGGTCCGACGATTCCAGATCGGGATTTGGACTTCAAAACTCGATTTGGGGCGGATTTAGATGATTCCAAGGTCAAAATTGATGGGGAAAACGAAATTTTTAGATAGATTTCGTGGTGGGGAAGCTAGATCCACTTGTAAAACAACAAAATCGCGGATCAAACACAACAAAATATCACAAGAACCAACAAAATGCAAATTTTTTGGTGAGGCTATTTTTGGTGGGGATTTTTGAAATTGGGCAAGAAGAAACAAAATTAGGCTAGAAAGAGGGGGGGGGGGGGGGTATGACTCCAAATTCGTGATCAACATGGCTCATGATACCAAGATGATGTAGGGTGGAACCCTAATTGACGATCTTTCATGAATTGGAGGGCGATCCTATGAAGAACACGAAGAACACGGGGAAGAACACGGGGAAATCAGAAGAGAAACACTCAAGAACAAGTTCAATCACACATCCACTAGACTCAAATCCACATAAGATCACAAGGTACATGAACAACAAAGGGAAAGATACATGGTAGAGTTCATCCCAAATCCAAGAGGAGATGAGATCTTGATGATCTAGGTAGATCCTTCTCCCTTGGGAGGTCTTGATGATCTAGTGAGATCCTTCTCCCTCAAGAGGAATCCCACAAGGGGAGGTACATGAGCTAAGCTCCAATGTCTAGTTCTAATCTTAGCTAACCCTAGAAATAAGGTGGGGGGGAGTATTTATAGGCTAGTCCATGAAGGGGTAAGTGAGAGGGGATACATGGGCCTCTAGCCCGACTCTGCGCGCAGGCAGGCGCCGGACGTCCGTGCTGGGGGCTGGATGTGCGGCCGTTTGCGAGATGCCGGATGTCCGGGGCACTGGCTAGATGTCCGGCCTGGCAATGGCCGTTCTTCTGTAGTCCTCATGCCGGATATCCGGGGAGGTGCCAGATGTCCGGCCCGTCGTGTGGCGCTGGATGTCTGGGGGTCGTCCGGATGTCCGGCCGCTGATGCTCTTTGCTGCCATATGGTGTTGGGGTTCTCTGTGGCGCAGGTGCCGGATGTCCGGTTCTTGGCCCGGATGTCCGGCCGCTGTAGCTTCAGCAGCTCCGTCTTCTTCTGTCTCCGCTTCCATGCTTCCCTCGCGGATGGTGTAGTTGTTCCTTGACGCTTGCACTCCTCCTCATCATCCGTGAAGCTTCGACAATACCTATGCATGCACACGGGAGAAGTGTCAAGTAGTATACCATCCTCGAAGGGGTCAAGTGAACACATGTAAAGGAGATGATTCACCTTTGTGTATGTGAAGTAGATGTCGCACGTGTCACTTGCCAAATGGACTTTTGACATGGTGATGTCCATAGGATGCTCTGCATCACTTATGTCAAGAGGCTTCAGCTTGATAAGCTCGAACCCAAAGCGGAAAAGTGCATCATCATAGGATATCCTAAAGAGACCATTGGGTATACCTTCTATCATAGATCTGAGGGCAAGATCTTTGTAGCCAAGAATGGGTCCTTTCTAGAGAAGGAGTTTCTCTCGAAAGAAATGAGTGAGAGGAAAGTAGAGCTTGATGAGGTAATCGTACCTTCTCTCGAGTTGGAGAGTAACGCATCACAGAAAGAAGTTCCCATGATGCCTACACTAGCCGGAGAGGAAACTAATAATGATGATCATGAAACTTCGAATCAAGCTACTACCGAACTTCGTAGGTCAACCAGGATACGTACCGCCCCTGAGTGGTATGGTAATCCTATCCTGGAAGTTATGTTGTTGGACAACGGTGAACCTACGAACCATGAAGAAGCAATGATGAGCTCGGATTCCGACAAATGGCTTGAGGCCATGAAATCCGAGATAGGAATCATGTATGAAAACCAAGTATGGACTTTGTTAGACTTACCCGATGACCGGCAGGCCATTGTGAACAAATGGATCTTTAAGAAGAAGACAGACACTAATGGTAATGTCACCGTCTATAAAGCTTGACTTGTCGCAAAGGGTTTTCAAGAAATTCAAGGGGTTGACTACGATGAGACTTTCTCACCCATAGCGATGCAGAAGTCTGTTTGGATTATGTTAGCAATTGCTACATTTTTTGATTATGAAATCTGGCAGGTGGATGTGAAAACCACATTCCTTAATGGTTTTCTTAAGGAAGAGTTGTATATGATGCAACCAGAAGATTTTGTTGATCCTAAGGATAAAGGTATGCAAGCTCCAGCAATCCATCTATTGACTGGTACAAGCATCTCGGAGTTGGAATATACGCTTTGATGAGGTGATCCAAGCTTTTGGTTTTACACAAACTTATGGAGAAGCTTGTATTTACAAGAAAGTGAGTGGGAGCTCTGTAGCACTTCTAATACTGTATGTAGATGACATATTATTGATTGGAAATGATATAGAATTTTTGGAAAGCATAAAGGGTTATTTGAACAAGAGTTTTTCAATGAGAGACATGGGTGCTACTTACATATTGGGCATTAAGATCTATAGAGATAGATCAAGATACCTGATAGGACTTTCACAGAGCTCATACCTTGACAAGATTTTGAAGAAGTTCAAAATGGACCAGTCAAAGAAGGGGTTCTTGCCTGTGTTGCAAGGTGTGAAGTTGAGTAGGACTCAAAGCCCGACCATGGTAGAAGAAAGAGAAAGGATGAAACTCGTCCCCTATGCCTCAGCCATAGGCTCTATAATGTATGCCATGCTGTGTACCAGACCTGATGTGTGCCTTGCCATAAGTCTGGCAAGTAGGTACCAGACTGATCTAGGAGTAGATCACTGGACAGCGGTCAAAAATATCCTTAAGTACCTAAAGAGGACTAAGGAAATGTTTCTCATTTATGGAGGTGATAAAGAGCTCGTCGTAAGGGGTTACGTCGATGCTAGCTTTGACATTGATCCGGATGACACAAAGTCTCAAATCGGATACGTATTTATTTTGAATGGTGGAGGAGTCAGTTGGTGCAGTTCCAAGCAGAGCGTCGTAGCAGGATCTACATGTGAAGCAGAATATATACCTGCTTCGGAAGTAGTTCATGTGACAATATTGGCGCTATTGCCATTGCCATGGAGCTAAGGTCTCACAAGAAGACCAAGCACATCAAGCGCTGCTTCAACTCCATTTGTAATTACATTAAGGATGGAGACATAGAACTTTGCAAAGTACATACGGATCTGAACGTGGCAAACCCATTGACTAAACCTCTTCCATGAGCAAAACATGATCAGCACCAGAACTCTATGGGCGTTAGATACATAACGATGTAAACTAGATTATATACTCTAGTGTAAGTGGGAGACTGTTGGAAATATGCCCTAGAGGCATTAATAAAATGGTTATTATCATATTTCCATGTTCATGATAAATATTTATTATTCATGCTAGATTTGTATTGACCGGAAACTTAAATACATGTGTGGATACATAAATAACACCGTATCCCTAGTGAGCCTCTACTAGATTAGCTCGTTGATCAAAGATGGTTAAGGTTTCCTAACCATAGACATGAGTTGTCATTTGATAACGGGATCACATCATTAGGAGAAGGGTGTGATGGACAGACCCAACAGTAAGCTTAGCATCAGATCGTATCACTTAGTTTATTTGCTACAGCTTTCTTCATGTCAAGTATCTGTGTGACAGCTCGAGACCGACGCTCTAGATGCCTTCCATGTTTTTTGTGATAGCCGCATTAATTATTTGTTTGTTGCATTCATCATCGCACCATTCGCATTGCATCGGCACTCCGTTGTTGTCACTTTTTAAAAACTTGCATCCGTTCATAGTTGTTGTTTCTCCTCGTTGCCTTCGTTGACCGTTCGGGGACCAACCACATACTTTCACGTGCCGTGGCATCGTTAAATAATTATTTTATAAGTGGGAATAAAACATTCTCGGAATGGGTTGGAAGTTGGTGTACGGTCTCAATATATTGTAGGTAGACCGCCTGCCAAATTTCGTCGCATTCGGAGGCCGTTTGAAACCCCAACCGTTAAACTATAGCGGAATTTGTCGCCAGGCCGCTCTTTCCCTCTCACCTCAAGCCCATGGACTTCTATCACAGCCCACTACCCTCTAGCCCTAACCTCCTCCGTTCCAGACTGTCCGATCAAGATCGAACGGTCCGGAAACAACCCTAAACCCTCCAAGATGAACCCCCTGCCTATTTAAGCACCCGCACTCCAACATTTTTGGAAACCCTAAGCCTCCTCCTTGTTTTCTGCAGCCACCCTCTCCACAGCCGCCACTTGGCGCCTCCAGATCGCCCCGCCACCACCTGAGCCCGCCTCCACCGCGCCCCTGTTTCACCAGCTGCCGCGGGCCCGTAGAGCCCATCTGAAGGCCGCCCAGGCCCAGATCTTGTCGCCTCCCGTACGCCGTCCTCCTCGCACCCGATCTGGATCGAGGGGAGGAGCCCCTCCAATCCCGAGCTCCTCCACGCCACCGCCGACCTCGCGCACCACCACCAGCCGGTGAGTTCGCTGGAGCCGAACCCCGCGCCACCGCCCGACCTCCCTCGCCGCCCCCTCCTTCCTCCCCTCTTGCTCCCTCTCACGATCTCCCTCTCTCTCAATCGCTGCAGGTAGCGATGCAGGGCGGTGCCTGATCTGCCCCGCTCCATAGTACAAACTGATCAGGTTAGTTGTAAGTTTCTGTAGCGATTTGGCTTAGTTTTGAACTAATTGCACCTTTCCCGGGCTTATGCGGGACGGTGCCCTGCATCCCTAGCTGCAGGACCCCGCCGCCCATGGAGCTCGCCGCCGGCACGCACTTCACCAGATCTGATCGGGATCCACCAGATCCGGCCACCCTCAACCCATTCCCGGCCCCACCAACCCCGTCGGATCATGCCGCCACCTCGCCCCCACATCGCCGGAACCGCCACTTCCATGGCCTCCTTCAACCTGGACCTGGACCGCCCCGTCCAGTTTCGTCCCGGATCCGAGCCATCCCGCGAACCAAATGGATGCGCTGCACCTCCTCGTCCCATTTCGTCCCCGGGGTAGAAACGGCAGTGTCCCTGGATTTTGACTGCGTTAAACCTAATATTGGCATCTTAAACTGTCTGTAACTTTTCACCTATTCATCCGATGAAAATGACCCATATATGAAAAATGATCTACTCTCTGTGTACTTCATCATGGTGGCAATTGCATCCATGTTAGGATTCATCTACATGCTTTAAACCCTTTTGCAAAAGAGCATCATTATGTTAACTACAAAAACTGATAAAACTTGACAACCTTGCTTGATGTTTGCCATTGATCCATAGCTCATGTGCATATGATTCCTTCATGTGTTTTGCTCTTTGTAATGTGCACTATCATGCTATGCCCCTTGTTGCCATGATAAACATCTATAACATGTTAATTTCTTGCACTAAAGTGGCTATCATGTTAAAGCTGTTTTCCTGTTAACAGAAAGTTCCATTTTTGTAAAAATCATAGTAATTAGTTAATGCATCCTATGAATCTGTGACAATGGGGCAAAATGAAGACTGCCATGTCTACTGCCTGCACATATCATTTTCATAAATATTAAAATTGCTTTACCTACTGTTTTGCGCATCCCAAGTCTACATCATAATGTTAATGTTGTCAACTCTAGTTTTTCAGCAAGTCCCAAAAACTGTAGCTGAACATTGCTTTTTGCATAAATCACATTAAATTAAATTTGATGCCTATGAACCTGAATCGTATATAAAAATTGTAGCATGTTAACTCCACTTTAGGTGCATATCATTTGCATCCATGTTAGCTTCCTGTAAATTAATGTTTTGCTGCTCCTAAGTGGGCATCTCGTTGTTTTGGCAGATTATAACTAAAACATGTGTTGATTGTAGTTGTTGAACCGTGTCTCCATTTTGTTCATGTCATATATGAAATTTGCTTAGAATTGCATGTAGTTTCATAATATACATTTGCATCCATGGTTAAATGGTTGTAATTGTTGTTTGCATTCATTTTGCATTAATGACATGCTAAACTTGTGTTGTTCATATCTTCTAAACCATAGCTCCGAATTAAATGAATTATATATTTAACTTGACTAGAAAAACATGTAGAATCACACGGTGCACTTACTTTGCATGTTTAATAACAATAAAACTATGTTTTAGGCAGAACAGTATGAAATTCGAAATTTGCATATGGGGTTTTTCCGGAATTGTTATGTGTTGTTTCCGGCCTCATTTAAATGGCCTAGATAGATAGTGTAATTATGCTTCATCTCTTTCCATGTTTACCAACATTTAATCTTGTCATGTACATAAACAGGAGAGAACTAAATAATTGAATGTGGAGCTTCGTCAATATGCAACTCGTTGCATAGCGAGCTTCACTTAATATGTAGTAATTGGTTGTTGCATCTTGCCATGCCTCATTAAGCCGGACATGCATCATACTTGGTTGTGTATCATGCCATGATTATGCTTGTTTGTTTACCATGTTGTTTGCTTCTTTCTGGTTATGCTTCTTCTCGATAGTCCGGTAACGTTCTGGAGTTGTGAGGATTCGTTCGACGACGCTTATTCGACTACTTCATGGATTCGATCTTCTTCCTAGCGGGATTTCAGGCAAGATGACCATTACCTTGGATATCACTACTATCTTTGCTTGCTAGTTGTCTCGATGCTATCGCTATGTCTCGCTACCTACCACTTGTTTGTCAGCCTCCCAAATTGCCATGATAAGCCTCTAACCTCCACTATCCTAGCAAACCGTTGATTGGCTATGTTACCACTTTGCTCAGCCCCTCTTATAGCGTTGCTAGTTGCAGGTGCAGTGCAGGTTGTTCCATGTTGGGACATGGATATCATGGGATATCACAATATCTTTTATTTAATTAATGCATCTATATACTTGGTAAATGGTGGAAGGCTCGGCCTTTTGCTTGGTGTTTTGTTCCACTCTTTCCACCCTATTTTCTGTAATACCAGTGTTATGATCCATGATGAGCGCTCCTAACATGTGTGGGGTTTTATGGGGACCCCCTTGATCATTCGTTTTAGGATAAAACTCCTCCAGCAAGGCCCAACTTTGGTTTAAAAATTTGCCAACATAATAATCCTGACAATTAATAAAGCATAGGGCGTCATGAACCCGCAGATTCTTAATTCCACATAATACAGGGGGGCCAGTGCTGATGGTGCTGGTCCAAACTAGAGACACTTGCAGTGCCACCCAGTTAACTGGGTCTTCAGTTGCCGTACGTAGTGTTCATCCGGTCGTGGCCTGAGAACGAGATACGCGCAGCTCCCATCGAGGTGTCGGCACGCCGGGAAGTCTTGCTAGTTTAGTTTTACCTTTGACGAGTGGCTTGTCCACCAGGATTCCTTATAGGCATCGTGTTATCACGGTGTGAGGTTTTCCATTGGACGCGTGTGGTAATTTGTGATGGACTACTTGGAGCACCCTTGCAGGGTTAAATCTTTCGGAAAGCCGTGCCCGCGGTTATGTGGCGACTTGGAAATATAACCTCCGGTTGTAGAAAACTTGGCACTAAACTTAACTAAAATACACCAACCGCGTGCGTAACCGTGGTCGTCTCTTTTCAAGGGAGTTCGGGAAGAGAACACGGTGGGGTTCTGTTTGACTCATAAGTCAGTGTTCAGGATCACTTCTTGATCTTTCTAGTTGCGCCCGTTTATGCATAGTTTACTCTTCTTATTCTTGTACTCGTAAGTTAGCCACATACAACTGGTTAGTGCTTGCTGCAACCTCACCACTTAACCATTCCATACCCATTAAGCTTTGCTAGTTTTGGTACCCAGGGTAATGAGATTGCTGAGTCCCCGTGGCTCACAGATTACTACAACAACAGGTGCAGGTACAGGTAAAGCAATGATTTGACGTGAGAGTGATGCTTGCTCTATTTGGAGTTCCTCTTCTACTTCTTCTTCTTCGTCAATCATAGGATGGGTTCTGGGTTGGCAGCCTAGGATTAGCAGGGTGGATGTCATTCTTCTTTCGTTTGATTTCATCCATAGTCGGATCCTGCTCTTCTGCATGATGATTGCTAGGTATTGTTGTATTGATGTATTCATGTTGTAGCTTGTGGCGAGTGTAAGCCTTTATCTAGTATCCTCATCTATTCAGTACATGGTATGTTGTATTGATATCCACCTTGCGTAGCATCTCAGATATGCGCTTCTATCCTTAGTGGGACTTCCGAGTTCCTTGAGGATAGGACTGCATATTGGGTGTTACAAGTTGGTATCAGAGCCTCTACCGACCATAGGAGCCCCCTTGTTCGATCGAAACTTGGCCGTTGTCGAGTCTAGAAGAAAACTATTTTGAGTCTAGATATATATCGGAGAGTAGGAATTATTTTTACTCCTCATCCCCATTGTCGCTCTGGTGAGGAATTGTGACGTAGGTGTTTTGGTTCTACTACTCTTCCCACTCAATTTTTTTTAGGATCACGCGGGTATTTTTGGAATCGTTGCGATATCGGTGTGGGTGAATTCTGTTCTTGGTGCCTCCTGTCTGCCTTGACTTCTTTCGGGGAGTTGAGCTCCAAGGGGTTCTTGTCACATTTGCTATCATCTTAGTTCCTGAATACCAAAGGATGCCGACATCAAAACGCTTCTATACTTTGTTTGGTGGCAAATAGTGTCGTGACTTTTCCCCAGTACTGGAGGAGATAGCTCGGATGATCCACTAGGTCTAGTATCGTTGTGTTTTCGAAGGTCTGAGGTACACGAGTTTTCGAGATTTCTTGGTTATGTGTTGAACGCAGTCGGAACATTGGAGCGTAGTATCTTCTTAGGAATTGTGTGAAGTTTTGCTCTGTGTAGCCGTGGGACCAAATTGCATAACCAAGAGGTTTCAGGAGTTCTTAGGTGGGAGTTCAAGTAGTTACCTAGGCTTATCTTCCTGACAAATGCATGATATGAGATTGGGGTTTGACATCTAGTGGTTCGCTTGTCACGGTCGTTTTTACAGTGGGTCTCGTTGTGTCTTAAAGAGCCCTTGTAGCTTTGCTATGGCTCGGGGACACTTCGTAAGTCATGTACACTACCTTGTACATGATGGTCACTGTATGATCGAGACCGTGGGGCCTCACCACAAAAAATATCAAACGAAATCTCTGTCATGAATTTGTTTCTGGCTTAGTTTGCAAGCCTATCCTTTGTTTATTGGAGTGTGGTATTCGAGTTGCTTCGAAGTCAAGTGCTGATCCATACCTTTCCTAAGCGGTGTTTTCATATTCCTATGGGAGTGCTAATCCTTCTTGATCATCAAGATTGTTATGTCAATTCTCTTCCATCCGAGGTGCTTCTCTTCAAGTTAATCCGATCCTTTTAACATTTGCAAGATAAATTCTCAGTTTTCTCAACGGCGTTCATTTCACCCGTCCCAAGTTGTCTTTTTTCTTTGTCCCAGCCTCCCACTCTTTTCTTCGCGGAGTTAAAATTCTCAACTCAAGTATCCATTTTATTCATGAGAAGTCTCTCCATTCTTTTCCTTCAATGTTCTTAGCCGGTGATTTCTCGTGAAGATGCTCAGGAGCTACAAGTTCATCATTCTTTGTTCTCATTTTCTTATCCGCCGGTCTAAATTCAAGATTTCGGTGTTGTCAGTGTACTAAAACATGGGTGCCCTCGTACCCAGACTTGTGCATAGGCAGTTGTAGCCTTCCTGGCGGCAAGGGCTTGCCGGAAGGTTACTGTGACCCAGGGCTCAATGAACAAGACCGTGAAGAAGACCTCCAGGCAGGTCATTAACAAGTACTATTCTAGTACTGAAGATCAACATTGCCATTGCCGGCAAGCTTTGTGCTGGCAAGGTGAAGACCAAGACTCTGGTTGCCGGCAAGCTCCACGCCGGCAGGCTCGTTCTGTCCCGTTACCGCTCCACCTCATCACCGCCTAGATAAGCTTGTGTGATAGGTGTCGAGCAGGTAGGCAATCAACATAGCTGGCCATGGCACGTGTCAGCATGCCACGCAAAGATTAACTTTAATGACAGCCGTCCCTGGGACGTGTCGAGATAACAGGAGGGCGCCAGGACCAGTGGTACAGATCTTTTACCCAAAGCCTCGTCTCCCCGACGTAGCACCTAATAGTGCATTTAATGCGCTTGTCCTACCCCGTTAGGAGATAGACTTGGTGATGGTGCAGTCACTATTCATACCCTGTAATGACCATATTAGCCACCGTGGCAACCCCTTGGCCTATAAAAGGAGGCCCACGGCTACAGTTAGAACAGTCAACTCTTAGTTCAATTTACGCGTTGTAGCTGCACTTCCCGTGCAACTTGCTGGCAAGCTGCGCTCCTTGTAACCATGAGCTCATACACAATCAAACCACAAGAACAGGAGTAGGGTTTTATGCTCATAGCGGTCAGAACCTGGATAAATCGTTGCTTTTCCTCACATCTATTAGCCCTGCTCTTTGTAGCACATTGATCCCATAGCCGAACCGCAAAGGGATCCTCTTGATCCCATAGATCCTCGTTTTCCCGTGACATCTTTGGTGCGCTAGGCAGGGGGTCTTGTATTACGAATCAGTGTTCGTAGTGTGAGCACCAGCCCCGTCACCTTCGTTGATGGCGCCGAAGAAGAAGAGCGGAGCCATGACGGCTCCCGCCACCTCCAAGCGGCCTTCCCAGGCGTCCGCAGGCGGCGCGGGCGGCGCAGCTGGCGCAGGCGCTACGGTTGGGACGGCCGGGTCAGGAGGCCCCGGCGGTGTGGGTGTCCAGCATCCCCACCGTTCTGGCGATCGCAGTCAGGACACCGGAGATGGCGCAGACGGACAACTCCAACAACGTTCTGGTGAGCACAATCATCGTAGTAATACAGTTCGGACCGATGCAATCCAGGACCCCGTCGCCGCGATGTCCAAGGATGAAGCAGCGACATCCAACAACACTACGGCGGGACATGTGCCGCGACCATCGCAAGATGGGCGCGCCGTGCTTCCCTGCGGTGCTGGTGGTCCTGGACGGCATCAAGCCATCCCTGAGCATCGTCCTCATGATGTTCGGGCACCACCAACACCACGCCAACCCGTCGGTGAGCATGTGCTACGGCAACAGGTACGCGACGAGCTTCCTCCTGGCCCTGCCAGGAGTCGAATGCCGTCCCGTTCCGTGTTCCCCGCCATGCCAACCACAGCGGCAGAAGCCATGGCGTGAGTTCAAATGCTTTTGAACTTCCCGCCAGCTCCAGACAAGATGGAAGAATGGAGGGCCACCATCCAGAGTCTCATCAGTTTTGCTGATCCCGGCAAAACACAGGATGTGGGTCCCTCCAGACGACCACCCACAGTGCTGGCAGGACCATCTGGCTGCAATGCCAGAGACAGTGCGCCAACGGTGCAGTCGCCTCCACGTCAACAACCACAGCAGCGGCAATCTCGCCGATCGGATGACCATGACGTTATGTCCATGGCATCGTCGGATCCGCGGGGCCGCCAAGACCAGCGCCTAGTGCTTCACGAACGGCGCGTCGAGGACGCCCATACGAAGATCGAGCGGTGCCGGGAGGCACGCCGTCTATCAGACGACTGTGCCGGGCCGACAACAACTGTGCCTGTGCCAGGGTACCCTGGGTGTTTACCTTACGAGGTAGGCTGCCCAGCATTTACCCACGAGCTACGGCAGGTTTGCTGGCCATCCACCCGTGCTTTCAAGCCAGAGCTGCCCGACAAATACGATGGAACGCTCAGTCCATCGGAGTTCCTTGGCATCTACACCATTGCAGTGCAGGCTATCGGAGGGCGCGACAACAAGATACTGGCCAACTACTTCTCGTTGGCGCTCAGGCCCAACATCAGATCATGGTTGATGAACTTGCCTGAGGGCTCCATCTCTTCTTGGTCGGATCTGTGCCATTGCTTCGTTGGTGCCTGCCAGGGTGGCCACAACCTCCCTGGTCAAGCTAGTGATTTGGACGTGATCCCCAAGAGAGACGGCGAGCCCCTCCGCAAGCATATATAGAGAGTCAGTCGTGTGCACCACAATATCCCCGATGTTCATCCCGCGGCTGTGTGTGCCGCATTCCACACGAATGTGCACAACCGCAGAATGCAGTCTGAGATGAATATTGAGAAGGTTAGAACCATCAACGAGCTGTACGCCCTAGCGGACAGGTGTGCACGTGCTGAGGAAGGGAGGTGACTCCCTGGGGAAGATGCTGGCGCCGAAGTCGACTCTGAAGACGACGACGCAGACGACGCATAAACCCCACAGAAGAAGGGCCGGAAGCGCAACAGGAAGCGCAAAGGCAAGTTAGTGATGGCAGTAGAGAGCCCTGGTGACGCCAACACCGCCAAGAAGTCTAAGGCAGAAAGCCCCGGCAGGTGACAAGGGCGGCAAGACCGGTGGGCAGTACTGCAAGATCCACCATACCAAGGGCCACGATCTCCAGGAGTGCCGGCAAGTGGAGCAGCTTGTCGAGAAGTAGTAGCAAGAGTACGAGAAGCGCGACAAGGAGAAGGGCCAGGATGGTGCCGGTGGATCCGGCAAGCAAAACCGTGGTGGCCGCGGAGGCCGCCGCAACCGAAAGAGAAGGCCGCTCAGGGCCAGAAAGAAGATGAGGGTGTTGAGGACGAAGATGGGTCTGAGAATGAGTTCCAGAACGCAGTGGAAGCCATGTGTGTTGACGGAGGCACATCTTTGCACTCCTAGCATCGGCAACTGAATCAATGGGCCCGCAAGGTGAATGCCGCGGAGCCCATGATGGGAGCGCAGAAGCGACTCAAGTGGTCACACACGCCCATCGTCTTTGAAGCCGAGGATCACCCTGATCGCACTACTGAGGTCGGGTGTTTTCCGTTGTTGGTTTCCCCAACAATCCGCAACCTCAAGGTGACAAAGATGCTAGTTAACGGTGGGACCGGCTTGAACTTGATCTCTCCTGACGTGATCAAGAGGCTGCAGATCCCCGACAAGGATCTCGAGGAAACAGGCACTTTTTGAGGGATCAGTCCGGGAAGGAACAAGCCGAAGGGCCAGATCACACTCCCGGTCACATTTGGCAGCGACCTCAACTACCGGACAGAGAAGATTGTCTTCGACATCATCAAGATGCCGCTTCCATACAACGGAATTCTGGGCCGCCTGGCGTTGGCCAAGTTCATGGCTGCGTCGCACTTTGTGTACAATGTCATCAAGATGCCAGGGACGATGGGTGTCCTCACCATCAAGTCCAACCAGAGAGACGCAATCATCTGCGCCGATAAGCTCTACCGAGAGGTAGTGGCAGCATCTGCCGTCAAGGCACCTGCTCCTGCCGGCAAAGCTCCTGGGGGAGGAAAGAAGAAGTCTGGCAAGACCTCTTATAAGGAATCCGGGAAGCGCACTTTAGAGTGCAGCATGCCTGTTGAGGACATACCAGAGAGCTCTACCGGCAAGAGCAAGAAAGGCAAGGCCTCTACGCCGGCAACCAAGCAAGTTTCCGCAAGGGAAGATGGGAAGAGTGGCACTTTCTCCATAAGTGCCACTCTCAGTGACAAATAGGAAAGCAAGCTCGTTGCCTTCCTATGGGCGAATGTCGATGTGTTTGCTTGGCAATCATCTGACATCCCCAGTGTTCCTAGGGAGGTAATTGAACACCACCTTGCTATCTGCCCTCATGCGAGACCTGTCAAGCAGAAGGTCTGAAAGCATGCCTTGGAGCGGCAAGAGTTTATTGCCGAAGAGATCAAGAAGTTAGACGCAGCAGGCCTGGTCAGAGGAGTGCTACACCCCACATGGTTAACCAATCCAGTGGTAGTGCGCAAGGCGAATGGGAAGTGGAGGCTTTGTATAGAATTCACTGATATAAATAAAGCTTGTCCAAAGGATCCTTTCCCTTTACCGCGCATCGACCAGATTGTGGACTCCACTGCCGGCTGTGAGTTACTCTCTTTCCTTGATGCCTACTCTGGTTATCATCAGATCTTTATGGCCAAGGAAGATGAGGAGAAAACCGCATTCATCACTCCATGTGGCACATACTGCTTTTTGCGTATGCCTTTCGGATTGAAGAGTGCCGGGGCAACTTTTGCCAGAGCAATTCAGATTGCAATTCATCTTATTTTCAGGAAGGGTCTATGTAAGAGCTTTGGTTTAGAAAATTCCACATACTCAACTATCATTTAGTCTTCCATGATTGCTGACACTCAAAGCATATTTTTAGAACAAATCATTTCAGTCAAACACATAGGAAGATAGGGGCTTCATGTTTTGCCCCCAAACTTATTTATCTCAGGGATAATGTTAACAATAATAACTCATGATCACCTATATTCAACGGGATATATGTGCCTGGATCTTTCCCCACCACATGATGCTTGCCAAGAGAGAAAAATAAAAATGGAATAGAGAAGAACACTATTGACACTTGCATAAAAGTAAATACATAAAGTGAAAGATAGGCCCTTCGTAGAGGGAAGCAGAGGTTGTCATGCGCTTTTTATTTTTGGATGTGCAAACTCTTAATGCAAAGGAACGTCACTTTATATTGCCCCTTGTGATAGCAACCTTTGTTATGTAGTTTGTCACTTTTATTCTTCACCATCACAAGATCGTACAAAGCTTATTTTCCCTTACAATAAAAGTTCATACATAGTTAGGAGCAATTTTTATTGCTTTGCACCGATGACAACTTACTTGAAGGATCTTATTCAATCCATAGGTAGATATGTTGGACTCTCATGGCATGAAACTGAGTTTAAGGGTTTTTGGATGCACAAGTAGTATCTCTACTTAGTACAGAATTTTGGCTAGCAAAAGATAGGGGGCAAGCTCCACATGTTAGAGGATCCATGACAATATAACATCTACGTGAATATAAACAAACATAACCCATTACGTTGTCTTCCTTGTCCAACATCAACTATTTGATCAAGTTTGAAGATAATTAATGGGGGCTCACAATCATAGAAGATGTCCAAGATAGTATATTTATATGTGAAACCTCTCTTCCTTCAATATTCTTTCATGAATTGTTCGAGTGACCAATGCTGTGTTTGCTAATTTTCAATAAATTTTGCCACTTACACTTCACTACTCCCCAGGGGACAAGCATATGAAGCACATATAATTTCATATTTATGAGATTCAATTCATTCAACAATTTACTCTTGGAATATAAATGAAGCACGAGAGCAAATGACAAACTACTCCAAAAGATATAAGTGAAGAACAAAGAGTAGTTTAGTGAATGGGTAGCTATGTGAAGACTCTCTCTCAATAAAGATTTCAGATCTAAGTATTTTATTCAAACAGCAAATAACATGAAAATAAAAGGACACTCCAAGAATAGCACATATCATGTGAATAAGTAAAAACTTAGGCTAACCGATAGGTGTTGATGAAGAAAGGGGGATGCCTACCGGGGCATCCCCAATCTTAGTTGCTTGAGACTTCTTGGAATGTTATCTTGGGGTGCCTTGGGCATCCCCAAGCTTGAGCTCTTGTGTCTCCTTAATTCCTCTCATATCATGGTTTCTCCTAAATCATAAAAACTTCATACATGCAAAACTCAACAAGAACTCGTGAGATAAGTTAGTATAAATCAACTCAAAACCTTAACATTCTATACTATAGCAAATCACTAAAATTATAATTAAAAATTGCATACTAAATTCCTCTGCATATTTAATACTCCTATCCACAAATAGAAACATTAAACAAGCAACATATGCAAACAATGCAACTATAACCGAAATATGTCTACACAGAACAGTCTGTAAAGGGTGAATAAGAATTCATACTTCCCTAAATCCCAAAATTCTGAAAAATTACCACGTGACAGAGAACTCATGCATTCTTACTGTGTAAAAATTTGACATTTTTATCATGTTCTGACTATTCAGGAATATTCTGGACATAACAGAAAACTTTCTATTTTCAAACAGCAACACATGAACTTGCAAACTGAGCATGGTAAAGGCTATAATTGGCATTTTATTGAAATAAAAGATACAAAACAAGATTATTGATAACAGCAAGCAAATCTCAACAAAATAAAATGATGCTCCAAACAAAATTCATATTATGTGACGAATAAAAATATAGCTCCAAGTGAGGTTACCGATAGTGTTGAAGACGAAAGGGGGGATGCCTACCGGGGCATCCCCAAGCTTGAACGCTTGAGTCTTCCTTCAATATTACCTTGGGGTGCCTTGGGCATCCCCAAGCTTAGGGTCTTGCCACTCCTTATTCTCCTCATATCAATATCTCACCCAAAACTTGAAAACTTCAATCACACAAAACGATAATTGTTGAAGAAGAAAGATGGGATGCCTTCCGGGGCATCCCCAAGCTTAGTTGCTTGAGTTTCCTTGAATATTTACTTGGGGATCCTCCCTAATCTTGAACTCTTTCCTCTCCTTATTCTTCTCATATCGATACCTCCTCGATCTTTGAACACTTCATCCACACAAAACTCAACAGAAACCTCATGAGATCCGTTAGTATAACAAATAAATCTTAAACTTTTGGTACTGTTGTAAATTGATTCATATTTAATATTGGCATAATGCTACTGTACTCCAACTTCTCCATGACTCATACCCCCCGATACGATCCATAGATTCATCAAAATAAGCAACCTATGCAACAAAAACAGAATCTGTCTAAAAGAGAACAATATGTAAACATCTATTTAAAAACCATACTTTTGTAACTCCAAAAATTCTGAAAAATTAGGAAAAAATAAACAATTTCGATATAAGTACTGTGTAAAAGTTTCAGAATTTTTTCACATTCCAGTAAAATACAGAAATTCAAACACTACAGCAAAAGTTTCTGTTTTTTTCACAGCACCCACCAAACAAGCAATTTAAACATCCTAAAGGTAAATCTTGGCACATTATTTTTATAATTCAATGGATTTGTACAAGGGGATAATTATTTTTCTTGAAAAGTTTCTGTAATCAAGGTTCACAAAGTTTCCATGGGCATGAACAAAGTTCAAGGCTAGCCCCCACTTCCACATTGCTCATCTTTCTCACTTTCACTTTTCTTTCCGAAAAGTTTTAGGTTTCCCTCTATATATTTTTTTGTTTTAAAATATTTAAATGGCACACATAATAAACTTTATATTACACAAAATAATAAAAATACTCTCTAAAACTTCCGGGTTGTCTCCCAGGCAGCGCTTTCTTTAAAGCCATTAAGTTAGGCATAAGAGGCAAGTAATTTTTTGTATTTTGTATTTTGCATTTTTAATTTTTTTTGTTTCACCCACAACTAAAGAAAAGAAAAATAAATAAAAGGAAATACAAAATCTACTTAGTGATGAAAGCAAACAAGCATACACGAAAATATTAGCCCCACACTATTGCTCCCCGGCAACGGCGCCAGAAAAGAGCTTGATAATCCCCAAGTGCAAGGAATCATTGTAGCAATTTCCAAAGATGGAAGTGATAAGTATGGAGTGTCGAACCCACAAGGAGCTAAAGGTAAGATCAATATTCTCTTAAGTCCTATCTGCCACTGATACGACTCTACGTACACCGAGCGTTTGCTTTCATCTAGAAACGAGAAATAAAACTATGTTGTGGGTATGAAGAGGATAGCTTGCATGATATCGGAGAACTAAAATATAAAAATAGGTGCTGCCTAAATAAATTAAGAATTTATTACAAATAGCGAGTGTGGAATAATGATGGATCGGTGTGCGGAATTGTCCTAGGCAATTGATAACAAGATCGGTAATCACTATTGCAATTTTATATGAGGGAGAGGCATGAGCTAACATACTTTTCGTACTTGGATCATATGAACTTATGATTGGACCTCTAGCAAGCATCCGCAACTACTAGAAATCATTAAGGTAAACCCAACCATAGGATTAAGTATCAAGTCCCCTTTACTCCCATACGCAACAACCCCCTTACTCGGGTGTAAGCTTCTGTCACTCTAACCGCCCACTATAAGAGAATCATGAACGTATTGCAAAACCCTACAGCGGGAATCCCCCACGTGTGCGCGGCACGGAGGCCACCATAGGATAGCACCAAAATGAAACATACAATTCAAACTAATCAAGATCATCAACCAACCCAAAGGACAAAAGAAATTAACTCAAACATCATAGGATGGCAACACATCATTGGATAATAATATGTGGCATAAAGCACCATGTTCAAGAAGGGGATTACAGTGGGGTGTGGGAGAGTGGACCGCTGAAAAGAGATGAGGGAGGTGATGGACGGTGATGTTGATGAAGACGATCACCGCGGCGATGGTTCCCCCGGCGGCACTCCGGCGCCACCGAGAGAGAGGGGAAGAGAGGCTCCCCCTCCAGCGTGCTCCTCCATGGCCTCCCCCCTAGATGGGGAGAGGTTCTTCCTCTGGTCCTTGGCCTCCATGGTGCCCAGAGGGGTGGGAGCCCCTCCGAGATTGGTCTCTCTCTCTGTTCTCTTCTGTTTCTGCGCTCCTGTTTCTGGCCAAAAACCGTTTCTTATATTCCCGGAGATCCGTAACTCCGATTGGGCTGAAATTTTGAGAGGATTTTTATCTAGAAATTATCTTTCTTGCGGCGAAAGAAGGGCATCAACTGACCTACAAGGTGCCCACAAGGCAACAGGGCGCGGCCCTAGGGGGTGGCGCGCCGTGTTGCCTTGTGGAGCCCTCGGGCACCGTCTTGCGTTGATTCTTCTTCCCAAAAATCACATATATTCCAAAATAAATCTCCATAAAGTTTTATCACGTTTGGACTTCGTTTGGTATGGTTTTTATGCAAAACAAAAAACAAGCAGAAAACAGGAACTGGCACTGGGCACTAGGTCAATATGTTAGTCCACGAAAATCATATAAAAGTCATATAAATGTGCAGCAAAACCATATAAAATTATTGCTAACATGGCATGAATAGTTTATAAATTATAGATACGTTGGAGACGTATCAGTGAGTAGTTACTTTTGTTCTTAAGGACCTGGGAGAAGTCATGTCATAAGTAATCATGTGAATTTGGTATTCGTTCGATATTTTGATGATATGTATGTTGTTGCTTCCTTTAGTGGTGTCGTGTGAACATCGACTACATGACACTTCACCATCTTTGGGCCTAAGGGAAGGCATTGTGGAGTAGTAATTAGATGATGGGTTGCTAGAGTGACAGAAGCTTAAACCCTAGTTTATGCGCTATTCCGTAAGGGGCTGATTTGGATCCATATGTTTCATGCTATGGTTAGATTTATCTTAATTCTTATTTCGTAGTTGCGGATGTTTGCGAGTGGGGGTAATCATAAGTGGGAGGCTTGTTCAAGTAAGAACAGCACACAAGCACCGGTCCACCCACATATCAAATTATCAAAGTAGCGAACACGAATGAAACAGGCATGATGAAAGTGACTAGATGAGAATTCCCATGTGTCCTCGAGAACTATTTGCTTTATATAAGAGATTGTTCTGGCTTGTCCTTTGCTACAAAAAGGATTGGGCCACCTTGCTGCACTTTATTATACTTGTTACTTGTTACTTGTTACGAATTATCTTTCTATCGAAACTATCTGTTACCGCTACTTTCAGTACTTGTAGAGAATATCTTGCTGAAAACCGCTTGTCATTTCTTTGTGCTCCTCATTGGGTTCAACACTCTTACTTATTGAAAGGACTGCGCTTGATCCCCTATACTTGTGGGTCATCAAGAGTCTTTTCTAGCGCCGTTTCCGGGGAGTGAAGCGCCTTTGGTGAGTGGAATTTGGTAAGGAAACATTTATATTACATGCTTAAATTTACTGTCACTTGTCACTATGGAAAGTAATCCTTTGAAGGGTTTGTTCGGGGTATCTTCACCTCGACCGGAAGCATTGAGAGTTGCCCCTCAACCTACTGAAAATATTTATTATGAAATTCCTTCGGGTACGATAGAGAAACTGCTAGCTAATCCGTACACAGGAGATGGAAAGGTACATCCTGATATGCACTTGATATATATAGATGAAATTTGTGGATTGTTTAAGCTTGCAGGTTTATCCGAGGATGGAGTTAAGAGGAAGGTATTCCCTTTATTTGTGGAGGGAAAGGCATTGACATGGTATAGGCTATGCGATGATACTAGAACATGGGATTGGAACCGGTTAAAGCTGGAATTTCGCCAGAAATTTTATCCTATGAATTTGGTTCATCGTGATCGGAATTATATATATATAACTTTTGGCCTCGTGAAGGAGAAAGTATCGCTCAAGCTTGGGGGAGGCTGAAGTATATGTTGCATACATGCCCCAATCATGAGCTCCCAAAAGAAATAATTATTCAAAACTTTTATGCTCGGCTTTCTCATAATGATCAATCCATGCTCGATACTTCTTCTGTTGGTTCCTTTATGAAGAGGATTATTGAATTCAAATGGGATCTTTTGGAAAGAATTAAACGCAACTCTGAAGATTGGGAAATCGACAAAGGTAATGAGTCAGGTATAAATCTTAAGTTTGATTGTGTTAAATCTTTATGTAAACTGATGCTTTTCATAAGTTTAGTACTAAATATGGAATTGACTCTGAGATAGTAGCCACTTTTTGTGAATCTTTTGCTGCTGATGTTGATCTCCCTAAGGAGAAATTGTTTAAGTTTCATCCACCTATTGAATTAAATAAAAAACCTGTTAGTGTTAAAGAAGAAACAATTGTTTACAATGTTGATCCAGTTGTGCCTACTGCTTATATTGAGAGACCTCCTTTCCCTGTTAGGATTAAGGAACATGCTAAAGCTTCAACTGTGGTTAACAAAAGTAATATTAGAGCACCTAGTCCTTCTGACCAAATTAAAGTTGAACCTAATATTGCAATGGTTAAAGATATTTTGGTTGATAATATTGATGGACATGTCATATATTTTTGTGATGAAGCTGCTAGAATTGCTAAACCCGTTAGAAATAAACGAGACATGTTAGACAAGAACAAGCCCGTAGTTGGCATGCCTGTTGTTTCTGTTAAGATTGGAGATCATTGCTATCATGGTTTATGTGATATGGGTGCTAGTGTGAGTTCTATTCCTTTCTCTTTATATCAAGAAGTAATGAATGCTATTGCACCTGTTGAGATTGAAGATATTGATGTTACTATTAAGCTTGCAAATAGAGATACTATTACATCACTTGGGATTGTTAGAGATGTTGAAGTCTTGTGTGGTAAAATCAAATACCCTACTGATTTCTTAGTACTTGGTTCACAACAAGATAATTTTTGTCCCATTATTTTTGGTAGACATTTCTTGAATACCGTTAATGCTGAAATTGATTGTGTTAAAGAAAAGGTTAGAGTTAAGTTTGGTGATATATCTCATGAATTTAATTTCTCTAAGTTTAGTAGACAACCTCATGATGAAGAATTACCTACTAAATATGAAATTATTGGTCTTGCTTCTTTTGCTGTGCCTCCTACTGATCCTTTAGAACAATACTAGCTAGACCATGAAAATGATATGCATATGAATGAAAGAAATAAAATAGATGAGTTGTTCTTTAAACAAGCACCTATTCTTAAACATAACTTGCCTGTTGAAACTTTGGGAGACCCTCTTCCACCAAAGAGTGATCCTGTGTTTGATTTAAAGCAATTACCTGATACACTTAACTATGCTTATCTTGATGAAAAGAAGATATATCCTGTTATTATTAGTGCTAACCTGTCAGAGCATGAAGAAAAAAGATTACTTAAAACTCTGAGGAAGCACCGTGCTGCTATTGGATATACTCTTGATGATCTTAAAGGCATTAGTCCCACTCTATGTCAGCATAAAATTCATATGGAGCCAGATGCTAAACCCGTTGTTGATCACCAAAGAAGATTAAATCCTAAAATGAAGGATGTGGTAAGAACTGAAATATTAAAGCTTCTGGAGGCATGTATAATTTATCCCATAGATGATAGTAGATGGGTAAGTCCTGTTTATTATGTTCCTAAGAAAGGAGGTATTACTGTTGCTCCTAATGATAAAAATGAACTTATCCAAATAATTGTAACCGGTTATAGAATGGTAATTGATTTCAGAAAATTAAATAAAGCTACTAGGAAAGATCATTACCCATTGCCTTTTATTGATCAAATGTTAGAAAGATTATCTAAGCATACACACTTTTGCTTCCTAGATGGTTATTCTGGTTTCTCTCAAATACCTTTATCACCAGAAGATCAAGAGAAAACCACATTTACTTGTCCTTTTGGAACTTATGATTATCGTCGTATGCCTTTTGGTTTATGTAATGCACCTGCTACCTTTCAAAGATGTATGACTGCTATATTCTCTGACTTTTGTGAAAAGATTGTTGAGGTTTTCATGGATGATTTCTCCGTTTACGGAACTTCTTTTGATGATTGCTTAAGCAACCTTTATCGAGTTTTGAAGAGATGTGAAGAAACTAATCTTGTCTTGAATTGGGAGAAGTGCCACTTTATGGTAAATGAAGGTATAGTCCTTGGGCATAAAATTTCTGAAAGAGGTATTCAAGTTGATAAAGCTAAGTTGATGCAATTGAGAAAATGCCATGTCCTAAAGATATGAAAGGTATAAGAAGTTTCCTTGGTCATGCTGGTTTCTATGTACGGTTTATAAAAGACTTCTCTAAAATTTCTAGGCCACTTACTAATCTCTTGCAAAAAGACGTGCCATTTGTTTTTGATGATGATTGCATAGAAGCCTTTGAAATACTTAAGAAAGCATTAATATCTGCACCTATTGTTCAACGATCTGATTGGAACTTACCCTTTCAAATTGTGTGTGATGCTAGTGATTATGCTGTTGGTGCTGTTCTAGGACAAAGAGTTGATAAGAAATTGAATGTTATTTATTATGCTAGTAAAACTCTAGACAGTGCTCAAAGAAACTATGCTACTACCAAGAAAGAATTTTTAGCAGTTGTGTTTGCATGTGATAAATTCAGATCTTACATTGTTGATTCTAAAGTAACTATTCACACCGATCGTGCTGCTATTAAATACCTTATGGAAAATAAAGATGCTAAACCTAGACTTATTAGGTGGGTTCTTTTACTACGAGAATTTGATTTTCATATTATTGATAGAAAGGGAGCTGAGAATCCCGTAGCTGATAATTTGTCTAGAATGAAAATTGTTCTTGATGACCCACTGCCTATTGATGATAGTTTTCCTGATGAACAATTAGCTATTATAAATGCTTCTCGTAATACTCCTTGGTATGCAGACTATGCTAATTATATTTTTGCTAAATATATACCACCTAGTTTGACATACCAACAAAAGAAAAAATTCTTCTTTGATTTAAGACATTACTTTTGGGATGACCCACATTTATATAAAGAAGGAGTAGATGGTATTATTAGATGTTGTGTACCTGAGCATGAACAGGAACAAATCCTATGGAAGTGTCACTCCGAGCCATACGGAGGACACCATGCGGGAGACAGAACTGCACATAAGGTATTACAATCTGGTTTTTATTGGCGTACTCTTTTCAAAGATGCACGTAAGTTTGTCCTCTCTTGTGATGAATGTCAAAGAATTGGTAATGTTGGTAGATGTCAGGAAATGCCTATGAATTATTCACTTGTTATTGAACCATTTGATGTTTGGGGATTTGATTATATGGGACCTTTTCCTTCCTCTAATGGGTATACTCATATTTTAGTTGCTGTTGATTACGTTACTAAGTGGGTAGAAGCTATTCCAACAAGTAGTGCTGATTATAACACTTCTATTAAAATGCTTAAAGAAGTTATATTTCCGAGGTTTGGAGTCCCTAGATATTTGATGACCGATGGTGGTTCACATTTTATTCATGGTGATGTCCATAAATTGCTTGCTAAATATGATGTTAATCATAGAATTGCATCTCCATATCATCCTCAGTCTAGCGGTCAAGTTAAATTAACCAATAGAGGAGTAAAATTAATTTTGCAAAAGACCGTTAATAGATCTAGAAAGAATTGGTCTAAGAAACTTGATGATGCATTATGGGCTTACAGAACTGCTTATAAAAATCCTATGGGTATGTCTCCATATAAAATGGTCTATGGAAAAGCATGTCATTTACCTCTTGAACTAGAACATAAGGCATATTGGGTAATTAAAGAACTTAATTATGACTTTAAACTTGCCGGTGAGAGGAGGTTATTTGATATTATCTCTCTAGATGAATGGAGAATACAAGCTTATGAAAATGCCAAGTTGTTAAAGAAAAAGTTAAAAGATGGCATGATAAGAGAATTCAAAAACGGGAATTCAAAGTAGGTGATCATGTTCTATTATACAATTCTCATTTAAGATTCTTTGCAGGAAACCTCCTCTCTAAATGGGAAGTACTTACATCATCGAAGAAGTTTATCGCTCCGAAGCCATCAAAATAAACAACTCCTAAGGCACTAATCCGAGGGTGGTTAATGGGCAAAAAATTAAACATTATATCTCAGGTACTCCCATTAATGTTGAAACTAATATTATTCAAATGATGACACCGGAAGAGCACATAGAAGAAACCTTTCGGAACGCTCCAGAATCCTGAAAAGGAGTAGGTATGTGGTACGGTAAGTAAATCGACTCCAAAACTTCTATAAAAGTACTTTCTGTTCGTTTTGGAATATATAAAAAATTAGGAAAATAATAAACAGTCCGAAAAGTGCACGAGGGAGCGACAAGCCTGGGGGGCGCGCCCTACCCCCCTGGGCGCGCCTACCGAGCTTGTGGCTCCCCCGTGGACTTTCCTGACTCCGTTTTTCTTCCTTATTACTTGTCCTGCACGATAAAAATTCATTATATATACTTTTGGATGTTTTTACCACCGTATCGCAAGTTTCTCCTCTGTTCTTGTTTCGTGCTGTTTTCTGTCAGATTTTCAAGGCCAAGCATCATGTCTTCCTCTTCCTCCAACAACGTGGGAGACAATGCTTGGTTGCTGCAGATGGAACTCAAGAGAGAGGAGGAGGAAGAGGTTACCATGGAAGAAGATGACGGAGATTCGCTAGAGGTGCACCCTTCGGCTTCCGAGAGCGGTACCCTTGCTGGCATCTCCACAACTCCAAATCCCCATCAAGCCATGAGAAGCACAACAAGCCATGGGAGTCTAGAGGTACAAGAAGGGCTTCCCCCTAGGAGGCCCTTGCACAGGTTACATCAAAACAATTTTCATAACTTGGTTCACAATTATGGATTTGAGAATACTCCCCGCATGCACATACCTTCCAATTGGGACATATCTCGTCCAAGTGAAAGTGATGCAGGGAAGAAAGCATGGGGGGCAGAGAATTAACATATTATGGCCGAAGTCCAGAAGAATGCGAAGATTATCCGGCATGTACTCTGGGAAATTCAGAGCCTACGGGAGATCCTAATTGAAGTGATAAAAAGCAAGCCTACCTCATCAACACCACCATCACCGAAGAAGGAGAATTGAGTACGCGGATATGGGCACCACCCTTGGCTTGTGCCAAGCTTGGGGGAGGTGCCCCGGTAACGTATCACCATCACTTTTATCATAATTATCTATCTTAGTTCAATCTTTAGTTATTTCATGATTTAGAAGAATAAAGTTTTAGTATGATTTAGTTTCTAGTGCTTGCTTTGTGATCTATCTATCTATGTAATCGAGTGTGAGTGTTATATAATAAAGAGTAGTTTGAGTTGAGTAGTTTTACTTTTGTTGATCCAATTCCAGAAATAAAGAGAATAAACAAAAGAGAGATCATATGCTAATCCCATGGGGAGTGATGACTTCACATAAAAGAAGTATAATTGATAAAACTTGTTGGAAGTTGACAAACATAGCATTGGTCATTATTGCAATTCATGAAAAAGTAATAAAGGAAGAGAGGTCTCACATATAAATATACTATCTTGGACATCTTTTATGATTGTGAGCCCCCATTAAATATTCTATGTCAAATAGTTGACGTTGGACAAGGAAGACAACGTAATGAGTTATGTTTGCTTATATTCGCATAGAAGTTATATTGTTTTGGATCCTCTAACATGTGGTGCTTGCCCCCTATCTTTTGCTAGCCAAAATTCTGTACTAAGTAGAGATACTACTTGTGCATCCAAAAACCCTTGAACCCAGTTTCATGTCATGAGAGTCCACTATATCTACCTATGGATTGAATAAGATCCTTCAAGTAAGTTGTCATCGGTGCAAAAGCAATAAAAATTGCTCCTAAATATGTATGATCTTTTATTGTAAGGGAAAATAAGCTTTGTATGATCTTATGATGGTGAAGAAATAAAAGCGACAGACTGCATAATAAATGTCGCTATCACAAGGGGCAATATAAAGTGACGTTCCTTTACATTAAGAGTTTGCACATCCAAGAATAAAAAGCGCATGACAACCTCTGCTTCCCTCTGCGAAGGGCCTATATTTTACTTTTATGAATTTACTTTCATTCAAGTGTCAATAGTATTCTCCTCTATTCCATTTTTATTTTTCTCTCTTGACAAGCATCATGTGGTGGGGAAAGATCCAAACATATATATCCAGTTGAATGTAGGTGATCATGAGTTATTATTGTTGACATTACCCTTGAGGTAAATACGTTGGGAGGTGAAATTATAAGCCCCTATCTTTCTATGTGTCTGATTGAAACTTTTGTTCCATAAGTATGCCGTGAGTGTCAGCAATCATAGAAGACTAAATGATAGTTGAGTATATGAACTTGCTAAACAAAGCTCTTACATAGACTCTTTCTGATAATATGATGAATTGCAATTGCTTCAGTGACTGAGATCATAGTTTGTTAGTTTTGAATAAGGTTTGTAGTTCATACTTTATCTTGTGGATGAATTGCCACTTTGTCATGAGAAGTTTTAGGATAATGTATTGCCGTTATAATAAAGATCACAATGCCTTCATGTCCTTATTTTGTTTTATCGACACCTCACTCTCTAAACATGTGGTCATGATTATCGATTTTGGTTTTTCGCTTGAGGACAAGCGAGGTCTAAGCTTGGGGGAGTTGATACGTCCATTTTGCATCATGTTTTCCTACTGTTATTTATTATGTTTTGGGTCATTATTTCACTTTATGATACAATTCTTATGCCTTTTCTCTCTTATTTTGCAAGTTTCACATGAAGAGGGAGATTGCCAGCAGCTGGAATTCTGGACCGGAAAGGGGTGCAATAGAGATAGCTATCCTGCACATCTCCAAATGACCTGAAAATTTATAGAGAATTATTTTGGAATATATAAAAAATATTGGCTGAAGAAATACCAGAGGGGGACCCACCAGGAAGCGACAAGCCTGGGGGTGCGCCCTTCCTCCCTGGGCGTGCCCCTCCCCCCCCCCCCCCCCGAGCTTGTGGCACCCCTGGCAGGTTGCCCAAGAAAGAAATAAAGAGAAGACTTTCAGGACGATGC
This sequence comes from Elymus sibiricus, assembly GCA_039707655.1. Taxonomy (NCBI): domain Eukaryota; kingdom Viridiplantae; phylum Streptophyta; class Magnoliopsida; order Poales; family Poaceae; genus Elymus; species Elymus sibiricus. The sequence continues at coordinate 180,206,058 of CM077670.1, forward strand.
GCCGCCGTCTCGAGGCAGAACCTGGGCAGGAGCAATTTTGCTCTCCGGCGGAGCGATTCCGCCGGGGATACTTCCCTCCGGGAGGGGGAAATCAAAGCCATCGACATCACCAACGATCCTCTCATTGTGGGAGGACCAATCTTCATCCACATCTTCACCAGCACCATCTCATCTCAAACCCTAGTTCATCTCTTGTATTCAATCTTTGTCTCAAAACCTCAAATTGGTACCTGTGGGTTGCTAGTAGTGTTGATTACATCTTGTAGTTGATACTAGTTGGTTTATTTGGTGGAAGATTATATGTTCAGATCCTTAATGCTATTCAATACCCCTCTGATCTTGAACATGAATATGATTTGTGAGTAGTTACTTTTGTTCTTGAGGACATGGGAGAAGTCTTGTCATAAGTAATCATGTGAATTTGGTATTCGTTCGATATTTTGATGATATGTATGTTGTTGCTTCCTTTAATGGTGTCGTGTGAACGTTGACTACATGACACTTCACCATCTTTGGGCCTAAGGGAAGGCATTGTGGAGTAGTAATTAGATGATGGGTTGCTAGAGTGACAGAAGCTTAAACCCTAGTTTATGCGCTATTCTGTAAGGGGCTGATTTGGATCCATATGTTTCATGCTATGGTTAGATTTATCTTAATTCTTCTTTCGTAGTTGCGGATGCTTGTGAGAGGGGGTAATCATAACTGGGAGGCTTGTTCAAGTAAGAACAGCACCCAAGCACCTGTCCACCCACATATCAAATTATCAAAGTAGCGAACGCGAATCAAACAGGCATGATGAAAGTGACTAGATGAGAATTCCCATGTGTCCTCAAGAACTATTTGCTTTATATAAGAGATCATTCCGGATTGTCCTTTGATACAAAAAGGATTGGGCCAGCTTGCTGCACTTTATTATACTTGTTACTTGTTACTTGTTATGAATTATCTTGCTATCGAAACTATCTGTTACCGCTACTTTCAGTACTTGCAGAGAATGCCTTGCTGAAAACCACTTGTCATTTCCTTCTGCTCCTCATTGTGTTCAACACTCTTACTTATCGAAAGGACTACGATTGATCCCCTATACTTGTGGGTCATCAGAGTGCTGAAGATATCTCAGAAGACTCGTGTTTTCATTCAAGATCCATTCATTCTATTTCGTGGTTGTTACCTCATTCAAGCCATTTAAATCTTACTGTTGCATTATCTCTTCTAAGCAATCATTTTAACGGTGTTTCTTTTGGAGTGGGCCCATAACCCACAGGTCTTTTCCCAGGATCTCACCTGTCTATTCTAATGTTCTTTCCTGGAGTTATTCTAGAGGTCTTTCAAGGTGACGTAAGAATGGATTCCCTTCTCCAAGATCGCTTTCAAATTCTTTTCATCTTTGGCTCAAAATTTCAATTATTCATTGTTCTGGAGTGTGTCAACAATTTTGGTGGTGTTCCTCGTCGTCATTCTTAGCATTGAAGACCGAAGAAGAATTTCTCTTAAATCTTGCTCCGTTCTCTTGAAGATTTGTGGTTCTAGCTTCATGCCATCCTCACAATTGTTTTCGATGGTGAGAAGTTTTATCTTGCCCTTGTGCTATCTCAAATTCTTTTCAAGAGTTCTTTTCATTTTGATTCCCCGGAGGTCATGATTTCAGAATTCTTCATTCTCAACGTTCAACTATTGTTCTCCAATTCTTACCGGTGGATTGTTCAAGTACCCTCTAGTCAGCTCGTGAGATTTTCATGCTCTTGTAACCAAATTCCCTCAAGTATCTTTGCTCATTTTCTAATTATTCCCGATGATTCCTTCTATTTTCTTCATTCGTTCTTTCCAAACTTACCGGTGGTTCGTTGAAGACCTTCCCAAGCTTGCGGTATATCTCTCTTCAATCTTTTCAAAAAGAATAAGTGACATGCCAATCCGTTGCTTGTCATCAATTTAAGTTGATGAAGGGTAAGCATGACATAATTCTTATTCTTATTTCATTGAGGTGATTTAATTCCTTCTTCCGGAGTTCATTCATGATATCAATTTCTCGGTTCTAAGTTGTTCATATTTTCTTTTCCAGAGTTCCAAGTTTTCTTGGTTATATCGTCATGAAGCACCATCTAAATCATTGCAAGGCTTCAATCTTATTCTTTTCAACCTTCACTACTTTTCTAGCATCCTTTCATTTTCGGAGTTCCTCCAAGAGGTTCTTCATGGTGGTTCGTTAAGGATTTAATTCATTCTTGAAGTGATCTTCAAGATTCTTGTTGGAGCTCAAGTGTTCTTCGTCTTGCATTTCAAAGTGCAGTCCATTCTCCCTTATCTTTTGAAGAGAAGTTTTGCATCTCTTTGTTGCTCTCAAGCATCATATTTTCCACAAATGGCAGGTTTTCACCTCATAGTTTTGAGATGTTTGCCATAAGGCCATTGGAAGCATATCTTTGTTTGTTGATTCTTTCAACAACTCCGTGCTAGCATTCCTTGTAAGCTTGCTCTTTCAAGTTCTTGCTGGTAGAAGATGTTAGTTTCTTAGCCGTTATTTGCGTTCCAAGTATCCAACTTCAATTCTTTTGCCAAGGGAGCATCGTGTTGGTGCTCATTTCCAAGTCATTCATTTTACCAAATTCATGTTTTATTCTTTGCTCCTATTTCCAACCGGAGTGCTGTCCGAATTCTTGCTTGTCCTCGTGCCATTCTTATCTCTTGGCAACCCCCAAGATTCTTTGGTTTCACTCATTTGGCAAGAGACAACTTAGTTTCACCTCCTCCTCTTTCTCTTCCTCTTCTCATTCCTAGATCTCGAGGCGAGATCTCTTGTAAGTGGGGGAGAGTTGTGGCAGCCCGAGACCGATGCTCTAGATGCCTTCCATGTTTTTTGTGATAGCCGCGTTAATTATTTGTTTGTTGCATTCATCATCGCATCATTCGCATTACATCGACACTCCATTGTTCTCATTTTTGAAAAACTTGCATCCGTTCGTAGTTGTCGTTTCTCCTAGTTACCTTTGTTGACCGTTCTGGGACCAACCACACACTTGCACGCGCCGTGGCATCGTTAAATAATTATTTTATAAGTGGGAATAAAACATTCTTGGAATGGGTTGGAAGTTGGCGTACGGTCTCAATATATTGTAGGTAGACCGCCTGCCAAATTTCGTCGCATTCGGAGGTCATTTGATACCCCAACCGTTAAACTATAGCGGCACTATAGCCGGTTTAATCGTGAGATGTTTTCGGAACAAAAATTTGTCACCGGGCCGCTCTTTCCTTCTCACCTCAAGCCCATGGACTTCTATCACAGACCACTACCCTCTAACCCTAACCTCCTCCATTCCGGACCGTCCGATCAAGATTGAACGGTCCGAAAACAACCCAAAACCCCCCAAGATCAACCCCCTGCATATTTAAGCACCCCAACTCCACCATTTTTTGAAACCCTAAGCCTCCTCCTCATTTTCCGCAGCCACCCTCTCCACCGCCGCCACTTGGCGCCTCCAGATCGCCCCGCCGCCACCTGAGCCCCCCTCCACAGCGCCCCTATTCCACCAGCTGTCGCGAGCCCTCAGAGCCCATCTAAAGCCCGCCCGGGCCCGGATCCCACCACCGCCCGTACGCTGTCCTCCTGGCACCTTATCTGGATCGAGGGGAGGAGCCCCTCCGATCCTGAGCTCCTCCGTGCCACCGCCGACCTCGCGCACCACCACCGGATGGAAAGCTCATCGGAGCCGAACCCCGTGCCGCCGCCGGACCTCCCGCGCCGCCCTCTTCTTCTATTTTCCTTCTCCTTCCTCCCCTCTTGCTCCCTCTCACGATCTCCCTCTCTCTCTCGAACGCTGTAGGATGCCGCTGCCCATGGAGCTCGCCTCCGGCCACGTACTTCGCCAGATCCGGCCGGGATCCACTGGATCCGGCCACCCTCGACCCATTTCCGGCCCCACAAACCCCATCGGATCACGCCGCCGCCTCGCCCCCACGTCGTCGGAACCGCCACTGCCATGGCCTCCTTCAACCCCGACCTGGACCGCCCCATCCAGTTCTATCCCGGATCCGAGCCATCCCGCGAACCAAACGGATCCGCTGCAACTCCTCGTCCCATTTCGTCCCCGGGGTAAAAATGACAAAGTCCCTGGATTTTGACTGCGTTAAACCACATATTGGCATCTTAAACTGTCTGTAACTTTTCACCTGTTCGTTCGATGAAAATGACCCATATATGAAAAATGATCTACTCTCTGTGTAATTTATCATGGTGGCAATTGCATCCATGTTAGGATTCATCTACATCCTATAAACTCTATTGCAAAAGTGCATCATTATGTTAACTGCAAAAACTGATAAAACTTGCCAACCTTGCTTGATGTTTGCCATTGATCCACATCTCATGTGCATATGATTCCTTCATGTGTTTTGCTCTATGTAATGTGCACTATCATGCCATGCCCCTGGTTGCTATGATAAAAATCTCTAACATGTTAATTTCTTGCACTAAAGTGGCTATCATGTTAAAACTGTTTTCCTATTAACAGAAAGTTCTATTTTGTAAAAATCATAGTAATTAGTTAATGCATCCTATGAATTTGTGACAATGGGGTAAAATGAACACTGCCATGTCTATTGCATGCACATATCATTTTCTTAAATATTAAAATTGCTTTACCTACTGTTTTGTGCATCCCAAGTCTGCATCATAATGTTACTGTTGTTGTCGGTGTACTAAGACATGGGTGCCCTCGTACCCTGACTTGTGCACATGCAGTTGTAGCCTTTCTGACGTCAAGGGCTTGCCGGAGGGTTACTATGACTCAAGACTCAATGAACAAGACCGCGAAGAAGACCTCCAGGCAGGTCATCGAGAAGTACTATTCTAGTACTGAAGATCAAGACTACCCTTGCCGGCAAGCTTCGTACCGGCAAGGTGAAGACCAAGACTCTAGTTGCCGGCAAGCTCCTTGCCGGCAAGCGAAGGCCTGACAAGCTCCGCACTGGCAGGCTCGTTCTGTCCCATTACCGCTCCACCTCATCATCTGCTAGATAAGCACGTATGATAGGTGTCGAGCGGGCAGACAGTCTACACAGTTGGCCAAGGTACGTGTCATCATGCCAGGCAAGGATTAACTTTAATGACACCCGTCCCTGGGACGTGTCAAGAAAACACGACGGCACCAGGACCAGTGGTACAGATCTTTTACCCAAAGCCTCGCCTCCCCGACATAGCACCTAACGGTGCATTTAATGTGCTTGTCCTACCCCGTTAGTAGATAGACTTGGTGAAGGTGCAGTAACTATTCATATCCTGTAAATGACCGTATTAGCCACTATGGTAGCCCCTTGGCCTATAAAAGGAGGCCCACGACTACAGTTAGAACGGTCGACTCTTAGTTCAATTTACGCGTTGTAGCTGCACTTCCCGCGCACCTTGCCGGCAAGCTGCGCTCCTTGTAACCTTGAGCTCATACACAATCAAACCGCAAGAATAGGAGTAGGGTTTTACGCTCACAACGGCCCGAACCTGGATAAATCGTTGCTTGTTCTCACATCTATTAGCCCTGCTCTTCGTAGCTCATTGATCCCACAGCCGAACCGCAAAGGGATCCTCTCGATCCCATAGATCATCATTTTCCCGCGACATCGTTGACGTGCCAGGCAGGGGTTCTTATATTACGAATTAGTGTTCGTAGTGTGAGTACCGGCCCCATCACCTTCATCGATGGCGCCGAAGAAGAAGACTGGAGCCACGACGGCTCCCACCACCTCCAAGCGGCCTTCCCAGGCGTCCGCAGGCGGCGCAGGTTGCGCAGACGCTACGGCTGGGACGGCCGGGGAAGGAGGCGCCGGCGGTGCGGGTGTCTAGCATCCCCACCGTTCTGGCGATCGCAGTCAGCACACCGGAGATGGCACAGACGGCCAACTCCAACAACATTCTGGTGAGCACAATCATCGCAGCAATACAATTCGGACCGGTGCAAGCCAGGACCCCACCACCGTGACGTCCAAGGACAGAGCGGCGACATCCAACAACGCTGCGGCGGGACGTGTGACGCGGCCATCACAAGATGGGCGCACCGCGCTTCCCCGCGGTGCTGGTCGCCCTGGACGGAGTCAAGCCGACCCTGAGCATCGTCCCCACGATGCTCAGGCACCACCACCATGCCAACCCATTGGTGAGCATGCACTGCGGTAACAGGTACGCGACGAGCTTCCTGCTGGCCCTGCCAGGAGTCGAACGCCGTCCCGTTCCGTGTTCCCTGCCAGGCCAACCACGTCGGCAGAAGCCATGGCACGGATTCAAATGCTTTTGAATTTCCCACCAGCTCCTAACAAGATGGAAGAATGGAGGGCCACCATCCAGAGTCTCATCAGTTTTGCCGATCCCGGCAAAACACAGGATGTGGGCCCCTCCAGACGACCACCTACAGTCCCGGCAGGACCATCTGGCTGCCGTGCTGGAGACGGTGCACCAACGGTGCATTTGCCTCCACGTCAACAACCATAGCGGCGGCAATCTCGCCGCTCAGATGACCAGGACATTATGTCCACGGCATCGTCGGATCCGCGGGGCCGCCAAGACCAGCGCCAAGTGCTCCACGGACAGCGCGATGAAGACGCCCGTACGAAGATCGAGCGGCGCCGGGAAGCACGCCGTTAGTCAGACGACCGTGCCGGGCCGGCAGCATAGGTACCAGTGCCAGGGTACCCTGGGTGCTGACCTTACAAGGTGGGCTACCCAGCGTTTACTCGTGAGCTGTGGCAGGTTTGCTGGCCGTCCACCCGTCCCTTCAAGCCAGAGCTGCCCGACAGATACGATGGCACAATCAGTCCAGCAGAGTTCCTTGGCATCTACACCATCGCGGTACAGGCTGCCGGAGGGCACGACGACAAGATTTTGGCAAACTACTTTCCGTTGGTGATCAAGGCCAACGTCAGATCATGGTTGATGAACTTGCCCGAGGGCTCCATTTCTTCTTGGTTGGATCTATGCCATCAATTCGTGGGTGCCTACCAGGGTGGCCACAAGCTCCCTGGTCAGGAGAGTGATTTGCATGTGATACCCCAGAGAGATGGCGAGCCCCTCCGCAAGTATATACAGAGGTTCAGCCGTCTGCACCACAACATCCCCGATGTTCATCCCGCAACTATTTGCACCGTGTTCCGCAGGAATGTGCGCAACCACAAAATGTGGTCCGAGATGAATATCGTGAAGGTTAGGACCATCAACGAGCTACACGCCTTGGCAGACAAATGTGCACGTGCTGAGGAAGGGAGGCGACTCCCTTGGGAAGATGCTGGCGCCGAAGTCGACTCCGACGATGTTGGGGATATAACCCCGTGGTAAGACCCGCCCAGGCGGGGCCGGGTCACACCAGGCGGCTCGTGAGCCCAAGACCTGTAAGGTGGGCCAGAAGATGAAGTCAAGGCCGCATGGCGGCTTACCAGATGGGCCGTTGACAGAGGTCCGGAGACAGAAGTGGGCTTGAAGACCCGGGTGGCTAAGCCGCCCAGAGGCGGCTTACCTACGATGGTAAGGCGGCTTAGAGACAGAGTAGAACACGTTGTGTGGGTCGGTTTATGACTCGTGTAACCCGGGGCCTTGACCTCATATATAAAGGTTAGACCCCGGGGCGGCTTAGACAAGAAACCAAGCTATCGAGAACTAGGTCAAGCAATCCGCTCCCTTGTAATCGATACTCCAATCAATACAGCACAAGCAGGACGTAGGCTTTTACCTCTACTTGAGGGGCCGAACCTGGGTAAACTCGTGTCCTTCGTCCCGATCAACCCCTTTGAGTCCACTACCATGGCGCTGGCCTCGAACCTAAGTCTTCGGACATCTGCCGTGTTAAAACCACGACAGTTGGCGCCCACCGTGGGGCCAACGCTCGGTGGTGTTGAGTTCTCAAACTCCCAGGGATCGAGGGGTACGCGGTTGGCAGGATGACCAAGAGTCGCCGCGGCCGGCTCTACATCGACGACGCCGGCTGGGGCCCCGAGGCTGACTACATTGAGTACGGTTCCCGGGTCCCCTTCGGCGGGATTCACGTCTTCATAGGCAAGATCGGCGGATCTGAACCCGGGCCGGACACCTGCACCGACATCGTCGAGCCGGCCCGACGCGTGCAACCCGCCCGACGCGTGCAACCCGCCCGTGCTAAACCGAGCAGGAAGCATGTCTTCGTCGGCTTCACTCAGGGCATGGATCCCGAGGGGTCCATGTCGCAGGAGGAAACTCTCATCTGCTCCGAGGATGGATCTTCGAGCGGAGAGACGGAATCAATTTACCAGCTCCACAATGGCGGGCTCGGGGGCTACGTCGAGCCTTACCCCGAGTCGAAGTTCCATGAGCCGGAGGAGTATGAGCCGTTGAACCGCGCTGCCGTCTTCATGGCGGGTACAGCGGTGGCTCATGGCAGCTCAGCCGCCGAGGCAACCGGGTCTGGGGCTGGCAGGCCACCGGCTCAGGTTCTTCTGGATCTATTGGGTGAGCTTACAACCCTGATGGCGACTGAAGTCACGGCTGAAAACCAAGCAGCCCGTAATACGGAGATCGCGAGGTTGAAGAACCAGATGACTGAGGTCCAGCAGGAGATTAATGAATTGAAGGCTCAGATGGATGCTAAGGCGGAGCGCCTTAGGGCGGAAGCTTTCCGTCTTGAGCTGGAACAGCAATCAGCAGCGGCGGTTCAGCGGATGAGGCATCAATCCCGCTTGCCGGATCAGTATGAAGCAAGGAATCTTTTCAACACGCCAGGAACGGGACAGAACGTGCCTTTGGCCGTAACCCGGACGGCGGAAGTGCCTGGAAGCCGGGCGGCGGTTCAGCATCAGCAGATTAACCCGCCCCGGCGGAACCAGGTTACGCCAACTTTTCCTACACCGCCGGGCCATTATTCTAACCCGGCGGAGAACATGGTGTTGGCAGCAACCCGGCTTGCTGCTATCCCGATCCCCGACGAGTCGCCTTTCGCGGAAGAGGTGCGGAACGCTGTTGGATACCTGCGAACGGCGGTGGCCCAGCAGGAGAAGTATGCTTACAGCCGGAGTCGCATGCACTCAACCCCCATCCCCAGTCGCAGCTACAACCGGCGTTATGAGTCGCCGGCGGTCTCTAGCAGTGAACGACATTGGAACCCGCCGCGAGCTGACCGGGCGGCTCTGGATGCTCAGGCACTGGTGGATCGAGCGAGAGCACAGCGAGAGGCGGCGGCTTATCAGGAACGCACAGTCGCACCCTCCGTCTCAGCCGGAGCGGGGTTAATTTCCAGGGCTATGGGGGTGCCGTGCTTAGCGCCGGCTTTGCGGAATGAGCGCCTGCCGAAGGATTTCAAGGGCCCTCGCAAGGTGCCCAATTACACAGCTGGCCTACCTCCAGAGGCTTGGGTCGAAAGCTATGAGCTGGCCATGGAGATGTTGGATGTTAGTGATGCAGTATGTGCCAAGTATTTCATCATGATGCTGGAAGGGCCGGCTCGCACGTGGTTGAAGGGATTGCCACCCAACACCGTTACGTCCTGGGCCGAGTTGAAGGCGAAATTTATCAAAAAATTTAAAGGGACGTGCAAGCAGCCCATGACGATCATGGATTTGGATCATTGTGTGCAACAGGCGGATGAGTCAGCCCATCATTGGGTCCGGCGGGTCTCGACCATCATCCACTCTTCAGAACAGATCACGGCGGCTCAAGCAGTTTTGATTCTGGAGAAGAATTGTCACTTTACACCTTTGAAGCAGAAGCTTGGCCGACTCAAGCGCACGTGTCAAGACATGGGGGGGGGGGGGCTCATGGCGGCTCTCACCAAATACGCAGACTCTGACAACACGAAAGACCCAGGCTCTGATGACGAAAAATCAGGCCAGGGGAAGAAGGGTAACAATGGAAAGGGTCAGCAGCAGAACGCGGCTGGAAACGGAAATTCTGGCAAGCGGAAACACCTGGACGGCGGGTCAGAACTGGTGGCGAACACCAGCGCTGGAAACAACCGTGCTAAGGGCAACGGGAACTTCAGGCAGCATTTTAACAAGGGTAAAGCTCCTTTCAACTTGGAAGCGATGCTCAATAAACCTTGTCCAGAGCATAGTCAGTCCGATAAGCCGGCAGGCCATACATGGAGGAATTGCAGCATTATGCGGCAGTTTCGAGACTACAGCCTTCAACAACATCATAACAACGGCAATGGTCCGTCCGGCGGCTCAGGAGCCGGCTTTGGTCCCGGCGGTTCAGGGTCCGGTTACCAGGGTCAAGGCAATCAAGGAGGTCATCATCAACAGTCTGGCGGTAGCGGCCAGCAGCAGCATAACCAGTCGGGTTTCCAAAGCAACCCGAAGCAGCTTAGCGGGGGTCAATATCATGTTTTCACAACCAGCCTTGACAAGCGAGACCAGAAGGTGCGCAAGCGGGCGGTTAATGCGGTCATGCCGGCTCTCCCGCAGTATTTGAAGTGGTCTGAGTATGACATCACTTGGAGCAGGGCGGATCACCCGCCGCGGGTTGACAACCCGGGGCAGCTAGCTTTGGTGGTTGCCCCCCAAGTAGGGGGATATGTGTTCACTAAGGTGCTTATGGATGGTGGCAACAGCATCAACATCCTGTACTACGACACTTTCAGCCGGATGGGTTTGCTTGACAAGGATCTTAAGCCCTCTTCCACAGTGTTTCATGGTGTGGTGCCTGGCAAGTCGGCTTATCCAGTGGGCAAGATTTCTCTGGAGGTAGCTTTTGGTGATGAATACAACTACAGGGTGGAGTCCTTGTGGTTTGAGATGGTCAAAATTAAAAGTCCATATCATGCTTTATTCGGACGGCCGGCTTATGCCAAGTTCATGGCTAGGCCTTGTTATGTCTACTTACAGCTCAAGATGCCCGGGTTAAGAGGAACGATTACCGTGCATGGTGATCGGAAAACGACTCTTGAGTGTGAGGAAGGTGATGCAGCTTATGCAGAGTCAAGTTGTGCAGAGGCAGAGCTCAAGTTTTACAAAGAGAATGTCGACCTAGAGGATATGACTCCGTTGAAGAAGCCCACTACAGAATCAGAGCCGCCCCTCAAGTTTGCGGCGGATGATACCAAGCAGGTGGATTTCACCGAGGGCGACTCATCTCAGCAGTTTACTATTGGGGCTAACATGAACACCGCATAGGAAAGCGCGCTCATCAAATTCATCCGTGAGAATCGGGACATCTTTGCATGGAAGCCGTCTGACATGCCGGGTGTACCGAGAGAATTTGCTGAGCACCATCTTAATGTGGATCCTAAGTTCAAGCCGATCAAGCAATTCCTTCGTCGTTTCAATGAAGAGCGGTGCAAGGCTATTGGAGAAGAGGTGGCCTGACTCTTAGCGGCAGGGTTCATCGTGGAGGTCTTTCACCCGGAGTGGTTAGCTAACCCGGTGCTAGTGCTTAAGAAGAACGGCACTTGGCGTATGTGCGTGGATTACACGGATCTTAACAAAGCCTGTCCAGTTGACCCGTTTGCTCTCCCCCGGATTGATCAGATCACTGATGCAACGGCGGGTTGCGAAAGTTTATGCTTCCTGGACGCCTATTCAGGTTATCACCAGATCAAGATGGCAGTCAAAGACCAAGAGAAGACGGCTTTCATCACGCCTTTTGGTGCTTTTTGCTACGTGTCTATGCCTTTTGGGCTCAAGAGTGCCCAGGCGACTTATTAGCGTTGTGTGCAGAACTGTCTTCACAGTCAAATTGGACGTAATGTTCATGCTTATGTGGATGATATTGTGGTCAAGTCAAGGAAGAAGGAAACTTTGTTGGACGACCTGAAGGAAACTTTCGATAACTTATGGGTTTACAAGATGATGCTTAACCCGGCCAAGTGTGTTTTTGGAGTTCCTGCAGGCAAGCTTTTGGGATTTCTGGTCTCTGAGCGTGGAATTGAAGCTAACCCGGACAAGATAAAAGCGATTACTTCTTTATCTGAGCCGGCATGCATATACGACGTCCAGCGCCTGGCGGGTCAGATCGCTGCGTTAAGCCGATTCATAAGCCGCCTGGGCGAGAAGGCAATCCCTTTATATCAGATGATGAAGAAAACAGACGATTTCGTCTGGAGCGAGGCGGCGGGTGAGGCGTTTGAGGCGCTTAAAAAGCAGCTGACTGAGCCGCCAGTCTTAGCCGCTCCGGCTGAGAAGGAACCCTTACTCCTTTATGTGGCGGCTAACAACAGGGCAATCAGCGCTGCGGTTGTTGTGGAGCGCAAGGAGGCAGGGAAGGAATATCCGGTTCAAAGGCCGGTTTACTACGTCAGCAAAGTTTTGATTGAGTCCAAGCAACGATACCCACATTGGCAGAAACTGATCTATGGGGTATTTATGGCGAATCGAAAGCTGAAGCACTATTTCCTGGGACACCCGATCACAGTCGTTAGCTCTGCCCCGCTGGGAGACATAATTCAAAACAGAGAAGCCACTGGCCGGATTGCTAAGTGGGCATTGGAGCTTGGACCTCTTAATCTGAAGTATGTGCCTCGCACGGCTGTCAAGTCTCAAGCCTTGGTGGACTTTATAAACGACTGGACGGAGTGTCAGTCGCCAGAGGAGAAGCCGGACAACACTTACTGGATGATTCACTTCGACGGGTCTAGACAGTTGGAAGGCTCGGGGGCTGGAGTCGTCTTAACTTCCCCTAAAGGTGATAAGTTCTGTTATGTGCTAAGGCTGATGTTTCCTTGTACTAACAATGCAGCTGAGTATGAGGCTTTACTTCATGGCCTCCGGGTGGCCAAGGAGATGAACATAAGCCGGGTTAGATGCCTCGGCGACTCAGACCTTGTGGCTTAGCAAGTTTCAGGCACGTGGGACTCCAAAGACCCACGGATGGCGGCTTATCGTCAGGCGGTTGACACCATTGCAGGTTACTTCAAGGGTTATCAGGTGGATCATATTGATCGTCGCAAGAACGAGGCGGCTGATGCATTATCAAGGCTTGGCTCTCAGCGTAAGCCGGTGCCGCCTAACGTGTTCTTGGACGTGTTATATCACCCGTCAGTTAAGCTACCTTCGGAGGAGGATCTGGCTATACCTGACCCGGAGGGGCAGCTGGTGGCGGCTCTGCATGCCATTCCTGACTGGACGTTGCCTTATCTGGCGTATCTAACTCGCGGCGAGTTACCTGAGGACGAGACCTTGACAAGACAAATCATCAGACGATCTAAGTCCATGACAATCATTAATGGCGAGTTACATAAGCGCAGCGTCACTGGTGTCTTCCAGCGTTGTGTTTCTCCGGAAGAAGGCAATCAGATCTTGAATGAAATCCACGCCGGAGATTGTGGTCATCATGCCGGATCAAAATCTCTGGTGGCCAAGGCTTTTCGACATGGTTTCTTCTGGCTGACGGCTCATAAGGATGCAGAAAACTTGGTCCTAAAGTGTGATGGCTGTCAGAAGTTCGGGCGATGTGCTCACGTGCCGGCTCAGGAATTGCGCATGATCCCAATTACCTGGCCGTTCGCGGTTTGGGGGCTTGATATGGTCGGGCCCTTCAAGAGGTCCAAAGATAAGAAGACCCACCTTTTGGTGGCGGTGGATAAGTTTACCAAGTGGGTAGAGGCTGAGCCGGTCAGCAAGTGTGACGCGGCTACGGCGGTTCAGTTTGTCAAAAAATTGATCTACCGTTTTGGTTACCCCCACAGTATCATCACGGATAATGGCACAAACCTATCCAAGGGGGCTATGCAAGCTTTCTGTGAAAGTGAACACATCCGGCTTGACGTTTCTGCTGTGGCTCATCCACAGTCCAATGGTCAGGCGGAGCGTGCTAACCAGGAGATCTTGAGAGGTATCAAGCCCCGGCTTATGGTTCCTCTACAGAGAACGCCGGGTTGTTGGGTTGAGGAGTTACCATCAGTTCTATGGAGCATCAATACAACTCCTAACAGGTCAACAGGCTATACGCCTTTCTTCATGGTTTACGGCGCAGAAGCCGTGTTACCAAGCGACATACGACATGACTCGCCACGGGTGGCGGCTTACGTTGAGGCAGACAATGAAACGGCGCGTCAGGACGCGTTGGATGCTTTGGATGAAGAGCGTGATCTGGCGGCGGCCCGATCGGCGATTTATCAACAAGACCTGCGTCGTTATCACAGCCGCCGGGTCAAGACCCGGACGTTCCAAGAAGGCGACTTAGTGTTGCTCCTGATTCAAGATCAGACGGACGCGCACAAGCTGTCCCCTCCATGGGAAGGGCCTTTTGTGGTTAGCAGAAATCTCAACAATGGGTCATACTATCTCATCGACGTACGGGACGAGTCACGCACTTCTGGGCAGGAGACCTACCGGCCGTGGAATATCGCCCATCTACGGCCTTACTATACTTAAGAGTCATCGACTCCCCCCCCCCATTGTATATCATCATTGTATATATCACATATATATATATATAATAAAGTTGGCATCCCTGCAAGCCGGGGCCTCTGCCGTTTTACGTATCTCACATGGCTCAAAGATGGATACAATCATACGATCATTTGGGGGCTTTCAACCTGCCGGGTTAAGCTTCAACCTTCTTGGTCAGGCTCTTCAGCCGAAATTACAAGGTCACTTGGGGGATTCTAACCTGCCGGGTTAAGCTTCAACCCTCTTGATCAAGCTCTTCAGCCAAGATAGCACTATCAACCGGCGGCTTACAAGATGGTGTGTAAGTTGATATCGTCAACAAAGATCACTAGGAGTGCAGCGAGTTATGAACTCACCTCCTTTTCTGATCTGCAAAACCGGTTTATGCCTACCTGTAAGTAGCTGCGCTTTGTCAGGGGTGCAGCAAGTTCTAAAACTTACCCCCTGCAAAGGCCTCTTACAGCGGCGAGGCAAACCCTTACATCTGCAAGGCCGGGTTATACCTGCCTGTAAGTAGCTGCGCTTTGTTAGGGGTGCATCGAGTTCTAAAACTTACCCCCTGCAAAGGCCTCTTACAGCGGCGAGGCAAACCCTTACATCTGCAAGGCCGGGTTATACCTGCCTATAAGTAGCTGCGCTTTGTCAGGGGTGCAGCGAGTTCTAAAACTTACCCCCTGCAAAGGCCTCTTACAGCGGCGAGGCAAACCCTTACATCTGCAAGGCCGGGTTATACCTGCCTGTAAGTAGCTGCGCTTTGTCAGGGGTGCAGCGAGTTCTAAAACTTACCCCCTGCAAGGGCCTCTTACAGTGGCAAGGCAAACTCTCTCATCTGCTGCGTCTCTTTCTGGTTCACTACGCTCTTGTCAGTTGTTAAGAGTTCAAAGTAGTGAGACTACCCAGAAGAACCGCCCTTATAACAGTACATAACATGTTCTGTCTTGTTTGTTGTTTGCAGGGTTTTATCTATAAGAACTATACAAGGATTTATACGTGCACGATGGCACGGCTCAGACAGTTAAAGTTTTTCTAAAGACTATTACAAAGCTCTCCATGAGAGCCCAAAAGGCAACAGATTAAGTTTGGCGGCTCAGACGGCCGAGTTATCAAATTTACAACGTTCAGCTTGCTGGCGGGTCATCCTGCGCCGGATCTTCGACCTCTTCGATCTGAAGATTGTCCACGTCCCAGTTGCAGTGTGTTAGTGCTTCAAACTGGGCGTCTTCAAAGATAGGAGACGGGTCAATCTCAGGAGCGAAGAGATGCTTACGGCGGGCAGGAGTCAAGTCTCTACATTCAAAGGTTGGACAGCGCACTTTCTTGGAAGCCTCGCTGTAAGCCGCCTGGTAAGTTGACACATCAAGTTCCTCCACCAGCTTTGAGGCAAGCACCCTGGAGGCTTTTCTGCATTGGGCATAGTCTTCTGCTGTGAATTCAGAACCATCGTCCTTCCTGGATGGGAACCCGTCCATCATCTCTTCAGCAGTCAGCTCAGAAGCGAAGGCTAGGCACCGGCTTAGCGCGGCTATAGCTCCCTGCCTGGCGGCTGATCGTTTCAGCTCTTCAACCTGCTTAGGCAGCGTGGATAGCAGTTCTATAAATCCCTTCATGTACTTGGGGATGCTCTTCTCAGTCAACATTGCCTTGATGGTAAGAAGAGTCCCGCAGTAGAGTTGTTCGGCTAAGGAGTATACTGCTTTCAATTTCAGCAAGTTATCAGATGAAAACTGGCGGCTTCTCTGGCCTGCAAGACAAAGTTTGGCGTTATAAGCCGCCTTCACAAGATTTTCAACAGCAAGGAAACCGGCCAAGTTTTTTGAAGCTTACCAAAAACAGCAGAAGTCATCCTGGAGATGTGGCGCTTGAGGGTTTGCAATTCTTCTGACACAGCTGTAAGCCGCCCTTCAGCATCTTCTGCGCGTTTGGTCATGGCGGCTTGGTCCGATTCAGTGTTTTTCTTGAACAGCGCAAAGTCAACTTGCGTTTTCTCAAGTTCTTGTACGGCAGTTCGATATTTATCTTCCGCCTCTGATCGGGCGGTTTGTTGTGAAGCAAGATAATCCTTCAGGCGGGTCATCTCAGATTCAGCCGCCTCCAAAACAACTTGTGGCGTACAACACATGAAAAAAGTTAAGTCATCAGGATGAGTTATTAATGAAGCAATTACGTTGCAAGTCTCAAGCAGATTGCAAGCAATATACTCGACACTTGGGGGCTAATGTGTTTTCAGTCTACCATAGAGTCCCGGCTCATCTTTTTCAACATAAGCCGGCACTTGGGGGCTACATATGGCGTTTTCAAATTCATCCAAATAAAGTTCTAGCTCATCATTTCATAATGACCCGGACTTGGGGGCTACAGCTCAAGCTATAAGTGTGTTGCAGAGGGAAGACCCAGCTTATTATTTGAAATATTAATCCGGCTCTTGGCGGCTATGGAAGGATATAAGGGAAAAGTTGGTAAAAATATTACCTCATATTTCTTCTTCATCAGGCTGACGAGCTTCAGCTCCATACTCCGGCTTGACTCCAGGCGGTTCAAAAACCCAGCGTGAAGCTCGTCAACAGTTAACTTCTCCAGCACAGGGTGTTCAAAGTTAAACTTCTCAGGCGAAGAAGCTTCAGCCTTGCCAGAGTGCCTTGATAGTACATGGGGCTCAGGAGTTTGGTGACCCGCCCCAGTTATAACAACATCTGGAAAAACTGTATCTTCAACAACCATTGAAGGGCTGGGCGGCTTAGGGTCATCCCTTGCAGGGCTTTCAGCGGCTGTGTCATGACCCGCCGGCTCTGATGGCTTGTGAGTATCTTCAGATGCATCCTTCATAATGTCAGCAGCTGGTGAAGGGGAGGCCGGCTTAGCAAATACTGGCTCTTGGGCAGTAGGGGCGGCAGTAGACCCGCCAGTCTTCCTTCGTTTCGCTTGGGCCCTGGAAGGTGCAGATGATGGTTACACACATGTCAAGAATATTAAAGCATTCGGTGCAAAGTAAAAGTACGCACTCCGGGTTGATCTTCATTGGAGGCAGCTTGGAAGCAGTTGAGTCGCCAGATGAAGGAGGAGAATCCTGAAGGCAGTTAAAACAATACAAGACAGAGTAAGGTTACAATGCAAGGTTGATTAAAGTTATGTTTCAATTAAAGAATACCTCAGCTGGCCGTTTCCGTTGAGCCGGAGCATGTGATAACCCGGCCACGAGATCTTCAGAGCCGGCGCTCCGGGTCTGATGATGGGAGGTGTGCTGTTGCTTTTTGAAAAGAAAATTGGGGTCTAAATGAGCAAGAGGATGAGAGAAGGGGACTTTCCGGACGACCCGCCGTACTCTGTCTTGGGGAAAGGTCTCTGAGTCAGAAATGTCAATTACCTCAGGGGCGTTTGCGTAGCTCGCCTCCGTCTCATCCTGTGAGTAGTTATTGTCAGTAAGTTGCCTAAAGAGAACGGCCAAGGGAGTCAAGTTTTACCTCCGAGTCGTCAGATTCAAGCGGCTCTGGAGTGGCGGCTTTCTTCTTCTTCTGAGCCGGAGTTTTCACCTTTGGTTTCCTCACTGGCGGATTATACTTCTTTTTCCAAAAAGGGGAGTCGGCCTGTGTAAGCCGCCAACAAAGGTTAAGAGGTGCAGGACAAATGTGACCAATTGAGGGAAGAGAGATTTACGTCTGGAGCCGGGTTCTTGGCGTAGAATGGTTTAAGACCAATTTTGTTGCAAGGCTCCTGTTTTTCACCAAGGAGTCCTTTGATGCCAGTGTTGATATCTTCGTCAGACAAATGAGTATTCTTGAAACAAAGAGGGTCATTGGGTTCACCCGTATATTCGCACATGAGCCGATCACGAAGACTCAGCGGCATGATTTTCCAACTTACCCAGCAACGGGTTAAGTCGACACCAGTCAAGCCGTTTGCCAGTAAGGCTTTGACTTTGGCGTAAGCCGGGGCATACTTTGCTCGTTCGGCAGCAGTCATCCGTGCTGGCAGCGGGTTGCCATTTGTATAGCAGAGCCGGGTTGGACGGTAACCCGGCAGGGAGTTCTCACCTTCAGGAGAGGTGTCTTTACAATAAAACCAGGTCTTGTTCCAGTCTTTGGGATGACTTGGCAAGATGGCTATGGGGTATGGCAGATCTCTCCGTCTCTGGATTGTAATGCCCCCAAGCTCTAAACTGGGCCCAGCCGCCATTTCAGTTTGGCGGTTAGCATAATGATAGTCATGGAAGAGGTCAACAGACGGCTCTTCTTGCAGGTAGACTTCACTTAAGACTTGGAACTGGCAAATGTTGGTGACTGAATTTGGGCCTATGTCTTGAGGGTGGATCTTGAAGAAGTGAAGAACATCTCGAAAGAATTTTGACCCTGGAGGGCAGAACCCGCGGAGGATATGATCAGTGAATATGATAATCTCCCCTTCCTTGGGCTTAGGCCTCTTTTCTGGCCCTGGGACCCACCAGTGTATTACATTTTTAGCCGGCAGCATGCCGGACTCAACAAAGTTAAGCAGAAGCTCTTCAGTGACTCCAGAGCTGACCCAGTCGCAGGATGATGGAGCCCTTGACATGATGGCGGGTTAGGCTACGAAAAAGCAAAGAAGATGGCGGGTTAGAACAACATCTATTGGATAAGGCAGCTATGGTCAGTATAACAGTGAAGAGGTAAGCCGCCAAAGTAGTCTGGCGAAGAGCCGCCAAGGCAACGGCGGGTTAGGAAAATATTAAATGGATAAGGCAGCTATGGTTAGTATAAGGGCGGGGAGTTAAGCCGCCAAAACGTATCAATCAATAGTCGCCAATGTTGTGGCGGGTTACATGGACTTGGCAACACTGAGAAAATGGCTAAGTGCAGATAAACATGTTTTGTATATTGTTATTTCAGTTGCAAGATCTACAGGTGAAGGGAAAATGAAAAATATTCATGACCTAAAAATAACGGTGGGAAGACAGATCAATCTGCCCGCAGAGATAAGTGTTGTATGGACCTAAAACAGATGGGGCATTGGCCTCGAAGGAGTGCCCGCAACAGATAGGCAGTACTATAGGGTACAAGAATTGAGCATCACATTGCAGAATTGAACCAAACAGTTAACTGAACACCACAACAAATTAACCAAACAGTTAACTAAGCACCACATTGCACAATATATAGAACATATATACTAGAGGATCAGATTGCATAGTAACAATACATAGGACAATTCACTAGAATTTGTAAAGGAAAGGCAGGAGCAGAACTTGAATAGGTAAACCGAACATGCTTAACCGGCATAGCGAGCTAGCTGAACATATGTCCTTATAGTGAGCTAAAAAGACAAGCTACTCCACGTCGTCAGAGATATCGATGACAATGGGCTCCTTAGACTAGGAAGAGGGCGAGGTCTCCACATCGTGGGTGCCCTCCTCGTAGTGGTGAGTCACCTGAGCCGCTTCGGGCACCAACCTGCTGGCTCTGGAGTTGAGGTAAGCACGAGCACGCTGAGAAAACACCTTGTAGTCTTCATCAAAGGCACCGACGGTGGCCTCGAGAAAACACCACGAACTATCGTTTAAAGTAGCCAACCGGATGGCGGCGTTCGCGTGCGAGGCGTCGATAGTGGCCTCGACGGCGAGGTGCTCCTCCAAGATCTGGGGGTCGGCACGCATGGCAGCCATCGCGACCTCATCCGCGCGTGCGGCCGCGATTTGCTTCTCTGCTGCCAAATGCTCCTTGAGCTCCTGGCTATACTGCGTGCACCATGGCTTAGGGCAGCGCTTATTTGGAGGATGGGTCTATGATTTGGGTGGAAGGTGTCACACCGGCGGTCGGGGCATGTGGGATGTAGAAGGAGGAGGAGGATGGGGGTCAGGTGTGGATTACTTGACTAGGTCGACGAGGATGAGCAGCAGGAAGGAGCGTCGCCGGCGAGGCGGCGGCGCCCAAAGCAAGCAATGAAGGTTTGAACTTGGAATGGAAGGTGGAAATAGGGGAGGGTTTGCTTTTGGTAAGGAGGAGGGGGCATGGGAGGTAGATATTTCTGCGGATGCCGAAATTTTTCGCTCCGTGCAGCTAAAAACTGATGCGCAAATTGTCATCACACACGGTCCCTTATTCAGCATTGTGTACGATATCTGAACATCACAAATGATTCATATGGTTTACCCCATGTGTGATGAGTTTGAATGTGCAAATTTTGGTTCGAATTTCCCTGGTTACAGTGGTCATCCATGTCATTGCATAATTTGGTTACACAAAAGAGCCTACAGCACACCCACACTTCTTAATCGAGCAAGTTCAGCAATAAAACAGAGCTAGCTAACCTAAACATTACTCTAACAAAAGACCGGTGCTCTAAACAAAGACTACTACTCTGCCTGGCGCTCATCGATCTCCACCGCCTCCTCCATGTCCAGCTTGCGCCTGACGATCTCCTGGGGAAGGGGCTCCATGGCATCCATCGCCATCCGCGTCCGCCATCTCTTTGGAAAAGGCCGCCACGAGCTGGGCGTGGGCAGCCATGGTCTGGGCTTGGACGGGCTCCATCACGGCAAGGTATGCCGCGAATGAACGGACGGCTGCTCGAATGCTCTCGGCAATTGCCAACTCTTTGGCCGTGGGTTGCCCACCGTTGTCGGAGAAGCTTCATGCGATTTGTGCGGTGACTGCCAGGAGCTGGGCGTGGGCGGCCTCGACATTGGCATGGGCGGCCTCCGTCAGGGCTAAGACGGCCCCCGCGGAATGGACAACTGTTGTGCCGCTCTCTCCATTTGCTATCCCCATCGCAGATTTTGCTGCCGCCATCTGAGCTGCAGTAGCGGCCGTTTTGGCTGCTGATAACCCACAAGTATAGGAGATCGCGACAGTCTTCGAGGGTAGTATTTCACCCAAATTTATTGATTTGACACAAAGGAGCCAAAGAATATTTGCGAGTATTAGAAGTTGAGTTGTCAATTCAACCACACCTGGAGAACTAAATATCTGCAGCAAAGTGTTTAGTAGCACAGTAGTAACAGTAGCAATAGGAACAGAAACAGTAACAGTAGCCGTTTTGTAGTGATTGTAACAGCAGCAGCAACGGAAGTAATTTAGCAAAGATCAATATGTGAAAAGCATATGCATTGGATCAGTGATGGATAATTATGTTGGATGACATTCATCATGTAACAGTCACAACCTAGAGCAATACACAATAGCTCCAATTCATCAATGTAATGTAGGCATGTATTCCGTATATAGTCATACGTGCTTATAATAAGAACTTGCATGACATCTTTTGTCCTACCCTCCTGTGGCAGCGGGGTCCATAAGGAAACTAAGGGATATTAAGGCCTCCTTTTAATAGAGAACCAGAACAAAGCATTAACACATGGTGAATACATGAACTCCTCGAATTATAGTCATCCCCGGAGAGTATCCCAAACAATTGTCACTATGGGGGTCTACGGATCCGAACAATAACAAGTGCATATGACAAGCAGATAGGATCAAGAACTCAAATATATTCATGAAAACATATAGGGTTCAGATCTGAAATCATGGCACTCGGGCCCTAGTGACAAGCATTAAGCATTGCAAAGTCATGGCAACATCCATCTCAGAACATAGTGGATACTAGGGATCAAGCCGTAACAAATTGACTCAATTACATGATAAATCTCATCCAACCCATCACCGTCCAGCAAGCCTACGGAGAAATTACTCACACCCGGCGGTGAGCATCATGAAATTGGTGATGGAGGATGGTTGATTATGACGATGGCGACGAATCCCCCTCTCCGGAGCCCTGAACGGACTCCAGATCAGCCCTCCCGATGAAGAACAGGAGGTGGCGGCGGCTCCGTATCGTAAAACACGATGAAACTTCTTCTCTAAATTTTTTCTCGGGCTAAGAGAATTTATAGCATTGGAATTAGGTCAGAAGGACCTCTATGGGCCCCATAAGGTATCCCGGCGCGCCCCCAGGGGGTCGCGCCCTGTTGCCTTGTGGGCAATAGGTGGCCCCTCCAGTTGATTCTTGCGCCAATATTTTTATATATTCCATAAAAAATCTCCAAAAAGTTTCGTCCAATTCCGAGAACTTTGATTTCTGCATAAAAACAACACCATGGTAGTTCTGCTGAAAACAACGTCAGTCTGGGTTAGTTCCATTCAAATGATGCAAATTAGAGTCCAAAACAAGAGAAAAAGTGTTTGGAAAAGTAGATACGACGGAAACATATCAACTCCCCCAAGCTTAACTCATTGCTTGTCCTCAAGCAATTCAGTTGGTAAACTGAAAGTGATAAAGAAAAACTTTTACGAACACTTTTGTTCTTGTATCCGTATATAAGCTTAAATAGCACCCAAGTTTTCAGCAAAGATCATGAACTAACCATGAAAATGATAACACTTAGAATTTACATTTACTCACATCAATGGCATAATCAACTAGCAAGCAATAATAACATATCTCAAATGCCAACAATTTGTCAAAACAATCATGATATAATATGATAACATGGTATCTCGCTAGCCCTTTCTGAGACCGCAAAGCATAATTGTAGAGCACCTCCAAAGTTCAAGCAGCGACTAAACATTGTAATTCAGGGTAGAAGAGATCCAGTCAGGATTTACCCAACATTAACTATACTCAATGCATAAGAATGACAATAGTGCTCTCAGGATTGGTGCTTAAAATGAGAAGGTGATGACTCAACAATAAAAGTAAAATAACATAAAGTAAATGGATAGGCCCTTCGCAGAGGAAAGCAGAGATTTGTAGAGGTGCCAGAGCTCGAAGCTTAAATCAGAGATGAAAACAATTTTGAGAGGTGTACTTTTCCTGTCAACGTCATGACCGAGGATTTTCAATATCTTCCATGCTAAACACATTATCGGTGGTTCCCAAGTGGAAAAGTAAAGTTTACCCCCCCTCCACCATACCAACACAAGCCATGGCTAGCTGAATTCATGGGTGCCCTCCAAACGATCAAATTTTCGGGGGAGTTTGTTTTATTATATTTTTCTTTATTTTGACTACAGGACTGGGCATCCCAATTACCAGCCTCTCCTGTGCAATGACCAGTGAATAAACACTCATCTTGAGAATAACCCGATTAGCATGGAAGATACTGACCACCCCCTGTCGCTCCATGAGCAGTACAGGCACACAAAACAGATGTTTATTTGAATGATTAGAGGTGGCACATGCAAATTTACTTGCAACGGCAGAGTAATACCGCATATAGGTAGATATAGTGGACTCATCTGGAACAACTTTGGTTTAAGGATTGTGGATGCACAAGCAGTATTCCCGCTTAGTACAGGCGAAGGCTAGCAAATAGATTGAGAAGCGACCAACTAGAGAGTGAAAACGGTCGTAATCATGCATTGCGAATAATTAACATTGAATACTAGCATGAGTAGGATATAAACACCCTGAACATAAATATCATGAAGGCTGCATTGGTTTTAGAACATGTGGCAAGTCAAGCCACTTGAAACATTCAGAGGAGGATACCATACTAACATGCTACATCATAACCATTTTAATGCATGTTGACATTTAAGATACATCATTATCCACTCCTAGCTACTTAAGCATGGCATGAGCAACTATAATCTCTAATTGTCATCACAAACATGTTTACTCATAATATGCTGAATCATGTATACTGAGTTAAACATATTTACAAAAACAAAAACAAGAAGAGTTCATACCAGCTTTTCTTTGCCACAGTCACTTCATCAAATTATCGTCATTATTGCCTTTCACTTGCACGACCGAATGATATGAAAATAATAATAGTGCAAGAGTGCCGTGGACTAAGCTGGAATCTGTAAACATTTTATTCAAGGGAGAAGACAAGGTAATATTGGCTCTTCGTTAGATCAACCAGAAAGCATATGAGAGCCACCCAACAATTTCATCGTGGTCTTCTCCCTACGACGACTCAACGAAAAGAAAAGAAATTCAGAGAAACACACTGAAATATTTTTGGAGTTTTTGGTTTTTCTGAAGAAAGCAAATTAAAGAAGAAAAACAAAAAGCGAGAAAAACTATTTACATAGGAGAACTCCCAACAAACAAGAAAAGAACAAACGAGTAATCTATTTGGGTTTTTCTTTTAATACTACCAACTAACTAACTAAGAAAGACCGAAAAGAAGCGAGAAATATTTTTGGATTTTCAAAGTTTTTCAAACACACAAGAAGAAAGCAAAAATAAAATGATCTTGGATATACAATGAAAAAGGATGGACACCGACAACTGGAATTAATGTGTGAACATGAATGTAATGTCGGTGAGAAAGACGTACTCCCCCAAGCTTAGGCTTTTGGCCTAACTCGGTCTGCGGCCATCCATAGAATCCATCGGGTCAGGTGGGAAAGTGGTTAGGCGGAGGCACTCGAGTGTCCCAAGGCTGGGCCTCATTCTCCGCCGCGGCCAACTCGTTCTGGTAAGCAATGAGGTCCGGTGGCATGATGGTGTATCCGTTCCTGGCATAAGAGTCAAACAAAGAAGGTGCAGGCAACGAAATAATCTCACGAGCCCTCTCGCTAAATACCAAGTTATAACGAATGTAACGAGGAGGCTCAGGTTCATCAATAAAGTGGTGATCAATCATGGACTGTTGGTCCAAATAAATCTTAAGCAGCAAATAATCATTAGGGCGGATAACAACATTAAAGTATTTCGCAAGACGCGTAGCATAACTACCGCCATGAATTTTACCCCTAGTCCTGTTAGTGTGCAAGCGGCATGCAATGATAGCTCCCAAGCTAAAAGTGTTATCGCCATAAAGCACATGGCATAAAATGGTGAGGTCAGGGGCATTGAGCATACCACTTTCCTCCCTGGCAGTCAAACATTTCCCTATAAATAACGCAAAGTAGTGCACAACAGGAAAATGCAAGCTAGTAACTTGGGCTTTCGACACACCCCTAAATTCTCCCACGGTCAAAGTGAGAAGGAAGTCCTCGAACTCATCAGGCCGAGGCTCCCTCAAATCCCCATCAGAGGGAATCAAGCAAATCTTGCAAAACTCAGCAAGTGGTATTTCATGATGTTCAGCATATAAATCAAAGCGTACCATGGGAATATCAAGCCTAGGCATGAAGTGGAAATTTTGCACAAAGGAATTTGTAAGGATGTGGTACTGGTCACACTCATCTGCTTGGAAGTCGGTCCGCCCGGCGTTCATGGCCAATTGCGCAAACTCTTGGTGGAACCCGACTTCGTCCATGAAGGTGTTGTGTGGCCATTCGCACGGCCAGACCTCCGTCCTACGCGGAATGTTTAGGTCACGGTCCGGGGCACTCCCAATTATCCCCTTGGAACTCCGGCTCGACGAACCTCTCCGAAAGAAGTTCATTTTCCTAAGAACAAAGTTCTGAAAAAAAATTGGACCACAAAAAGATGTTAACAAAACTTCACAAAATGGGTAGCAACTACTCATACAAATGCCTAGAGGCTATATCAAGCATTCAAACTACTTAGAGCTCAAATAATTGAACATGCAAGCACATTTTCAGTAGCACCAATAGCAGCAATTTATGCAAAATATAATCCACTAAAGCAAAAACTAATTGGAGCAATGGAGGAATTACATACCAAGGAGCAATCCCCCAAAACAGTTTCGGAAACGGAGCTCTGAGCAAAGAGATCAAAAATCTCAGGTTTGGGAGGAAGAACACGAGAGAGAGAGAGAGAGAGAGCTACAAAGATTTTTTTCTGGAGGTAGGAGCTGAAGTTGGCTGAAGAGATAAGTGAGTGGGTACCTGTGGGATCCACAAGGCATCTTGGTGCGCCCCCAAGGGGGGGGTTGCACCCTGTTGCCTTGTGAGAAACAGGGGCACCTCCCTGGGTTGTTTTCAGTGCCAAAAATTCTTAAATATTCCAGAAAAATCATGTTAGAATTTCACAGCATTCTGAGCACTTTTATTTTTGGGTCATTTTTTATTGCTTGGATAATTCAGAAAACAGAACAATCATGGCATTTTACTTTATTAAACTATGAATAACAAAGAGCAAACTATGATTACAGAAAGTTGTGCTTACTAAATTCATCGACCACATGCCCCTCAAAAAGAATCCATTAATAAAGTTGATCAAGTCTTTTTAACAAACTATTTTTGAGTATGAAACCGAAGATCTTTCGTATAGCCCTAAAGTTACCTCAATGGGGATATGCATCTCCCCAACAATAAGAATTTCATATTTCTTTTTGACGGTGGGAAGAGGAAATTTAAATCCTCCAATAGTGATTGTCGAAACCTTTTCAATATAGTTAATACCATTCACCGAACTTTGTTTCTTTGGAAAATAGATCGTATGCTCATTACCATTGACATGAAAAGTGACTTTGCTTTTGCTGCAATCAATAACAGCCCCTGCAGTATTCAAAAAGGGTCTTCCAAGGATGATCGACATGTTGTCGTCCTCGGGCATATCAAGTATAACAAAGTCTGTTAAGATAGTAACATTTGCAACAACAATGGGCACATCCTCGCAAATTCCAATAGGTATTTTAGTTGTTTTATTAGCCATTTGCAAAGATATTTTAGTAGGTGTCAACTTATTAAAATCAGGTCTTCTATATAAAGAAAAAGGCATAACACTGACACCGGCTCCTAAAATCACATAAAGCAGTTTTAACATTACTTCTTTTAATGGAGCATGGTATAGTAGGTATTCCCGGAGCTCCTAACTTTTTAGGTACTCCACCCTTAAAAGAATAATTTGCATGCATGGTGGAAATTTCAGCTTCAGGTATCTTCCTTTTATTAGTGACAATATCTTTCATGTATTTAGCATATGGGGGCATTTTCAAAATATCAGTCAAGTGAGTGCGCAAAAAGACAGGTCTATGTAACACCCCCAGTGTTAAGCCACAATAATCATCCTCTAAAGGTTGCCCTGTCATCATGTTCTATTAAGCCAAATTGCCCCTTGATAAAAGTAAAGTCAATTTAAAATTCAAATAACAAGTCAAATTCTTATTTCTTCAAACTGTCAAATAAAAATGTTCGGTGGGTTGCAAATAATCACTAATTATTTGTCATGTAGGAACCAACCTCTTTTGGATATTTGAAGTGCCCTTAACCTATTTAAAATTGGATCAGCAACATTAAATTGGGACTTTTCAAATTAAACAAATATTTAAATTGTTCTAAATTAATTTGAAACTTTGTTTGCTGCTTCAAAAATCTTGCCTAGTATTTGTGTGCTAAGTATTAGCTTTAAATAAATACTTTTACTATAGAAGAGAAATGCAAATCAGAAAAGAAAATATAAAAAAAGGAGAAAAGAAAAAGGAAAGAAGAGCACTGTGCACTGGCCGGCCTGCCGCTACAGGTGCCGGCCCAGCCCACCAGCCGTGACTTCTTCTATCTCGCGTCCTGGCCGTCCAGGGCGCGTGCCCTCGCACGCGACCGCGCGGATGCTGACACAGCGACGCCCCCTGTAGCACCCCGGCGACCTACTTGACTCCCCTCGACGCCCTGCTAACCCTAGCCCCCTTTATCCCTCTCCCTCGCGCCGCTGCACTCTCTCCCGCACAAGCCCGAAGCCTTCGCCACCGCGTCACCGCCACTGTCGTGCTCTGAAGCCACCCCGTGCCGCCCGAGGATGTCCGGCGCCTTCGTCGTCGTCGACTACGTCTCCCTTGTGGATCGGTTCGAGCTCTCCGCCTCTGCATCGCTAGATCGAGCCGTCTTCTTCGTCCACGGTCACCGTCGTTCGCCGTCGATCCGCCACAACCGCTACCTCCACGCCTCCGTCGAGCCCGTTGCCGCACCTGCTGTGAGCTCTGCTCCGTTTTCCCCCTCTTCCCCTTCTGATTCCCCTGTCGTAGGCCACCGCACCACCGCGCCCGAGCTCCTGGCGAGCTCGCTGTCGCCGCGTCCGGCCGCACCCAGCCCGCACCCTGGGCTCCCCTGCCCGTGCCCCGTGTGCGCCCTGGCCGCGCCCACGCGCCGCCCAGCCCGCGCGCGCTTGTGTCCCTGCTCGCCCCTCGAACTGCTGTTGCTGCTAGCTACTACTGCTGCCGCTAGCCGCCGCTGGAGCTGCCTGTTGCTCCAGCCGCCCACGTCCCGCCCGCGCGTGCGCCCGCTGCACCGACGCCGCGCCCGCCTCCGGCTGCCGCTGCCCGCCGCTCCCCGTGCTCGGTCGCCCCTAGCCGCGCCTTCGCCCACGCTCGCATGCGCGCGTCCATTGCTGTTCTGCTGCCGCTGCTCTGCTGAAGCTACAGTGGCTGTTGATTGCTACTGTAGCTGTAGCGAGCTTTCTACTGCTGCTGCTAATCTGACTACCACATTTGACAACAACAAAACAGCAAGCAAACAATCTTTAACATGGGAAAAATCTATATGTTCAAAAAGTAGACATGACAAGGTTCAATTTATTCCATGGGCCCAACTTCATAGGATGCAAGGATTAATTACTACGAATTTTACAAAATGCTACTTTCTGTTAAACAGCAAACAGAAATATCACCATAGCTTGTTTAGAGCAAGAAATGAACATGTTACAGGAACCTTTCATGGCAATAGAGGGCATGGCATGAAAGTACTCTTGATATATTGCAAAACATATATAGGATGCATCTCCATAGGAGCTTTAGATCAGTGGCAATCATCAAGCAAAATTGGCAAATTTTAACAGTTTCTGCACTCAACATCATTAGGCACTTTTCAAACAAAGATTTCATCAAGAAAATCAGTTCTAATATGGATGAAAGTGATACTATCATGTAGATCATAGAAAAATGCTCAAAATTGATATAAGGCACAAAATCATAGGATGTACAGAACAATAGTTGTAGCTCTTTGAAAACAGAAAGATGATGTTTAAAACAGAGGGAATCTCAGATTTAGTAGAAATTTAGTAAATTTAGAAAATGATTAAAACTTTGAAAAATCATATAAAATAAACCGTAACTCGGATGAAAATAATTTATATATGAAAAATGATCAGAAAAATATGACGACTCCGAATACGCCACCCACATACCTGCCACACCTCTCTAACATGATGAACATGGAACTTTCCCCTCCGATTCATCTGACCGATAATCACCCGGAGCTGGGAGAACACTCCCGGATAATTTCCCACTCCGACTAACTTGCGTAGTGCTGCATTAGAACACCCCTAGCACTGCATGTTGACATGTCATGCATCTCTGTTGCATTTGTTGCCGTGTATTTATTGTTTCTTCCCCCTCCTTCTCTCCCGTTAGACCTCGAGACTGCCGACGCCACTGCTGAGTACGACTACGACTTCGACGCCTAGACCCCTTCAGCAGAGCTTCCAGGCAAGCAGAATCCCCTTGATCATCCAGATATCGCCCACTCTTTCTCTCTTATGCTTGCATTAGAATTGCTTCTGTTGTTGTTCCAATAGCTCCTATTCTGATGCATAGCCTGATTTCGTCGCCTACTATTGATACTCTACCTGCTATCCTATGATGCCTAGTTAGGAATGCTATGTTTCATCAGCTGGACCTTCACCCTCGTCCGTTTGCCAGGCTTGTTATCGGGCCGTGATCACTCTGGGTGATGATCACGGAACAGTTTACATTACTGCAATACTTTGAATTGTTAAAGTCGGACCGGCTCCAAGAGTGCCCGCGAGGTAATGAAACAAGACGGGTTGAACCCAAGGGTTCCTGCGAGAGAGTCCTGTGGCGGCTGCCTGTTAGAGGTACCACCCAGGATGTGGTGGTAGCTCGAGACTTGTCCCGACTGCCGACGCGGAACTTGCACTGTAGTCGGAGCGACAGGGTAGGCGGAGACCACCTAGGAGAGAGGTGGGCCTGGTCCCTGGTCGTGGTCCGTGAATTACCAAGTCGGAGCGACAGGGATCCTGTTCGTCTTCGCGAGTTACTAAACACGCCTAACGGATTTGGGTATTTGATCTGAATTGGCCGCTGGCCATATACGCACTACCACCACGTGGGATAATGGTTATGGGACCCTCTACGTCGTATGTATCAGCCGAAAGCTCTTCAGATGTCACAGCTCAGAGATGCAGACTAATTGTTGGGGTGAGCTGGTTACGTCTGTGGTGTTTCCCACAGTCGCGCTTGGGCCCCGGCCAGTCTCGCAACATGCAGGAGTGCAGAGGGCGATGGGCCCAAGACCCCTTCGCACTTAGGATTGAGACCGGCGTGCTGACCTCTCTGCTGAGCCTAGGTAGGATTGCGTTGTTTTGATTACCCAAGACCGGGCATTACCCAGCAAGTGTGTCCGGCCAGATGTAATCGAACGTGTTGGGTAACAGTAGTGCACCCCTGCAGGGAAGTTATCTATTCGAATAGTCGTGTCCACGGTAATAGGACGCTCGGAGTTGTATCCTGATCCTCTACAACTACAAACTGATGTTGTTTCAATATTAAACTGT
Source organism: Elymus sibiricus (assembly GCA_039707655.1). Taxonomy (NCBI): domain Eukaryota; kingdom Viridiplantae; phylum Streptophyta; class Magnoliopsida; order Poales; family Poaceae; genus Elymus; species Elymus sibiricus. The sequence goes on from CM077670.1 coordinate 180,236,727, forward strand.
TACTACTGCTCTCGGGATCGCTTTCTCGCAGGGAGTCGAGAAAGGATCTCAGGGCATTGCTAATATTTAATTACTTTTATATACTACCGTGTTCTACTCTCTTCTGATGCTGCAAGATTGCTTCAAGATGCTAGTCTTCGATAGGCTAGGCTTCTCCCCTCTATTCTGGCATTCTGCAGTTTAGTCCAAAGATATAGCCCCATTCCTTTGATACCGATGCATACTTAGTATAGTTCTGATGTCAGTCTTGCGAGTACTTTGGATGAGTACTCACGGTTGCTTCGCTATCTCTTTTCCTTATACCCGATTGCTGCAATCAGACGACGGATCCCAGGAGCCGGAGATCCCCGGAGGAGCCTACTACGACGTGGAGATCCCCGACGACTAGGAGTAGTTCGGAGGCCCTAGGCAGGAGGCCTTCGCCTTTTCGATCAGTGTCGCTGTTTGTGCTAGCCTTGTTAAGGCAAACTTGACTAACTATGTCTGTACCCAGATAATATTTGTTTGTATGACTTATGTATTCGGGTCCTCGTGACCCCTGGTTTGTAATATGAAGATTTATGTTTTATTTTTAGTTTAGAGTTGTGTTGTGATATCTTCCCATGACTCTCTGATCTCGAGCATGCATGTTTGCGTGTATGATTAGTGCACGGTCGAGCAGAGGGCGTCACAAGTTGGTATCAGAGGCGACTGCCTGTAGGAAGCCCCCTTCCGATTTCTTGGTCGAAGTTGAGTCTAGTCTTTGAAAAACTATTTTACTAACATTGTTGTATGGCTTACGGGCCCATATCGCAAATGGATGGGATTAGGATCTTTTATTCCTCTTCTATACTCTGGGATTCTGATCTCTCTTCTTTTCGGGTTAAAGATTTTACTAACTCTAACTTTAGGATCTCAAGACCATATTCTCCCGGAGAGCCACTCGATAAAGATGATCGCCTGTTTCACCAGAAGATCCCGAAGATACTCTCCGATAAATTTCAGAGACCCTATGTGCCCACCGCTTTTGCAATTCCCTACCACCGGTAAATCCTGATGGATAACTACATACACTTGTCGTACATATATTCATTCCAGTTACTCTCTTGTTCCATCCGACATATCGAAATACTCTCCGATATTTCGAGAATCCTTTGTCCCTACTGCCTTGCAGTCCTTTGTCGCATGAATACATTTGCGAATAATTCCTCACAATTATCTGGGATTCGTTCATCCCCAGTTGTTCATGTGATTCACAATATACTTCGAAATGATATCCGATCTTTCGGAAATCCTCTGCAGCTTACTGCTTTTGAGATTCCTCTTACCTGCTTGCATTATGGTTAATTCCATATGCCTAGTAATTTTCATTGACATCCCTTGTCATTGCCATTATGATCCTATTAATTCCACATGCGTGCGAATACTCGCAATCATCAGTTGATTCTTGTGAATTCATCCTTCCGGCTCAGACGTCATTCCAGACATGGGCTGTTTCTCGGTAAATCAAACCTTGGTTGATTGTCCATCTAATTCTATTCAACTTACTTATCTTTGATCAGAGCGTCTGCCTCTGATCCCCCGATTTGGAAATCATAATTCCTTTGTAAATAAGCTTCGAATTATTCAGATGTTCCTATACTCTGATGCCCTTATATTCTTTCTTCTTCTGGTTGAGTACCGATACTCGCTTCAGATCCTTTGCGGACCACCTGATCTTTTAGTGGATTTCTAACCGACAGTTCCCTTGTATTTTCAATCATTGATGAATTTCCCCTGATACAAAAGGCCTTTTGCGAATTGTATCATCTACTCCGTGTCGTCAGCCCTCTGCTTTCGAGCTTGTATCTGTTGCTTTTATAATTGTGTTGTATAGGTTTCTAAAATATCCCGATGGGTTGAAGCTATGCTTTCCCTAATCTGTGTGAACCCGGAAACTTCTATGAGTTATACTCTACTGGTGTTTCGCCAGATAAATTTTCAGCACTACAACTTCATCGAAAGCGAGAAGTGAATGAAAGGTTATGCGTTGAAGAAGTGGGAGTCGACCATGGACTTTCTGTTCATGCCCATGGAAACGATGTAGAACTTATCGTGGAAGCTTCTCGTAAAAATAATTATCCCCTTGGTATAATTCACCTTGTATCCATGCTTTGATCCTTTGCAATCGTGGTTCTGTCCATGTTGTTCTCCTTTGATTCCATTTCTCGGACAAGTTAAAACACTTGTCTTCAGTAGATCAATACACCACTCTAACTTCTACTTGTTCTACCTTCGAGTATTACCCTCTGGTATCTCAAGGATATCGTGCTAATGCACTACATCTTAGGAAGTTTGATGAAGTAACACCTTTCCCCGTCTTAGTCATTTCACGGGTTCTGGGTTGTTTGTCAATCGAGAACACCGATAAGTAAATCGAATCCACACTATGATTCAATACCCCTAGTAATTTGTTGCTGGGAAATTTAAACTCAATCTTGTCATTCCTAGATTACTGGCTACATCCTTATCATGCTACCTTTGACCGTGCTACCTCATCCTTCTTTGGTGCATGACTCCTACAGACCGTGGGCAAAGCTTACGTCGAGTTTTAAACATCATGTTGTTTGTCTTGAAAACCAACGCCGATTCTGAGTTTGCATCTTATTTGTGGATCCAATAACTCTCCACTTCACCATTCCTTGTTTGATGCCGTCGCTGTTCAATTACATCTTCATGTAACATTTCGATGGAATGTGTTGTGATCCTCGTCAACAATCTGACTCCTTCCAAAATGTGAATTGAATTCATGATGAGGATTACCATCATTGCCCCTCGATAATTTGTGTTGTCATCGGCAACATCCTTGTTTTTACTTTCAACACAGACTTGGTCGTGATTTGGTTATACCTTGAGTTCCTTGTTATTCTTGAAATTATTCCTTGTGTAATTCTTATGTTCTCCAAACCCAGCCTTTACTTAAAACACCATATCATTACTATTCCGAAGCATGATTGTGGTACTCCTAGTATCAACAAGAACATTGGAAGTGTAATGCTAAATGATTCTTGATCAATTATCCAAACAACATTGTATGGGTAAACATCATGATTCTTCTTGCCCCTTTTATCTAAAAGGATATGCCCTTGCTGACTTGTCTTGGATATCATGCTCTGGTTGTTCATGCGAAGGATATATTCCTAATACTTGTGTATAAACACATTTTCCTTTTCATTGGTTTGTTTTAATCTGATTAACACATTTTCCTTTCCATTGGTTTGTTTAACCTTTCTTATGATCTATATGATCTAAGCCGTAATAATTCCCTGCTTATGTAAACACCTCAGTGTCCAACTCAGTCAGAAAACCCTGTTACTATTGCTGTTAACATTTCGGTAACCATCGAAGGACTAGAACTTTGCCTATTGGTCCACCTCGTTTTAACGAGCAGGAAAATGGTTCTCTTCGTCCCTCACCCTAGGTACCGACGCTGTTGCCAACATAGTGGACAAGTTGTTCTCTGACAAGCCTTGTATCGTGATTGTACAAGATGTCACCAACCTTCGTATTCTTGATCCACCCTAACTACAGTTCCACAGGACTGAAACCTGACTCTCCTGTACATCTCTGTGTCCAACGTTATTCCTCGCGCTTGGCTTTGTATGTAATTCACGAGCCACCTTCCTAGAGATGATATATTCTGGTATCAGATGTAATACTTATTCCCGTTGCTCTGAACCCCATTCACACTCTATTTTTTTTAGGCATTGAATGCTTGCCTACCCATTCGAAACTTCTTATACCTCCTTTGCTCTCGATGTTTTTCTTAAGTTTCAACTCGAGAGATACCATGTACTTCATTACTTGAGACAACCCCGGTTGATTAACCTTATACCGATCCAACCCCCTTAGGTTTCCCCTCCAACCGTATTCGTAAGTACGATGGAGTTCCCGAAGAAAGGATGACGACTTCATCATGATGACCTGAAGCCGAAAAATGAAGACATCAACGAACAAGATCAACTTCTTCGAGAAGAGCAACCAAGACTGAGAACAATTGTTAGAATTTCGTAACCAAGTCTTTCCCCCTTACTCTACCTCTTAAATCTCGGGACGAGATTTCTTGTAGTGGAGGAGATTTGTAACACCCCCAGTGTTAAGCCACAGTAATCATCCTCTAAAGGTTGCCCTGTCATCATGTTCTATTAAGCCAAATTGCCCCTTGATAAAAGCAAAGTCAATTTAAATTCAAATAACAAGTCAAATTCTTATTTCTTCAAACTGTCAAATAAAAATGTTCGGTGGGTTGCAAATAATCACTAATTATCTGTCATGTAGGAACCAACCTCTTTTGGATATTTGAAGTGCCCTTAACCTATTTAAAATTGGATCAGCAACATTAAATTGGGACTTTTCAAATTAAACAAATATTTGAATTGTTCTAAATTAATTTGAAACTTTGTTTGCTACTTCAAAATCTTGCCTAGTATTTGTGTGCTAAGTATTAGCTTTAAATAAATACTTTTACTATAGAAGAGAAATGCAAATCAAAAAAGAAAATATAAAAAAAGGAGAAAAGAAAATGGAAAGAAGAGCACTGTGCACTGGCCGGCCTGCCGCTACAGGTGCCGGCCCAGCCCACCAGCCGTGACTTCTTCTATCTCGCGTCCTGGCCGTCCAGGGCGCGTGCCCTCGCGCGCGACCGCACGGATGCTGACACGGCGACGCCCCCCTGTAGCACCCCGGCGACCTACTTGACTCCCCTCGACGCCCTGCTAACCCTAGCCCCCTTTATCCCTCTCCCTCGCGCCGCTGCACTCTCTCCCGCACAAGCCCAATCCCTTCGCCACCGCGTCACCGCCACTGTCGTGCTCCGAAGCCACCCCGTGCCGCCCGAGGATGTCCAGCGCCTTCGTCGTCGTCGACTACGTCTCCCTTGTGGATCGGTTTGAGCTCTCCGCCTCTGCATCGTTAGATCGAGCCGTCGTCTTCGTCCACGGTCACCGTTGTTCGCCGTCGATCCGCCACAACCGCTGCCTCCCCGCCTCCGTCGAGCCCGTTGCCGCACCTGTTGTGAGCTCTGCTCCGTTTGCCCCCTCTTCCCCTTCTGATTCCCCTGTCGTAGGCCGCTGCACCACCGCGCCCGAGCTCCTGGCGAGCTCGTGGTCACCGCATCCGGCCGCACTTAGCCCGCGCCCTGGGCTCCCCTGCCCGTGCCCCGTGTGCGCGCTGGCCGCGCCCACGCACCGCCCATCCCGCGCGCGCTCGCGTCCCTGCTCGCCCCTCGAACTGCTGCTGCTGCTAGCTACTACTGCTGTGGCTAGCCGCCGCTGGCGCTGCCTGTTGCTGCAGCCGCCCACGTCCCGCCCGCGCGTGCACCCACTGCGCCGACGCCGCGCCCGCCTCCGGCCGCCGCTCCCTGTGCTCGGTCGCCCGAAGCTACAGTAGCTGCTGATTGCTACTGTAGCAGTAGCTAGCTTTCTACTGCTGCTGCTAATCTGACTACCACATTTAACAGCAACAAAACAGCAAGCAAACAATCTTTAACATGGGAAAAATTTATATGTTCAGAAAGTAGACATGACAAGGTTCAATTTATTCCATGGTCCCAACTTCATAGGATGCAAGGATTAATTACTACGAATTTTACAAAATGCTACTTTCTATTAAATAGCAAACAGAAATATCTCAATAGCTTGTTTAGAGCAAGAAATGAACATGTTACAGGAACCTTTCATGGCAACAGAGGGCATGGCATGAAAGTACTCTTGATATATTGCAAAACATATATAGGATGCATCTCCATAGGAGCTTTAGATCAGTGGCAATCATCAAGCAAAATTGGCAAATTTTAACAGTTTTTGCACTCAACATCATTAGGCACTTTTCAAACAAAGATTTCATCAAGAAAATCAGTTCTAATATGGATGAAAGTGATACTATCATGTAGATCACAGAAAAATGCTCAAAATTGATAGAAGGCACAAAATCATAGGATGTATAGAACAATAGTTGTAGCTCTTTGAAAACAGATAAATGATGTTTAAAACTGAGGGATTCTCAGATTTAGTAGAAATTCAGTAAATTCAGAAAATGATTAAAACTTTGAAAAATCATATAAAATAAACCGTAACTCGGAAGAAAACAATTTATATATGAAAAATGATCAGAAAAATATGACGACTCCGAATACGCCACCCACATACCTGCCACACCTCTCTAACATGATGAACATGGAACTTTCCCCTCCGATTCATCTGACCGATAATCACCCGGAGGTGGGAGAACACTCCCGGATAATTTCCCGCTCCGACTAACTTGCGTAGTGCTGCATTAGAACACCCCTAGCACTGCATGTTGACATGTCATGCATCTCTGTTGCATTTGTTGCCGTGTATTTATTGTTTCTTCCCCCTCCTTCTCTCCCGTTAAACCTCGGGACTGCTGACGACACTGCTGAGTACGACTACGACGTCGACGACCAGACCCCTTCAGCAGAGCTTCCAGGCAAGCAAAACCCCCTTGATCATCCAGATATCGCCCACTCTTTCTCTCTTATGCTTGCATTAGAATTGCTTCTGTTGTTGTTCCAATAGCTCCTATTCTGATGCATAGCCTGATTTCGTCACCTACTATTGATACTCTACCTGCTATCCTATGATGCCTAGTTAGGAATGATATGTTTCATCAGCTGGCCCTTCACCCTCGTCCATTTGCCAGGCTTATTATCGGGCCGTGATCACTCTGGGTGATGATCACGGAACTGTTTACATTACTTCAATACTTTAAATTGTTAAAGTCGGGCCAGCTCCAAGAGTGCCCGCGAGGTAATGAAACAAGACGGGTTGAACCCAAGGGTTCCCGCGAGAGAGTCCTGTGGCGGCTGGCTGTTAGCGGTACCACCCAGGATGTGGTGGTAGCTCGGGACTTGTCCCGACAGCCGACGCGGAACTTGCACTGTAGTAGGAGCGACAGGGCAGGCAGAGACCACCTAGGAGAGAGGTGGGCCTGGTCCCTGGTCGTGGTCCGTGAATTACCAAGTCAGAGCGACAGGGATCCTGTTCGTCTTCGCGAGTTACTAAACACGCCTAACGGATTTGGGTATTTGATCTGAGTTGGCCGCTGGCCATATACGCACTACCACCACGCGGGATAATGGTTATGGGACCCTCTACGTCGTATGTATCACCCGAAAGCTCTTCAGATGTCACAGCTCAGAGATGCGGGCTGATTGTTGGGGTGAGCTGGTTACATCTGTGGTGTTTCCACAGTCACGCTTGGGCCCCGGCCAGTGTCGCAACGTGCAGGAGTACAAAGGGCGATGGGCCCAAGACCCCTTCACACTTAGGATTTAGACCGGCGTGCTGACCTCTCTGCTGAGCCTAGGTAGGACTGCGTCGTGTCGATTACCCGAGGCCGGGCATTACCCAGCAAGTGTGTCCGGCCAGATGTAATCGAACGTGTTGGGTAACAGTAGTGCACCCCTGCAGGGAAGTTATCTATTCGAATAGCCGTGTCCATGGTAACAGGATGCTCGAAGTTGTATCCTGATCCTCTACAACTACAAACTGATGCTGTTTCAATATTAAACTGTTACTACTGCTCTCGGGATCGCTTTCTCGCAGGGAGTCGAGAAAGGATCTCAAGGCATTGCTAATATTTAATTACTATTATATACTACTGTGTTCTACTCTCTTCTGATGCTGCAAGATTGCTTCAAGATGCTAGTCTTCGATAGGCTAGGCTTCTCCCCTCTATTCTGGCATTCTGCAGTTTAGTCCAAAGATATAGCCCCATTCCTTTGATACCGATGCATACTTAGTATAGTTCTGATGTCAGTCTTGCGAGTACTTTGGATGAGTACTCACGGTTTCTTTGCTATCTCTTTTCCCCATACCCGATTGCTGCGATAAGACGATGGAGCCCAGGAGCAGGAGATCCCCAGAAGAGCTACTACGATGTGGAGTTACCCGACAACCAGGAGTAGTTCAGAGGCCCTAGGCAGGAGGCCTTCGCCTTTTCGATCAGTGTCGCTGTTTGTGCTAGCCTTCTTAAGGCAAAATTGACTAACTATGTCTGTACCCAGATAATATTTGTTTGTATGACTTATGTATTCGGGTCCTCATGACCCCTGGTTTGTAATATGAAGATTTATGTTTTATTTTGAGTTTAGAGTTGTGTTGTGATATCTTCCCGTGAGTCTCTGATCTCGAGCGTGCATGTTTGCGTGTATGATTAGTGCACGGTCGAGCAGAGGGCGTCACAGTCTAAGCATTTCAACAAAACGCTCAAAGTCTTCCTCATCTTTATTTCTAGGTGGTTTAGTAGGGAAAGGCATAGATTTTTGAACCCATTGTTCTCTTTCTTTTCCATGTTTCCTAGCAACGAAATCACTTTTATCATATCTTTTATTCTTAGGAGGTGGGTTATCAAGATCAACAGCAGGTTCTATTTCTACATCATTATCTGGTTGAGCATCAACATGGACATCATTATCATTATCATTATCATTAAGTGGGTGTTCATTACCAGATTGTGTCTCAGCATCAGAAATAGAAACATCATTATGAGTCTAAACATGTTTTTCTATTCCAGGTTCACTAGAAGCATGCATAGTCCTATCATTTTTATTTTTAATTTTCTTCTTAGATGGGCTAGGCACTTCAATATTAATTCTCTGAGAATCTTTTTCAATTCTTTAAGGATGACCTTCAGGATACAGAGGCTCCTGAGTCATTCTACCTCCTCTAGTAACAACTTTAACGACACGATCATTCATTTTATTATTCATCTCATTAAGCAAATCATTTTGGGACTTAGCAATTTGTTGTATCTGAGTATGAACCATAGAAGCATGTTTACTTAGGCCTTTAACACCATTAGCCGTTCTAAACATCAAATCACTCAAATGATCTATCATTAAAGCATTGGGTTTTAATTGGTTGCTAACATACATATTGAAGTGTTCTTGCTTAATGATGTAATTATCAAACTCATAAAGGCATTGACTAGCAGATTTGTTATAAGGGATATCACCTTCATCAAATCTAATCAGAGAATTGACCTCTACTACCTGTGTCGGGATGTCGAGTCCATGTATTTTTTCAATAGGTGGTAAATTCTTAACATCTTCAGATTTAATACCTTTTTCCTTCATAGATTTCTTTGCCTCTTGCATATCTTCAGGACTGAGGAATAGAATACCTCTCTTCTTTGGAGTTGGTTTGAGCGGTGGTTCAGGAAGTGTCCAATCATTAGCATTCTTTAATATATTATTCAATAGTTCTTCAGCCTGTTCAACAGTTTGTTCCCTGAAAACACAGCCAACACAACTATCTAGGTAGTCCCTAGAAGCATCGGTTAGTCCATTATAAAAGATATCAAGTATTTCATTCTTATTAAGAGGATGATCAAGCAAAGCATTAAGTAATTGGAGAAGCCTCCCCCAAGCTTGAGGGAGATTCTCTTCTTCAATTCACTACTAGGAAAAAACTTATAGATAGTCGATTACTAGTAGCGCGCTATATTGAACCGCGCTACTGCTAATTACTAGTAGTGCGCTATATTGACCGCGCTACTACTAAATATTACTGGTAGCGCGTGTTTTAAAAAGACACGCTACTACTAAATATTCCTAACCGTGTCCCGCGGACAGGACGTAATAGAAGCGCACATTGTGCAACACGCGCTACACGTAGGAGCACAGTGGTAGCGCGGCTCACTGGCATGCGCTGCAACTAAGGCACCCATCCCTCGCACCGCTCAGAGAAAATCCCTCTTTCTCGCGTGAGCCCCCCCACTCTCTGTCTCTCTCTCTGCTGTGACTCCTCGCCGCCGCATCCACCGCTCCCGAGCTTGCCTCCCTCCGCTACATCCTACCCTCCGGCTGGATTCAACGCTCGTGCCCACTAGCAGCTCTCCCTCGCGGCTAGGGTTTCGGGCGCGGCGGCGCCTCTCACTCCGGCGGTGAGGGAGCTGGTGCTGATGTAGCAGGAGCGGTGGCGGCGGCGGGATGAGGAGGAGGAGATGCGGCGCTAGATGTTCGGAGGAGGGGCGGCGTTCCACGCGGCGGCGGCCACGGCCGCGCTGGGCCAGCAGCAGCAACACCAGGCGGCGGAGTACGGGGAGCTCGGATGCGGTGACGGCCCCGCTGGGTTCTACGAGAGCAAGGCGGGCGGGTCGTCCGAGCCCGAGCCGCACGGGACGTCCGACCGCCCGCGCGCGGGGGAGGGGGTTTTGGCAACAAGCGCACCCGCGCCGCCGAGAAGGTGGTGTCCCGCTTCCCCATCGTCAACCGTTTTCCCCTGAGTTTCGCTTCGCTTTTCTGCTCTTCTCACATTGTTTTCTCGGCTGCTCTTGCTTGCATGATTGGGGCGCAGCGGTGGAGGAGCAGGATCAGCGAGAAGATGAACGCGTTGCAGAGTCTGATACCCAGTTCCAACAAGGTCGGCACCACAAAACCAACTACTGTACCACTTTGTTTTTCTTCGTCCCTGAATTTGGGGCTACTGAGTTTCGTCGTGCTTGTGTGGTTACAGACTGACAAGGCATCCATGCTTGACGAGGCCATTGAGTATCTGAAGCAACTGCAGCTCCAAGTACAGGTCAGTAAAATGCATGTCTCGATGGCTGGTTGATGTAGAGGTTAACTTGCTAGTGCATTTATTTTAACTGATGATCCAAACTGCAAACATTGACGCAAGAGTTTTACTGTGGGTGTTGTCCTTATTGATTCTTTATCCAATCCATAGTGAAGTAATGCCGGGAAATTTCCACACAGTAAAGCAGTGGCTACTTTCTGTTCTGTCCAGTGTTTTCTAGCCATATCTTATAGAACTGTTGATTTCCTTGGATTCACAATGGGATTTATAATGCTGATCAAAATGTTGATATGTTAGGACTAGTTTCCTAGTGCAAATGCACTTCGGCAAATCCTGTGCCAATTGACATTTATGCTAGCTAGCTATATTCAGTTGGTAGGTGCTAGTAATTAAACTGCACGTTTAAAATTTAAGCTTCGGTAGTGTTGTCTATCTAGTCTGATTTATACACTGCATTCCTAAGCTGAAATATTTTTTGTAACTGAAATATATAGTCTGAGTTTCATTCAGTTATTTGTCACTTTTTAACTGAATATCTTTTTGTAACTGAAATATCTGTGTACTTATAGTGCCATTTTCTAAAAATTCCAGTCCAAATTGTAGTGTAATTTTCATTTTGTAATTTATCCTATGTAAACTACAGTGTAATGTCAGTGTACTTACATATTTCAGAAAACTACTGCGAGAGTGAGAGGGACCATGTGCTGGTTCTTGCTATTCCTGCTGGCAATGGCCTGCAGGTTCAGATGCTGCTGCTGCTGTCAGTTCTGCTCCTGCCACCACGGTGGCCGCTCCTCCTGGCGGAGTCGCTTGCAATTGCAATGCCGCTCAGGCGTGGTGGGAGAAGACCTTATCATTCCAGTGCAGCAATGGCACACAGCCGCTCGCCTTCCGCTTCGTCTTCGTCGCCGGCAAACTGCAGCTTCAGGAAGACCTCGGCCCTGAATTCGGCGTCACGGTGCTGCGGCGGCGACGACGACGACATCGTCACGGTGCTGCGGCGGCGGCGACATCATCGCCATCAATACCATCAACATGGGCTTGTGGAGGCGACATCATCACGGTGCTGCGGCGGCAGCGACGACCACGACATCAACACCATCAACACGGGCTTGTGGAGGCGCCGACGCCGACGACCTATACGCGTGGCATATATTGTATATATATGTATTAATTATCTATATCAGATATGTATGATTGACTATATGCATAACATGTACGTATTATGAAATGCATGTATGTGAGTACTATGAAATGTATGTCTAAACTGGAATAGGTAGATTTTTTTAAAAAAAAAATCCTAATTAGTTACTAGTAGCGTGGGTGTATCATAGACGTGCTACTACTATTCTGTTAGTAGTAGCGCGGGTGTTAAATAGTAGTAGCGCGGGGCACCAGCGCTACTGGTATGTCTGTTTATCAGTAGCGTGGGGTAAAACAAGCGCTACTGCTAAAAAATAGCTGTAGCGCCGTAGCAGTAGCGCGTCTGCCAGTGCTACTGGTAGCAAAAAACCCAGCGCTACTGGTAAGCATTTTCCTAGTAGTGATTTGCACAAAGTTAAATATTTTCTGTAAAGCAGCTCGTTTCTTATGAGCAGGAAAATATTTTTCAGAGAAGTAATATATCATATCCTAGGGACTACGCACACAACCAGGAGCAATAGTATTAAACCATTTCTTAGCATCACCCTTTAGTGAGAAAGGAAACAACTTAAGGATGTAATAGTAACGAATTTTTTCCTCATGGGTAAATAGGGTAGCTATATCATTCAAATTGGTAAGCTGTGCCACAACAGTTTTAATTTCATAACCATGAAAAGGATCAGATTCAACCAAAGTAATTAACTCAGAATCGACAGAGAATTCATAATCCTTATCGGTAACAAAGATAAGAGAAGTAGCAAACTTGGGATCATATTTCATCCTCTCCATCATAGACTTTTCTTTAAGCTTAACCAGCAATTTTCTAACATCATCTCTATCATTACAAGCAAGAATTTCCCTAGCTATTTATCCATCTATAACATAACCATTAGTTATCTTGGGCATTTCAACTCTAGTAGGAGAGCTAGGCATAATAGGTGAATCATAATTTTCATCAGTTTCAACATTCTCAACTTCTTTAGCCTTAGCAATTGTTCATCAAGAAATTCACCTAGTGGCACAGTATTATCAAGCATAGTACTAGCATCATCACAAGTTTCATTTATAGCAGAAGTAGTATTATTAATTACTTGCGACATATCAGAATGAATAACAGGTGGCGGTGTCGCAAGCCTACTCAAAATAGAAGATGAATGAAGTGCAGAGCTAGAAGGCAGTTCCTTACCTCCCCTCATCCTAGAGGGTACGATCTTGGTCTTAGCGTCTTTCAGATTCTTCATAGTGATCAACAAATACAATTCCCAAGTGACTCAACAAATAGAGCTATGCTCCCCGGCAAGAGCGCCAGAAAAAGGTCTTGATAACCCACAAGTATAGGGGATCGCGACAGTCTTCGAGGGTAGTATTTCAACCAAATTTATTTATTCAACACAAGGGGAGCCAAAGAATATTTGCGAGTATTAGCAGTTGAGTTGTCAATTCAACCACACCTGGAGAACTAAATATCTGCAGCAAAGTGTTTAGTAGCACAGTAGTAACAGTAGAATAGGAACAGAAACAGTAACAGTTGCAGTTTTGTAGTGATTGTAACAACAGCAGCAACGAAAGTAATTTAGCAAAGATCAATATGCGAAAAGCGTAGGCATTGGATTAGTGATGGATAATTATGTTGGATGACATTCATCATGTAACAGTCACAACCTAGAGCGATACACAATAGCTCCAATTCATCAATGTAATGTAAGCATGTATTTCGTATATAGTCATACGTGCTTATAATAAGAACTTGCGTGACATCTTTTGTCCTACCCTCCCGTGGCAGCGGGGTTCATAAGGAAACTAAGGGTTATTAAGGCCTGCTTTTAATAGAGAACCAGAACAAAGCATTAACACATGGTGAATACATGAACTCCTCGAATTACAGTCATCCCTGGACAGTATATCCCAAACAATTGTCACTATGGGGTCTACAGATCAGAATAATAACAAGTGCATATAACAAGCCGATAGTATCAAGAACTCTAATTCGGTCCTAACAATTGGTATCAGAGCGGGTTGTCCCTGTCTTTGTCTATTAAAGGTCTAACAACCTTGGAGTTTTGAGTATGTTGTATGCAGGTAGATCCTCACACTCTGATAGGTTTCCTATCTTCGATGGAAATGATTATGCATACTGGCAAGGAAGAATGAGAATCAGGCTTCAAGCAATCAGCGTAGAGCTATGGGAAATTGTAGAGAATGGTTACACTATCCTACACCCAGAGACTCTAATACGTCTCCAACGTATCTATAATTTTTGTTTGTTCCATGCTATTATATTATCAATCTTGGATGTTTTATATGCATTTATATGCTATTTTATATCATTTTTGGGGACTAACCAATTAACCCAATGCCCAGTGCCAATTGCTTTTTTTTTTTGCTTGTTTTTGGTTTTCCAGAAAACCAGTACCAAACGGAGTCCAAACGCTACGAAACTTTTTGACGATTTTTTTGGACATAAGAGATCCTAGAAGCTTCAGGAGGAGACCAGACGACAAACGAGGAGACGGCAAGGCAACAGGGCACACCCAGGGGGTAGGCGTGCCCTGTTACCTTATGGCCCCCCCGTGGCTCCGTCTGACCTAATTCCACTTCTATAAATTCTCAAATATTGGGAAACCAACAGAGAGCCACCCGAAATAACTTTTCCGCCACCACAAGCTTCTATTCTTCCGCGATCCCATCTAGATGCCTTTTCCGGTACTCTGTCGGAGGGGAATCGATCACGGAGGGCTTCTACATCATCCTTGCTGCCTTCCGATGATGCGTGAGTAGTTCACCACAGACCTACGGGTCCATAGTGATGTCTACTACGCAACTTTTATTCTTGTAGACGTTGTTGGGCATCCAAGTGCAGAGTTTTGTAGGACAGTAGAAAATTTCCCTCAAGTGGATGACCTAAGGTTTATCAATCCATGGGAGGCTAAGGATGAAGATGGTCTCTCTCAAACAACCCTGCAATCAGATACAAGAAATCTCTTGTGTCCCCAACACACCCAATACGATGGCAAATTGTATAGGTGCAGTAGTTTGGCGGAGAGATGGTGATACAAGTGTAGTATGGATACTAGATATAGGTTTTTGTAATCTAAAAAATATAAAAACAGCAAGGTAGCAAGTGATAAAATGGAGCACAAACGGTATTGCAATGCTTGAAAACAAGGCCTAGGGTTCATACTTTCACTAGTGCAATCTCTCAACAATGCTAACATAATTGAATCATATAACAATCCCTCAACGTGTGATAAAGAATCACTCCAAAGTTCCTATTAGTGGAGAACATAAGATGAAAATTTTGTAGGGTACGAAACCACCTCAAAGTTATCCTTTCCGATCAATCTATTGAGCCATCCCTATAAGTGTCACAAACAACCCTAGAGTTCGTACTAAAATAACACCATATGATACACATCAACCAACTCTAATGTCACCTAGATACTCCAATGTCACCACAAGTATCCGTGAGTTGATTATTCGATATGTATCAAACAACTTCAGATTCATAATATTCAATCCACACAAAGAACTTCAAAGTGTACCCCGAAGTTTCTATTGGAGAAAAGAAGATGAAAACGTGTACCAACCCATATGCCTAGATTACCCCAAGGTCACAGGAATCTGCAAGTTGATTACCAAAACATACATCAAGTGACTCAATAGAATACCCCATTGTCACCACGGGTATCCACATGCAAGACATACATCAAGTGTTCTCAAATCCGAAATATTCAATCCGACAATAACGAAACCTCAAAGGGAAAGACTCAATTCATCACAAGAAGATAGAGAGGGAGGATACACCATATGATCCAACTATATTAACAAAGCTCGCGGTACATCAAGATCGTGCCAAATCAAGAACATGAGAGAGAGAGATCAAACACATAGCTACTAGTGCATACCCTCATCCCCGAGGGTGAACTACTCCCTCCTCGTCATGGAGACCGCCGGGATGATGAAGATGGCCTCCGGTGATGATTTCCTTCTCTAGCAGGGTGCCGCAACGGGGCTCCAGATGAGTTTTCTTCGGTACAGAGGCTTGCGGCAGCGGTGGCGAAGTTCTAGGTTTATTTCTGGGGGTTTGTCTATTTATAGGATTTTTTCAGCGTTGGAATCACGCGAAAAGGAGCTACGAGGGGCCCACAAGGCAACAGCACACGACCCCCCCAGGGTGCGCCGTGTTGCCTTGTGACCTCCTCGTGAGGCTTCTGGTCCTTCCATGAAGCTTCGGGGGTCTCTTTTGGTCCAAAAAAATCGTCAAAAAGTTTTGTCCAATTCCGAGAACTTTTATTTCTGCACAAAAAACAACACCACGGTAGTTCTGCGGAAAACAGCGTCAGTCCGGGTTAGTTCTAATCAAATCATACCAAAACCATATAAAATTGTTGTAAACATGGCATGAATACTTCATAAATTATAGATACGTTGGAGATGTATCAACATCCCCAAGCTTAATTCTTGCTCGTCCTCGAGTAGGTAAATGATAAAAGAAATAATTTATGAAGTGTGAATGCTAGCATAGTGCATAAGTTTGATCAATGATAATTTCAATCACTTTTTCTAGCATCATTATATATCATAAACAATAGCTCATCTCATAAAACTTCTCATGATCACGTAGCAAGCTATTCACATGTTAAAGTATCGACCATAAACTTTCTTGAAAACCAACAAACTATGTTCTCAGTCATCAAACAATTACAATTCATCTTATTTTCAGGAAGGGTCTATGTAAGAGCTTTGTTTTAGCAAATTCCACATACTCAATTATCATTTAGTCTTCCATGATTGCTGACACTCAAAGCATATTTTTAGAACAAACTGTTTCAGTCAAACACATAGGAAGATAGGGGCTTAATGTTTCGCCTCCCAACTTATTTATCTCAGGGATAAAGTCAACAATAATGACTCATGATCACCTATATTCAACTGGATATATGTGCTTGGATCATTTCCTACCACATGATGCTTGCCCACTGGAGAATAAATAGAGCGGAATAGGGATGAACATTACTGACTCTTGCATAAAAGTAAATACAAAAAATTAAAAGATAGGCCCTTCGCAGAGGGAAGCAGAGATTGTCATGCGCTTTTTTATTTTTGGATGTGCAAGCTCTTAATGGAAAGGAACGTCACTTTATATTGCCCCTTGTGATAGCAACCTTTATTATGTAGTCCGTCGCTTTTATTTCTTCACCATCACAAGTTCGTAGAAAGCTTATTTTCCCTTCCAATAAAATATCATACATATTTAGGAGCAATTTTTAATGCTTTTTGCACCGATGACAACTTACTTGAAGAATCTTATTCAATCCGTAGGTAGATATGGTGGACTCTCATGCCAAGAAACTGGGTTTAAGGGTTTTTGGATGCACAAGTAGTATCTCTACTTAGTACGAGTTTTTGGCTAGCAAAAGATCCTAAGAAAGCACCACATGTTAGAGTATCCATGACAATATAACTTCTATGTGAATATAAACAAACATACCCCATTACGTTGTCTTCCTTGTCCGACGTCAACTACTTGATCAAGCTTGAAAATAATTTATGGTGGTTCACAATCATAGAAGATGTCCAAGATAGTATATTTATATGTGAAATCTCTCTTCCTTCAATATTCTTTCATGAATTGTTCAAGTGACCAATGCTGTCTTTGCTAACTTTCAATAAATTTTACCACTTATACCTCTTATATGTGAAGTAATTACTCCCCATGGGACAAGCATATGAAGCATATATAATTTCAGATCTATGACATTCAATTCATTAAAAAATTCACTCTTAGGATATAAGTGAAACACGATAGTGAATGATAAACTACTCAAAAAGATATAAGTGAAGAACAAAGAGCAGTTGAGTAATTAAGTAGCTATGTGAGGATCCTATCTCTCATTTAAAACTTTCAGATCTAAGAATTTTATTCAAACTGCAAACAAAATGAAAAATAAAAGGACACTCCAAGAATAGCACATATCATGTGAACAAGTAAAAACTTAGGCTAACCGATAGGTGTTGATGAAGAAAGGTGGGATGGCTACCGGGGCATCCCCAAGCTATTAGATGCTTAAGACTTCTTGGAATATTAACTTGGGATGCCTTGGGCATCCCCAAGCTTGAGCTCTTGTGTCTCCCTAATTCCTCTCATATCATGGCTTCTCCTAAATCTTAAAAACTTCATCCACACAAAACGCAACAAGAACTCGCGAGATAAGTTAGTATAAATCAGGTCAAAACCTTAACATTCTATACTGTAGAAAATCACTAAAATTATAATTAAACATTGAATACTAAATGCCTCTGCATATTTAATACTCCTATCCACAAAAAGAAACATTAAACAAGCAAACATATGCAAACAATGCAACTATAACTGAAATCTGTCTAAACACAACAGTCTGTAAAGGGGGAATAAAAATTCATACTTCCCTAACTCCAAACATTCTAAAAAATTACCACATAACAGAGAACTCACGCATGCTTATTGTGTAAAAATTTCAGATTTTTATCATGTTCTGACAATTCACATAAATTCAGGACATAACAGAAAACTTTCTGTTTTCAAGCAGCAACACATAAACTTGCAACCTGAGCATGGTAAAGGCTATAATTGGCATTTTATTGAACTAAAAGATACAAAACATGATTATTAATAACATCAAGCTAATCTCAACAAAATAAAATGACGCTCCAAGCAAAACGCATATTATGTGATGAATAAAAATATAGCTCCAAGTGAGGTATACCGATAGATTGAAGACGAAAGAGGGGATGCCTTCCGGGGCATCCCCAAGCTTAAACGCTTGAGTCTTCCTTGAATATTACCTTGGGGTGCATTGGGCATCCCCAAGATTAGGGTCCTGCCACTCCTTATTCTCCTCATATCAATATCTCACCCAAAACTTGAAAACTTCAATCACACAAAACTTAACGAAACTTCGTGAGATGCGTTAGTTTGATAATGGATAAATCATTCACTTTGGTACTGTCAAGATAAGATTCATAATTGTTCTCACATAATTCCTACTGTACTCTATCATTTATTCAATTTATATTGACCAATATAAGTCATAGAAACTATAAAACAAGCAAACTATGCGTTGAAAACAGAATTTGTCAAAAATAGAACAGTCTGTAATGATCTGAATTAAAGTCATAGTTCTGTAACAACAAAAATTCTGAAAAATTAGGGAATTGTAAGAAATTTATAACCCAATAATTTGAAAAAAAAATCATAATTGTATCGCATTCTAGTACAGAATATAAATTCCAGAACTGGGCCCAAAAGTTTCTGTTTTTGCACAGAATCAAATCAACAAGTATCCACACTATCCCAAAGGCTTTACTTGGCACATTATTGAAACGAAACATATAAACCATTATTACTACAGTAGCTTAATCATGTGAACACACAAAAACAGTAGGTATAAATATTGGGTTGTCTCCCAACAAATGCTTTTCTTTAATGCCTTTTTAGCTAGGCATGATGATTTCAATGATGCTCACATAAAAGTAAAGAATTGAAACATAACGGGAGCATCATGAAGCATATGACTAGCACATTTAAGCATAACCCACTTCCTATGCATAGGGATTTTGTGAGCAAACAATTTGTGGGAGCAAGAATAAACTAGCATAGGAAGACAAAGCAAGTATAACTTTGAAACTTTCAACACATAGAGAGGAAACTTGATATTATTGAATGAATTCAGTAGCATCATGAATGAATTTTCAGTAGCATCATGAATGAATTCAACAATATAGCTATCACATAAAGCATTCTTTTCATGATCCACAAGCATAGAATTTTCATTACTCCCCACATAAGCAAATTTATTCTCATCAATAGTAGTGGGATCAAACTCAACAAAATAACTATCATGAGATACTTGATTGACATAATCAAATTGAACATTAAAATCATGATGACAAGTTTCATGGTTATCTTTACTCTTTATAGCATACATGGCATCACCATAATCATCATATAGCAACTTTGTTGTCATAATCAATTGAAATCTCTTCCGAAATAGTGGAATCATCAGTAAATAAAGTCATGATCTCTCCAAATCCACTTTCATAATTATTACAATAAGATTCAACACCCTCCAAAATAGTGGGGTCATTAGTACCTAGAGTTGAAACTCTTCCAAACCCACTTTCATCAATATAATCATCATAAATAGGAGGCATGCAATCATCATAATAAATTTGCTCATCAAAACTTGGGAGACTAAAAAGAGCATCTTCATCAAACATAGCATCCCCAAGCTTATGGCTTTGCATATCATTAGCATCATGGATATTCAAAGAATTTATAATAACAACATTGAAATCATGCTCATCATTCAAAGATTTTATGCCAAACATTTTATTGAATTCTTCTTCTAATACTTTGGCACAATTTTCCGATCCATCATTTTCAAGAAAGACTTCATAAAGATAAAGCATGTGAGGAAATCTCAATTCCATTTTTTTGTAGTTTTGTTTTATAAAACCAAACTAGTGATAAAACAAGAAACTAAAAGATTTAATTGCAAGATCTAAAGATATATCTTCAAGCACTCACCTCCCTGGCAACGGCGCTAGAAAAGAGCTTGCTGTCTACTACGCAACTTTTATTCTTGTAGACGTTGTTGGGCCTCCAAGTGCTGAGTTTTGTAGGACAGTAGCAAATTTCCCACAAGTGGATGACCTAAGGTTTATCAATCCGTGGGAGACGTAGGATGAAGATGGTCTCTCTCAAACAACCCTGCAATCAAATAAAAGAAATCTCTTGTGTCCCCAACACACCCAATACAATGGCAAATTGTATAGGTGCACTAGTTCGGCGAAGAGATGGCGATACAAGTGTAGTATGGATAGTACATATACGTTTTTGTAATCTGAAAATATAAAAACAGCAAGGTGGCAAGTGATAAAGCGGAGCACAAACGGTATTGCAATGCTTGAAAACAAGGCCTAGGATTCATACTTTCACTAGTGCAATCTCTCAACAATGCTAACATAATTGAATCATATAACAATCCCTCAACGTGTGATAAAGAATCACTCCAAAGTTCCTATTAGCGAAGAACATAGGATGAAATTGTTGTAGGGTACGAAACCACCTCAAAGTTATCCTTTCCGATCAATCTATTGAGCCATCCCTATAAGTGTCGCAAACAGCCCTAGAGTTCGTACTAAAATAACACCATATGATACGCATCAACCAACTCTAATGTCACCTAGATACTCCAATGAAACCACAAGTATCCGTGAGTTGATTATTTGATATGCATCAAACAACTTTAGATTCATAATATTCAATCCACACAAAGAACTTCAAAGAGTACCCCAAAGTTTCTATCGGAGAAAAGAAGATGAAAACGTGTACCAACCCATATGCCTAGATTACCCCAAGGTCACAGGAATCCGCAAGTTGATTACCAAAACATACATCAAGTGACTCAATAGAATACCCCATTGTCACCACGGGTATCCACATGCAAGACATACATCAAGTGTTCTCAAATTCGAAATATTCAATCCGACAATAACGAAACCTCAAAGGGAAAGACTCAATTCATCACAAGAAGATAGAGAGGGAAGAAACACCATATGATCAAACTATATTAACAAAGCTCGTGGTACATCAAGATCGTGCCAAATCAAGAACATGAGAGGGAGAGATCAAACACATAGCTACTAGTACATACCCTCAGCCCAGAGGGTGAACTACTCCCTCCTCGTCATGGAGACCGCCGGGATGATGAAGATATCCCCCGGTGATGATTTCACCCTCCGGCAGGGTGCCGGAACAGGGCTCCAGAGGAGTTTTCTTTGGTACAGAGGCTTGTGGCGGCGGCGTTGAAGTTCTAGGTTTATTTCTGGGGGTTTCTCTATTTGTAGGATTTTTCAGCGTTAGAATCACGTGAAAAGGAGCTACGAGGGGCCCACAAGGCAACAACACACGACCCCCCCAGGGCGCGCTGTGTTACCTTGTGACCTCCTCATGAGGTTTCTGGTCCTTCCACGAAGCTTCGTGGGTCTCTTTTGGTCCAAAAAAATTATCAAAAAGTTTCTTCCAATTCCGAGAACTTTTATTTCTGCACAAAAAACAACACACGGTAGTTCTGCTGAAAACAGCGTCAGTCTGGGTTAGTTCTAATCAAATCATAGCAAAACCATATAAAATTGTTGTAAACATGGCATGAGTACTTCATAAATTATAGATACACTGGAGACGTATCACACAGCTAGTAGCTAGATGGCTTCTTCTCTCTCTTTGATCTTCAATACAATGTTCTCCTCGGTGTTCTTGGAGTTCTATTCGATGAAATCTTCTTTTGCCGTGTGTTTGTTGGGATCCGATGAATTATGGGTTTATGATCTGAATATTCACGAGAAGTAATTGAGTCTTTTCTGAACTTTATTATGCATGATTGTTATAGCTTTGTATTTCTCTCCGATCTATCCATTTGGTTTGGCCAACTAGATTGATTTATCTTCAGCGGGAGAGGTGCTTTGTAATGGGTTCAATCTTGTGGTGCTCTATATTCCAGTGACAGAAAGGGACAAGACACATATTTGTATTGTTGCCATTACAGGTAAAACGATGTGTTTTATTCATATTAGTTGAGTTTACTTTGTCTTCATCATGTCATCTTGCTTAAGGCATTACTCTGTTTTTGTTAACTTAATACCCTATATGCATGCTGGATAGCGGTCGATGGGTGGAGTAATAGTAGTAGATGCAGGCAGGAGTCGGTCTACTTGTCTCGGACGTGATGCCTATATACATGATCATTGCCTTGAATATCATCATAACTATGCGCTTTTCTATCAATTGCCCAACCGTAATTTGTTTACCCACCGTATGTTATGTGTTCGAGAGAGATGCCTCTAGTGAAAACTATGGCCCCCGGGTCTACTTAAATCATATATAAAAAATCTAAAATATATTTGCTGCAATTTTATTTCTTTTATTTAGTTTTGCAATTTATCTATCTACCACTACAAGATTTAATCCTTGCAAGTAATGAGCTCAAGGGGAGTGACGACCCTCTTGCCCGCGTTGGGTGCAAGTATTTGCTTTTGTGTGTGCAGGTGCTATTCACGAGGCTTTGCGTGATTCTCCCATTGGTTCGATAAACTTGGTTCTCACTGAGGGAAATACTTATCTCTACTGTACTGCATCTCCTCTCCTCTTCGGGGAAAATCCCAACGCAGCTCACAAGTAGCCGGATGAATTTCTGGCACCGTTGCTGGGGAGACATCATCAAAACCTATCAAGTACCTTCACTCAAACTATCATCTACTTGCTCAAATTTTTATTTGCCTTTTTATTTGCCTTTGCCTCTCATTTTCATCTCCCCCACTTCTCATAAAAAAATACAAAAACACAAAAATATTTCTATTTGCTAGTTTGCTTGCTTTGTCGCTATGTCTAGTGTTACTATTCCGCCTCTCTCTCCAGATTTTGAAGTTATTTACTTCAAACAAAAACAAGGATAGATCCTAAAAGATGCTTGGTATAGGATACTGGAATCTTATCGTGTTTGCACTATAAAAGGTGATATAAAATTTTTGCTTCGAAACTTTTATATAGGACTCACTATGCCTAATAGACAACTTTTGGATTTTGCCGCTAATGGGAATTTTATTGAAAGTGATGCTAATGCTGCTTATGAGATAATAGAGGGGATAGTGGGAACTCCACCTCCACAAAAAGGGTTCAGTTACACTCAAGAAGGAATCCAAATACTAGAAAAATTAGGGGATATGCAGAAAAATTTAGTTGAGTTACAAAAATCTAATGAACCGCTCAAAGCCCTTAGTGGAAATCTTAATCGTATGAATTCCCTTCTTACCGTTTGCAACAAGAGGCTTGATAACCTAGATAATAAAATTGCTTCTTTCTTTGAGAATAATGGGAAACGTAAGGAATCTCCGGGATTTGAGAATAACCCATGTCGTGGTTTTGGCCCGGTAGATGCCCTTGTGAAAGGACTTAATGATGAGGCCATCGCACAAAGGTGGAAGCTTAATGGAGTTGATCGGGAACGAGAAGACACAAGTTTACCCAGGTTTGGCCCCTCACGATGGAGGTAAAAGCCTACATCCTGCTTGATTGTATTGCTTTGGATCTCGATTACAAGGGTGCGAATTCTCTTAACCTAGCTCTCGAGAGATTGCAACTTAGTCCTTCTACCCTAGGCGCTCCCCTTTATATAACAGGTCGAGCCCAAGGCATACATGAGAGTCCGGGTCGTAGTCTTAACCCGTACCTTATTCTTACTCTAGTTACCTTGTTCTCCAAGGTGATCATCTTGTCTTAACTTTCCTCAAGCCGGCCCACACGCTGAGCCAGCCCTTGCGCCAGGTCTCCAACAAACCGGCCCGTAATGTATCTTCAAGTCCCAGCAGAGAGATAACCCACTGAGCCTCATAACTCTATGGCTGGGTCATCTTTTTGTCGGGTCATTATGCTGGGAAATATCCCCAATATTAGCCCTCAGTTTGACTTGGATTTATTCATGTTAAACTCCGTCCTGAAAATCAAAATAAGTGGAATAATCTGCGAAGAAATTTTATCTCCAAATCTGCTTCTTGAGTCGGCTCTTTCTACATCCTTCGTCTTCGAATTTATTTTCCGGCTCAACCATTTTGCCCGGTCATTTTCCATCCGCAGTCTTGGGATCTTCTCACAGCCTTTCTACATGACGTCACAATCCACTTCCGCAAAATCCAGGTGTGACATCATAACGAATCTTTGAGTGGATTTGTATTGTCTTGTCAGGCGTGAAAATCGAGGAGTCCCCTTAGCCAAAATTCACTGCGCCGCCTAGGGCTTCAGACCTGCCGTTTCGGGTTCCATCGCGCCTATAAATGGGCCAGCGCCCCTCCAGTTTCACTCTTACCACTCCGGCCTTCTTCATCCTCTGCTCTTCAACGCCACCTGCTCCCTCTCGAGCTCCTTGCCGCCTAAGGAACCTCCGCCGAAGCACTATGGCTGTTCCCGTCGCCGGAGTTCATCCATCAGAACGCGGCCACTCCTGCAACGCCCGAAGACCTCCAACCTCTGCGAGCAGATCCGTGAGTGCCCTACTCGCCATTGTTGCTATTCATCAGTGTTCTTCATCGTTCTTCATACCGGTAGCTTGCAGATTCAGAATGCCCACAAATTCCTGTTTGTTAGGTCGTAGAATCAGTCCGCAACATCACCCTCACCTTATATATCTGCTATATCGCTTCGAATGAATCTCATTGCAATTTATCCTCACCCATGAAGAACAGACCTAGCTTTTAATCTTTCATTTAAAGCCATTTTTTAGATCCAAACAATCTTGCCATCCATTTGGAAACTGTTTGCAGACTCATAGTCTAGACCACATTCATCACTTGTAAAAATTTGTGATTAGTAGCTACCGGCTTAATTTGTCTTGGAAGTCATAACCCGGTAAAGTACCGGCTTATCTTTCTGGTTTGCAATAACCCAGAATGCTTCTGAATTCTGCCAGCTTATATTGCTTTCCTACCTTCCCTGCAGCTGAGTCCAGGGCTCCGAAAACCAACAAGATCATTAACTGGGCGAAGTGAGGTCAATCACATTGCCCTTCACCGAAAAGAGTATGAAGGACACGTCAAGTGAGGTCAATCACATTGCCAGGGAGAGTAAACATGCAGTAGGTTGTCCTGCAGAATAAAAGGATGGGAAAATATTAGAATCGCAACTACAAGAGAAACAGAAGAGAAAGAAAATGAAGAGAAGTTCAGATACTATCACAATAGAAGTTCACATAAGAGCATGTCAGGGAGCAAACAGTAGAAGAAAACTCACTCAAAATACTTCTTTAGACCATCTTCACTAAGCACAAACTCTTTCAACTTCCGGGCCTCAGATAGGTGAGGGTAACTATATTTCTTTAGGGGACGGACAGCAGAACGCCACTTCATAGGCAATCTTGCTGCTCTCTTTGAGGAAGTTATGTTTCCAGACTCAAGTGCCGGATTCCTCCTGGCGATGACATCATTCTTCCCACCTCTCCCAACAACAGTAGCAGCAGCAGATTTACCCTTCCTCATGCCAGCAATCTTCTTGAAATCATCATGCGATGCAATCTCTTCAGCTTGGACTGCATCCACCTGCCCAGTGCAAGGGCTCTTTGGAGCGGCACTCCCTGGGGCTTTAGACACTCCAATACCGACAGGCTGCTTGCCCACCTTGGAAGGAACAAGGGTTCGAACACTCTCATCATGTTTTGGACTTGTACTCATCGATTCCTCCTTAGCCTGGTATTCCTGTGTCCCGAGGAATGCGTAATGGTAGTCGGTCAAGTCCAACTGCTCCACAGTCATAAAAGAAAAAGACCATTAAAAAACTGAAGTTCAGGTACAACACAATGTACAGTCCAACAAATATAGATGACAAGATTACTACTCAAGTTCAGCTACCAAAAATAAAGATCTTCAGCTCAAAAGAATGTGTTGCATTTAAAAACTAATGAAGTTCAGGTACAACCCAAGGCACAGTTCTAGATAAACTGATGACATGAAAACCATTCAAGTTCAGCTACCAAAACATAAGAATGTATAATCTCTGAAGTTCATGTACAATAAAAGCTGCATTCCAAGGAAGTAATGACAGGAAAAACTACTAAAACAAAATACACAAGCAAATAAAAGACAATGAATCAAGTCACAAATTAGCTAAAGAGAGATAAAAAGTAGCAAAAAACTCTAAGTTTCAAGAACTTACGTGTATAGTAGCCAAACAGATCCTTGAAATCTGTTTCAAACAAGTTAGAAGAAGCAATTGAGTACAACCATGTCTTCCTGATATCCAAGATATTCTCATGAGAATAGTTTGCAAGAACCCCATTATGAAACGAATTAACATTCGTAAGCATGAAGAATCCGCAGTCGATACTGCCATCAAACAAAAGAACAGTGTGAAAACAAAGAAAGCCAAAGCATAACAATACGTTGCAGCTTACGCACTCCTACAAATGAACAAAAGTAATAGAGAGAAAGTGGAACTCATACTTGTTATTCTATTGGGGGACATCAATCCAATCCAAGGGGAAGTGGTCAATAGAAACTGGACTGAAGGGTGTCTCCCTGTCATTGCTGGCATCACTCCAAAGCTTCTTGATGTTATCAGTCATCCGCCGAAAGAGGCACACCGCACATTCATCACTTGGTCCATAGTAGGAGTCGAGAAGCTGAAACCTTTCAGCCTTCAAGTCAAGAAATATAGAAACCCAATGACCAACACCACCCATGTGAGCAGGAATTTTAGGTGGGTCAAAAGTAGGGAAAATAACCTGACGCAAGATAAACACACAATCATTAAAACTGATATTAATATCAAGAGCACAAAATAAAACAATAAAAACAGAGAGGATCACAGTGGAAACAAATATAGAGACAAGTACAAAATATTGCTTACACAATCATGCGCATCCATGCTATCTGGACCAGTCGCTTTGAAATACTTCCTCACACGGGAATCAAATTGCCTTCTGTAAATCTTGTCCTAAGATAATGTAGATAACAGCAAAATAACACATAAGGGGCAACAAAAGAGGTACATATGAAATACAATGAGACCGACAAGTTTAAACTAATTTGGAAAATAATATAGGGTTGACTTACACAAACCCAATACGGCAGGATGAGCTTGTTTGACCCCTGGTATTTGGCACGTAAACAATACAGGGCAACCTCGGCGACAGAAGATCGAAGCATTCCGCGAGAAGAAAAAGACGATGCGACATCTTCAACAGTAGCTTCACACTCATTGTTTCGGAACATAACCGTTGATATAAAACAGAAAACAATGGCATTATATTCTATGTGTGCTTTAATAACAACTAGAGAGTACAAACAAAAGGAAGTCAAGAAGTTCAGCATTAGAAAGTCAAGAAGTTCAGCTACATAACCACATGCAGCACAAAAGTTAGATGCACATAAATTCTGACCGACTGGACTCACCTCTTAGAACGATCATTCTTAAGCCTAGTTACACTGAAATAAAAGTCATTAACTTTCTTTCTGACGACAGCAAGTTCACTATCTGCTCAGCAAAAAGAATAGAAAATATGAGCAAGATACAAAACATACATATATATAAACGATTTCCGGTATGGGAAAAGCAATACAACACATAGACACAAGTGTTACCTGAAAATTAAGGGATTGCCATGCACACAACCAACAAAAATCAGATTCAAACACATAGATCACGACAGGTGCTACAAACTACACAAACACATCTCAGCTGCTACACCAAAAGAGAACCCACAGGATTAAAAACATCACAACCCATGCAGTACACACCTTCCCCCCACATAAAAACAACTGCACTTCACTTTATTTACAATCACATGACAAAGGACAAACCAGAAGTTCAACTCGTACCACACAGACAGTACATAGGGATATCAAACAGGCAAACCAAAAACAAAAGGGATGGGGATGGGGAAAGAAGAGAGAAGCATGCTCCTCTCTTTATGGATTCTTGCCTAAACCAGTAGCAGCACTGGAAAGATCATCCTCCTTTCCCAAACTATCACTTTCAGTTTCTGAATCATCGCCATCTGCAGTAGACATTGCAATATCGTCTTCAAGTACACCAGTAGCAGCTGGAGAATCTGAAACAACAAAAACTGTTGGTTGTGCTGCAGTAGGAGGAGCTGGAGAATCAGCATCAATAACCACTGATGGCTCGGCTGCAGGAGACTTCGCCGGCCCTGCATGAGCACTACCAGTCTCAACAGCAGCCTCGATAGAATCTCTCTCAGAAATGCTAGCTCCAGCTGACTTGCCCTGGTCAGCATCAGAAACCCCATCACCAATGGACGACTGAGGTTCAGTTCGATCCAGCCCATCGGAGCAGCCAATGCCTGATACATCCTTGTTTGCAAGCTTCTCTGAAGCAACACTAACATCGTCATTCTGCAGCAAGAACAAAACTCAATAAAAATCAGCACATAGCAAGAAAACCATGAAGTACAAGAAAGAAGAAAACAAATGGACAAGTAAGATACTACCTTAGAAACATTGCCATGAACCCTAGCCACAAAGAAATCACTTGCAGGAGAAGATTCATGCAGAGGAACAATTGCACTTTTAGGTAAAGTAATATCGTCTCTAACACCTTCACCAACAGCCTACAAAAATCATACAAAAACATAAAAAAAAAGACTAGAAGACAACGTAGAAAAATGCGTAATTAGAAGTTCAGATTCACTAAATAAAGAAGGTTAGCTATTTACCACTGACATATCAAGGAAGAAGATCACATACTGTAAACAAAGAAGGTCAGCTTTGACCACAAATATATCAAGGAAGTGCAGATTCAGTAAATAAAGAAGGTCACCTATTTACCACTAACATATCTAGCAAGAAGTTCAGATAGTGTAAACAAAGAAGGTCAGCCGTGAACACTAACACTCAACAAGAAGTTCAAATACTGTAAATAAAGAAGGTCAGCTTTGACCACAAACATATCAAGGAAGTTCAGATTCAGTACACAAAGAAGGTCAACTACACATATCAAGGAAACAAATGCACAAGAAAATTGATACCTTAGGATCACTGCCATGAACCACATCAACAAAGAAATCGCTTGCAGGAGCAGATTCATGCAGAGGAGCAGTTGCACTTTCAGGTAAAATATATCATCATCCCTAACACCATCAACAACAGCCTACAAAAATCATAGAAAACATGAGAATAAAAAGACTTGATAGGCTACGTAGAACAATGTGTAATTAGGAGAAGTTCACATTAACTAAATAAAGAAGGTCAGCTATGACCACTGACAAATGAAGGAAGTCCAAAGACAGTAAACATAGAAGGTCAGATAACAAACACTAACATACAAAGGAAAAAGTCCAGATATGGAAAACAAACAAGTTCAGATACTGTAGCCATAGAAGTTCAGATTCTGTAAACAAAGAAGGTCAGCTATGAAACACTAATACTAAAAAGGAAGTTCAGAATACATGAAATCAAGAAGGGTCACCTATGACAAAACAATAATAACTGAAAGCTAACACTGAACATTAATTCAAAGAACTATCAAAGTCAACAAAACAAACCTCTTCAGTACGCTCCTCGTTGCCTCCTTCACGACCCAAACGAGCAGAATCTTGCCTCTCAATCTGACTCACGTAAACACTAGCCTCATCTTCAAAAGGCTTGCAACGAGCATCCTGCATTTCCTTGAACAGTACAAAGCTAGTCCGGAGGTGGACCGTGCTCTGACGAAGCTCAGCAAGAATTTTAGCTTCAATTGACAAAGCCTCCTTCGAAGACTCCGCATCAAAACCATGACTGGGAGGAAGAATCCCGTCGACACGACTAAGACGCTCAACAGTTGTCGGAACACGGGCAATCTCCCCACAAACAGTGTCCAGAAGACAATCAATCCTACCAAGGGAAACACTGAAAGCATCAAATAAACCCTTAGCAGACTCAGAAGAATTGCCAGCTGCAGCATTCACATGGGAAGAAGAACCTCCAGGATCTACAGGGGGAGCACCAGTGTTGACATCCTGGGAGCATTCAATTCTTGGGGCAGCTTCACTCCCAATACCGGTGGCACGAGGCATAGTAAGAACAGGACGTTCGATATGCCTAAAGAACACAACCTCAGCCTGTGTCTTCCACTGCATACAAATAAAAGTCAACGGGTCAAAAAATAATGAAGGGACATGAAACAATAGTTAAGACAATATCAGAAGTTCAAGTTAAACTATACAGGAAAGAATGATGCATAATAAGACTCACAGGCAGTTTCCCAAACACCCAGTTGGCTGGGTCATCATCACCCTTCTTAACCAAGTCAGCTGCAGCAATCTTGGATAGCTTGGACTTGTCCATGAAATTGATGCGTGGAGTTCTCAAATCAACAACAGGCTTCTTGCCAAGGATAAGGCAGTCCAGATACATAAGAAGTGGCGCAATGCCACAGCCTGTAACAGCTTTTCCCCTGCTAGTCCCTTCTTGATACCTAATTACAGCCCTTCGAAGATCATCAACAAGCAACTGGCAATAGTCCATATTTGCCAAATCTTCAGAAACAAGATTCTCAGCCATTGCCGCCTCCCTGGAAACCCGTGTAGACGTACCAGGCATAACAACCTTCATGAAAAGAATAAGGTAAAACACCTGCAGAGCCAAATCATCTTTCTTGTAATCCTTCACAAGATCCTCGAGGATCTTCCGCAGATCCTTTGTCTTGATATCATCACTCCTCTTATAGCCAAGTTTGGCCTTCAGCCTCATAACTGCGTCATCGAATCCATCCTCTGAGGGCCTAGGAGGGGTATGATCACCTTGAGGGAAACCAAAAAGATGGTGAACAACATCACTCGTAATACGCAAATTCTTATTTGCCTCGCCCTTCTCTAGAATCATAGTTGAAGGGTCAATCTTGGTGTAGATGTGGCCCATCAAGGGACGAGAAATGTTTGAATCAATCTTCCAATCAAACACAACACCAAAACCATGCTTGGCAACCCTCTCCTTGTGCCTAGGCTATAGCAAATTTGCGCACGCCTTGACCTCTTTCAGTGAGCAGCGAACCGTCTTGTTAAAACGTTTCGCATCGTCTCCTCCTTCATCAGCTCCTTCCACTGCTTTGCCTCCTCTCTTCCTCAGCACAGGCCACTTCACAAGCTCATACTGCAAAAAATGCAATGAAAGAAAACATGGCAGAACAATTTGTTAAACAAAATAAACCAGAAGTTCAGTAATGCTGAACAAGGAAGAACTACATAAGCAAATAGAGCATGGCCAAAAAAATGTATAGCAATGTATATAGCAGAAGTTCAACCATGTATAACAAGAAGTTCAGCTGCTTTCTTCTTGTTAGAAGTGTATATAGCAGAAGTTCAACTATGTATACCAAGGCAGTACAACCATGTATAACCAGAAGATTGGATGTTTTTTTCATGTTTATATTCCAGAAGTTCAACTATGTAGACCAAGGTAGTACTACATACACAAATATAGAGAATGCAGACAATAAATATAACAGATTTATACCTGATCAGCAGCAGCAGCATCATCGTCATCCTCGTCATCAGCGACGAATTCTGGATCAACACGAGAACGCTTCTTGCAACCCTTGTTAACCTTTGCCGCCGGAACCTTGCGCTTAACGCCACATTTCTTGCCCTTCCCAGATGCACCAGCACCAAGCTGAGACGGTGTAGGCTTCGCACAGGCAAGCACACGAGGACTACGACGTGGGGTACCACCGCCAGCTTGGCCTTCTACTTCAGGAAGTTCAACCACACTTGGTCCTGCAGCCTTTGAAACACGTGGGCTCCTCCGAGGAGTAACTTGACCAACGAGATGCTGCTTCACTACGGCCCGCTTGAATTTCTTCTTCACAGGAACAACCATGTCATCACTGGCACGCGACACGTCTTCTTCAGCACCAGACACATGCCCAAGCGTGGGCTCAGTAACATCACCAGATTCAGAAACATTAGAACCTTTCTCTAGGCGGGCCGCCTTGTTCCTCTCGAAGGCTTCTAGCTTCTTCCTCTTGCGTTCATCCTCTAGAAGAAGCTACAGAGGCACATCCTCAGCTTGTGTGACAGGTTCAGTGCCATCAACGGATTGGGACTGCGTCTCTGACAACTGAAGAGAACACAAAGGCTCCTCAATGGGATTGCAATCTTCAGCTGATGGAGACACCTGCTCAGCCTCAGCATTCTTCTCAGCACCACCCAAGTCAGATAGAACTGACAACTGAAGAGAGCACAAAGGCTCCAGAATGGGATCGCAATCTTCAACTTATGGAGCCCCCTGCTCAGCCTCACCAGTGTTATCTACCCCACCCAAGTCAGATAGAACATCGTTGATGGTATTTACAGCTTCCTCCTCTCTGGATGCATCTGCAAAACCAACACAAAAACTAAACAAAAGGAAAAGAGTCAGGAACAAATACAAAGCACATGTTAAGAACAAGTTCAAAAACATGGCTATAGAATTAAAAAAAGAAAAGGAGTTGCACATACTAGGTGAAGCAAGAGCTGCAGAAGCAAGATCTGTGAGGTTTAAATTTTTCTCAAGACTGCAAGCAACCTCAGCAATTACACTCAAAGGGACAACAGGTGATTTAGCTGCACCAGATTTTGGAACATCAGCATTAACTTCTGAAGCTCCATCTTGATCACAGGCAATTTTTTTAGAATTATTAAAATCATCACCAACTACAAAAAGTTTAAAAAGGCAGCTGAGTTTTAATCAAACACAGAAAATGTCCTTAGAAAAGAAAACACAAAGCCTAAGATACATACAAAAAATAAAACAATGTAGACCAAAAGGCAGTACTACATAAACAAGATGGAGCATGAGATAAACAATACATAACAATGAATATCCACAAGTTCAATAATACCTAACAAAGCAGTATAACAATGCACAAACAGAAGTTCAACTAAATTCCATGATAAATAAATAAATAAAACCAGAAGTACAACTTTGTGACGCAAGGCAGTACTACATAAAAAAGATGGAGCATGAGCAAAACAATCTATGTCACTCAATAGCCACAAGTTCAGCAATGTATAACAATGTACAACCACAAAGCCAAACTACTTTTCAATACCAAGAAAATGATAACACAAATACAAAGATATACACTAAACATAAAACATTGGGAAGTTCAAACACACTTGATGAGATAGTTCATTGGTAATTCCATCAAAAATCCACTAAGGCACACTCTGCTAACTTCAACTAAGAGTAGAATGCATACACATCAACTATGCAAGAAGTTCACACTGTCAAACATGGGCAGTTCAACATGACAACCAAATGAAGATCAGGGCAGACATATAAAAGAAAAGTCCTATTTATAAGACAACAAGCATATACATATACATACCTGAAGAAGGTCCTGAAGCCATCACAACACCACTCCCTGATGTAAGATAGTCCAAGCCCTAGATCCACCTACAAATACAAACACAAAAAACAGGGAGAAAAATATCTTATTAGCAAGTAGAAAATCAAACCACAGTTCAAAAGCAACTAAATCAAACCCTAGAATATAACAACTAAATCGCAGAAACAACTATGAAGATGAACAACAGCACATCAAGGCAAGCACAGCAACAAACATTACTCAGAAACATAATAGTATGTCACAGACGCAAACTAGACTGCCAAATCAATAAGAGGAAAGGATGAAGTTACATCAGATCCAGCAGCAACCACCACACCACACCCTGCTTACATACATCTCACAGGTAAAAATACCCACGGGGAAATGGAATCCACACAAGACTAAAGGCTAAAATAGCACACAGACACGAAATTGAAGCATCTACCCACCACCTGCAGAAGAACCCTACCTACCCTTGCATCCAACCATCAGAAGAAAGGGGGAGGCGGATGCGAGAGCGCACAGAAGAAACAGACAGCACGCGCTAGATCTGGCGAATCCTAAGAGCGAATGTTGGGGGGAGGCAGCATTTGTACCTCTCCAGACGACGCTGATGCACGAATCCGCGGCAGTTCTTCCACCCCACAACGCCACGCGCAACTTCAAACCGCAGAGATGGTTGCCGGCTTCGCTTCAAACCAGAAGAGAGTTTCCCACTGAATCGCATATTCCAGGATCATAGCAGTTATAGCGTAGAATATAAACTCTTAATTATAAAGATGGAAATATAATAATACAATATTATTGCCTCTAGGGCATATTTCCAACAATAAGAAAGTCTCACATCAATGAGGCTTGATCATTAGGCAATGGAGAGGCCTTACAATCGATGTTGATGCGAGGAGTAGGGATTGCCATCCAACGGATGCACGAGCTATAAGTGTATGAAAGCTCTCTATATGAAACTAAGTGAGTGTGCATCCAACTTACTTGCTCATGAAGACCTCGAGGATTTTTTGGAAGCTCATCATCGGAATATGCAAGTTAAGTTCTATAATGTAAAATATCCCACTAGTATATGATAATGAAGATCATGCTGACTCTCTATATGAAATGCATGGTGCTACTTTGAAGCACAAGTGTGGTAAGAGGATAGTGATGCGCCCCCTCTCTCTTTTTCTCTCAATTTTCTCCTTTTTATCTTTTTTTAATCTTTTTTCCTTTTTTAATGGTCTCTTTTTGCCCTCTTTTTTAACCTCATAGGTAGGGGTGCACCCTAATAATGCATCACACTTTATTTTACTTACAACTCAAAGATATGAACAATATTATGATTGAAATGAATGCCTCTTACAGTGTACCAGGATGTGCAATGATCTAGTATAACATGTATTATAATGATGAACGGTGCCTTTGCCACAAATATCGTGTCAGCTCTATATGATCATGCAAAGGAAAATGACAATGAATGCTCAAGTCATATGATTAATAGTAAAGACGGAAGTTGCATGGCAATATATCTCGGAATGGCTACGGAAGTTGTATGGTGTTGTTTTGAGGAAGGATATAATGAGGCTTACGTGTGAGAGAGTGTGCCATCTCACGGGGTTTGGATGCTCCGGCGAAGTTTGCACCATGTCTCGAGGTGAGAGTGGGAAATGCACGGTACCGAAGAGGCTAGCAAAATATGCATAGGTGGAAGTGCTTGTAGACCAAAAACTCAATTAAACATAAAGAACTCAAGTACTTATTGCAAAAGTTTTATTAGCCCTCGAAGCAAAGTATAACTCGCATGCTCCAAGCACTGGTAACGTTACGTGATATACAAACGGTTTTTAACCCCTTTCCACGATAGAGTTTTAAACCGTTGCCTTGCTTGTGTGTGCGATAGGGGGGGTCCATCCTACACGACTCAAAAACTGT
Source organism: Elymus sibiricus (assembly GCA_039707655.1). NCBI lineage: Eukaryota > Viridiplantae > Streptophyta > Magnoliopsida > Poales > Poaceae > Elymus > Elymus sibiricus. Next base: position 180,272,247 of record CM077670.1, read on the forward strand.
CGGCGATAGGGTGACCCGCTGTTGACGATGTTCATAAAGTAATCGTATGCGAAGTCATGGACTATACCACACGTTTGAGACCGGCACTACGTTTGTGATCCGCCAGACATCCGAAATGATTACGCAGATATAGACGTGTGCAAAAGGTGGATATCACAAACATTTATTTCTACCGGTCTGTTTGTGATACGTACATTATCACACACAGTTCAAAACTCTAAAATGTGTGCGGTGTCTCCACTATCACCAACGTGTCCATTTTCATAAGTGTGTGCGATAGGTATTCCTATCACACACGGTCTCCAAATGTGAACTGTCTTCTTTTTATCTGATATTACACATGCATACAGGTTTGAAACATTTGTGGTATCAACAAGAATCACACACGCATATTGTACCGAAACGTGCGTGATACTTCTGGCAATCCCACAAGCATATGAGAAGAAATCATGCGTTCGACCGCTGAGTATCGTATACGTTTTCCGTGAAAGAACCGTGTGTTCTTTATTTTACCATCACACACGCTGTTTTCTTTCTAACCGTGTGTATGGTGTTTTATTCTATGTTTTTTAATTTTATTTTTCCTATAACTTATTATTCAAATTAGAAAATATCAAATTTCAAATTATGAAGTGTGGAATTCAAATATTTAATATTCTCATCACAATGGTTCAACAACCAATCCATAAATCAAAATCTCAGTACAACATGTTCAGTAATTACAGAATTAGGTAGCAGATTAACTATGATGAACCACAATATTTAGAGGCGATAAAGGTGAAGAGAGAAGTGTAAATCATTTTGGCTGCCAATGGTGTTGAAGAAGCGGAATGACCATAATGTGCCCTCCTCCATGCCAAAGGCGCACGCAACTTTTGTCCAACCGCTTGTGACGATCGCCCGCCCATCCTTCACCGCCTTCAGGAAGACTTCTGACCATTATCATGGTAGTATGAATTATATACTTTAACCTTAGTTGCCTCCACTCCGGTCATGTAGTTTGCAAGGTAATCATGAGTAAATTGCTTCAGAAACCACTGGAAAGAGAAAACTTTCAGATATTCATGTCTAATAGAGTAACTCGTTGTGGGCAGGGGAAAAAGGCAACAGATTACTTACCATCCTAACAATCTCATTGCCCCATAAAGTGTAAATAAAGAGTTTAATTCCCATCACCTGTCTCTTCCACCTAACAATCTTTCTTAGTTTCCTCACTTGACGCTTGTTCATGAATATCTCATTGCCCCATACGCAAAAGGGGTCGAAGCGTGGATCAGTACCGCTGATATATGTACCTACAATCAACCAGTAAATGTTAGAAGCTAAACTGCAATTGCACAAATGATGTAAAATAATATAAGACATGGGATGCAACTAACCTCGGCGGCAAACAACAACATCGCCCATTGTGGCCCTGCGTAAGTACATGGAAAGGCATGTTAACTACAACATGGGTTAACATCCACCAAAAATAGCAAATGGTAATAAAAAAACAACATCTCCAATGATATCTTCATTGCGAAGAATGGCACGGTGGCAAAGGGTCCAAGTAAAAAATTGATAGAATTGTTTACTACAAGAGGCTTAACAGCAACCTAAGTCATGTATTGTAAGTTTGTAGCTGGTATTGGTGAAATTGAAATAGACAGGTCGTACTTGAACATCACAGTGTGCATTACTGAAATAAAGAAGGCATGTGTTAACTAAAGACAACATAATATCACTACAAAAAAAAGACACATCCGTGACATTATGGCCCAAACGAAAACTTTTTATGTCATGGTTGTGACACTTCTATGACGATAATTGTGACAAAAACACGTATCATCATTGGTGTGGTGGGTTCCTACTTCTATGACAAAACATTATGATAGAAAATGGGCTTTTCGTCCTGGGCGGGGCGGAGATGCACCAGCATGACATTCTTTGGGCCGTCCATGATGGAAAAATATCATGGTAGAAGTGAGGGCGAGGAAATTTTCGAGGAGTTCTTGATTACGGTGGGTGGTCGGGGCCGAGCGATGTAGTGTGGTGTGCGCGTTTCTCTCATACGCGCGTGTGTGCGAGGCGTTCGCTAACTGAACCCGAGTGAGGCGTTCGCTTACTGAACCCGAGCGATCGATCGATCCCTTGCACTACTACACCTACTAAACCCGAGCGATCGATTCCACTGCGTACTGAAGAGGAGCGTTTCCTTCGCTGCTAACTGAACCCGAGCGATTCCTTCACCGCTAACTGAACCCGATCGATCCCTCTTCACTACTAACTGAACCTGATCGATTCCTTCGCTACTTACTGAAGCCGATCGAGCCCCCATACGTGTGAGACGTAGCTAGCCAGTTGGGTTGCCTCTCGATGAACAATGCCTGTTGCTGCCACGCGCGTGATGCGTAGAACGAGTCGAGATGCATCGAACGAGCCCCTTGCGCGAGACGTTGTGAGTTGACCTATAGCCGGTTGGTTGGCTGTGGATGAACAGTTCCCGTTGCTGCCGCCCGCTCATACGCCCCACCCCAACTGGTGGGGTTGGATGAACAGGACCCCATGGTTGTAGGCGGTTGTCGCTGGATGAACAGGACCCCCGAGAAGGCCGCCACATGCCAGCCGGTTGGGGGTGGATGAACAGGACCCCATGGAGGCTAGATGAACAGTAGCCGATGGAGGCTGGAGGAAGTCGACGATGGATGAACAGTAGGCCGTGGAGTCCCATTTTGCGGTACGCCACACCCCTGTCGATGAATAGGACCCCGTTTCGACCATAGGCGCTCGAAGGGAAGTCCGTTTCCTCCATTTTGCGGTATGCCACACCCCTCCCAATCAATAGGACCCCGTTTCAACCGTAGGCGGTTGAACAGAAGTCCGTTTCCTCCATTTTGCGATATGCCAGACCCCTAGCCGATGAACATGACCCCGTTTCGACCGTAGGCGGTTGAACAGAAGTCCGTTTCCTCCATTTTGCGGTATGCCACACCCCTCCCGATGAACATGACCCCATTTCCACTGTAGGCGGTCGAACAGAAGTTCGTTTACTCTGTTTTGCGATATGCCAGACCCCATTTCGGCTGTTCCATCCAAGTCGGTAGGCTCCTTATGAACAGGACGCATTCCGACCCAGTCAGTTGCCTCTCGATGAACACGACGCTGTTTCTCCATTCTGACCCAGCCGGTTGGCTGCCGATGAACAGGAGGCCATTGCTGCCGTTTGTTGCATCTCCATGTACACGAGACCTGGCCGTATGTATGCACGAGTAGGCGTTCGAGACCCCGCCCGTATGTACGTACGTGCTCGTATTTTTTTTGCAACGTGGCTATATGTACGTGTACACGATTTAGACGGGGTTGCCTGAACTGCTACATCGGGGGCTCTACTATGACACGTGCCGCTACTTACTCGGCCGTGGTTCATCCTTGCAGAGAGACCGATCGACCAGTATGTACGTACACATTCGCGACCAGACAGAGAACACTACATATGATTCGACTGCGTGGGTCCCAACTGTCAGGGAGGATAAGGAGGCACTTCCTTGCGTGCAAAGATATAGCTGGTGGGTCCCAGTTGTCAGGGGGAGGAATCATTTTGTTTGCATGTAATAAGGAGGCACTTTCTTGCGTGCGAAGATTTAGCTGGTGGGTCCAGCTGTCAGCCACACCGCGTATAGTCCTCTTCCGATGGCTGTCGTTCATTGACCATGTTGACCACGCCGCGCCGAGAGCACCAAGGTGGTGGACGATGGCGAGTCCTAGGAAGGGAACGGTGTGGAGCCGGGGAAGACGCGGCAGTGGATGTCCACGCGGAGGGGAGTATGAGGGTTGACTGGTTCAGCTGCGGTGTGACGCTGCCGTCTCTAGAGAATAACATGGGATGTGGGTGAGTAGAGGGAAGGCCTGGCCAACGGTGGGAGTAGGGTGGAGCGGTGAGGCCTGCGCGGCAGCATAGCCGGCCACGGAAGGCAAGAGCAAGCGGTCCCGCCGACGCTGGTTTGGGCGGCTGGAGCAAGAAGATCAGAGATTGAAGAAGCAGAAAGGCCGTTGGATTAACATCCAACGGTCACTGCTGCTAGAATCGTTTGTTGACTAAGTGGGCAAAGCCCTGCGTACGCATCAATTTAGTAGGCCCACAAGTCAGCCACCAAATCTACTGGGTCCCAGTTGTCATGGGGACGAATCGTTTTTCGCGTAATAAGGAGGCACTTCCTTGCATGCGAAGATATAGCTGGTGGGTCCCAACTATCAGGGGGAGGAATCACTTTTTTGCACGTATTAAGTAGGCACTTCCTTGCATGAGAAGATGTAGGTGGTGGGTCCCAGCTATCAGGGGGAGGAAACATTTTTTCCGTGTAATAAGGAGGCAGTTGCATGTGTGCGTCCATGGACCTGGTGCATCCCCACTGTCAGGCTCTCCATGTACAGTCGTCTTCCGATGACTCTCATTAGTTGACCATGTTGACCACGCCGCGCAGAGCGCACCAAGGCGGTGGACGACGGCGAGGCCCCACCGCCCCAGACGGGAATGACCCGGAGATGGGGAAGACGTGGCAGCGGAGTCACAGGCGAAGAGGAGTGTGAGACTTGACTGATTCGGGTGCGGGGTGGGGCTACACTCGGCGGAGAATAACAGGAGGTGCAGAGGAGTGGAGGGATGGCCTGGTCATCGGTGGGGTAGCATTTCGTAGCGAGGCGTGCGAAGCAGCGCCGCTGGACGCCAGATGTTGGAGTAGGTAGTCCCGTCAGCGCTGGAGGTAGAAGACGAGAGATTGAAGAAGAATGCCGGCCGTTGGATGTACATCCAATGGATAAGGCTGTCAGAATCTTTTTCTGACCAAGTTGACAATGCCTTTCATAGGCTTTGACCTATTGGCCCACATGTCAGCCAGTCCATTTGGTGGGCTGGGTGAAACAATAATGTAGCGCCTATGAACCCATTTATATATTTTGTTAGCATTTACAGCCCATTTGCACTTTTTTTGAAATACACGGATTTTTTGTGCTGGGTATAACTATCATGTTGGGCTGGATGGAGAAATGTAATAAAAACATAAACTGGTGCTAGGCATTTTATTATAGAACTACATAATTTGCGGAGCATAAACACATGATTGCACATCTGTTACTGCATTGGTCCGTAAAATCTTAGCAAGCTTATGTATGCAATCACAAGGAATTAACTTGCCAACTTATTGTTAAACAATTATTATTATTTGGTAAGACCTTATCGATTTACCAAATAAAATATTATTTTATTTTGATGAGTTAATAAGACATGGGGTATTATTATTCTTTAGGCTAGATGTGGGACAATTGAGTTGGTTTTAGGGAAAACCAGTGGGAGAAAAATCAGAGATAGTATTAATAAAAAAACAAAAATAAAGAAAGTGGGAAGGTCTATACAAAGGTTGGATGAAGGACAGGTCAAACGGGAACCTTATGTTCTTTCTAATATATATATGTAATAAAAGAAAATATCAATATATATACTATTATAGAAGGGAAAACATAAGTTGAGTTTGGCATTCTTATACAAAAATAGAACTGAGCTATGCGTTGTTTTCAAAAAACAAACAAAAGTTGGGCTGCTGATGTTATAAAACAAGCTAGGCTGGGAGGCCGAGAGGCCGATTGATACCTGCTGGACCTCAAAAATAAAATAAGTTGAAACCTGCTGGATCAACTGTGTCAGCACATCATGGGCTGTGCATGTTAAACAAGAAAACCAAGGTTGGGCAGGCCACATGCCAGTTGTTACTTGTTCGACCTCTGAAAAAAATGATTACCTGCTAAGTCCTCGATGACAACCACCTAAAAAATGGTCCGCGATGACGGTCTTCCTTGTAAATTTCTCTCGTTTATTGACTACGTTGACAATCTAGTGGGCCCCACACATCAACATACCATAAGGAGGAAGCATTTTTTTTGCAATATATAAGGAGGCATTTGCTTGTGTACGGCCATGGACCTGGTGGGCCCGGACTGTCAGCCTCTCCACGTACAATCATCTCCAGATTCCTCTCATTTGTTGACCATGTTGAGAACGACAGATGACGGCGCCGCGGTGAGAGCACCAAGGCGGAGGACGACGTCGAGACCTCAGACCGGAATGAACCAGAGCAGGGGAAGATGCGGGTGGAGGGGAGTACGAGGGTTGACTGGTTCAGGTACAGGGTGGGCCGGTGGACCTACCACCGCCGGAGAATAAAAGAAGATGTAGGGAAGTAGAGGGATGGCCTGGCTAGCTCCATAGGCTAGGATGGGTCGTCGAGGCGTGGGCGGCAGCACCGCCAGCCTCTGTAGGAAGAGGACAAAAGATTAAACAAAATAAAGAAATACAAATGGATAGGTGGTTGGTCCCAGATGTCTGTGTATGAGACCTGCTGGGTCCACCTAAGAAGGGGAATATGTTGGGAGGAAGGAGATTCAAAGCACACTAGCCGTTGGATTTCAATCTAATGGCTGCCAGAAGGACTGGCGGAAGAGGTATCAAACTTAACTTGTTGTCATCGTTCGTGATCAAAGATGACCACCCTGAGTGTAGTTATCTGATAATCTAGGCAAAACGAATGACTGTACAACCTACAGAAAACCGCACTCAGACTTCAAAAAAAATGCACAAAAAAAATGATGCACCTGCTAGATCCCCATAAGCATGTTGTGGGCCGCGGATGTCCTAAGAAAGAAACCTGGGCTGGGCAGCCACAGCCCAGTTGATACCTACTCGACCTCAAAAAAAAGGAAACAGGGCAGCCTAGTGAACTAGTACTCTTATTACATAAATAGGCAAACAGATTCATAGCCACTCGATAAAAAAGCAAATAGGTTCATTGGTTCTTAGACAAAATATTATGGATAAAACAGATAATTACGACACATAGGCTAATGCATGAAACACAAAGAGGATAAAGGTGCTTAAACAGACAAACTACACCATCTAGATCTTCCTGGCTCGCTTGATCATGACGTTGCAGCTGTCCGTGTACTCCTCGGTTACGGGTAACAGACATGCCCTCATGTCCAAGATCTACATGTACATGTCATAGCATGCGTATGCATCCTTGGCCGCGTAGGTGATGTAGGCTAGATTCAGAGGTTCCTCCCACGTGTTTAGGTCCTTCGTATCCACGTCTTCTTTCATGTTGGCATAGCAGGGGTCGATGATGGCCGCGACGAGGTCAACCACAGAGTCCTCCTTCCCGTTGCCAATGATCTTGTATTGCTTCTGGATGTCGACGAGCTTCTTGCACCAGATGGCCGAATCATAAAGCACAATGGCGTTCTTCCTGCTCTCCACTGTAGCGAAGGCGCAGTCAGCGGTGACGATGAAATGGGTGAATGCTCCAGAATCCCTAATGGCCCTACAGTAGTGGTAGACAAGAACCTTGTCCCACACGCATACCTGGACGATGGTGATCCGCTGGTCCCTGTCAGGAGACGTATGGATGAGCACAAGGTCTAGTCCCGCGACCTTGTGCTTCTCCTCCTATAGGTACTGCTTGAACTTAGCGAGGCAGAGTTTCACCGAGTCCAGATCGTTGGTGTACATCACATTCAGCTTGGTGCTGCCATGGGTCTGAACGGCGAACTCAAAGGTGAACTCCTTTCTAAAGTCCATAACCAGCAGGCCCATCCCTCGGATCGCCATTGGAGTCTCTTCTCACGCAGAGTTGATGTGGCGGTTCTCGTTTTCTGGGGATTGGGGGCAGGGGGAAGATGAAGATGATGGGGAGGTATGGATAGCGGAGGGCTCCTTATTTACACTGGGAATCGGTGTGTAGTTGGGTACTAGGGGGTGGCAGCAGCAGTTCGTTTTTCCAATCTTGCGGAACTGCAATCGCCAGTGAACGTAGGGCGTAGGCGGCGGCAGCAGTTCGTTTTTCCACTCTTGGGGAACTGCAATTGCCAATGCATGTAGTGGGTACAGGCGGCAACAGTTACTACCCCCTCCTCCCTCGCCCGCTACACGCCCGGCAGAACACGCCTCCTCGACACATTCAAACGCCTTCATTAAACCCGCGTGGAAGCCGGGAAACCTATTCGGGCCACACGTCTGTTCACGAGTGGGTCGGCATTGGCACTATAATAGCGAGTGTTAGTGTGGTCGCTTTACTTAAATTTTATTCTTAAAACAACCAAAGCATTGGCTTGTTCTATCAGTGCCATAAAATCAACATGCAAAACAATTAGAATTATTATTCTTAGGATGCACGCGATCAGCTCATTTGCCGCACTTTCACACAGACAATACTACCAAGTTTGAACAACTTGTTAGGGTTGTTGTCCTCTGCATCATCATGCCACGTTTCACAGCTTGCAAGATTCACAACCAACTCATAAGATTGAAATAATAAGTACAACAAAGATGCCTATGCATCTCAATGATTCACAGATCAGAGCCAATAGTTACTGTACAACTGAAACGTTGTGAGAATGTGAACAAATAAATGAAAATCAATTCATGCTTCCTGTAAGCAATTTGATTCAAGGATTTGCTAAAACATTGAAACCAGTCCCATTTACAGCCCCGCATGTCAAACATTGGCAGATGAACATGTTCTGGATCACTGGTGGCACTACCACTTCCAATATCTGCATAAGCGGGTCGCCAAGAACTTGGCTAATGCTTTGACCATCCCAACATCTATAGCTGAGTATTCCTGTTTGCATAGATAATGAAAAAGAATGATTACTATAATAGTGGCACTAGTTGAAGCAACTTTATTTTCTTAATGGGAAAAAAGATTGCGATACAATAGCTTTATTGAAAAATACAATGCTAGCACAGTATGACAAAGCACGATCATGTGGATGAAGGACAGTACTGACCTGTGTGATATGACTTTGTGAGATCAAGTTATTCTTCAAGTCCCTGTATCTTTCCATGAAGGCAATTCGTTGAAAACTATGAACAACTTCAGTGTGGCAGTACAAGGAGGGGCCTTGAGTCATTCCAATCTCTTTTTTTTTGTGGAGTTCAACTAAAATTATGGCGCCCGCCATGCTGCGGGGGAGAGAGGGGCCCTGCGCTGCCTCGACGGTAGGCCTGATGGACTCAACTAGTTCAGTGCACATGCTGTGTAATTGATGAAGTGCAAATGGACTTGATTCTCCCGGATTCGCCTTCCACAAGTTATCTACATTGGAAATGAAGTGATAGCTAAGACATTAGCTCTATTTTAACTGTATTATTACTTCATTTTATCAGTGGCACTAGGGGTGGCAAAACATTGCCTCAAATTGTTAGTGGCATTACATTAAGATGCAAAAACAATAGCATTATTGCTTTCTCATAGCAGTACCAAAATAGTAGCACAAGATCATTAGCTGAATGCAGAGTCAAAATGCAAATAAAAAGGAACATGCCCCGTCATGGGAACCATAACTGTAGTCGATGCCATTGTAGACGGGTTGACACCAGTCACCAACATGGATGATTCAATTCATGTGACCTTTTTGTGCAATTCACCTAAAATGAAGCAATGTTTGCATCATGCGGCTAGCAATAAGTACTTGGTCCCATGAGCTGGCAGCTTCTTCTTCATTAGTTGCACTAAAATTGAGCAACATCAAGGTTGGCTGTCATGCTCGTGAAGGTGCAACTATAATTTCCTGATCCTTTTGTGCAGTTCCACTAAAATCAAATGCCATTGTGGTGACGGTGACGGCTAATCTTGCAAAGTATAATAAACTGTTGCACGAGATTACCAGCTGAGTTGCACCACGAGGTTAGGAATTGTTGGAAATATTAGCACTTTTCCGATTAGACTAATCCACGAGTGCACAGTAAACATGGCAAATACGGTATGCATCTCATACCGATACCTAAGCATGTGAACTCCAATCACCCTTTGTGCGGTTCCACTAAAATTGAGAGACGTTGCCCTTGTGACACTTTAGTAGAACTGCACAAGACACTCTTTAAAAAAGTATTTTCTGCAATTCACCCAAAGGTCACAATTGCAATGAGTTGAAATGGATATCCCTATCTGCACAAAAAGATAGAAAAGAAACAATTTGGCCTAGTTTGGGAACACAGTTTTTCCAAAATCGTTGTAATTGAAAACCTTAGTATTTCAATCTGTGGGCAATGAATACTCTAGTTTCAAAAATACCGAGCAACCAAACGCAGCCTTACTGGTCAATAACAAGATATGAAACATACACGAAATGAAAAGAAGCAGCTTCCTTATCTTCATGGCAATCATGCAAAGACAGTAGAAATTTTTAAACGACAGCATTGCTTCATATTACCGGAAGCATTATGATTAAGAATGACAACGGTCAAATATGCCAGTGACAGTGGGGACACCAAGACACCAGGACATACACCAGCGTAAAGAAGCAACTTACTTATCATAATGGGAAATGTAGCAGGAGAGTACCATTTGTAAAACAATTTAATTGCGTCATATTACTGGAGGCATTAGATTAACAATAACACTGGTTAGAGATGTCCTTACTTTAACAGTGGGATTGCTTCATTTTACAAGAGCCATTACAATAACAACAACAAAAAGTTGGTATAAGGGCATGCGACAGTGGGCGCACCAGCACCATGTACCTAGCTACAAGGAGGCATAAAGTGGTGATGCCGAGTTTGTTGCCCCGAGCAACAAACATCCAATCAAGATCTGGGCTGGTCCCAAATTTAGTTCTCTTTAGCCACCTTTTACTATGTGAGGGCAGCAAATCTAATACTGGACATACTCTGTTGACTTGTCCCCCAGCCGACACTTTGTTTCCTTTTTCAACCAATAATAGATTTGTTCCTTATCCAGTTTGTACTGCGTTTTCCCTTTATTTCCCTTTTCAACCAAGAGACTGGTTGGGTAGCCAGTCTCTACTACTTTCCCCTCTTGTCCTAGATTTATGCTACAACTTTCCCCCCTTCTTCCCTGTTTGAACCAAGTCCTAGATTCGACTGCACGAAGTAGCTTTACCTCTAATAAGAGTAAAAATTTCGGTGGCTTTGCAACAGCCGATGGAAGAAGAAAAAGATCCACATGCAGCCACGTGGGGAGCTGGGGCAATAGAGCAAGGACATTTTCAAAGGAAGTTATACCTGAGGGTCGTCGGGATGTGGCTAGGAGAGGCGGCGGGAGGCCAGATTTGGCCACAATACGGCAGGGAGGAAGAAGGGGTCGGTGGCCCTCCCGAGCCGGCATTGTGTCGAAGAGAACGACACGGGCCAATGATCGGGACACGCCGACAGTTGTGGGTCTACTCCCTCGCTGCTGATTACTGCCCCTACCCCGGCCAAGGGGATCCGGCCGGATCTGTGACCAGCGGTGAGCAGAGAGAGAGAGTGTGGCCACCGCTGTCTTGTTTAGATCTGGAGAGGATGAGAGTGAAGAGACCAACCCTAGTAAAGCAAGCGCCGAGGCTCATATATATATATACCTAAACCCTATTCTGATCACGGGATCAGAATAATATTCTGATCCTTGGTTGAACTTCCTGAGTTGTTCGACCTGAACTGCCCTCTGTAAGAACCCGACCTTCGTGCTATCTTCGCCACCGTGGCTTCCCGCGCGAATTTTTCTGGTGCGTCGTGTTCTTTGTGATGTAAGTGTAATCAGGATATGCTTTGTAGCATCTAAATGGTCATTTTATTTCGGAATCTGGCTCGTTGGCGGATGTGCTCTCGGGACGTGTTGACCTTGTGACTGTTACAAGTTTAATGCATGCACTGGATATTCTCGAACCTCTAACATGATGTGAATTGGGTTTAGGTATGAGTTTCGTGGACGATTTGTTGTTATTTCTAACAGATTACATTTTGGGTGTGTTCTTTGCCCGCGGGAGTGTTGTCCTCCGCTTTCTGTCGATTTGTCATTTTCCTAAGAAGATTGCCGGCGGATTTGCGTATTTTAGTGAAATTGAAGCATTCCTGCGTCATAAATTTCAGTCGGGAGGGTCCATACACTTTGCATTCGGGCGATTGGATCTTGCTCTGCCCGCGGCGGTTGGCAGAGTGGCGGATCCACCATTGGGGCGAGCTGGGGCGGCCGCCCCGGCTCTTCGGCGACGGAGCAGAGTATCTCCCGTGCCTAGCGACCAGCGGTGCAGTTCAATGAAGCTCCATCGTCATCAGTCGCCCCGGCAAACCTCAATTTCTGGGTCCGCCAGTGGTTGCACGGGTGGTTTTTTGTTTGGACAGATTGGTGGCGCGTCGTTGTTGTTATAGGAAGGGATTTGGCAAAGCATTTCGTAATATTGGCGGCCGTGTTGTAAGCTGACGTAGAGGATTTTATGCTTCAAACGAATTCGTTCGGGGATAGTTTTTGGATCATCCACGGTCTGTAGTAGAAGCTGGACTTCTTTGTTATTCATGGTTGAACTTCTGGTTTTCCACATTGCAAGGTAATGCCGCATTGTGCTCTATATTTCTTTGTTTGCTATTTTTGTAATTTTCATTCTTGAATTGGTTTTGATTTTTTGACATTGTCCCGTGAGCAACCATGGGATTGGCCCACGTATGCACGCATACTTTTTTTTCTAACATGTTTTCATACTTCGAACTGTAGTAGAACTTCAGTAGGTATGTAACCTGAACTTACTAAATTTTCTCCAGAATAAATTGCTTTTTTTTTACATGTTCATCTGAGGTTTTTTCAAAGCTCCGAACTTCTGTGTCTTTACAATTTGAACTTCTTATTTAAATATTGATTAAATTTTTTTGGATTTAAATATTTCAATCTTTGAAAACCACATTGCGCTTGTCAACCAAGCGCGCACTGCCGCGTTAGCGCGAGGCCGAGCCGGGGGGCCCCGCGGCGAGCGGATGCGAGTCTGCGGGGACCCCCCGATGAGGCCGAGGCAGGAACGAGCTGGAGCAGGGGACGACGCGGCGTGCCGCGTCGTCGCATGCGGAGGCGAGTCCGTTATATAATTTGCTCTCTATTGAAAATTGGACTTAGCGTGTCGGTGAATTTGAACTTCTCCTTTGTTTCTAAGTTGTGTATTTAGTTATAGATAGACTTCCTTTGTTTGTGTATTTGAACTTCTGCTTTGTTAAACTGAGGTTGTATTAATTTATATATGGACTTACTTTGTTAGTGTATTTGAACTTCTATTCTTCTTCTGTTTTTGTTTTCTAAGGGTTGCCAACATTTATTTTTTTGTGTTTTTGTGTTTTTACTTGTACTGATTGTTATTTAATCTTTTCTTATTACATGCATGCATCATCTATATTCTGTTTTTATTTTTATTTATTGAGTGGTGAAACTCTGCATTTTTATTGTAGTGGTGTTGAAATGGTGCATTTATATTTGAATAGATGCATTTATTTTGTAGTGGGTGGGTTAGTGTGTAATTATTTATTATCCCCTGCCTCTCCACCATCTGTCAGAAATCTTCCCCCACCGCTCGCCCACCTTGTCAGAAAACCCCCCTCTCGCTCGCTCTCTTCTCCCTCTCTCTCGCTCGCTCTCTAGTCTCTTCCTCCAACTTCCCCCGAAATCGTCGCCCCATTCTCCTGCGCTCGTGGGTGGAGTAACCGGCGCGCACGCCCCGCTCCTATTTCTGCCCCGCGCCCCGTTCACTCTCCGTCGGGCCGGTCTCTTCTGGTTTGAAGCGAAGCCGGCAACCATCTCTGCGGTTTGAAGTTGCGCGTGGCGTTGTGGGGTGGAAGAACTGCCGCGGATTCGTGCATCAGCGTCGTCTGGAGAGGTACAAATGCTGCCTCCCCCCAACATTCGCTCTTAGGATTCGCCAGATCTAGCGCGTGCTGTCTGTTTCTTCTGTGCGCTCTCGCATCCGCCTCCCCCTTTCTTCTGATGGTTGGATGCAAGGGTAGGTAGGGTTCTTCTGCAGGTGGTGGGTAGATGCTTCAATTTCGTGTCTGTGTGCTATTTTAGCCTTTAGTCTTGTGTGGATTCCATTTCCCCGTGGGTATTTTTACCTGTGAGATGTATGTAAGCAGGGTGTGGTGTGGTGGTTGCTGCTGGATCTGATGTAACTTCATCCTTTCCTCTTATTGATTTGGCAGTCTAGTTTGCGTCTGTGACATACTATTATGTTTCTGAGTAATGTTTGTTGCTGTGCTTGCCTTGATGTGCTGTTGTTCATCTTCATAGTTGTTTCTGCGATTTAGTTGTTATATTCTAGGGTTTGATTTAGTTGCTTTTGAACTGTGGTTTGATTTTCTACTTGCTAATAAGATGTATTTTTCTCCCTGTTTTTTGTGTTTGTATGTGTAGGTGGATCTAGGGCTTGGACTATCTTACCACACTTGAGAGAAAAAAGGAAAAAAGATAAAAAAAAAAGATAAAAAAGAGAAAATTGAGAGAAAAAGAGAGAGGGGGCGCATCACTATCCTCTTACCACACTTGTGCTTCAAAGTAGCATCATGCATTTCATATAGAGAGTCAGCATGATCTTCATTATCATATACTAGTGGGATATTTTACATTATAGAACTTAACTTGCATATTCCGATGATGAGCTTCCAAAAAATCCTCGAGATCTTCATGAGCAAGTAAGTTGGATGCACACCCACTTAGTTTCATATAGAGAGCTTTCATACACTTATAGCTCGTGCATCCGTTGGATGGCAATCCCTACTCCTCGCATCAACATCGAATGTAAGGCCTCTTCATTGCCTAATGATCAAGCCTCATTGATGTGAGACTTTCTTATTGTTGGAAATATGCCCTAGAGGCAATAATATTGTATTATTATATTTCCATCTTTATAATTAAGAGTTTATATTCTACGCTATAACTGCTATGATCCTGGAATATGCGATTCAGTGGGAAACTCTCTTCTGGTTTGAAGCGAAGCCGGCAACCATCTCTGCGGTTTGAAGTTGCGCGTGGCGTTGTGGGGTGGAAGAACTGCCGCGGATTCGTGCATCAGCGTCGTCTGGAGAGGTACAAATGCTGCCTCCCCCCAACATTCGCTCTTAGGATTCGCCAGATCTAGCGCGTGCTGTCTGTTTCTTCTGTGCGCTCTCGCATCCGCCTCCCCCTTTCATTAATATTTATGAAAAAATATTTATGAAATAGTTTCATTAATATTCGAAATAGTTTTCAAGAGGAACCAGAAGCGTTTTAGAGTTACCGGAAGGGTTTTGCGGGGTTTACCGAGCAATACAGGGAATTTATATATAGGCGGAAATTGTTTCTGAGGACTTAAATATAAAATATAAAGGGCTCTAATATGATTAGGAGGCCCCTGGAATTTATTCATAGGAAATGGGCTAAAGAAAATAAGAAAAGGCCTATTAGGGGAGAGTTAATGGGCCCTAAGGCCCATTAGTGGAGGCGCCCAAAGGGGAGGCCGAATTGGGGAGGTGGAGTTGGACTCCACCAGCCCCTAGGCCGGCGCAAGGGGAGGGAAACCCCTCCCCAAGTCGGCCACCCCTCGCTCTCCCTTCAACCTATATATACTAGAGGATTTTGGCCTTTGTACACACAAGTTTTTGGAGCCTCCTCTGGTTCTCTAGTTCTGATTCTAGTTGACGAAATTAGAGCATAGCTAGATCCTCTCTAATCCTCATAATTACAAGCCCAGTGTGGTTCTAATCTTCTCCCTCTAATTCTTTGGCGGTGATTAGCTCTGGACGGCGAAGCGCTACCGGATCATGAAGACCGTACGCTTGCAAACTGTGGAGAGGCCGTGCTTTCGATCTTCCATTCAATGGATCATTCGTGAATGGTTCGGGGGACTTCAAGTATGATCTACACTGACTCGTCTTCTTCTACTACAACTCGGAGTTGGTAACGACCCGATCTAAACCGTTATTGCATCTTCATTTTGTTCCTGGTTGATCGTAGGGCGATTTTTTTTATTTTCGACAACGTTTCCCAACAATGGCACCATGAGCGGTTCTATGAGTAGATGCAGGTTTCGATCTAGATCACATGTATATGTGAAGTGTTAGGACCGAGAGTATATCAACCAGAGGGGTGGTGAATGGGAGATTCAAAAAATTGTTTGAATGTTTTGAACCGAACCCAAACCCAGCAGCGGAAAGAAATAAAGTAGACCTGCAGCACTCTACTGAGGAACAAATCTTTGGAGGTAGGAAGCTATAATTGCTCGAGCATAGTATATCACAGGTTTAACTATGACGATGGTGATCGAATACATGAACAGATACAGTAGCATGAAGGATAACAATAGAAACAACTCCTAAGGAAATACTAATAGTTAACAAACAATATGACACCGAATAATATGTAAATAGAATAGGTACCAACACACAGAGCAAAGGAGAAGGATAAATGATCAGATAAACTATTGACACAGAGCACGAAATGAAACTACCGAAAGGATTACAGAGATGTAAAGTGAACCAGTGGTGCTTGATGGTGACAGATGGATTTGGTAGACCAGTTCGTCCTTATGCCAAAGGACTATGTCTGGTTGGAGGGACTGGTGATTGAACACAGGAGCAAACCTCTCTCTGTCCTATTCTCCTTCAACTCGAAGCTGATCAGACTCCAGTTGATTTCACTCGTGGTAGATCCTTATCGGCGATCTCTAAACCTTCGATAGACTTCCTCGCGAACCACAACGACTATTGGTTGCTGAAGATCTTGCTCAGTGAAGACAACAACTCTTCAATCACTTGAGCCGACACCTATCCATCTAAAGAGTGTGCAGCTCTCAAGAGTAACAGGTAGGAGAACTCTAACTCAGATCTACTATGATGCTCAACCACTGTCTAAGTTTTGGCTCTTCATTTTCTCTCATTGGATTTTAAACTCAAATCTTTCGTAGAGGGGATGCTCAATCAATCTTCTCAGAAATCTTAAGCGGAACAGCCAACGGACAACGTTGGAGCGGGGTGGCTATTTATAGCTGCAGCCTTCCGTGAAGGGAAATGACCAAATTGGACATGCAGGACAACCAATGGCTGAACGGCATGAATCCAATGGTCGGATATTTGAGCACAACGGTAACATTCCTTGCGGAGCAAGAAATGCTAAATCCTCAGTCCGAAAGATGTCTCCTGCAGCACCGAAGAAGAACGTCTTCTGCTGGCAGGTAATCTTTCGAAGCATAAAGATATTTCTCTCAGTCTTTCAGAGGTTTCGCCTAAGCATCACAGCGGACCTAAGCTTCAAAAACCTATACCCCTCTTAATAGTACGGAGGTCCTATGACTCAAATAGAGAAAGAAGAATGACGGAAATAAATGCACGTCTTCATTTTGTCTTGATCTCCTCGATTGTAGTCAATTTCTTCGGACAGCATCGAACATGTATTGCTTCACATCAGCAATAATTTTAAGGGGTCAACTCCTTCACTTCAATATTCTCGCCTACATGTCTTCACACATGTAGCTCATCTTTCTCTGCAACTCAGAAGTTCTTCGGTGAAGTTCCTTGAACTTGACACCGAATACTTCTTTTTCTTCGGGTCTGCGTGGACTATTTCTCTCTGTGTGCACTAGCAAACAAATCAGTCCATGCCTGTTTCTGTCAACAATCTCCAAAACACAAAGGGGCAAATATTGCACCAACAATCTCCCCCTTTTTAGATGATTGTTGACAAAACAGAACACATCGAAAGGTAGATGAAAGAATAGTGGAAAGCAAAAGTAAATGATAGGTAGTGAGAGATAATCACGAAGATGAAACACGCTCCCCCTGAATATATGCATCTTACTGAAGATGTGACTGAAGCCATGCATATGTATGTTAGTAGAGGGGAGGCGATGTGAATCTTCTCTTGAGTAGCATTGATATCAGCTGATATTTGAAGCGTCAGTCAATGCACTCGATGGTGTCTGAGATATTTCTTACAACACAGAATCTTTGAAGAAGATTTGTTAGCATATATGAATACTTTGAAATGATTTGTTACAGAAATAAGCCATGAAGATTTTCTCAAAACAAAGTTTATATCCACACGAGAAAAGAATTCCCTGCACGTTAGATATATGTGAGATATCAGAGCAGGGTATGCACTATTTTTTTGCTCAATACAATAAGCTTTAAAAGAGGTTTTCCTGCAACAAAGTTAGTGAGATTGAATTCTGCGAGGAAAACTGTTCATGAGATAGACGAAACTAATTCTCTTTCGAGAATCAAAGATATTGAATCTGAAGCAAATCCTTTTCTCTTGCAAGTTAGATAATGAGATAACATCATAGCATAGCAGGAGATACGTATTGTTGAGTGAGGAGAAAGATATCTCTTTTTAGAGACACATGATTTCCAATCCTCTTGAGATACTTTTACTTCTCCTGCAAGATAGATATGTGCGATGATAATCATTGCAAGAGGATAAGCACTCGATAGCAACTGCAAACAGATATATGAAGGAGATATAGCATTATAGTGGTTATCAATGGTACATGACGACGAGGTTTACCAACACCACATGCGGTGCTATAAGTTTCACGACCACTTAAAAGTTCAACAGCAGAAACCAAATTGTTCGACTAAAAAGCAAATGGCGAATGGAAAAACCCTACAAATAACCTGCACAACTAACTACTCGATGTTCTTCTCCCCCTTTTTGTCAACAAGTGTCAAAAAGGAAAGAGGAAGAAGGTGAGCAACTACTCGTCCGAAGAACCCTCCGAGCTCGAACTGTTAGGTGAACCAGAACAAGAGCGAGCGATGGTGGATGGTGTGGTTAAAGCAACACTTCCATCTTTGGCTTCTGGAGCAGCTTCGGGATCCTCTGAGCGAGGAGCATCTGGTTTGCAGATCACGTTGCAAGCGGTGTCTTCAATCTCATCATTAGGTTCGAAAAAGAGCAAATTAGTGGAATCAGACCTTTGAGGCAGAACTGTTGTTTGTCTTCGGATGCGAGGAATTTCAAACATCTCCAAATGATCATAGTTTTTCAGAATGCCCTTTGCTTCGGGTTGACTGCGAGAGTAATGCTTGCACAAAAGAGTCTAGGAGCGCTTCTTCTGTTCCTTGTCAAACAAGAGACCTTGGCGAGCATAGTTATGAAGCAAATTGATCTCCGTCATCATCTCGACTTGAACCTTGTGATTCAGCTTGATATAAATCTCAAGATCTTGCTTAGTGCAAAGACAAATTTCATACAGAGAAGGATTATCTTCGCGAGGAATCTCAATAGTGGCCTTCTTAATCTTCGGAGCAGGTGCAGATGCAGGAGCAGTAGCATCGATGGGTGTCTTTCCTTTGCTGATATCTTTGAAAACTTGGAGAGTGTCTCGGACTGGTGGGGTGAAAACTTTTGGCTCATGAGGGCAAAAGAATTTCTTTTCAGTGAGTTGCTCGATGGCATGCATGATCCATGGTGCATACGGTTTCAGAGCCAGAGCATTGTCTACAGCAAATGCCATATTCTTAATGAATAGGTCTGGTAGGTCAGGGTTGAAGCACAAAAATCCTTTTAGGAAAGCTTGCTCAACTTGCTCGATAGTTCGGTGGAAACAGGGTAACCTTTCGAGCTCTGCAAAATCCAGCACCTTATGCTTGAAAATGTGATTTTTGCTGTACAAAATCCGTGCATAGTATACTGCCTGTTACTTTGTCTAGAACCTTGGCAACAAAGATGTTCGCTCTCCTTCATATGGACTGGTGCCAAAGAATGCAAGCTTCGAACGATGAAGCTACTCGTTGAAAGCCGGACCATTCGGGCCATCTTCAACTGGAAATAAGGGAAAGGTTTCCAAAGGATTTCTCAGAGATTCTTCATCAATGATGCGTTGGGTTCGAATGTCATCAGGTGTAGGCACACCTTCTTTAATGGGCTTGAGAGGAGCGTGTGGCTTCCTCGGTTTTCCTTGGACTGATGGCTTCGAAGAACTTGAAGAACCATCATTTTTGCTCGCTGGAACTCCTTCAACGGCTTTCTGACTTTCAAGCATTGGGACCTTCCCTTTCTTCTCGGATGGAGGCACTATGGCCTTTTGCTCGAAACCTTGCGACACAACTGGTGGGGCAGACACTTCTTGAGCCATTAGTTCATGTAGTTTCTTTTCTTCCCCTTCCAATGGTGAAACTGTGGAACGAGGAGCAGGATCAACATCCATCTGGGTAGGGGCACCAGATGATGTGACCGGGGGTGTTTTCTCTCAGGAGGAATTTGCCTCCCCCTCAATCTTTTCAGTCTCCTCCTTATTGGAACTGGAGGGCACAGCCTGCAAACTTTTCGGAGGCGATGGTTCTACCTTCTCAACTTCTATTTCTTCATCAGTGTGATCGTCTTGACCTTGGTGCTTAGGAGACGCATTATCTACATTAGACTTCTCCAGAAAGACGTCAACAACATCCGGTTGCTCTTCTTGGGTTGTAGGCACAGGTATGATAACTTCCTCGTTGACAACTTGCTACATTGGTTCATCTTCACGAGGTGGAGATGGTGGAACCTGCTGCAAGGGTACGCTTGTGTTGATTGGAACAGCATCAACAACAACATTCTGAAGGCAGCGATCTAAGATTTCCTTCGGTTTACTAGCTCTCGCTCTTGCCTTTGGATGTTTTCCCTCTTTGATTCTTCTTCGAGCGAGATCTGCCTTGTGGTCTATCTCCTCGTTTCTCCTGTCACACAGCTGAGCTATGTCCATATGATACGAGAGTGCCATTCTACTTTTTCATTTCAGATGACACTCAGCGCCTTCGTGATTTCAACAATTTATTTGTTCAGCCCTTTTTGCTCAAACTCAGTCTTGGCTTATTTCTTCATATCCTCAAGCACTTTCTTGTCATTGACTGCCTTTTTTAGCTTCTTGGAGATCTTCTTCAGCTCGGCGAAATGTTTCGATACCATTTTGGTAACAACACTGGGCAGACCCAAGGTGCTCAATTCATTAGATTTTGCATCATATGCTGCACTATCATTGATGTCAATGAATAGCTTGAAGTCATACTTTTGTTCCTCCATGGAAGCAGGAACACTGGGTTTGGCCTTCTTGACGGATGCATCAACTTTTTCTTCAGCTGGCAGCTTTCTCTTCACTGCGGTCTTGGTCAAAGTCCTCGGTATAGCAGCACCCGAAGGTTTTTCAGAAACAGGAGGCAGAACATGTCAGGGTGAGCTCCTAGGCAAGGGCAAAACCTTCATAGGAGAGGGACTTTTGGCAGGTCTATCAGGAATGGCAAGCCCATCATATAGAGGAATTTCATTAGCAGCATCTTCGCTGGTTGACGCATCAGACGAGACAGAAATATCCTTCTTTGTTCTCTTGGTTGTCGGCGTACGACACCTATGGGACCGCATGGATCCCTTTTACGGTTTGGCTGGGGAGAAGATGTACACAAAGAGCGGATCCAACGATCAACGCGGGGATGTTTTACCCAGGTTCGGGCCACTGAGTAGCGTAAAACCCTACTCCTGCTTTGGTTTATTGTGGGTGTTTGAGCTCAGATACACGGAGCGCTTCTTGGTGAACAATACACAAGAAGGGCGGCTACGCATGCAGCTGGGCCAGAAAGCTCCTCTTCCCTCTGTAACTTCGCCTTGGGCCTCCTTTTATATGACAAAGGGGTCACCAACAGTGGCGAACAGCAAGTACAAGAGGTGTAAAGTTGCTACAATGTTTACATGCTTATCACTGACGACTTAGGACAAACGCATTAAATACTCCACTTAGGTGTCCCTTACTTTCTTGGGGACGGAAAAAGAGCCCGTCCCATCAGCACCGCTTAACCCCATCCGTTGCTAGTGCCATGACACGCATCCAGGAGGATAAACCCTAAACGACCGGCTGGTCGTTGCGCTGGAGCGGTGGCAGGGCGGTGGGATCTTGCCAGGTGCGAGGCCTTGCCGGGCCTTCGCGAGCCTTCCTGGCAAGTATCTTGCCGGGAATCCAACCTTTGATCTTCTGTCTTCTGATCATCGGCTTGAATGCCTTCTTGATATTCTTGTGTTTGTTCCCAGCTGTCCCCCGGCAAGCCTTCCCGGGTCTTGTCTTGCTAGGAGATCATGCCGCTGCGAAGAAGCTTCTCCCCAACGAGCTCTTGTTCTTGCTTGTTAATATAATGCTTGCCAGATATGGTATTCGCCGGGAAGCTTGGCCTTGCCGGGGTTGCCAGGCAACAATCCTGGACGGGAATCACCCATGCTAAGGAGGTTGATGAGACCCTGGTTCTCATTACACCGACAGGAGCACCCGGGCCCGCCTACAGCAAAGAACTTCCATGCCCTTTCCCTTCTGGAAGTATAGTTGTTTAAGAAAAACAGCCCTTGTCGGAGTGCATGGCTCGACGACAAGGTTGAAAGCCCCCTTGTCGGAGCGGATGGCTCGATGATAAGGTTGAAAGCCCCCTTGTCGGAGCGCATGACTCGACGACAAGGTTGAAAGCCCCCTTGTCGGAGCGCATGACTCGACGACAAGGTTGAAAGCCCCCTTGTCGGAGCGCATGGCTCATGGCTCGACGACAAGGTTTGCTATTCTTCCGCCGAAGAATATTTTTGGAAAAGTTTGCGATTTCACCAGAGAACTTTGACGTTCTCGGTGCCGGCCTCCGGCAAAGATGTTGCCGGGAAGGCTTATGACTTCAGCGAAGAACTTTGACGTTCTCGACGCCGGCTTCCGGCAAGAATGTTACCGGGAAGGCTTATGACTTCAGCGGACAACTTTGACGTTCTCTACGCCGGCTTCCGGCAATGATGTTGCCGGGAAGGCTGCAAAGTAATCGCCCACCTGTATACCTGCAATACTGATTCGGACATGTAATGCCACGACAGCGTTTTAACACAACAAATTAATTACCTTCTGGCTTTATGACTAATTTGTTGTAATTTTGACTTCTGCCGAATATTTCCTTGCTTGCAGGAACACTTTCCGGTGCGCACGATCTAGTCAGCAGCGCTTTGAGGAGCGGGTCCTTAGCGGCTTGCCGGGAACGCCGCCTCCTGAAAAAGGTTTTACCTTCCCAGCTTTAGTGCAGCTGCTCACATCGCCGAGCGGACTCGAGGCGACAAGGAGCGCAACTAGCCCCGGGAAGGCTCCTCAGCATACGGGTTTACGCAGAAACCTTAAAATAAAACTTGCTAAGCCCTTTTCTTAAATGATTGCATTTTTGTATAATGAATCTCTACGCTTGCCGGAATACCTCCCGAATGCGCACGTCCTGGTCAATGGCGCTTAGGACGGGGTCCTGTCTAGTAGCCTATCGAGAACGCCGCCTCTTCGGGAGCTTAACGCTCTAGAAACAACTACAGCTGCATCTGTGTTGCTGGGCGGACCCAGAACAACCAGGAGCGCAGAGTGTTTTAAGAGCGCTCCCCCGCGCACAGGTTATACAAAAACACCATCAAGGATAAGACTACGCAGCAGGAAGCGATTAAAGTTTTAGGACTTAGCTTTCGCAAGAAATTTCAGCCGCCCCCGCTTCTTCTTGGGCGCCATGACGATGAAGACGATCAAAAACTGACGCGCTGACCGCTAGATCGGGTTCGCGCAACCTCTCCCCCTACCTGGCGCGCCAAATATGTCGGCGTACGACAACTATGGGACCGCGTGGATCCCTTTTACGGTTCGGCTGGGGAGAAGATGTACACAAAGAGCGGATCCAACGATCAACGCGGGGATGTTTTACCCAGGTTCGGGCCGCTGAGTAGCGTAAAACCCTACTCCTGCTTTGGTTTATTGTGGGTATTTGAGCTCAGATACACGGAGCGCTTCTTGGTGAACAATACACAAGAAGGGCGGCTACGCATGCAGCTGGGCCAGAAAGCTCCTCTTCCCTCTGTAGCTTCGCCTTGGGCCTCCTTTTATATGACAAAGGGGTCACCAACAGTGGCGAACAACAAGTACAAGAGGTGTAAAGTTGCTATAGTGTTTACATGCTTATCACTGACGACTTAGGACAAACGCATTAAATGCTCCACTTAGGTGTCCCTTACTTTCTTGGGGACGGAAAAAGAGCTCGTCCCATCAGCACAGCTTAACCCCATCCGCCGCTAGTGCCATGACACGCATCCAGGAGGACAAACCCTAAACGACAGGCTGGTCGCTGCGCTAGAGCGATGGCAGGGCGGTGGGATCTTGCCGGGTGCGAGGCCTTGCCGGGCCTTCGCGAGCCTTCCCGTCAAGTATCTTGCCGGGAATCCAGCCTTCGATCTTCTGTCTTCTGATCATCGGCTTGAATGCCTTCTTGATATTCTTGTGTTTGTTCCCAGCTATCCCCCGGCAAGCCTTGCCGGGTCTTGTCTTTCTAGGAGATCATGCCGCTGGGAAGAAGCTTCTCCCCAACGAGCTCTTGTTCTTGCTTGTTAATATAATGCTTGCCAGATATGGTATTCGCCGGGAAGCTTGGCCTTGCCGGGGTTGCCAGGCAACAATCCTGGACGGGAATGACCCATGCTAAGGAGGTTGATAAGACCCTGGTTCTCATTACACCGACATTGGTGATAGTTTTTTTCATGATGCAGGAGGTGAGGCAGACTTCTTTGATTTCCTCGCTTTCGAGGCAGAGGCAAATTCCTTCTTCTTCAGCAAATCTTGCTTGGTAAGAGCAACATTCTTGGCTTCGACTTGCTTTGCCCTGGCCTCCTTTGCTTCGCGCTTGGCCTTAGCCTTAGCTCTCTTCACAACTTCCTCAGGGAAGTCTGCGATGGTCTTGAGTGAATCAGGATGAGCATTCGGAGGTTGAGGTGGCCTTACTTTTTCATCATCTTCATTATTGCAGCCTTCTGCAATGCAGTCATTCCAAGGTGGAGTGAATGTGAATAAGATTTGAAACTTCTTGCGAACGTTTTCATATCTGAACCATTTCTTCGCCCAGTGGCGACGAATCCTTTGCAACCTGTTGTTGCGATT
Organism: Elymus sibiricus; assembly: GCA_039707655.1. NCBI lineage: Eukaryota > Viridiplantae > Streptophyta > Magnoliopsida > Poales > Poaceae > Elymus > Elymus sibiricus. Next base: position 180,296,940 of record CM077670.1, read on the forward strand.
AGTGGTTGATTCATGACCAGCTGGGGTCTTACAATTCTCTGGATCAGACATTTCAGCAGTGGTATTTTTCTCGCTGCCACGACCACCCTTCTTAGGATTTCCATCGGAGAACAAGGTGAGGGAATCAGTGACCAAATCATCCTCGGGCTGACTCACAGCTATTGGAATTTCCTCTGTAATCTCTTTAGGCTCAGCAGACTTCTTTTTTTCGGAGCCTTGGGTGGTTTCGAAGGATTTCCTCCGCCTCTCATTTTATTTTGCCCAGACTTTGGCGAAATCTGAGGAATATCTTCCTCTGACTCAGAGTGCTCCCGAGAACTGGATGCCATGAGCCACCTGTAAAGAGAGAAGATACGAGGGAAATAACAAGGTAGGGTCACAAGCATGCACAGATGATTTTGAAACAAGGAATAAGATTCATTGCAGCTAATAAAGACATGCTCAATAGATTTATGATTTAGCCAATAAGGAAATCTAGCTAAATAGAGATCTATCTAATCTTTACTGAACCACATGCGAACCCTAGATAGAATACCCTAGTACGAGGAAGATCTACAAACCGTACTAGGTAAAATCTAGTGAACCCTAAAGATCTACCACAGTAAAATAATAACATGGAAATTGCGTCGGTAAGAACAAACCTATGAACAGAGCGCGGGAGAGGGTTGCTCTAGATCTATACGCCCTAACTTGGCAGTATTGATCAGCTATGGCAATGCGGTGAGGAAGATTAACGCACCGGCATGGACGACGACGATGAGATCCCGTCGAAGTTTCACAGCGGAGCTTCTCACCGAAGACGCTTCGAGCGCGGGCTCGGACAAAAGTGGAAGAAGGGCTCGAAGAAAATGGCGGATGTGTTGAGGAAGAAGATTAGCGGAGGGGTATTTATAGCCGGAGTGCTGAACCACTTCTCCGAAATCGACGGTCCTCAGAAGATGGACATTCCGCATTCGACGGACACGATCATGATCGTGGAGATTGTGGGCACGTGGCAACCGTTTCCTGCGAGAAACTCGAGAAGTGGAGCGGATGATTGAAAGGTTTGAGGAAGGGCTTGGGCCAAAATAGATAAACTTTCAAAGTCCATTTCTTTCGCAACCAAGGATGTTGAAAAGAAATTTCCTTCATATTAAATTGCATGCTTATGACGGACACCAGCAACGGCCTCCGCTGACGACCTTGTCCGCACTATGGACACACCGGCAGGTGAAGCTGCCGGCAGCCAGGCGACAACAACCGAAATTGTTGGAGAAGAGATCTTCTCTTCTCAACAAAACCCAATAGGTAATCCACTTGCTTTTCAAGCGCTTCCTATCCTTATCAATTTTTCTTTCTTTTTTGTTTTCTTGAACTTGATCGCAGTGGAGGAACCCGCCAAGGCCGCTGCCACTAAAACCAGCGAGGCCACTTCTGGCACCCCGGTCTTAGGAGTGCCAATTGCTAGCACAAGTGAAGAGGTGGGAACAACTACTGCCCCCCCTCCAACAGTACCAGAGGCACCTCCGGCAAGAAGATCCCACAGGCTCGCCAGCATTCAATGGAAGGACGTTCCCAGCTCATCCACTGTCGCAACAACAGAAGGCACCGATGTTGAAGAGGAAGTCATCATTCCTCCATCTAGCATGACCGAAGAGGAGCACGACAAGGATGATGATGCTGAGGACTATCTTTTCTGGTAGATATGGAAGAAGGCTTCAAAGCTGCCCAACAACGCTTCAGCAGACGGTGGGAAAAACTTCAGCTTTATAAGCGACTTGTCGAGGGAGGCCGGAAAGAACTCTTGCAACGCGCAGATGAAGCTCAGTCTTGGTACACCAAAAGGGTTCAAGAAATTAAGGACCAGCATGCTAAACTCGCTGCCGACAAGAATGCCTTTATCTTGGAGAAGGCAGAATTTGAGATGGCACAAGAAGTAGCCGCCAAGGAAGCCAAAGCAACTGACCGGGCTCTGATGGAGCGGAAGGTCAATCTTGATGCTCACGAAGAGGATCTTGCTGCCCGGGAAGCTTCCCATGCCGTCACACTTAAGGCCAAGGACGACGAGATTCAAGCCTCGCTCACCAAACGTACTGAAGAACTAGAGCTGGCCCATAAGGAAATCCTTGCCTCTCAAGTTCAAGAGCACGCCGCCAAGCTTAAGGAATCTGCTGATGCCGTTGCTGCTACTACCACCGCCAAGATAGACTTGGAGACCAAAGTGAGCAAACTGGGGGAAGATCTTGCTAGTAGCCACAAGGAGATCGTGGCTCTCAAGGATGCAGCCGAGAAGGTGACTCATACCCTAGGGGAGTTGCAAATGCAGCTTGCATCCAAAAACCAAGAACTCAGCAAGGCCACCGACGCTGCTGAAGATTTGAAAACGAAGCTTGCCACTTTGGAGGAAAATCTGGATTCCGGCAAGACCAGTGAGGCAATCTTGGTGAAAGACCATGAAAAGGTGCAAATCCATCTGACGAACGCCGAAACCAAGTTCAACCAATTGAAAAATTCCCTCGCGCTTTGGACTGAAGGGCTTGTTGACACAGCTGAACGCCTGACCTGGCAACTTCCCGTTATGGATATGAAGAGCTCTGGAGCTTCACTGTTAACGACAAGGAAGTCACAAGCGTCAGACTGACGAAGTTCTTCAAGGGCTTGATTGAAGCACTGGAGACATATCAGGAGGAGCGTGCCGCTAGATTTGCTAACGAGTCCCGGAAGCTTGCCCGTGATATCCTTTACAAGGTGCTCGTCAAGCTAGTGTATCGCAATCCTGACGTTGATCTCTCTAGGGCCTTCATGAGCTTGAAAAAGAACACTCACATCACAGTTATCGACAAGCTTGTCGCCCCAATTGTTGACCGTGTTGGACAAGTCTCTAGGCATGAAGGCCATCTCACAAACTAGTCTTGCCGTCCTATCTTGTCGTCAGCGTAGATCATGTAAAAGACAAGATAATCATAAATTAGATCTGTACTGTGATTTGATGTAATATGACTTGCTTATTCTTGATGGATGTATGCTTTTCCCTTTACTTGATTCTGTCTTTGTACTTTTTATACCCTACGCTTGCCGGAAACTTGCCGGTGCACTCAGCCTGCCGCCAGCGCTTGAGGAACGAATCCTTTGCAGCTTGTCGGAGGTGTCGCTTTCCGGCAAGGTGCATTTATAAGTCTTGACACAGCTTACTTATAATGTTGAGTGGACTCGAAACAGAAATAAGAGCGCGAACAATCCCGATAAGGTTCCTTTGCGTGCAGGTTTTTCATACAAAGAAGTAAATCGTTCAAGGGAAAATAACAACTACAACAAAGAAATTTGTTTTAAAGTTTTTCAACTTAACTTTCTTTCTTTGATGTACTTCTTGTCGTAAATGATATCTTGAACGTCATGAGGTTTCCATACCGTCACTCCCCCCGGGAAACTTGCACATGAGGAACACTTCATTCCTTTGAGAAAAAGAAAGAAGAGAAATGAGGAGGCTGGAACCTTGACGGTTCGTCAATTATTTTATACAAGACAAAAAGAATGTAACACAACATTGCATGCAATACATAAGTAAATATGTAGTTTGACACAGAGCTGTGAACCACTTAGCTTTTTTAACTGCGCACAGGATCTATGCCAGGCTTTGTACAAAGGTTTGCATGCCTTGGCGGCCAACTTGTACAAAAGACGTTGACGGGAGGCCCGGCAACTGCGCCTTACGGGTAGAGCTTGCGAAGATGCTCAATATTCCATGAGTTTTGTAGACGAATGCCATCTTCGGTCGCTAGACGGACTGAGCCATGTCTAGTAACCTGAACTACCCGATAAGGGCCTTCCCACTTCGGCGTCAACTTGTTTGAACCTTTGGCGGACTGGATTCGTCGAAGGACAAGGTCACCTTCCTGAAGTTGTCGGGGGTGCACTTTGCGGCTATGGTAGTGGTGCAAAGCTTGCTGGTATCGACCGGCACGCACGGCAGCCTGAAAACGGTCCTCCTCAAGGAGCATAGCATCATCATGCCTCGCTTCTTCTTGATTAGCTTCATTAAAAGCTTGCACTCGAGGTGATCCGTACTTGAGTTTCGTGGGGAGGACCGCTTCTGCACCATACACAACGGAGAAGGGTGTTTCGCCGGTAGCTCAATTTAGTGTCGTCTTGAGTGACCAAAGAACTGCCGGCAACTCGTAAACCCAGCGTCTTCCACACTTGTGCAGCCTATCAAAAGTTCTTGTCTTGAGCCCACGCAACACTTCAGCATTTGCCCTCTCCGCTTGTCCATTGCTTCTCGGGTGAGCAACGGAAGTGTAACAGATCTTGCTTCCAAGTTCTTGGCAGTATGCTGTGAAGGTGCAACTGGTAAACTGAGTGCCGTTGTCGGTAATGATCCTGTTGGGCACACCAAAACGGCAAACCAGACCCTTGAAAAACTTGACGGTTGACTGTGCTGTAACTTTCCTTACTGGCTCCACCTCAGGCCACTTTGTGAACTTGTCGATTGCTACGTACAAGAACTCAAAGCCTCCCATCACATGGAGGAACGGGCCAAGAATGTCCAGCCCCTAGACTGAAAAGGGCCATGAGAGAGGAATTGTCTAAAGAACTTGAGCAGGTTGATGTATGTTTTTGGAATGAAACTGGCACGCTTACACGCCTCCATGTATTTCTGCCAGCAACGCTTGTCCATCTTCCCGGGATATACACTTCAATTTCACACCATTTGGCCTCTTTCTGTGCAGAATGCTGTCAACAAACTGGTACATACTCGACTGCCGTGCTACTCTTTCAGCTTCTTCTTGTTTGTCAGGTAGTTCACCTGTTTGAAGGTAATCAACAATCAGTTGCGCCCATGCCGAAGCCTGCGGCTTGACGACAAGGAGCAATGGCTCTTCTCCCTCCTCGGGAGCGCATGTCTCGATGGCAAGACCTTGTCTCTTCAGAGACTGCAGCTCACTGGTAAGAGAGGTCTTGGCAGTGTCAACCTTGTCGGCGGCTATTGGTAGCTCTGCCGGGAAGTAACCACCAGAATTTGATTTTCTTCTTTTTGCCGGCCTCATTGATGGTGTAACGGATGGCTGAGTTAGTTGTAGCACGAAAGTTCCTGGTTCCACAGGGATCCTTTCAGCGGCAAGCTTCGACAAGTGATCTGCATATTCATTTTGGGCACGAGGGACATGCTCAAGCTACAAACCATCAAAGTGCTCCTCCAACTTCCCCACTTCATCAACATATGCTTCCATCAAAGGGCTCTCGTAATCCTTGTTCACTTGCCTTACAACAAGCTGCGAGTCTCCTCTGATAATCATCCTTCTGATACCTAGGTCGATTGCAATGCGGAGTCCGGCAAGCAACCCTTCATACTCAGCAGTATTGTTGGTGGCTTGCTCCCTGGGGAAATGCATCTGAATCACATACTTGAGGTGCTCTCCGGTGGGTGCGACAAGCAGCACTCCAGCACCGGCACCTTGCAGCGAGAAGGCACCGTCAAAGTACATAATCCATTCTTCTGTGGTTTCCTTGCCGGGGAGACTTGTTTCTGGTTTCTCTTCGTCTTTCATTGGTGTCCATTTAGCAATGAATTCTGCCAAAGCTCTACTTTGAATTGTTGAAGTACTTTCAAACTTCAAATCAAAGCTTGATAGTTCCAACACCCACTCCACTTTCCTGTCGGTGGCTTCTGGATTCCTCAAGATGCACTGTAGCGGAAAGCGAGTGACGACGGTAATCTCATCTGCTTGGAAGTAGTGACGCAACTATCTTAAGGCCATGAGAAGGCCAAAAAGCAATTTTTGCACACCAGAATATCTTAACCTAGCTCCTTGCAGGAGAGAGCTGACAAAATAAACTGTTCGCTGCACCACTTTCTTTTTCAGAACATCTTGCTGTTCTGTTGCATTTGCCTTCACTTGGTCTGCGTTGTCGGCATCTGACCTTGCCGGAGAAGATTCTCGCTTGTCGGGTCCAGGCTTTGTGGTTGCTGCCTCCTCATCATCAACTTCCCTCTGCGCCACTAGTGAAGCACTGACCACTTGATTGGTTGCCGCTAAATAAAGCAGCAACAACTCTTGTGGTTTAGGCGCAACTAGAACTGGTGGAGAAGACAAGTATTTCTTCAAGTCTTAGAGTGCGGCCTCTGCTTCCGAGGTCCATTTCATAGGACCTGCCTTTTTCAAGATTTTGAAAAAAGGCAAGGCGTGCTCAGCTAAGTTGGAGATGAATCTGCTCAGAGCAGCAACACAACCAGCAAGACGCCTCACGTCTTTGACGGTCCTTGGTGCTTCTGTCTGCCTAATGGCTTTGATCTTGTTGGGATTGGCTTCAATTCCACATTGAGATACAAAGAACCCGAGAAGCTTGCCGGATGGAACACCAAACACACACTTCTCGGGGTTGAGCTTCAAGTTGATCTTGCGCAGATTTGCAAATGTCTCTTCTAAATCTTGAATCAAGGTTTCTGCATGCTTGGTTTTGACCACTATATCATCCATATATGCTTCCACATTTCTGTGCAGCTCTGGGCCAAATCTAATTTGTATAGCTCTTGCAAAAGTTGATCCGGCACTCTTTAGCCCGAAAGGCATACGCATGAAGTAGTATGTGCCACATGGGGTTATGAATGTCGTTTTTTCTTCATCCTCCTTGGCCATGAAGATCTGATGATAACCAGAGTAGGCGTCAAGGAAAGAGAGCAAATCACAACCAGTAGTTGAGTCTACAATATGATCAATCTGTGGCAAAGGAAAAGGATCCTTTGGACAAGCTTTGTTGATATTAGTGAAATCAATACAAAGTCTCCATTTTCCATTTGACTTCCAAACTACAACAGGATTTGCCAACCAAGTTGGATGCAGAACTCCCCTTACTAGACCGGCAACCTCAAGTTTTTGGATTTCTTGGGCTATGAATTCTTGGCGTTCCAAAGCTTGCTTCCTGACCTTCTGCTTGACGGGTCTCGCATTAGGACAGACAGCAAGGTGGTGCTCAATCACTTCCCTGGGAACACCGGGAATGTCAGATGGTTGCCAAGCAAACACATCCACATTCAACCACAGGAAAGTGACGAGCGCGCTTTCCTATTTATCATTAAGGGTGGCACTCATAGGCGCAACATCTTTGGTCTTATGTTTCTTGCCGGAAGATCTCTCCGGCTCGTCCTCAACAGGCGTGCTGCACTCTGTAGTGCGCTTCCTGGAGGACTTGTCGGAGGTCTTGCCATTCTTCTTCTTCTTCCCTCCCCCGGGAGCTTTGGCGGCACAAACAGGAGCCTTGCTAGTGGACGCTGTCGCTACCTCCCGGTAGAGCTTATGAACGCAGATGACTGCATCCTTTCTGTCGGAGTGGACAGTGATGACGCTCATCGGTTCTGGCATCTTCAATGTGTTGTAGGCGTAGTGGGACACTGCCATGAATTTTGCCAAGGCTGGGCGACCAAGAATTCCATTATAAGGCAATGGAATCTTGACGACGTCGAAGAAGATTTTCTCTATCTGGTAGTTCAGCTCACTGGGAAATGCTATCAGCAGTGTGATCTGGCCCTTCGGCTTGGTCCTCCCTAGATTAACACCTTGAAAAGCGCCCGTCTCCTTGAGATCCTCATCGGGGATTTGCAGCCTTTTGATCACCTATGGCGAAATCAAGTTCAATCCAACCCCACCATCAACTAACATCTTCGTCACCTTGAGGTTGCGGATTGTTGGTGAAACCAACAACGGCAGGCACCCGACCGCAGTTGTACGATCAGGGTGGTCCTCGGCGTCGAAGAAGATAGGCGTGTGAGACCATTTGAGTGGTTTCGGGGCTCGTAGTACCGGTTCCATCGCATTAACCTCCCGGGCCAATTGCTTGAGCTGCCGGTAAGAGGAGTGCAAAGATGTGCCTCTGTCAATGCACGTGGCGTCAATAGCTTGCTGAAATTCCTTTCCGTCGGACTCATGTTCTTCATCATCATCATCATCCTCTTCTTCTTCTTTCTTGTCGCGGCCTCTCGCCGGTTTCTCTTTCTTTCCCTTGCCGCAGCGGCCTCCGCGGCCACCACGGTTCTTCTTTCTAGATCCGCCAGCACCATCTTGGCCCTTCTCACTGTCGCACTTTTCATATTCTTGCTTTTTTTTCCAGCAAGCTGCTCAAGTTGCTGGCACTCCTGGAGATCGTGGCCCTTGGTGTGGTGGATCTTGTAGTACGGCCCTTTGGTATTGTCGGACTTGTCGCCAGCGGCAGCCTCGTGACTGCTGGTACAAACATCAGTCTCTTTGCCGGTCTCTTCAGTGTTGGCCTTCTTGCCGGGCGTTCCTGAACCTTCCACAGCCATTACTGCCTTGCCTTTGTGCTTGCGGTTGCGCTTTCGGCCTTTCTTCTTCGGGGTTGATGCGTTGTCTGCGTCGTCGTCCTCAAAGTAGACCTTAGCACCAGCATCTTCCCTGGGAAGTCGCCTCACCTTCTCAGCGCGTGCACACTTATTGGCCAAAGCGTACAGATCATTGATGGTTTTGACCTGTTCTATGTACATCTCTGCTTGCATTCTACGGTTGCGCACGTTTGTGTGGAACATGGTGATGACATCTGCAGGGTGAACGTTTGGGATGTTGTGGTGCACACAGCTGAATCTTTGAATGTATTTATGGAGGGGCTCTCTGTCTCTTTGCAGGATTACGTGCAAATCACTGGGCTTACCGGGAAGCTTGTGGCCTCCTGTGTATGCACCAATAAACTCATTGCACAAATTAGACCACGAAGAGATGGAGCCCTCTGATAGGTTCATCAACCAGGACCTCATGTTGGGTTTAAGTGCCAATGGGAAGTACTTTGCGAGGATCCTCTCATCTCGCCCTCTAGCAGCTTGAACGGCAATCGTGTTGATGCCCAAGAACTCTGTCGGGTTGAGCTTGCCGTCGTACTTCTCTGGAAGCTCTGGCTTGAAGGTCCGAGAAGACGGCCAGCGGACTTGCCGCAGCTCACGGGTGAAGGCCAGGCACCCAACCTCGTAAGGCAAGTACCCGCCAAACCCTGGCGTAGGCTCATCAACGATTGGGCCATTGCACACGTCAGATTGACGACGCCCTTCCCGTCGCCGTTCAATGGTGGTGCGGGCGTCCTCCACCCGCCTGTTGTGCAGCACTTGGCATTGGTCTTGGCGGCCTCGCAGATCCGAAGATGCCATCAACATTTCGTCGGGATCATTGGATCGGTGATCTTGCCGCCGCTGTCATGGTTGTTGCCACGGAGGTGACTGCACCGTCGGTGCAACATCTCCGACATGGCCGCCAGTTGGAACTACTGGCACCGTAGGTGGACACTGTGATGGTCCCGCCAGCTGCGTCTTGCATGACTCGGCAAAACCGATGAGGCTGTGGATAGTGGCTCTCAACTCATCCATCTTCTCAGGGGCTGGTGGGAAGTTCAGCAGCATCTATGCTCGCGCCATAGCCTCTACTGCTGTAGCCGGCATGGCTAGAAACAAGGAGTGGGACGTCGCTCGACTTCTGATAGAGCTAGAAGGAGCTTTGTCTCGCGCTTGCTACCATGGCTCGTTCGGAGCAGCGGACTGGCATGGTGGTGGCCCGTGAGTACCTTGAGTGTGCTGCAGCGGGGTCTTGCCATGTGGTCGTCCGGAGCCGCTAGTGCCGTGAAGAAGCACATCGTGCCCATCTTGCGATGGTCGCTGTGTGCATCCCGTCGCGGCATTCTTGGACGCCGCCGCTCCGTCTTTGGACGTCGCGTCGATTGGATCCTTGCTCACGCCGCTCCGGATGGTGTTGCTATGGCGACTGTGTTCTCCAGAGCGTCGCTGATGGTGGACGCCTCCGCCATCTCCAGTGTGATGGCTCGGATCACCATCGCGGTGGGGAAGCTGACTAGCTCCACCGCCGTCCTCCACGCTACCCGCTCCGCCTACGCCGCCAGCGCCGCCTGCGCCACCCGCGGACACCTGGGACGGCAGCTTGGACGTGGAAGGAACTGCTGCGGCCGCGCCCTTCTTCTTGGGCGCCATCGAAGATGATGATGAAGAAAAGCTAGCGCGTAGACTGCTGATTCAGGTTCACACACGTGACCCCCTACCTAGCGCGCCAAAGATGTCGGGGTACGACGATCTATGGGACCAGCAAAGGTCCCTTTGCAGTTCGGCTACGAGGATCAACGAGCACAAAGAGCAGAACCAGCAGCACACACAAGTTAACCAGATTTGGGCCGCCATGAGGCGTAAAACCCTACTCCTGCTATGGTGGATTGATGTAGATGAGCTCAAGTTACAAGGAGCGCAGCCTGCGGGCAAGCTGTGCAGACAGTGCAGCTACTACGTGTAATTGAGCAGAGTGTCGACCCTTCTACCAGTAGCCATGGGCCTCCTTTTATAGGTTAAGGGGTCACCACAGTGGCATAAAGGTAAATACATGTTTGATAAAGGAGAAGGCATCCCATCTTTCGATGAGATGGTGGCTATCGTTTGGTAGAAGTCGACTTTGACGATCCGACTACGAACGTGCGATGACGTCGCGCCTTAGCAATCGCTAAACCAACTTCGAGAGGTTATTGAGCACGCCGGAGCACGATCAACCTGACCATGAAGGTCTATTTCCTGCATGCAAATGAAGAACAAGCAAGAAATTGAAATTGCAATCTAAATATTGCGAATATAAGAGGAAAGCTTTATTAATGAAAGTGGGGTTCTGTGACGTCTTGGTCTGGTCGTTGAACACAAACGAAGTACGCGAAGTTGTAGCTATGGCGAACTTTTAATCTAAATAAAACCCGAAGTCCAAAACACGCCCTAAGGGCAGTATATATGGGGGAATAGGGAGAGAATTTCATGATCCCTTAGAGGAGGGGTCCGAAACCAACCCTAACTTGGTTTCCCCACACATACGGACTCTAAAAACAGCCTATACTGAAGTATTTCAAAATTACATGGGCCTGGCCCAATAATAAGGTGACGCAGCACCTATAATAGCCTCTGGATGAAATTTATGAAGTGACATCTTGTATATTTCGTGCAAGCCTTCATGCACTCATTATGGTGGCTTCAAAGTCCTGAAATCATCACTTGCAGCACCATTGATGTCTCCCGCGCACACACCTTCCGCTCCATGCTTGATCCCGCTCCACTGGCCATCCCTCTTGTCGATTCTAAGCCCTTCATTCATAAGTAAAACAAAAGTATCTAATTTAGGCAACATCATATGTTCATGAACATTAGAAGGGTTTCCAAGAAACGAAAGTACCTGGTAATTTAATAGGCATGCGCGAGCTCTAGTAATTGGTCCAGTGTGTGTAGTAGCAGGGGTTATGGGTGTAACTGTGGTAGTGATGTCCTCATCATCCTCCCCTTCTTGAATTGAAGTCGTCCTCGATGGAAGCTCATCTTCCTCACCCAAATAAGGCTTTAAATCTACAATGTTAAATGTGGGACTAACCCCAAAATCTGCAGGCAACTCAGGTTTATATGCATTATCATTTATTTTCTCCAACACCTTAAAGGGACCATCAGCTCGTGGCATTAACTTAGACCTGCGTAAAGCAGGAAATCGATCTTTACGTAAATGCAACCAAACAAGATCTCCTGGTTCAAACACAACATGCTTTCTACCCTTATCACCCACAAGCTTATATTTAGCATTCATACGCTCAATGTTTTCTTTAGTTAACTCATGCATTTTTAATATCAATTCAGCACGTTTCTTAGCATCAAAATTAACCTTCTCCGAAGATGGAAGAGGCGGCAAATCAATAGGTGCATGAGGTAGAAAACCATACACAATCTCAAAAGGGCACATCTTAGCAGTAGAATGCAGTGAACGATTATAAGCAAATTCAATATGAGGCAAGCATTCTTCCCACATTTTTAGATTAGTCTTTAAAATAGCCCTAAACATAGTAGACAATGTTCTATTAACTACTTCAGTTTGTCCATCAGTTTGGGGGTGACATGTACTACTAAAAAGCAATTTCGTCCCCAACTTAGCCCATAAACATCTCCAAAAGTGGCTAAGAAACTTAGTATAACGATCTGAAACAATTGTATTTGGCACACCATGCAAGCGAATAATTTCACGAAAGAACAAATCAGCAACATTTGTACCATCAACACTTTTATGACATGGTATAAAGTGTTTCATTTTTGAAAATCTATCCACGACAACAAATATGCTATCCCTCCCCTTCTTTGTTTGAGGTAAACCTAAAACAAAATCCATAGATATATCCTCCCAAGGAACACTAGGTACAGGCAGAGGCATATATAAACCATGAGGATTGAGTCATAACTTAGCTTTCTGACATGTAGTACAGTGAGCAACAAAACGCTCAACATCCTCTCTCATCTTTGGCCAAAAGAAATGTGTAGCAAATACATCCTCCGTCTTCTTCACGCCAAAGTGTCCCATTAGTCCTCCTCCATGCGCCTCCTGCAATAACAAAAGACGAACGGAGCTAGCCGGAATGCATAGCTTGTTAGCACGGAACACAAATCCATCATTAATGACGAAATTGTTCCATGTTCTTCCTTCTTTACAATTCTGCATTACATCTTTAAATTCAGCATCAAGCACATATTGATCTTTGATGGTCTCCAAACCAAATACTTTAAAGTCAAGTTGAGAAAGCATAGTATAACGACGAGACAATGCATCAGCAATAACATTTTCTTTACCCTTCATGTGTTTAATGACACAAGGGAAAGTCTCAATGCATTCAAACCATTTAGCATGTCTACGATTTAGTTTTGCTTGACTTTTAATATGTTTCAAAGATTCATGATCAGAATGTATAACAAATTCTTTGGGCCATAAATAATGTTGCCATGTTTCTACAATCAACACACATACGCAAGGTACCATCCTTTTTTGGCACTAATATAATAGAAACAGCACAAGGACTAAGGGATTCGCCTATATAACCTTTGTCGAGTAGCTCCTGTACTTGGCGCATAATGTCCTTCGTCTCCTCTGGATTGGTACGGTATGGTGCACGGTTGGGTAGTGAGGCACCGGGAATTAAGTCAATCTGATGCTCAATCCCTCGAATAGGTGGTAATTCTGGTGGCACGTCTTGTGGAAAGACATCAGCGAACTCCTGCAAAATGTTAGTGATAGCAGGAGGCAAAGAGGAGGGCACGTCCTTGAATCAAAATAATGCCTCTTTGCACACAAAAGCATAGCAAACAGATTTGCTAAAATCTAGATCATCAATATCAGATTTTTTGGCAAGCAAACATCCACTTTTCAATTTAATTTCAGAGGCAACATGAGATGATGGTTTGTTATTAGGCTTCATTTGTTGCTCCAATTCTTTTGCCACAATCTAATTTTCACTCTTATTCTGCTCCTGTTTTGCTTTACTAGCTCTAGCCATATCATCTTTCAAAATGTGTTCAGGAGTCATAGGAAGCAAACTAATATGTTTATCCTCATGAACAAGAGTATACCGATTGTTTCTACCATGGTGTACATAATTTTTATCGAATTGCCATGGTCTACCAAGTAATAAGGAGCATGCTTGCATGGGTACCACATCACAATCAAATAATCAGCATATGTAGCGATACTAAAATGCACACGAACAGTACGTGTTACCTTAACCTTGCCGTTGTTGTTGAACCATTGGATGTAGTAAAAATGCGGCTGTGGCCTTGTGGTGAGAGACAGCTTCTCCACCATCTCCATGCTAGCCAAGTTGTTGTAGCTCCCTCCATCTATGATGACGCGAACAAAACGTTCCTTCACAACTTCCTTTGTATGGTACAAATTATGCCTCTGATTTTGCTCAGCTTGTGTGACCTGCACACTCAAAACACGTTGAGCAACTAAACTTTCATACCTGTCAGCGTCTTCAGCAGCCATGTATTGCGTCTCGTGTTCATAATCATCTCCACCTTGTTCTTCACTCGCAATAAGAGCCAATGTCTCCTGATCATAATCACTAGCGGATTCATACCCACCATCCTCAGTAACGATCATCACACACGGAGATGGACATTTGCTCGTATAGTGACCTCCACCCTTGCAACGACGACATATAACATCATGTGTTTGCCCTGTTGATGCCATGGATGAAGAAGAGCTCTGTGCGGGACCGGAAGGTGTGCTCTTGGCTGATGGTTGTGGTGGTGCCTGTTTTTTTGTATTCCGGTTGGAGCTGGTGGAGGAAGTAGGCGGTGTTGCAGCATGACGTGTGGAAGTAGAAGATGTACGCGGTGTCCATGATGAAGATCGACCTGCAGAAAAGTTAGTTCACGCCAATGCCTGTCAATCCTGCACTTCACGTTCTGCTTTGCAAGCAAGATGGAATAAACAAGTGATATTATTATAATCCTTATACTCTAAGATGGATTGAATCTCTCTGTTTAGTCCACCCATAAAACGTGCAAGCAGAGCTTCATTATCCTCAACAATACCACATCTAATCATGCTAGTTTGTAATTCCTGATAATATTCTTCTACAGAATTGTTTCCTTGTCTTAAGCACTACAATTTTTGAAGCAATTCACGTTGATAATATGGTGGAACCCAACGAGTACGCATAGCAATTTTCAAAGCAGCCCATGTAGTGGGGATATTATCATGATATAATCGACAATGTTCAGACCACCAAACATAAGAGAAACTAGTGAATGCACAAACAGCAGCAGCAACACGTCTATCCTCAGGATATTGTAAGCATGTAAAATGTTGTTCAGTTTCTAACTCCCAAGTAAGATATACATTAGGAATGTATCTACCCTCAAATGGTGGAATATGCAATTTCAGTTTAGGGATATGGTCATTATCTCGTACCTGAGGGGGTGGTGCAGCCCTACTGTTGCGATCATATGCATGTGGATGACCTGGTGGTGGTGCTGGTGGTTGCACGTAGTTCTGATTTTGAGCAACCTCATCCTCATAGTCATCCTCGTAAGTATCGTTCTCGTCAACAGTAGCAGCAGGAGCCACAGAAGCATCAGCAGCAGTTGTAGCGGCACCAGAATGTTGGTCGGGCTCAAGGGGAACACGCTGCGCTCGTCCGACTGGAGCGGGGTGACGTGGAGGTGGTCGTTGTTGGTGTTGCGATGGTGCAGCAGGGGCAGCAGGTGGTGGTGGTAGACGCGCGAGCAGTTCATCGAACATGGCATCCAACTTGGTGTCAATTGTCTTCTCAATGTCATCTATCCTCTCTAGTGCCTTTCCAAAGCTGATCATCACGTCTTGTACCTGTTCACCCAGCATTTGTTGAAATTTATCATGTAGTTCCTTCTGCGTCATGTTCTCCTAGTCGATCTAGTCGGCTTGTGATCCTGTCATGGTTAGCAGCAATAGAAACACACAAGAATATGTCCTACAGACTACGAATATGAAGTGGTGTGGTGGAAAGTCACAAATTCGTCAAGCGAATCACAAATTCTTACCCGTTCTTACCAAGCAGCAGGTGGTGATCGGCAACCGTTGTAGTCAAAACGCCTCAAAGCTTGATAGAGTGATTGCTAGGTTGTGTCAAATGCATGATGTAGAGAATATGTGGAGCTGGGAAGGCTTAATATATGGTAGAAAAAAGGTCAGCAACAATTAGTTCAGAGATGCAAAGTTGAATAAATGCTCAACGACGGTACTGTGCTGGTCCTAGGCTAGACCGTACTAGAGACGCGAGCCTAGAACACCAACAAAATCACGGCACGGCACGTAACCAAGGGAAAAGCACACTCTGAATTTTTTTTCTCTTTTTTTTTGGCGCTCTTTTTTTTCTTCAGAAAACCAGTATAATGGGAGTGTCTCAAAACTCTTCCCAAGGTCCGAAAATAGGGTAGGCACGAAAAAAATTTGACTAATTTTTTTTTCGGCTGCCCGGACCAAAAATTGGAATCTGCTCAAACAAAACTTTCTATAATGGCGACTGTCTCAAAACGCTCGCGAACACCTATAGGATAGCCAGATTTTTTTTTGCCAATTGCGTTTTTGGAATTTTTTTTTTTGGAATTCACCCCTCTTCTACGGACGAAGAAAGGTTGATGAATTCCGAAACCTACTGAGACAAGACAACTCGAATTGGGGATGGACTCGGATTGGTGACGGACAGGCGGTGGTATATATCGACTCGTATTGGTGGTGGTATATGGACTCGGATTGGTGGTGGTATATGGACTCGGATTGGTGGCAAATCTGTGATAGAGGTGGACTCGGATTGGTGTGATGGCGATGTATATGTGGTGGTGTATATAGGGCAGCGGTCGGTGATGACAATGGTGGTATATGACAGCGGTGATGACTATGGTGGTATATGGCAGCAGTGAGGACTATGGTGCGGCGGCGGCGTGACAACCTGTGAATAGAACTTGAAACTCTAAGGGACTAGATGCTAAGACCAGCAACTTGACACGATGATGCAACCGCAAATTCAACAAACCAAACACTGAACAGAAAATGGCAACAGGCTCAGATTGGTTCGGATATGATGAACTAACCCTAATTTTTTTTTGTGGCTTTTTCGTGGACTGTAGGTATGAAAACAGATGTGATCTAAACTACGAAAACTGGAAACTCTCACCGAGCAACCTGGAAATCTGATACCACTTGACAGAGGCGAAGGCGTCCTGTCTTTCGATGAGTTGGTGGCTATCGTTTGCTAGAAGTCAACTTTGACGACCCGACTATGAATGTGTGATGACGTCGCGCCTTAGCAATCGCTAAACCAACTTCGAGAGGTTATTGACCACGCCGGAGCACGATCAACCTGACCATGAAGGTCTATTTCCTGTGGGCAAATGAAGAACAAGCAAGAAATTGAAATTGCAATCTGAATCTTGCGAATATAAGAGGAGAGCTTTATTAATGAAAGTGGGGTTCTGTGACGTCTTGGTCTGGTCGTTGAACACAAACGAAGTACGCGAAGTTGCAGCTATGGTGAACTTTTAATCTAAACCAAACCCAAAGTCTAAATGACACCCTATGGGCTGTATATATGGGGGAATAGGGGGAGAATTTCGTGACCCCTTGGAGGAGGGGTCCGAAACCAACCCTAACTTGGTTTCCCCACACATACGGACTCTAAAAACAGCCTATACTGAAGTATTTCGAAATTACATGGGCCTGGCCCAATAATAAGGTGACGCAGCACCTATAATAGCCTCTGGACGAAATTTATGAAGTGGCATCTTGTATATTTCGTCCAAGCCTTCATGCACTCATTATGGTGGCTTCAAAGTCCTAAAATCATCACTTGAAGCACCATTGATGTCTCCCGCGCACACACCTTCCGCTCCATGCTTGATCCCGCTCCACTGGCCATCCCTCTTGTCCATGCTAAGCCCTTCATTCATAAGTAAAACAAATGTATCTAATTTAGGCAGCATCATATGTTCATGAACATTAGAAGGGTTTCCAAGAAACGAAAGTACCTGGTAATTTAATTGGCGTGCGCGAGTTCTAGTAATTGGTCCAGTGTGTGTAGTAGCAGGGGTTATGGATGTAACTGTGGTAGTGATGTCCTCATCATCCTCCCCTTCTTGAATTGAAGTCGTCCTCAATGGAAGCTCATCTTCCTCACCCAAATAAGGCTTTAAATCTGCAATGTTTAATGTGGGACTAACCCCAAAATCTGAAGGCAGGTCAAGTTTATATGCATTATCATTTATTTTCTCCAATACCTTAACGGGACCATTAGGTCGTGGCATTACATTGACTTGCGTAAAGCAGGAAATTGATCTTTACGTAAATGCAACCAAACAAGATCTCCTGGTTCAAACACAACATGCTTTCTACCCTTATCACCAACAAGCTTGTATTTAGCATACATACACTCAATGTTTTCTTTAGTTAACTCATGCATTTTTAATATCAATTCAGCACATTTCTTAGCATCAAAATTAATCTTCTCTGAAGATAGAAGAGGCAGCAAATCAATAGGTGCAAGAGGTAGAAAACCATACACAATCTCAAAAGGGCACATCTTAGTAGTAGAATGCAGTGAACGATTATAAGCAAATTCAATATGAGGCAAGCATTCTTCCCACATTTTCAGATTAGTCTTTAAATTAGCCCTAAGCATAGTAGACAATGTTCTATTGACTACTTCAATCTGTCCATCAGTTTGGGGGTGACATGTAGTACTAAAAAGCAATTTCGTCCCCAACTTAGCCCATAAACATGTCCAAAAGTGGCTAAGAAATTTAGTATCACGATCTGAAACAATTGTATTTGGTACACCATGCAAGCGAATAATTTCACGAAAGAACAAATCAGCAACATTTGTACCATCATCACTTTTATGACCTGGTATAAAGTGTGCCATTTTCAAAAATCTATCCATAACAACAAATATGCTATCCCTCCCCTTCTTTGTTTGAGGTAAACCTAAAACAAAATCCATAGATATATCCTCCCAAGGAATACTAGGTACAGGCAAAGGCATATATAAACCATGAGGATTGAGTCGTGACTTAGCTTTCTGACATGTAGTGCAGCGAGCAACAAAACGTTCAACATCCCGTCTCATCTTTGGCCAAAAGAAATGTGTAGCAACTACATCCTCCGTCTTCTTCATGCCAAAGTGTCCCATTAGTCCTCCTCCATGCGCCTCCTGCAACAACAAAAGACGAACGGAGCTAGCTGGAATGCATAGCTTGTTAGCACAGAACACAAATCCATCATTAATGACGAACTTATTCCATGTTCTTACTTCTTTACAATTCTGCATTACATCTTTAAATTCAGCATCATGCACATATTGATCTTTGATGGTCTCCAAACCAAATACTTTAAAGTCAAGTTGAGAAAGCATAGTATAATGACGAGACAATGCATCAGCAATAACATTTTCTTACCCTTCTTGTGTTTAATGACATAAGGGAAAGTCTCAATGAATTCAACCCATTTAGCATGTCTACGATTCAGTTTTGCTTGACTTTTAATATGTTTCAAAGATTCATGATTAGAATGTATAACAAATTCTTTGGGCCATAAATAATGTTGCCATGTTTCTAAAGTCCGAACAAGTGCATATAATTCTTTATCATAAGTAGAATAGTTCAGACTAGGCCCACTCAATTTTTCAGAAAAGTATGCAATAGGTTTACCATCTTTTAATAACACACCTCCTAATCCAATTCCACTAGCATCACATTCAAGCTCAAAAGTCTTATTAAAATCAGGAAGTTGGAGTAAAGGAGCATGTGTCAACTTATCTTTCAATACCGTGAAGGCTTCTTCTTGTGCAATACCCCAAACAAAAGGCACATCCTTCTTTGTAAGCTCATTGAGAGGTGCAGCAATGGTGCTGAAATCTCTCACAAAACACCTATAGAAACCAGCGAGGCCAAGAAAACTCCTCACTTGTGTGACCGTTTTGGGCTGCGGCCAACTCTCAATAGCTTCAATGTTGGCTTTATCAACTTCAATTCCCCTGTTGAGTAACAACATAGCCAAGAAAAGATACTCGGTCGGTGCAAAAGGTGCATTTCCCAAGGTTACCAAACAAACGTGCATCACGTAGCGCAATAAAAACAGCACGTAAATGTTCCAAATGTTCCGCTAAAGATCTGCTATAAATCATTATATCATCAAAATAGACTACCACAAATCATCCAATGAAAGCACGTAAAACCTCGTTCATTAGTCACATGAAAGTACTAGGTGCACTAGTTAACCCAAAAGGCATGACTAACCACTCATATAAGCGAAACTTAGTTTTAAATGATGTTTTCCATTCATCTCCCAATTTCATATGAATTTGATGGTATCCACTACACAGATCAACTTTGGAGAATATGGTAGCACCACTCAGTTCATCAAGCATATCATCTAGCCTAGGAATAGGATGATGATAGCGAATAGTAATGTTATTAATGGATCTACAATCAACACACATACGCGAGGTACCATCCTTTTTCGGCTCCTTTGTCAAGCACAAGGACTAAGGGATTCACGTATATAACCTTTGTCAAGCAGCTCCTGTACTTGATGCATAATCTCCTTCATCTCCTCTGGATTGGTACGGTGTGGTGCACGGTTGGGTAGTGAGGCACCGGGAATTAAGTCAATCTGATGCTCAATCCCTCGAATAGGTGGTAATCCTGGTGGCACGTCTTGTGGAAAGACACCAGCGAACTCCTGCAAAATGTTAGTGACAGCAGGAGGCAAAGAGGAGGGCACGTCCTTGAATGAAAATAATGCCTCTTTGCACACAAAAGCATAGCAAACAGATTTGATAAAATCTAGATCATCAATATCAGATTTGGTGGCAAACAAACATCCACTTTTCAATTTAATTTCAGAGGCAACATGAGATGATGGTTTGTTATTAGGCTTCATTTGTTGCTCAAATTCTTTTGCCACAATCTTATTTTCACTCTTATTGTGCTCCTGTTTTGCTTTACTAGCTCTAGCCATATCATCTTTCAAAATGTGTTCAGGAGTCATAGGAAGCAAAGTAATATGTTTATCCTTATGAACAAGAGTATACTGATTGTTTCTACCATGGTGTACATAATTTTTATCGAATTGCCATGGTCTACCAAGTAATAAGGAGCATGCTTGCATGGGTACCACATCACAATCAACATAATCAGCATATGTACCGATACTAAAATGCACACGAACAGTACATGTTACCTTAACCTTGCCGCTATTGTTGAACCATTGGGTGTAGTAAGGATGCAGATGTGGCCTTGTGGTGAGAGACAGCTTCTCCAGCATATCCATGCTGGCCAAGTTGTTGTAGCTCCCTCCATCTATGATGACGCGAACATAATGTTCCTTCACAACTCCCTTTGTATGGAATAAATTATGCCTCTGATTTTGCTCAGATTGTGTGACCTGCACACTCAAAACACGTTGAGCAACTAAACTTTCATACCTGTCAGCGTCTTCAGTAGCCATGTATTGCGTCTCATGTACAGAATCATCTCCACCTTGTTCTTCACTCGCAATAAGAGCCAATGTCTCCTCATCATAATCACTAGCGGATTCATATCCACCATCCTCAGTAATGATCATCACACGCGGAGACAGACATTTGCTCGCATAGTGACCTCCACCCTTGCAACGATGACATATAACATCATGTGTTTTCCCTGTTGATGCCATGGATGAAGAAGAGCTCTGTGCAGGACCAGAAGGTGTGCCCTTGGCTGATGGTTGTGGTGGTGCCTGTTTTCTTGTATCCCGGTTGGAGTTGGCAGAGGAAGTAGGCGGTGTTGCCACAGGACGTGTGGAAGTAGAAGATGTACGCGGTGTCCATGATGAAGATCGACCTGCCAAAAAGTTAGTTCGCACCAATGCCTGTTGATCCTGCACTTCACGTTCAGATTTGCAAGCAAGATGAAATAAACGAGTGATATTATTGTAATCCTTATGCTCTAAGATGGTTTGAATCTCTCTGTTTACTCCACCCATAAAACGTGCAAGCAGAGCTTCATTATCCTCAACAATACCACATCTAATCATGCCAGTTTGTAATTCCTGATAATATTCTTCTACAAAAAAAATTCCTTGTCTTAAGCGCTGCAATTTTTGAAATAATTCTTGTTGATAATATGGTGGAACCCAACGAGTACGCATAGCAATTTTCAAAGCAGCCCATGTAGTGGGGATATTATCATGATATAATCGACAATGTTCAGACCACCAAACACAAGCAAAACTAGTGAATGCACAAACAGCAGCAGCAACACGTCTATCATCATGATATTGTAAGCATGTAAAACGTTGTTCAGTTTCTAACCCCCAAGTAAGATATACATCAGGAATGTATCTACCCTCAAATGGCGGAATATGCAATTTCAGTTTAGGGATATGGTCGTTATCTCGTACCTGCGGGGGTGGTGCAGCCCCACCGTTGCGATCATATGCATGTGGACGACCTGGTGGTGGTGCTGGTGGTTGCACGTAGTTCTGATTTTGAGCAACCTCATCCTCATAATCATCCTCTTAAGCATCGTTCTCGTCAACAGTAGCAGCAGGAGCCACAGAAGCATCAGCAGCAGTTGCAGCGGCACCAGAATGTTGGCCGAGCTCAAGGGGAACACGCTGCGCTCGTCCTACTAGAGCGGGGCGACGTGGAGGTGGTCGTTGTTGGTGTTGCAATGGTGTAGCAGGGGCAGCATGTGGTGGTGGTAGACGCGCGAGCAGTTCATCGAACTTGGCATCCAACTTGGTGTCAATTGTCTTCTCAATGTCATCTATCCTCTCTAGTGCCTTTCCAAAGCTGCTCATCACGTCTTGTACCTGTTCACCCAGCATTTGTTGAAATTTATCATGTAGTTCCTTCTGCGTCATGTTCTCCCAGTCGATCTAGTCGGCTTGTGATCCTGTCATGGTTAGCAGCAATAGAAACACACAAGAATATATCCTACAGACTACGAATATGAAGTGGTGTGGTGGAAAGTCACAAATCCGTCAAGCGATTCACAAATTCTTACCCGTTCTTACCAAGCAGCAGGTGGTGATCAGCAACCATTGTAGTCAAAACGCCTCAAAGCTTGATAGAGCGATTGCCATGTGGTGTCAAACGCATGACGTAGAGAATATGTGGAGCTGGGAAGGCTTAATATATGGTAGCAAAAAGGTCAGCAATAATCAATTCAGAGATGCAAAGTTGAATAAACGCTCAACGACGGTACTGTGCTGGTCCTAGGCTAGACCGTACTAGAGACGTGTCAGGCCCATTTCTGGGATAAATCACAGAAGAGCCTTAAGTCATACCTGCCCCAAGAACAACTGGTAGACTTCCGTATTACTGCTGCTAGCTCCAAATCATGAGTAGGATAATTTTCCTCGTGTCGTCGTAGCTGTCTTGAGGCATATGCTACGACCTTTCCTTCCTGCATTAATACACATCCAAGTCCTTTCCTGGAAGCATCACAATATATTTCAAAAAATTTGTGCACATCTGGCACGATCAGAACAGGTGCTGTTGTTAACCTCTTCTTTAATTCCTGGAAACTTTTCTCACAAGCTTCGGTCCATTCAAACTTTTTATCCTTCTTGAGCAACTGAGTCATGGGTTTGGCTATGGTGGAAAATCCTTCAATAAATCGTCGGTAGTAGCCAGCCAAACCAAGAAAACTTCTGACCTCAGTCACGTTGGTGGGTTGCTTCCATCCTAAGACATCTTTCACTCTGCTTGGGTCCACTGCTATCCCATCCTGTGTCAGTACGTGTCCCAGAAAACCAACCTCTCATAGCCAAAATTCACACATATTGAATTTGGCATACAGTTGATTTTTCCTTAATTCTTCCAGAACTATCCGAAGATGTTGCTCATGTTCCTCTGGTGTCTTGGAGTAAATAAGTATGTCATCAATAAATACAACCACGAACTTGTCCAAGTATTTCATGAAAACCTTGTTCATGAGGTGCACAAAATAAGCAGGAGCGTTGGTCAAACCGAAGGGCATCACTGTGAACTCATATAATCCGTATCTGGTGGTAAAGGCAGTTTTGGGTATGTCTGACGATCAGAATTTTAACTGATGATAGCCTGACCTCAAATCTATTTTTTGAGAAAACCTTAGCCTCTGCCAATTGATCGAACAGGTCATTAATCCGGGGTAGTGGATATTTATTTTTGATGGTGACCATGTTGAGTGCCCTGTAGTCAATACATAACCTTAGGGTACCATCTTTTTTCTTGGCAAATAGAACCGGCGATCCCCATGGTGATGAGCTGGGTCGAACATAACCTTTTTCCATTAATTCCTGAATTTGTTTCTTTAACTCAACCAATTCAGTCGGAGCCATACGATAAGGCTTCTTGTAAATAGGTGCTGTGCCAGGTGCCAATTCAATAACAAACTCAATTTCATGGTCAGGTGGCATGCCTGGTAACTCCTCGGGAAATACGTCGGGGTATTCGCATACCACCGGAACCTTGCTCAACTCTGTCATATCCACTTGATTTAATTTTCCCTGTGAAGTAGAAATCTTCCTTGTGCCAAATTTTATTGTCCTCCCCTGACAATTTGTGAGAGTCACTGTACGGTTGTCGTAGTCTATAAAACCTTTATTCTTGGTCAACCAGTCCATTCCCAAAATAACGTCCAGATCGACTGCTTCCAGTACAATGAGATTGGCTAGAAATTTCATTTCTTTGATTTCAATATTCACATCCTTGCAGTACCATTGAGTGCTTTGCTTCGATCCCGGGGACTGAATAATCATTGAATTTTGCAAAGGCGAAAAAGAAAACTGATTCTCTGAAGCAAATCTTTTAGAGATGCATGAATGGGAAGCTCCAGCATCAAACAAAACTGTAGCTTTAATTGTGTTGACAGGGAACGTACCAAACACGATGTCCGGTGCGTTTTGTGCTTCCTCAAAGGTCACGTGATTCACCTGTCCCTTCCTTTGGTTGTTGTTGGGTTGCTGTGTCGTGGGGCTGTATTAACATTGCGGCCATTGTTGTTGGGCTTCGGAACATTATTGTTCCCTTGTTTTGGGCATTGTCTGGCAAAATGCCCTTCTTCTCCACAGGCATAATAGGTAATGCCAGGACGGAATGTTGTGTCCTTGGTCCTGTTGTTGAAGGTGCTGCGACTTTGCTGCAGTCGTGGTGTTGGAATTGGTGGTCGTGGTGCCACAGGCCTCTGAAATTCATTCCGGGGCCTGTTGCTGCGAACCTGTACTGACTGGGTCATACGGCGTTTGCGAATTTCATTTATGTTGCGGTGCTCGTTTTCCAGAATAATGGCCTTGTCTACCAGTGTCTTGAAATCTGGAAAGGTGTGGACCACCAGTTGGCACTTGAGGGATGGAATGAGTCCATCAAGAAATTTCTCCATCTTTTTGTTTTCTGTCATGTACTCATCATTTGCGTACCGGGCCAGTTGAGTAAACTGGTCTAGTTACTGGGTTACGGTGGTGCCTCGCTGCTTGAGATCCTCGAATTCCCTTTTCTTCAATTTCATAATACTGTTGGGGATATGTGCTCCCCGGAAATTTTCCTTGAATTGCTCCCATGTCATATCTGCTCCATGAGTGTGACATATATTTTCCCACCAGGATGCTGCTGTACCAGAAAAATAGTGCGGAGCATATAGCACTTTTTCCTGGTCTGTACACTGAGCGATGTTCAATTTCCTTTCCATATCACGCAGCCAATCATCTGCCTCCAGAGGTTTATCTGTGTGAGAGAATACAGTAGGATTGGTCCTCTGGAGCTCAGATAATTTTGACCTGTGTTGATTTTTTCCTTGGTGATTTCCCATATTGATTAGATGTTGCATCATCTCTTGGTGCTGTTGCTGACTTTGCTCGTACAAACGGCATACTTGTGAAAATGCTGAGTCGTTGCACTGCTGGCTTGTCTATCCTTGTGTAAAATTATTTCCCATTTGTCCAAAGTTGTCCTCTGGCGGACTGGGCATGGAGCGTGTCCAGGGACGATGCATTTTCTTTCTGGGGTATTTGTGTAACACCGATGAGAAAAGAAATCATAAAGGCAGAAAATAAATTTTTGAGCGACTGAAAATAAATTTCCCCCCAGAACATAAATACAACAAATTATATTATACATGCAGGGTTTAATTATACATGCCAGATTTAATTATACAAGCATGGTTTAATTATACAAGCATGACTTAATTATACAATATGCTTGCCGTAGATGTATTCTACATGACCACTTATTGAAAATAGTATACTACTCTGTCCTCTCAGCGTGCTGCGGTCCGAGTCTACTACTCGCCATCTTACAAAAAAAACAGAAAATAAATATCTTACAACCACATCTCAGAAAAGACTACTGCGGTGCTGACGTTCGATCTGCTCTCACGGAGTGTCCGGGACGGTGTAGGCCCCGCTGAGGGTAAGTCCCAGCTGAGGTGCTGCTGATTCAACCTCCTCCTCCTCCTCCTCAGGAATGGTCTCCAGTTGGGCAGAGGTCGATGCCACGGCTGTCTGTGGTGGCACTGTGCTCGTGGGCGGTGCAGCTCTAACTGGAACGGGTGCAGCCAAGCGACTAGCCACACTGCTCGGGGATGAGCGTCGGACCACGGGTGGAATAGGGGGATCATATGGTGGAGTCGGAATGCGAGGAGCGCGTGGTGATGGAGAGCGAAACTCACTCCTGCGAGGAATCCTCGTACGAGCCAAGTCCACTCGTGAAGCAAGATAGTCATCCACCACTGAGGTGAAGACTGACTCCAGTGCCATGATGTACTGAACCAGGGGCTCAATCGCATCATCCCTTTCTCCCGTGGTGCAGGACAAAGCGTAGTGACTAGTGTATGGGACATGGCATGGAAGGTAGTGGTAGGGACGTGTCTGCATGATCGGAAGAATGTCCCTAAGACGGGCGATGGCCTCCCGGGCATCAATCTGGATAGCATGCCTCTCAGTAGGCATGGCTCTCCCCACAAAACGATAGTTGCGGTGAGACTCAGCTGATCCACCCCGAATATATACTGACGCCTGGAACATAATCAGGGTGTCTGTGATCCTGTCGGGGTAGATGGTGTACTCCGGACGGCCCGGAGACCTCATCGCGACTCTGGCGATGACGTCGAGAAGACAGGGAAATCCCGCAGGCTCGTTGGCGAAAATCTGGGACGGACAGCTGCCGCCAGACATCTACAGCAGTAGACAAAAATCCAAATAGTCATGTCATAAGCATATGATGACCAAGGAAAATTGTTACGATGCATGAGATGCATGCTAAAAATCTTAGTACTGACTCCATTTCTAGCGCTCGTGCCTAGGGTTTCCTACAGTAAGCCTGGCTCTGGTACCAAGGTTGGTCAGGCCCATTTCTGGGATAAATCACAGAAGAGCCTTAAGTCATACCAGCCCCAAGAACAACTGGTAGACTTCCTTGATATAGATAACCAGTACAAATATAATATTACACAGGGTTGAGACAGAGGGCTCAACAATTATTACAAGCTTGCCAATATACTACGGTGGTGTGGTGGTAGACAACACTGATACAATAAAATAGAGTCAAGCATCAGTGTGAGGCTTGACTATTTTATTAGTGTAGCAGAAACACAGCGGATGATACTTGTGGCAGACTCCAAGATCACAGGTTGACTGACTGGGACACCTCTAAGCGTCGGGCTCGCTAGCGCAATCTCCTTCCACGAGCTCGTCCTCCTCCAGGTCTGGCCAATGAAATAGCCAGGGACAAGCCAGTGAGTACGTTTGAATGTACTCGCAAACATCATGAACAAAAGATATACCGAATGCATATGCTCATGATGGGTTAAATGATATGCTCATGCTGACTGAAAAATAAAACATGGCATGATAATTATTAGCATGTGCAGAAAAAATAAAATGTTAGTGATAAACCAAGAAAGTTAAAAGTGGATATTCGGGCGAGATAGGACCGCCCGAGAATCCAAAAGAAATGCCAAACGGGTGTCTAAAAGAGAATCGGGCGAGACAGACCGCCCGAGAACTCAAGCGATGCCACGAGAGGTCTTGAAAAGAAATGCCAAACGGGTGTCTAAAAGAGAATCGGGCGAGACAGACCGCCCGAGAACTCAAGCGACGCCACGAGAGGTCTTGAAAAGAAATGCCAAACGGGTGTCTAAAAGAGAATCGGGCGAGACAGACCGCCCGAAAACTCAAGCGACGCCACGAGAGGTCTTGAAAATACAATTGAGTGCCCGGGGTAGTCTAGCCAGCCCCTGAGACACTCAGGAAACAAAATAAGAGAAACGGTTAGTCCACAATAATATGCATGGTAACAATAATATTCACAACCATAATATTCATGATAACAAAAATATCTATGACAGCGTTAGTGATGAAATAATAATATTCTGTAAAATATTTGATGCTCAAATTATTTATTTCCTCCGAAGACCGACACCGGACCGACACTTGACCCTTCCCAGCTAACGTCCATGACCGCGGACACGGCTATTTGAATAGTAATAACTCCGCAGAGGGTGTAATCTTTACCCACGTGTATGAGATTTCTTTAGTCAACACTGTGGCACTGACTAATTCCCACTACGGTCTTTGGGTTGAAAACACACCTGACCAGCACACACCAGATTAACTTTCCGGATGCCAGGAATCACCCAAAGCACCGTTAAAGAAAAACTCTAAGTCGGGGAGTCTACAACCTCGAGTATCATGGGATCACTATTCATACGCGCGGATTACAAGGGGTGCCCCCCTCTCGGCCCAGCCGGAAACACCCATGCCCGCTGACCTGATGACGGGCATTAGTCCATGGCCGTGGAAACCCTCACCGTGGCCCTTTATGTGGTGTGTACACAGACAGGGGTTAGCAACTTACTAAACCATACTTCCCTCGCGGGAAGACCCGTGGCAGCATGGTGTTTAGCTAGGTGTGACGGAACAAGACTCGATCTAGGTCGACTCAGGAGGTGTTGTTAATATGACCGGTATATTCCACATATGTCACCGTGACACCACCGTGTCAAAATGTGACCCGTGCCCACCGGCACGTCCAAGGCAGGAGACACGCTCCTGAATTCTCACAGCTCTCCACCATGTTAGAGAATTCATGAGCTTGAGTGGAGTGCAAGTCATGTGCAAGGTAATAGTATGACCATGCATGCATGCATTATTACTTCATGTGTGGTGAAATCTCAACCGATGCAAACATGCAATGCAATTCACCATATCCCAGGTTCAAAATGCTTGCCTTGTCCAAAGTAGTCAGATGAAGAACCCTCAAAATTCCCGGCAAAGTTTCCCTCTTCGTTTTCTGAAAAATTCAAATTCAAATTCCAATTAAAAAAATGGCAAAAGTACCAAAACATGTCTAAAAATATTTTTAAATAAATACTAAAAAAACTAGAGAGAAAAATAAGAATTTCAAAAAAAGAGTCAATTCAATCAGAGTTGTGGCTTAAAAGTTATTAAACTTTTAAACCTAGGGGTTTTTCTGCAAAACTGCAAGTCCCTGTGCTATTTAAACAGAAAACGGTTCGGAAATAAATACGCTTCCCAGAGCGGAAAGCGAAAGCGTCAGAGTGCGCTTTCAATTTAAAACCAGAAAAAGGAAAACGCCTCGGGCGTTATACGCCTTTCAGCAGAGAAGGCGTAAACGACAGAATACGCTTTCTGTTTAAAAATAGAAAAAAGAGAGAACGCTAACGGGTGGGGTCCACCCGTCAGGTTCAAATTTGAACGTGCTCGCGCGCGTGCACAGAAGGGAGACGGCGATCACCGGCGACGATAGCCGGGGTTCCAGAGGGTGGCGAAGGTCGAAACGTGTTCGGGGTGGAGTTCCGCTTCGGTGGGTGGCGGTGGTGGTCGCCGGCGAGCAGCTGAACGATGGCGAGGTCGACGGCGGCGGACGGTGGTTCGGGTGTTTTGGGATATCGCCGGAGAGAGCTCGGGAGGTGAAATTGGAGCGCGGGATCGAAGTGTTGGTGCGAGAGAGAGCTTCTGGTGGAATTTGAGCGGTGGAGATGGAGTGATGGCGTCGTGCGGATCGGGGAAGGTGACGGCGGGTCGGTGACCAGAGACGGGGAAGAAGACCTCCCCGAGATCGGGTGAGTGGTGTGGCGGTCGATTGGGAGGTGGTGTGGGTGGTACGAGGAGTGAATGGAGCTCGGGAGCTCCTATTTATAGGCGATCGAGGTAGGTCTGCGGCTTGCGGGCGACGCCGGAGTTAATTCCACCGGCGAGGTAGGTTAGGGGCGGGGGTGAGGTTCATCGCATGATCAGAGAGGTTAGTGGTGCACTCTAGAAGCATCAGTGCAGACGGGAACGAGCACTGCGGCCTTATCCACGGCGAGACTCCCGTATGGGTGCGGCGGCGATGCTTGGCTCCGGCGACTGCCAGCGGGCCTAGGACGGTTTGGACAGTGCGGCGATGACGCGGAGGAGACGCCACGTGGAGGAGATTAGGTGAGGGAGTGCAGTAGGAGGAGTGAAGATGGCGGGCGGGGTCGAGCCGATCCGCTCGGCCGCCGCGGATGAGCTCGGAGGTAGCTGCACCGGTCAGCTACTGTATCGTCGGTGGAGAGTTACTGACCAGGGGGTTACGGCGGCTCATTGATGAGGAGAGGAGGCGTGGATGAGAAGGAGAGGTAGTGGAGTGCGAAGCACGGCATCGATCGCCTCTGCCACTGAACCGAGTTCAGTTAACTGAACTTTGACAGAGATGAACAGTGTGCATACCACCTATATGATGAAATGGCAGATAGGTCTAGGCATTTTAGGAATATTGAGGAATTTTTGTGGTGGGGTGTTGATGCATAAGAGAGTGTCTGGCAAAGTTTCAGAATTTTTGGAACAATTAAAAATAGGTTTGTATCAGAGAGATTGTTTCTGGTCCAAATTTGAATTGACTAAATTTTGAAAAATTTGAACTGTGGAACCCAATGTTTTTGGTGAAATGAGTTATGGGTACTATCTAGTTGTTGGGGTAATTTTGGTGGAAGCAGAAGAATCACAGAAGATATGGTTCCTTTGTAATTCCAAGAAACTATGGATAATATAAATTCCAACTTTGGAATTTATAAAATATGACAGAAATATTTTTGTAAGATGAAAAAGAGTTGGATACTGTCCTAGAAGGTGTGAGAGACTTGAGGGATAATTTAGAAGTGTCAGAAAAATTATTGGGAGAATTTAGAAGGCTTTGGAAGAATTAAAAAGGCCTTTTCCATAGAAAAAAATTAATTATTCCAAAAACTTTTCTAAATGAAAATTGGTTGTATTCCTCCAAAATAATTTTTCAAGTAATTAAACCTTCCAAAACAGAACCATTAAATATTTTTGAAACCCAATAAAAATAAAAATGAATTTCAGAACAGAGGAAAGAGAAGAAAAAGAATTGGGTCAAAATAATTCAAAGTATTTTATTTAAAGAAAAGATTTTGAAAATCCAGAGAAAATATTTTGGGGTGTTACAAGACGCGAGCCTAGAACACCAACAAAATCATGGCGCGACACGTAATCAAGGGAAAAGCACACTCTGAATTTTTTTCTCTTTTTTTTTGTTTGGCGCTCTTTTTTTTGGTGCTCTTTTTTTCCAGAAGACCACTATAATGGGAGTGTCTCAAAACTCTTCCCAAGGTCCGAAAACAGGGTAGGCACGAAAAAAATTTGACTATTTGTTTTTTGGCTGCCCGGTCCAAAAATTGGAAACTGCTCAAAAAAAACTTTCTATAATGGCGACTGTCTCAAAACGCTCACGAACTCCTAAAAATAGGATAGCCAGAATTTTTTTTGACAATTGTGTTTTTGGAAAATTTTGGGCCTAAACGGAGGGTGTTTTTTTTTGGAAATCACCCCTCTTCTACGGACGGAGAAAGATTGATGAAATCCGAAACCTACTCAGACAAGACAACTCGAATTGGGGATGGACTCGGATTGGCGATGGACAGGTGGTGGTATATATCGACTCGTATTGGTGGTGGTATATGGACTCGGATTGGTAGTGGTATATGGACTCGGATTGGTGGCGAATCTGTGATAGAGGTGGACTCAGATTGGCGTGATGGTGATGTATGTGTGGTGGTGTATATAGGGCAGCGGTGATGACAATGGTGGTATATGACAGCGGTGATGACTATGGTGGTATATAGCAGTGGTGATGACGATGGTGGTATATGGCAGCGGTGAGGACTATGGTGCGGCGGCGGCGGCGTGACAACCTGTGAATAGAACTTGAAACTCTAACGGACTAGATGCTAAGACTAGCAACTTGACACGACGATGCAACTGCAAATTCAACAAAGCAAACACCAAATAGAAAATTGCAACAGGCTCAGATTGGTTCGGATATGATGAACTAACCCTAATTTTTTTGTGTGGCTTTTTCGTGGACTGTAGGTATGAAAATAGATGTGATCTAAACTACGAAAAAACTAGAAAATCTCATCGAGCAACCTGGAAATCTAATACCACCTGATAGAGGTGAAGGCATCCCATCTTTCGATGAGACGGTGGCTATCGTTTGGTAGAAGTTGACTTTAACGATCCGACTACGAACGTGTGATGACGTCGCGCCTTAGCAATCGCTAAACCAACTTCGTGAGGTTATTGACCACGTCGGAGCACGATCAACCTGACCATGAAGGTCTATTTCCTGTGGGCAAATGAAGAACAAGCAAGAAATTGAAATTGCAATCTAAATATTGCGAATATAAGAGGAAAGCTTTATTAATGAAAGTGGGGTTCTATGACGTCTTGGTCTGGTCGTCGAACACAAACGCAGTACGCGAAGTTGCAGCTATGGCAAACTTTTAATCTAAACCAAACCCAAAGTCTAAATGACACCCTAAGGGCTGTATATATGGGGGAATAGGGGGAGAATTTCGTGACCCCTTGGAGGAGGGGTCTGAAACCAACCCTAACTTGGTTTCCCCACACATACGGACTCTAAAAACAGCCTATACTGAAGTATTTCGAAATTACATGGGCCTGGCCCAATAATAAGGTGACGCAGCACCTATAATGGCCTCTGGACGAAATTTATGAAGTGGCATCTTATATATTTCATCCAAGCCTTCATGCACTCATTATGGTGGCTTCAAAGTCCTGAAATCATCACTTGAAGCGCCATTGATGCCTCCCGCGCACACACCTTCCGCTCCATGGTTGATCCCGCTCCAATGGCCATCCCTCTTGTCGATGCTAAGCCCTTCATTCATAAGTAAAACAAAAGTATCTAATTTAGGCAGCATCATATGTTCATGAATATTAGAAGGGTTTCCAAGAAACGAAAGTACCTGGTAATTTAATTAGTGTGCGCGAGCTCTAGTAATTGGTCCAGTGTGTGTAGTAGCAGGGTTCATGGGTGTAACTGTGGTAGTGATGTCCTCATCAATGTTGATTTGATAGCAACAGTGCTATCATACCTAATTCTGCCAGACTTGGACAAACGCATTAAATGCGCCGTTAGGTGTCAAGCTGGGGGCGTCTCCTGGCAAGGATCTTGTACCGCTCACCCAGCTACCTTCCATATGCAGGACACGCCTTCTGGACGGGTGTCATTAAAGTTAATCTTCATCCCAGCATGCTGACACGTGCCCCGACAAGTCTCACCAAACAGCCTACCCGCTCAACACCTCATCGATGTGTGACAACTGATCGATGAGGTGGAGCGATGGCAAAGTAGTGGGAGCTTGCCGGTACGGAGCTTGCCGGGTCTCCATCTTGCCGGTGTAGAGCTTGCCGGTAGGTGTTGACTTCATCTTCAGTACTAACTTAATACCTCTCGATGGCCTGCATTGAGATCTTCTTTATGGCTTTGCCAATCCAAGTCTTGTGTCTTGATAATAGCAATCCCCCGGCAAGGCCTGGACATCGGGGTGGCTGCTACTGTCTGTGCATAAGTCAGGGTATAAAAATGCCCATGTTTTTATACACCGATACAAACACAAGGGCGAAACCAAATACACGGAGAACAAATAGACAACACCAACAACAAAGAATCTCAGGACTTAGGATCTGCGAAGAAAAACCCTGAGAAGATTCCTGCAAGAAGGGTTAGTTCTTTTTCACAACCCACACTTGTGTGGGAGGTGATGACTTCAATTGTCTCAACTGAGCAGGGACCTTTTTCTTTCGTTGTTCTTTATAGCTCACATGTGTATCAAGAGTGTAATCATATGAGTAGGCATTGAAATTGTTTCCAGAGATATGAGCACAATGATTCGATGAAATGCGCATGTACTCCCTCTGACGAGAGTTTGACCAGTTTCCGTTCGGGGAAGTTGTGGTACTGTTCAGCAAGCGATTTTCATTCCTTCGTAACGGATTACCCTGCATGGACAGGTTAGCAGTGACAGATAGATTTTCAATCATGCTCTTCTTCACCCAAATTTCCTTCTTGAGTGAGCCTGTCCTGCAGTTAGTTCCAACATACCAAGCAAAAACCTTACCATTCTGTTGTTTGAAAACTTTGTAGCTCGAGTCATTAGACTCGTCATCATCCACAGGAATGGGGCACTCATATCCTGACAGAAGTGCAAGTTCGAGCATTTTGCTCTTGGCAAGAACCCAACTTGTCTGAGGATATTGCTCGGGTGTCCATTAGGTTCCATCAACATTCAGTTTCCTTTCGAAACCCAATCCTTCCTTTTTGGGGTTTTTGTGCAGTATTGACTTCTTGAGCACATCACACAGGATCTGATGTCCTTTGAGACTTTTCAGCATGCCTGTCTCAAGTAAGCCTTTTAACCTAGAATTTTCATCAGAGATCGCAACATATTCCTTGGTGGAGGAGTTAGAGATATCATTCGCAATAGTTGCAATAGTCTCGATGATAGCATTAGATGTTTCAGCAGTGGAATCAGCATTGCTACGCTCTAAGCATTTTAGACAAGAGGCACAAAATCATTAGGAAGTTTTTCAGATTGCTCGGCGAAGAGAGAAGCCTTTTCTTTCTCAAGCACGTCATAGGAATCTTTCAGTGACTCGAGTCCCTGATTCCTATTAAAGACTTCATCTGATAAACTTTCGAAGTCCACTGCAAGAGAATTATATCGGTCGGAAAGATCATCAATAGTTGAGGAAAGAGCATCATGCTCATCGGTCAACTCTTGATTTTTCTCCATCTCTTCGACCAGTAATCCTTCGGATTTCCTTAGATTTTTCTCATGTTTTTCAAATTCATCTTGCTGAGATTTGGCAATCTTGACAAGTTTAGCATAGGCAATGTTGTCTGAAGAGAATTCATTTCCAGACCTTCGATGTTTGGAAGATACCTGATCCTTTGAGGCTTTTGCCATGAGGCAGAGAGAGGTAGGTTCATCATCACTTGACGCATCATCATCGGTGTCTGACGCGAAGGAATGTTCGAATGATTCATATGCAATGAAAGCATTTAATATGCCAAGGCCATTGTAGAATTCTTCTTCATCATCGGAATCTGATTGAGATGATTCTTCGTCCGAATGCACTGTCATGCCAGAACATACACCAGACAGCTGAGATATTCTCTTCATGTTTGATTTGATAGTACCTTTTGCTTTAACGTTAGTGACTGGTCTCTTTGAAGAGGAACTAGATGGTTCATTCTTCTTTGTGAGCTTAGTATGACAATTCATGCGTTCGAATCCGGAGCAATGCAGAGCACGCCATATTCTGCTTGGTTTAGCATTCAACTCCCAGTTAGGACAGTCTGCAATGAAATTACCGAATTGTTTGCCCTTGTAGTACTTCATTTCTTTCGGAGGTAATCTTCTCAAAAGAGCAGATGGTTCACCTTCATCATGATTGGTGAGATACAGAATCTGCCTTCTGAGGTTGTTGAGACGTTCAGTAAGCATTTCGAGTTCTCTTGTTACAGAGTGTTGATTTTTGACATCTTCTTGAGAACTGCCATAATGCGAGAGAATTTCTCCTTCACTTTATGAGGAAGGTTCGGGTTGTCCATTCTCTAGTTCCATCTTTTCTTCGTGAACAGTCAACAGTGTCATGATTTCAACATAGTGAAGTTCTTCAAAATCAGGTCTTTGCTTGATTTCTTCTATGACTGAGTCAAATGTTGCATCAAGAGAGCTAAGCAGTTTGTTGGCCACATCTTTTTCGATGATATCTTTTGCTCCCCATTGATGCAGTCTTTCAACAATGTTGGTCAGGCGATCAGTGAGCTCCATGGCACTTTCCTTTCGAACACTTCGAAAATGAGTGAACATGGCACGTAGCATATCTGTGTGAGCGCCAGTTCTTGCTATCTCGATCTCATGAACATTTTCAATTGCATCCCAGATTTGCTTGGCTGTATCAAGGTGTCTAAAGCAAATGAATATGTCTCTGGAGATGTTGTCACAGATGATATCTTTTGCTTGTGCATTCAGCCGAATGTTTGCTTCATCTTTAGGAGTGGGAGTCTGCTACTTGTGAGCTGCGTTGGGATTTTCCTCGAAGAGGAGAGGAGATGCAGTACAGTAGAGATAAGTATTTCCCTCAGTGAGAACCAAGGTTATCGAACCAATAGGAGAATCACGCAAAGCCTCGTGAACAACACCTGCAACAAAAGCAAATACTTGCACCCAACACGGGCAAGAGGGTCGTCACTCCCCTTGAACTCGTTACTTGCAAGGATTAAATCTTGTAGTGGCAGATAGATAAATTGCAAAACAAAATAAAAGAAATAAAATTGCAGCAAATATATTTTGGTTTTTTTTATATATGATTTAAGTAGACCCGGGGGCCATTGTTTTCACTAGAGGCTTCTCTCTCGAACACATAGCATACGGCGGGTAAACAAATTACTGTTGGGCAATTGATAAAAAAGTGCATTGTTATGACGATATTCAAGGCAATGATCATGTATATAGGCATCACGTCTGAGACAAGTAGACCGACTCCTACTTGCATCTACTACTATTACTCCACCCATCGACCGCTATTCAGCATCCATCTAGGGTATTAAGTTAATAAAAACAGAGTAACGCCTTAAGCAAGATGACATGATGTAGACAAAGTAAACTCAACTAATATGAATAAACCCCATCGTTTTACCCTTAATGGCAACAATACAAATATGTGTCTTGTCCGTTTCTGTCACTGGGATATAGAGCACCGCAAGATTGAACCCATTACAAAGCACCTCTCCCGCTAAAGATAAATCAATCTAGTTGGCCAAACCAAACGGATAGATCGGAGAGAAATACAAAGCTTTAAAAATCACGCACAATAAAGTTTAGAAAAGACTCAATTACTTATCATGAATATTCAGATCATAAACTCACAATTCATGGGATCCCAACAAACACACCGCAAAAGAAGATTACATCGAATAGAACTCCAAGAACACCGAGGAGAACATTGTATGGAAGATCAAAGAGAGAGAAGAAGCCACCTAGCAACTAGCTATGGACCCGTAGGTCTATGGTGAACTACTCACAGATCATCAGAAGGCAGCAATGATGATGTAGAAGCCCTCCATGATCGATTCCCCCGCTGGCAGAGTACCGGAAAAGGCCTCCAGATGGGATTGCGGAAGAACAGAAGTTTACGGCGGCGGAAAAGTTATTTCGGGTGGCTCTCTATAGGTTTCCCAATATTTGAGAATTTATAGAAGTGGAATTAGGTCAGACGGAGCCATGTGGGGGCCACAAGGTAACAGGGCGCGCCCTGTTGCCTTGCTGTCTCCTCGTTTGCCGTCTGGTCTCCTCCCAAAGCTTCTAGGGTCTCTTATGTCCAAAAAAGATCATCAAAAAGTTTCGTAGCGTTTGGACTCCGTTTGGTACTGATTTTCTGGAAATCCAAAAACAAGCAGAAAACAACAACTGGCACTGGGCCCTGGGTTAATAGGTTAGTTCCCAAAAATGATATAAAATAGCATATAAATGCATATAAAACATCCAAGAGTGATAATATAATAGCATGGAACAATCAAAAATTATAGATACGTTGGAGACGTATCAGCATCCCCAAGCTTAATTCCTGCTCGTCCTCTGGTAGGTAAATGATAAAAACAGAATTTTTGATGTGGAATGCTACCTAACATGTTTATCATGTAATCTCTTTATGGTATAAATATTGAGAAACGATGAATTAACAACATCAACATAATAATATCCATGAATATAAGAAGCATAATCATTAAACTTTCAAAATATACGATCCTTAACGAATGTTATTCCCCACTCAATTTATCATGTTAGCATGGCATGACTCCACCTTCACTGCATACATATAAATCATGAGCACCCCGGTGTTAAACCAGGCAATTGGATCGTACTTCTAACGCGCTTCAACATTTTCAACTTCACGCAATACATGAGCATGAGCCATGGACATAGCACTATAGGTGGAATAGAATGTGGTGATAGGGATCAATAGGAGAATTCAAAAAGGAAGAAAGTCTCGCATCAACTAGGCGGATCAACGGACTATGGAGATGTCCATCAATGGATATCAATGCGAGGAGTAGGGATTGCCATGCAACGGATGCACTAACAGCTATAAGTGTATGAAAGCTCAAATGAAACTAAGTGGGCGTGCATCCAACTTACTTGCTCATGAAGACCTCAGGCATTTGAGGAAGCCCGTCATCGGAATATACAAGCCAAGTTCTATAATGAAAAATTCCCACTAATATATGAAAGTGAAAAAAATAGGAGACTCTATATGAAGAACATGGTGCTACTCTGAAGCACAAGTGTGGAAAAGGATAGTAACATTGCCCCTTCTCTCTTTTTCTCTCATTTTTTTTCTTTTTGGTCCGGAGTCTCATCCCGACTTGTGGGGGAATCATAGTCTCCATCATCCTTTCCTCACTGGGACAATGCTCTAATAATGATGATCATCGCACTTTTATTTACTTACAACTCGATAACTAAAACAATATGACTCTATATGAATGCCTCTGGCAGTGTACCAGGATGTGCAATGATCTAGCGTAACATGTATGATAGAGATGAACGGTGGCTGAGCCACAAATACTATGTCAGCTATATGATCATGCAAAGCAATATGACAATGAAGATGTATGTCATAAAAATGGAACGGTGGAAGTTGCACAGCAATATATCTCGGAATGGTTATGGAAATGCCATAATAGGAAGGTATGGTGGCTGTTTTGAGGAAGATATAAGGACGCTTATGTGTGATAGAGCGTATCATATCACAGGGTTTGGATGCACTGGCAAAGTTTGCACTAACTCTTGAGGTGAGATCGGGCAATGGACGATACCAAAGAGGCTAGGAAATTGCGAAAGGGTGAGAGTGCGTATAATCCATGGACTCACATTAGTCATAAAGAACTCACATACTTATTGCAAAGCCTATTAGCCCTTGAAGCAAAGTGCTACTCACATGCCCCTAGGGAGGAGGTTGGTAGGAGTTAACCATCGTGCACCCCCGATTATAACAGCACTCAAGGATTTCATTTCAGAACTAAGAATGCTCAGACCTCCCCACCATGCCATGACCAACACTTTGATGAGAAGTTAATAACAAGCTTTAATACCAATATTTCTACTAACCAATGATCATGAACCAATATCCTTTCATATTACGACATCAATATCATTAAACCATATGTTTCATATGGTGTGATCTACATGAAAGTTTTTATTATATCCCTCTTGAATACCTATCCTTTATGGACTAGTCTTATAACCCGTGCAAATTACCATTACTATTTATTAGACTCTCAAAAATATTTAAGTGAAGCATGAGAGTGTAACTATTTCTTTAAAATATAACCACCGCCGTGCTCTAAAAAATATAAGTGAAGCACTAGAGAAACTGCCTAGCTCAAAAGATATAATTGAAGCACATAGAGTATTCTAACAAATCACGAACAAATGCGTGTCCCTCTCACAAGGTGTGTCCAGCAAAAGATGATTGTGGCAAACTAAAAAGCACAAAGAAATAAAACTATGGCACAAGATGCTCCAAGTAAAACTCATATCATGTGATGAATAAAAATATAGCTCCAAGTAAGTTACCGATAGATTGTAGACGAAAGAGGGGATGCCATCCAGGGCATCCCCAAGCTTAGACGCTTGGGTCTTCCTTGAATATTACCTTGGGATGTCTTGGGCATCCCCAAGCTTAGGGCCTTGCCGCTCCTTATTCCTTCATCCATCGTGATCTCACCCAAAACTTGAAAACTTCAGCACACAAAACTCAACAGAAACTTCGTGAGATCCGTTAGTACAATAAATCAATCATCCACTTTAGGTACTGTTATAAACTCATTCATAATTGTTATTGCATAAAAACTACTATATTCTAACTCTTCCATGACTTATACCCCACGATATAATCCATAGTTTCATTAAAACAATCACACTATGCAATAAAACAGAATCTGTCTAAAACAAAACCGCACGTAATAACAGAATATTAGCTGTACTTCTGTAACTCCAAAAATTCTGAAAAACTAGGACAACGTAAACAATTTGTATCCCAATACTGTGTAAAAATTTGAGATTTTTCTGACATTCTAGTAAAGAATATAAATTACAGAACTGGGCGCAAAACTTTCTGTTTTCAAACGACATCAATTATACTATCATCCAAATTATCCCAAAGGCATTACTTGGCACAAACACTAATTAAAAGATAAAAACACAATCATAACAGTAGCTAAAATTGTGTGACACAATAAAAATAAAAATTGCAGTAAAGATAAATATTGGGTTGCCTCCCAACAAGCGCTATTGTTTTATGCCCCTAGGTAGGCATAATGCATTGTTTCAAGTATTGTCATCGGTTTTTGCCAACTTAGATGAGTTGTTGGGGATATTTCCCAGCATAATGACCCGGCAGAAAGATGATCCGGCCATAGGGATATGAGGCTCAGTGGGTTATCTCTTTGCTGGGTCTTGAAGATACATAACGGGCCGGTTTGGTGGAGACTTGGCGCAAGGGCTGGCTCAGCGTGTGGGCCGGCTTGAGGAAAGTTAAGACAAGATGACCACCTTGGAGAACAAGGTAACTAGAGTAAGAATAAGGTATGGGTTAAGACTATGACCTGGACTCTCATGTATGCCTAGGGCTCGACCTGTTATATAAAGGAGAGTGCCTAGGGTAGAAGAACTAAGTTGCAATCTCTCGAGAGCTAGGTTAAGCGAATCCGCACCCTTGTAATCGAGATCCAAAGCAATACAATCAAGCAGGACGTAGGCTTTTACCTCCATCATGAGGGGCCGAACCTGGGTAAACTTGTGTCTTCTCATTCCCGATCAACCCCGTTAAGCTTCCACCTTCGTGCGATGGCCTCATCATTAAGTCCTTTCACAAGCGCATCTGCCGTGCCAAAACCATGACAGTTGGCAACCATCGTGGGGCCTACGCATGGTGGAGTTGAGTTCTTGGCGGGAGCTCCGGCAGGGATCGAGGGATACGCGATCGGTCAGATGACCAAGAGTCATTGTGGCAAGCTCTACATCGACGACTCAGGCTGGGGCCCCGAGGCTGATTCGATCGAGTACGGGTACCGGGCCCCCTTCGGCAGGATCCATGTCTTCATCGGCGTCATCGGTGAGTCAGCCGCCAGGTTGGATGTTCCCAACGCCGAGTCGGCCCGCCGCACCAGTCCCCAGCAAGCAAGACCCGGCCCGCCTAGAGCCCGCCTTCGTGGGTTTCACCCAGGGGTGGCTATGTCAGAAAATTCGCTATCTGGAGATGAGATGCTCGTGCAATCTGATGGCGAGTCAACGATGGCGGAAACTGAGTCGATGCGTCCGCTGTATGATGGAAGGCTCAGTGGATGCATTGACGAAGTTTTCCCTGAAGCCCTCGAGCCGCCTCGATTTGCTGTGGTCTACATGGCAGGCCGACAGGATCCCCTTCGTGACCCGGTAGATCCGGCGGCAGGGCAGAATCTCACCATCGCCGGCTCAGGTGGAGCCGGCACGGCCGCAGCCGGCTCACAAAAGACTGGGGCACAGGCGCTCGCGGAGATGATGAATACTCTAGCGACTCTACTGGCAGAGCCGGTGACCATAGAAAACGCGGCCGCGCGCAATGCAGAGATCACAAAGTGCCGCGAGCAGTTGACCAACATCCAAGAGGATGTCAATACAGAAAATACACGCATGGCGGAGGCATAAGCCCGGCTTGCCGAGGAGAAAAAAATGCTTGGAGGAAGAGATTCTCTACTTGAGCCGCCGACAAGCCAAGTCTGAGTTTGTCCACCGGAGGCGGCATCAAAGCTGGCTTCCGGCCCACATTGAGCCGGCTCAGCTGTTTACTGCACCGATTGATCCACAGGCTCCGATAAACCCGGGGGCTGGTGTTATGTCCCCAGGAGGGCCACCACGGCGACAGCCGGCTCAGCGGAGGGAGACGGCTTAGCATCAGACGCCAGTTCCACAGCAGCAGTTGCCGCCTCGCCGATTCCAGACCCCAATTGGACACTATTCCAACCCGGTGGACAATGTATTAGCGGCGACACATAACTTGGCAGCAATTCTGATTGAAGGAGATGGTCTGGCTCAGGTGGAGGCCAGAACGCCATTGAGATGCTCAAAACAGCAGTGACGCAGCAGGCAAACTATTCTCATAGTCAGCACCGGCTTCACTCAATTCCTCACCAGAGCCGCACTAGGAGCCAACGTCCTGAGTCGCCGGCAGTTTCCACTAGTGAGCAGCGTAGGAGGGGCGCACAACCACTCATGAATCAGCAACAGTCCAGGATCCCTAATGCCCAAGAGATTGTTGACACTGCTCGGGCTTTACGAGCATTGGAAGACGAAAATGCACGCGCAGTGTACAATCAGCCCACGGCGTAGAACCATCCCACCGCGACCCCGACAGTCGCCCGCGTAGGTGGTCTGTCGAGCTGGATAGTTGGGACTCCCTGTTTAGTCCCGGCGCTGCGGGATGCGCGAATGCCGCCGGATTTCAAGGGTCCTTGCAAGGTGCCTAACTACACAACTGATCTCGAGCCGGCTGAGTGGATAGAGAGTTATGAATTAGCTATGGATCTGATGGAGGCTAGTGAAGTGGTATGCACACGTTATCTGCCTCTCATATTGGAAGGTCCAGCACGTACTTGGTTGAAAAACTTGCCGGTAAATTCCATTAACACCTGGCAGGAGTTGAAGGAGCGCTTCATGAAGAATTTCCAAGGGACTTGCAAGCGTCCGACCACAATTGTTGATCTCGAGCATTGTGTTCAGCGTGAGGATGAGTCAGCACATCATTGGTCTCGCCGGGTTGCGGAGGTCATCCACTCTTCAGATAGTATAACAGCCCAGCAGGCAGTACTTGTTCTGGAGCGAAATTACAAATTCCAGCCCCTGGTCCAGAAGCTAGGGCAGCTCAAACGAAAGGTTCAGGATATGGGCGATCTCATGGATGTTTTAACTCGGTATGCCGAGTCAGATAGCACCAAGGATCCAACATCTGATGATGAGAAATCAGGCAAGGGCAAGAAAAACGGTGGCAAGGGTCACCAGCAGAACAATGGCAACGGACAGGCCAATAATAGCAACATGCGTAAGAATTATGGGGGAGGCTCTAATCTAGTAGCAAATACCAATACTGGTGGGAAGAATTAGCGCCAGAACAATGATTCCAGGAAGCATTTTTTCGGTAATCGCCCTCGTAGCTTTGAGGAGGCTCTCAAGGGCCCATGTCCCAAACACAGTTTTGATGGTAAGCCATCTACCCATTCATGGGAAAACTATTACATTATGCAAGAGTTCTCCAAGCGGATATTTCAGAATCATCACAATGGGGGCGGCAACGGAGGTCACCCTGGCAACCCTGGACCCGGCAACCAGGGAGCCGGCTTTTATGGAGCCGGCTCACAAGGGCACCTCATAGGCCCCGGGTTCCAGGGGAACCACGGTCAAAATGCTGGGTTTCAGGGGGCTGGCAATACTTGAGGCAATAATCAACACAACCAAGGAAATCACAATCAAGGTGGCCAGTCTGGGTTCCATAGTAATCCGAAGCAGTTGAACAGTGGTCAGTATCATGTTTTTACCACCAGTACCTGCAAGCTTGATCGGAAGGTTCAGGGGACAGCCGCCCACTTGGTTGAGCTGGTAGTCCCGTATTACCTGAATTGGTCAGAGCAGCCGGTCACTTGGAGTCGGGCGGATCATCCGGAGTTTATTGACCACACCGGCCATCTGGCCTTGGTGGTGGCACCACAAGTCGGCGGGTATACGTTGACAAAAATGCTCATGGATGGTGGCAGCAGCATTAATATCCTTTACTATGATACTTTCAGACGGATGAACTTGTCCGAGAAACAGCTCACCCCTTCCACTACAGTCTTTCATGGCATTGTCCCTGGGAAGTCAGCTTATCCCATTGGCAGAATTTCTCTGGAGGTTTCCTTCGGTGATGAATTT
This sequence comes from Elymus sibiricus, assembly GCA_039707655.1. Classification (NCBI taxonomy): domain Eukaryota; kingdom Viridiplantae; phylum Streptophyta; class Magnoliopsida; order Poales; family Poaceae; genus Elymus; species Elymus sibiricus. The sequence continues at coordinate 180,340,579 of CM077670.1, forward strand.
AATTATCGTTCGGAGTTCTTGTCTTTTGAGGTGGTCAAGCTTAAAAGCCCCTATCATGCCCTCTTTGGGAGGCCGGCTTATGCACGGTTCATGGCACGTCCATGCTATGTTTATCTGAAATTAAAAATGCCCGGTCCGAAGGACCATTACTGTCATGGGTAATCGGAGAGTTGCACTGGAATGTGAGGAAGGAGATGCAGCTTATGTTGAGTCGGCTTGGGCAGCCGAAGAGCTGAAGTACTACAAGGACAATGTTGACCCGGCTAACAGAACCTCTCTGAAGAAGCCAATGACTGAGTCTGACCCTTTGCTCAAGTTCAAGTCGGCCAGAGACACCAAGCAAGTGGATTTTACCCCTGGTAATTCTTCTGATCAATTTACCATCGGGGCGAATATGGATCCAAAATAGGAAAGCGCGGTCATCGAGTTCATCCGTGAGAATCAGGACATTTTTGCCTGGAAACCTTCTGACATGCCGGGTGTACCGAGAGAACTCGCCGAGCACTCCCTTAATGTGGACCCTAAGTTTAAACCTGTTTGTCAGTATCTCCGTCGTTTTAATGAGGAAAGGCGGAAAGCTATTGTTGCAGAAGTGGCTCGGATCCTAGCTGTCGGGTTCATTGTTGAGGTTTTTCATCCAGAATGGCTTGCTAACCCGGTTCTTGTTCTGAAGAAAAACGGGACTTGGCGTATGTGTGTTGATTACACAGACCTGAATAAAGCATGTCCTAGTGACCCTTTTGCTCTACCCCGTATTGACCAGATCTTTGACACCACGGCGGGTTATGAGTGTTTATGCTTTCTGGATGTCTACTCAGGTTATCATCAGATCAAGATGAAGCAGGAGGACTAGGAAAAGACGGCTTTCATCATGCCTTTTGGAGCTTTCTGCTATACGTCCATGCCATTTGGTCTGAAGTGTGCACAGGCGACTTATCAACATTGTGTCCAAAATTGTTTTCACAAGCAGATTGGGCGCAATGTTCATGCATATGTTGATGATATCGTGGTTAAATCTCGGAAGAAGGAAACCTTGTTGGATGATCTCAAGGAAACGTTTCACAACCTCCGAGTTTACCAAATGAAGCTCAACCCGGAGAAGTGTGTCTTCGGTGTTCCTACATGGAAATTACTAGGATTCCTAGTTTCTGAGCATGGGATTGAGGCCAACCCAGAAAAAATCAAGGCAATTATGACCCTCGCCAAGCCGGCAAATATCAATGCTATCCAGAAGCTGGCCAGGCGGGTTGTGGCATTGAGTCGGTTCATCAGCCGACTTGGGGAGAAGGCAATTCCACTTTACTAGTTGCTCCGGAAGTCAGACAATTTTGTTTGGAGTGATGCTGCAGATCAACCCTTTGAGTCTCTCAAGAAGCAATTGTCTGAGCCGCCCATCCTTGCTGCTCCTCAGGAGAAGGAGCCAATGTTGTTATACATCACAGCCAACAGCAAAGCCGTCAGTGTTGCAGTGGTTGTGGAACGCAAAGAAGCAGGCAAGGAGTACCCAGTTCAGTGCCCTATGTATTACATCAGTGAAGTTTTAATAGAGTCCAAGCAACGGTATCAGCAAGCCACAAATTGAAGCATTATTTCCATGAGCACCCAATTACTGTGGTCAGTTCAGCACCTCTTGGCGACATAATTCAGAACAGGGAGGCCACTGGCCGGGTTGCCAAGTGGGCTATTGAGCTTGGGCCATATCATCTCAAATATATGCCACGAACCGCTATTAAATCTCAAGCTTTGGTGGATTTCATCAATGACTGTACTGAATTACAGGCTCCGGAGGAGAAGCCGTACACCACATATTGGTCTATTCACTTTGACGGTTCCAGGCAATTGGAAGGCTCGGGGGCTGGAGTTGTGATAACCTCTCCACGAGGTGATAAGTTTTGTTATGTTTTACGGCCTATGTTTCCTTGTACTAACAATGCAGCTGAATATGAGGCTTTGCTTCATGGGCTCCGTATGGCTAAGGAGATGAACTTAAGTCAAGTCAGATGCTTGGGCGACTCAGATTTGGTGGCTCGCCAAGTTTCTGGAACCAGGGATTCCAAAGATCCCCGCATGGCGGCTTATCGACACGAAGTTACAAACATCGCTGGGCATTTCACGGGATATCAAGTTGATCATATTGATCACCGGCTTAACAAGGCAGCAGATGCATTTTCTCGATTGGGCTCTCAGCGAAAGCCTGTTCCACCCAATGTTTTTCTTGATGTTCTGCACAACCCGCCAGTCAAACTACCGACGGAGGAAGACCTTGCTATTCCTAATCTGGAAGCGGCGTTGGTGGCCGCTGTTCATGCTATACCAGATTGGACAGTACCTTACCTAGCTTATTTAAGCCGCAGCGAGCTCCCAGCAGAGGAAATCATCACTCGGTAGATCATCAGGCAGTCCAAGTCCATGACTATAGTCAATTGTGAGTTGCATAGACAAAGCATCACAGGCGTCTTTCAGCGTTGTATTTCTCCTGAGGAAGGTCATGCCATTCTCAACGAAATCCACTCCGGTGATTGTGGGCATCATGCCGGCTCAAGGTCATTGGTCGCAAAAGCCTTTCGGCATGGTTTTTACTGGCTTATGGCTCATGCAGATGCAGAGGATATTGTCCGCAAGTGTGATGGTTGTCAAAAATTTGCTCGTCAAGCTCATGTGCCGGCTCAAGAGTTGCAGATGATTCACATAACCTGGCCTTTTGCTGTCTGGGGGCTTGACATGGTCGGGCCCGTCAAGCGATCCAAAAATAAGCATACTCACTTATTGGTGGTAGTTGATAAATTCACTTAGTGGGTTGAAGCCGAGCCGGTCAGCCGTTGCGGCGCTGCTACATTGGTTAAATTCCTCAAAAAGTTAATCTATAGTTTTGGCTACCCACATAGCATTATTACAGACAATGGCACTAATCTATCCAAAGGAGTCATGAAAGAGTTCTATCAACAGGAGCACATCAGGCTGGACTTACCATCTGTGGCGCATCCTCAGTCTAATGGATAGGCGGAATGTGCTAATCAAGAGTTACTATGTGGTATCAAACCCCGACTCATGGTGCCTTTACAATGCACGCCGGGTTGCTGGGAAGAGTTGTTACCTGCAGTGCTTTGGAGCATACGGACCACTCCCAATAGGTCAACAAGCTATACGCCATTTTTCCTGGTCTATGGTGCAGAAGCGGTCCTTCCAAGTGACATTCGTCATGACTCCCCCCGAGTTACAGCATATGTGGACGCTGAGAATGAGCAGGCTCGCCAAAACGCTCTTGATGCTCTGGAAGAGGAACGTGAACTTGCTGCATCCAGATCTGCACTCTATGAAGAAGACCTACATTGCTATCACAGCCGTAGAGTTCAAAGCCATACCTTTCAGGAAGGTGACTTAGTTCTCCATTTGATACAAGATCAGATAGGCATGCATAAGCTTTCGCCTCCTTGGGAAGGACCCTTCGTCGTCAGCAAGAATCTCAACAACGGGTCATACTACCTTGTTGACATACGTGAAGCAAACCAGTCACGTACCTCTCAGGAGGAGGGCAGCCGACCCTGGAACATTGCACATCTCCGGCCGTACTATACCTAAGTCACGGACTGGGTAGTATCTTTTGTACATACCTTCATCATATATATACATATTAGGATCAATGAAATAAAGCCGACATCTCTGTATAAGAGAGTTTGTCGTTTCGCCTCAAATTGTGTGTTGAGTCTTTATTCTTTGATCATTGGTTACTTGGGGGCTTCCAGCTCAATGAGTTTAGCTTTAACATCCCTTTTAACCCGGCAAAACGCCAAAAATTTCCTTGGTTAAACCTGCCTGTTAGCAAGAAGCTACTCCGAAACGGTGACCCGGTGTATGCCTGATGAGTCAATCACAGAGGTGACCCTGAACTCATCAGAGTTAAAACAATAGTTGCTCACGTGAGAGCCGGCTTTTGGAGAGCTAGGATAAACCAAAAGAGGCAAAAAGCCTGCTTCATGGAAGCGAATTAGACTTGTGCCTCGAAAGCCGGTCTTTATGTCGTGCCACGAAATTCGGCTTTTACTTTTGTGTAATTGTATTATTTTTGTCTTTTGCATGCATGCATACATCTTTATATTTCATAAATTTTGTATTAACGTTTTTTCTTATTGAGCCGGTATTAGAACTAGCCGGGTTGTTTTTAGAATTAAGATTTTTATCTTCTCTCAGCACCACTGGTGTTCGAGGTCCTCGCCGGCATAGCTGGGTCACCGATATTATTTCAGCAGTAAATGATTTGTCATTCAGGGCAGTCAAGCAAGTTTATACAGACAAAATGATACAAGTGCACGATGGCGCTTACACCAACAACAGTTTAAGCCTACTGCTATTACAAGCCACGTTAGGGCTATGATCAAGTCAGCTGTTCTGTTACTTTAAATTACAAAGATTTTAGAGCCGGCAGGTTAAATTTCCGGGTTAGGTCTGCTCAGAAGCCGATGGGTCATCATGTGCCGGCTCTTCATGCTCGCCATCATACTCCGCCTCTGCCTGACTTGCCGATTCGTCGACTACCCACTGGATGGATCGCAAAGCTTCAAATACTGTATAGGTTGTTATCACAGATGAAGGGTCGATGTTAGGGGCAAAGGTTTTCTTACACGGACGGGTCAGGGCAACCGGCTGAGGGTTCGGTGGCTCAATCCGTTCATTGGCTTTAGAATATCTGGCTTGATATTTGGTGAGATCTATCTCCTCCATCAATTCTGTTGCAGCTACCCAGGTTTCTTTCACGCACTGCAGAAAATCTTTCTTGGTAAAAGGCGTGTCGTCGGTGTTGAATTCCAGATAGCCGCCTACCAGTTGAGCCGGATCAAGCTTTGGTGCATACGCCTTGGCACGTGCAAGGGCAGTAAGGGCTCCGTGGCGACAAGCCGCCTTCGTCCACTCTTAAAACTATTGCGTCACAATGGACAGCCCTTTTAGCATGTCCACGATCAGTTGGGGTGGTGATTTGGTGTTCTTTGCCGCCACGATACAGTGTGAGCCGCCAACATATAGCTGCTCCAGAAACGAGTACACAGCTTTCAGCTTTACCAGGGGCAGTTCCCCGAGGTTATGAGTCCTACGGCCTGCAAATACAACTGAGGTGTCAGAAAATCCGGCTCAACATATTAAGTCGTTTCATTTCAAGAGTCTAGTGAATCCTCTGGCTTACCGAAGATGGCGCTACACATCGTGGTAATATGGCCTTTTAATGTAGCTAGTTCTTGAGCCACCGGCTCAAGTTTCGCCTCGGTCTCTTCTGCCCGTTTGGCCAGGATGGCCTTCTCATTTTCAAATGTCGCTTTGGCCTTCTTCAGGGTTTCTTTCACCGTGAGCAGTGACTTGTGGAAATCTGACGATAAGCATTCAGCCCTTTCTCGAAGTTTCTTCTCTTTTTTTGCTTCCTTCTGGATGCTGGCTGCTTGTGATTCGACTTGGTTCAACATGTCCTGCATGGCAGTTTCACAAAGTTATAGGAGACAAACAAAAGTCCCGAGCCGCCGTGCGGTCGACTCGGCACTTGGGGGCTACATCTATTCAAGCTTTCTAAAGTGTAACCAGTCCCATGATGATGCAGGCATTCAACATGGCACTTGGGGGCTAATGCATAGGATTTTCCTCAATACTTGCAGATATATTGGTGGAAGTCACGGGTCATCATTTCATAAATGACCCGGCCCTTGGGGGCTATATATATATATGTATGGATATATATATATATATATATATATATATATAGGGTGGGTCTATTCTACCAACCCCCTTAAGACCTTATTCTACCATCCAAACGTCTTATTCTGCCAACACCCACATCATCCCCACTTGCCCACCACCCACACCCACCCTACCCACCTTCTTCCTCCGAGCAGTGCAGTGCACCCCACCTCCCTCTCCCGATGCCAGCCACCTCCCACGCCGCGCGCGGGCCGGCCACCCCCCCCCCCGCGCCACCTTCCCCATCCCCCACCTTCTTCCCACAACACCCAACCCTCCTCTGTCGGCGCTCCTTCCAGCTACTGCCGGCGCGCCTCATACCTCCCAGCGCCGCCCCACCCCGCAGGCCCGTGCCGCCGGCTACCTCCCAGCGCCGCCCCATCCCGCAGCCCCGCGCCGCCCCAGCCTTCGTCCCGAGCAGTTCACCCGCGTCCCCTGGCCAGGATCCATGGGGAACAGCTCACCCCGGCCTGACCCTGCTTTCCCGCGGCCGGATTTGGCTCCCACGGCGCCCCTCCTGCCTACCACCGGTGGGAACTCCTCCACCTCCCTCCTCCACGGCGCGCCCCGGTGGTCGCCGGATCCGCAAGCCTCCATCTTCCCCAGGTCACCGGCCTTGCCCCTGCCTCGTGCTCATTGCCGGATCCGGGGTCGTCCGCCGGGCGGATCCTCAGGTGAGCAACGGAGGGCGCCACCCATCCCCCACCTCTCGTGCAGTCCGCCGGGCGCCACCCTTGCAGTTTGTCCCCGTGCACCAAAATCCAGCCGCCCTCACCCCTCCAGGCAGCGGCGCCGCCACCACTCTGCCATCCTCCCCCCCAGTGGAGCCCCAATCCTCGGCCTCCTTCTCCTGGCAACCGCATGTTCTACTACAAAAAGAGGTTCAGTTGAGCCATTCATACATGTTTTACTGGACAAAGAGGTTCAGTTCTGTTCATGTATACATTGCAAAAACAAAATGTAGTACACTGTTTTGCTCAATGGCATGTGGTTAAACTGTTTTGCAGTTCACTCTTTCATCTTATGCGATTTTGCTTTTCTTCAGGGATCCAGGAAGTTCAGAGAAGTGGAATTGCAGCCCGCTGTTGTTAATTGCTACGGTTCTGTTTAGTTTCTTTTGCAGGAGGGAAGCGAAGAAGCAAACAAAAGAAAAAAAGAAGTGCACTACACACTCAGACTAAAAAAAGTTCTGGATGATGGTTTGCTAGTTAATGAATCATGTGGTTAATGTGTACTATGAAGTCCACTGTTTGCACCGTGAAGTTTGGCTGAGCCTGTAGTTTAGCTCGCCGGTCGTCTCTCCTGCAGTTTGATTATGTAGCATAGCTTTTTGTTTATTGGGCGTGCAGTTCAGGATACATAGCCGTGCGGTTCAGCAGCAAAAAAAGCAGGTTTTGTTGGTGGTTCGCTGGCTTCCGTCATGCAGTTCGCTGAGCCTCCCTCGTGTGCGGTTCGGTGGGACCAAAAAAAGGGTTGTTTGTTACTATCTTTAAAAAGATAGATGCAGTTATTTCACTCTGTAAAACAAAGAAAAGAAAGAAAAAACATTGCAAAGAAGTTCAATTCTTTTTAATTTAGTTCACTGATTTCTGCCCCTGCGGTTCACTTTCGAAAGTGATGCTGTTCAGTTGTGCCTAACGAGAAAGTGCGAAAATGTAAATTATTCAAAGAATGTTGGTGCGAGGTAAAATTCTTTTGATGCAAAAAATATAATTTTAAATGCAGTACACCCACCTTATTCATGCAGCTCACTAACAAAGATCATGTAGTCCAGATGAATTTACAAAAAAAAAGTAAAAAAACCACAAAATAATTATGTAGTTCACTTTGATACATGTCGCGGTTGATTTGCCCTCGTCCATGCGGTCCACTCTCGTTCATAAAGAATTTAGAAAAAGAGACAAAAGAAATCATGCAGTTCTCCTGACTGTCTGATGCAGTGCGGTTTTCAGTCTGAAGCAGTGCGGTTTTCTGTCTGATGCGGTTCATTCGTCGATTTTGGTGTCGCGAAAAACAGAATGTGCGCATTTCGGTAAAATCAAAATTACTCTTAAACCGTAAGGAATTAGAGAGAGTGTTCTACATGAAAAAGTTGCGCCTCATCAATATCTTTCCAATGGCGTATCATTTGGATCATTCCGGCCAGCGGTTTGTAAAAATTCGCAAAAAAACGGCCGCTGCCACTCGTCGTCCGCCGAACCATTTTTAAAATTAATTTAAAACCGTAAGGGATCTCAAAACAAAATTCTACATATGAAAGTTGCGCCTCGTCCGTAGCTTTCGAATGGCGTATCACACACCTCGTTTCGACAAACGGTTAAAAAACTCGAACGAAAACAGTACCGAAAATTTGCAAAAAATTTGAAAAACAGAATTCCGCGATTTAGTAAATTTGAAACTGCTCTTAAACCGTAAGGAATTAGAGAAAGTAATATATATCAAAAAGTTTCGCCTCGACGATATCTTTCCAACGGCGTATCATTTGCTTCATTCCGACAAGCGGTTTGCGAGAAAACGCGAAAATACGATTGCTGCCACTTGTCGGGCGCCCACCGTTTTCGAAACTGCTCTTAAACCGCGAGGAATCTCAAAAAAATTTCAACATGGAGAAATTGCGCCTAATCCATAGCTTTCCAACGGTATATTACACGCCTCATTTCGACAAACGGTTTAAAAACTGGAGCGAAAACAGTACCAAAAAAGTCGCATACCGTTTTTTCAACGAGAAGTTCACTCGTCTCAGTACTGCAGTGCGCTTGCTTCAGAAAGTGCAGTCTTGTGGCACCCCGGCTCAGAGGGACCGAAACGCCCCGTATTCTAGCCCAGAAATGTCTTCTGGAATACGGCACTGCATGGCATAGAACAAAACAGCTTTTATTACAGGCGATAAATGTACAAAGGTTTGCTATTACAACGGATACATAGCACGGCGACACTACGCCTGCTAAAGTTGCTCTATGCTAGCAGCGGACCAACTCGTAGCAGCGGAACGACGACGACGGTGGTGAACTCCACTACGCAGGGACTCTGGCTAGGACACGGCCTAGCTCGCACGAACGGGATCCACAACAAGCAATCCATCACAACATCACCTGCAAACTGGCATGATAAGCCAGGTGAGTACTTTGAATGTACTCGCAAGCTCACAACCACCAAAAGCATCAAGGCAAGACAACAACATAGCATTTACAGGTTAACTTATTACCAACTACTATGAGGTGGAAGTAAAAGTTACACAAACTGCTACGGTAAGGATAGAATCACTGATGAACCATCATCTTGGTTCGCAAGGAACCATCTCACTCTTGGCTACCTGGCCAAGCAACATATCCACTTGATCACTTCGTGATCGATACATCCTCGTAATCATCACATGATCACCTCATAATCTGCTGATCAACCTCATCATCATCAAAGCCTGCCAAACTGTTACTTGCTCACATACAACTATAAATCATAACATAAGTCATTCCGTCATTGTGAGTGTAGATCGAACGGTGTGACCTACAACGAACTGTGTCCATGACCGAGGATGCGGCTATCGATAGATTATACACTCTGTAGAGGTTAGTACATTGTACCCACACCACGGAACTCATGGCCTCGTGCTACCATTCGGGTGGACCAACGACATTCCGACAAAACCAATCTATTGCATGACACTCTCCCGGCCACTCCCGACAAACTCCCCTTTGGGCTATGTCCTGGGTCGCCCTGATGTCAACTCGTGACATCCGCCACCTTTGTGGCCGCCACCGCCATGGCCAAAACACAACTTGGGCACAAGGCTTATGGCCGCCTACCGGGCCAGGGCAGTGCGAGCACATAACCTTCCCTAGTTGGAGGCACCGGCGAGAGGCAAGACAACAGACCGAGTTAGGGCCTCCCCATCCAGGCAAGTGTGGCTGCACTAGTGAGCTTGATTCGGTGGCACCTGACCAACGGAATGACGGAATTTATCCCCAAAATAAGTATGTGATAGAACGGTTACTCCAATGATACATATCAACCTGTGTTTCAAATCAAAGCAATATCCATCCAAAATCCAAAGTATAAGATATCCACATATTCCATATGACTACGAAATAAGCATGACTACTGCTACTAGTAATCCCGAAGTAACATATCATCCTCACTCTTCAAAATATAAGTCCTAGAGATCCAAGCATCATCATATCAGTAGCAAACTCACATATATCCAATCATAATGCCATAAATAAATCATTTCTAAATAAGGCAATATTAAGCAAATTTAATTCAGATAAAACATGCATTGCATTGCAATCATGCAAATGGAGGGTGTGGCTTGCCTTGCTCCAACAGAGAGGGGAAGAGCTGCTGGTCTTCACCAACACACCACAAACCTACTGAAAACATTTTGCAAACATTTTAAGAATAGACCATAAAGCAAATACTTCTGTCCAGAAATTCTAGACAGAAGATAAAAATGCCAACCTCTACTAGAAAATAGAGGAGAACAAAAGAAAAAGAATGCAAAAAGAATCAGTTCATTTGGACTTGTAGTTTAGGAGTTATTCACGGTCAAGGTTGGGTCAAATCTGTATTTAAAATTGAATTTAATTGATTTTCTGGAAATCTCAGAGGGGCTGACGTCGAAGGCGTCTTTTAGGAATACGCTTTCACTTAGAAAACGTTTCGGAGGCGCCGGAGTCACTGACCAGCGGGCCCCTTCGGTCAGATTTGAAGAGATAAAGGGGGGGGGCAGAGACGGCGGGCTCACCGGCGACGAAACGGCGGCGAGGAGGCTACGGCGACACCGGGAGACGGCGGGGATGGATCGAGCAGACCGAGGCGGAGCTGCTCGTATCCGTGGCTCCCTGAGAGACGGCCGGACGGTGTCGGCGTCTTCGTCTCCGGCGGCGACAAGCCACGGGCGCCAGCGAGATCGACGTTTCCGGCGACGATAGGCTTGGGAGAGTGGCGGAGGAGGACTAGGGAAGAAGGAGAGCTCCCAGGTGGGCTTGGCTCTGCCAGAGAGGCACTGAAGGGAGCTTCCCACAGAGGAGGCTTAGCGGCGGAGCAGGCTGGTGGAGGGGAGGAAGAAGGAGTCTGCGGCTTGATTTCTTTGCTCGGGGTGTGATTGAGAGAGGGAGGTGATGGTTGATGAGGAGAGGCGAGCTCTGGGCTTCTTAAATAGGCGGGGAAGGAGGGGCTCGGGCCAGTTGCCGCCGCAGCCAGAAAAGCAAACTCCGGCAAGGCGACAAGCACCAGCGGCTGCAACAGCGAGCTCGGACAGCGGAGGAGGAAGAGGCTGAGAAGCGGGCCAGCAAGCGGGGAGGCAGGAGGAGCAGGGCACGCGCGGTCGAGGCAGTCAGGCACGCGCGGCCACTGTTCCCGCATGCGCTCGGGCGTTTGGCTTGTTCCGGCGAGCTCCTAGCGGGGAAGGGCGGACCAGGGCAGCGAGGAGGAACTGGGGAAGAGCTGCGGCAGAGCTAGGTGGCGAACGGAGGGGGTTTGGACGGTGGCCGGTCGGGGCCGAGGCGCAGAGCACGCGTGCTGCAGCCAGCGCACGCGCATCCGCATGCCACTGGCGCAGTCACCGTGTGCAAGAGCGCGAGCGCGACGACTAGGACCAGACAAGATTGTCCAGGGACAAGTCCATCCATACTACAGACACTAGATGGTGATAGATCGACAAAAGAGCTTTTGGGGTGATCAATCACATCACCCAAAGTTTGCAGCAGCAAACTTTTGCAAAGCCCTGAGGTCAAATCATGAGGTAAAATGGTAAAAGAGTTTGTCACCAGGATTTGGGGTTAGAAGGACTACAGGATTGCAAAGTTTGAGGCTAAATGGACAAGGTTTGAGGGTGGATGCTTTGCAACTGCATTTCTGGTCCAGATACTTGATCAGGAAGTAGCACTCACATGGGGTATAGATTTGAGCTGCATTTTGGCATAGGATGATGATTTGGTACCCTGAAGATGCTGGGAAATTTTTATAGCATTTGGAAATACCTAGATGGTACTTCCTTCACAAAGGTCCTGTCTGCACAGAACCTTGGGAGAATTTTGTAGGACAAATGGCTAGGCAAGCTAACGTGAAATTTTGCAGGAACAACGGATATATGGACCTTTAGGCCCTGGATTAATTTCAGAATTTTTGAAGCAATATAAAAGGTAGTTGCTTCATACACTGAAAATTTAACCAGCACCAAAAATTGGAAGGTGTGCTCACATAGATGGTTGGACAGGACTGAAATTTGGTGTAGGGTAATCATTTGAGCATAAGAAGGGCCTCGCAAAATTTCAACTCATTTGGATACTCCTAGCTAGTACTTCCTTTACAAAGCTTCTCTCTGGACAGAAACTTTGGGAATTTGCTAAGCAAGATTCACTAGGCAAATGGAGCTGAATTTTGTCATGTGGTAATGATTTGGGTAGGAAAGAGTGCCCAAAAGTTTTGAGGGCAATCAGGAAAATATAAATAGCACTTCCTTCACAAAGTGCCAAACTGGACAGAATGGAAAATGAATATTGCTGAATTATTTTTGAACTAGGCAAGGAAGGGTTGGGGCATATTTGGGGAATATATGATCCAAATAATTTATGGGAATAATTTGGGAATTTATGGGATGACAGAAATATAGGTTGCTTCACAAGCTAGGTTAGATATGGTTATTCCTTTAATCAGAAAAGGAATATTCCTTAAGAAAAGATTTTTTTTGGAAAAGGGCTAGAATGGAAATGCCATGATCTTGGGAAAGATACAAGGATGAAACACATATTGGAAGAGGAAGAAATGATGACCTCCCAGGTTTCAAGTCCATAGAACTGCTGCAAAAAGGAAAAAACCAGAGCAAGGCCAAATAAAACCAAGAGAAAAAGAGAGGGCCAAAAATCGGGGTGTTACAAACCTACCCCCCTTACAAAAATCTCGTCCTCGAGATTTGGTTGCTCAGGGAACAAGTATGACTATGACTTGAGGAAACCGTTTCCAACTCGGGAGTCCTTTCTCCTTTGTATATTGTTCCCTTAGAATTACCCATGATCAGATTTTCTGCCTCTGAGATGATTGGCTTCACTTTCTGACCAATCTTTTCTCATACGTCAAACTTTATGCTGACTTAGCGGGGTTCCTGTCTACCAATAACATATGGAGAATAAATTTCCCGTGCACACGAAACCTTTGTATCTCTTCCCTTGGTTTGCTCAAATAGATGCGTATCTTCCTGGTTCAATCATTGCTGAGAATCATAGTTGTTCTTTTAACGAGACCCGACTGCCCGCGAATGATACCGTGGTATCTAGATTCGTCTCTCCGCCTGAGCTTGCAGATCGCAAATCATAGCATCTCAAGTCTTGACTGACGGTTGCGCTGCCGGGCAAATATTTCTTGTGTCCAGTTGTCCTTGTATTCAGTTCTGCCATTAAAAGCATCCGATCTGAGCATTGTCTTACCCATATTGTTACCCGTGTTATAGGGTGGTGAGATACTTTATTCTGGTTGCGGTGGTCACCGTGCTGACGTGACTGAGGAGTTCTTGCAATTGATGAGACAGACTTGGATATGTCATACTGACCCTTCTACACAGGCATAACCGGCCAAACAAATTATCGTGAGACCCTTATGGAACAGGATAGACCTCGGAGTGCACGTCCATGTTGCTCTTTATGGAACCATGTTCTCAATCTGACTTGGGTACCCGGACCCTGTTGGTCGTGAGGTAAGTATCCCGTTTCTGCTGTTGGGCTTACTCCTTGATTGTCAGTACTTTCTGTGTCGGAATCTCTCACAAAAAGTGTTGGGTCTCAATTATTTATTCTTGGTTCTCCTTGGGACCATAGTTGTTGTTGGTGCAATATTTTATTATCATCCCTTGTTCTTGCGTATGAAGCGAATTCTCATACCATATAGTTGGTACAGAGGGCGTTATTCAGGCTGACCAAGCCAGGTTGTAACAAGAGTCTGTGATACTCCCCGTTTCGGTGCTGAAAAACTGACCTTTGTAGTTGTTGCCAAACCGTTGTTTCAGGCTTATCTGCCTCACCATTTGTTTCTTCCCATGGAATGTATTTCTGACCTTGCCTTTCCTGTCATGATTTATGGAGTTGTTGCATCCTGACCTTCTTTTGGTAGATATATGTGAATTGAGTGATATCCTTGTATAAGTGACTTGCATGATTTGCGGTGCACGTTCCCATTTATTTTGAAATCTGGAATTATATAAGGTTTCCGGAACAGACATATGTCCTGACTGACTTCTGCCAATGTTGTTGTGGACCAAATTCTTACTCTTGAAGCTGTAGTCGCGGTAGCTTGCTGGAGACAGCTGGGTTCCATGCCTGAGAAGCTTCTCCTTGGGTTGCTTACTGGGGAAGATTCATTTCCTTATGCTGGAAGATTTCACCGAGGTAGCTTGCTGTGGAAGACTGGGTACCTTGGGCAGAAAACTATTCATATGTTGTGCAGATGGAACTTGAGGAGACTTACATCATAAGCTTCTTCCGGTACCGTGTGGAGGAAGGCTGAGCTCCTTACACCAGAAGATTCATACTGCGATCTGTGGACTGCATACTGTACATATATCCATAACATTTCTGATGCTGGGTATGTGTATGAAGAGAATTGCCGGGCTGTCTTTTTAGTTGAAAGTTGAACTCTGAGCTCCTTCTGTCTTTCTTTCGTAGTACAACATATTTCAAATTCCACCTGTGGCTGATTTTTTTTTATATATATAGTCACGCCTTCGGTGGAGAATATACAACTGATCTTGTGCCAGACTTGTCCTTCTGCTAGCTTGATTATTGCTGTTGTAAAGGTTGCACAACTGAGGTAGACTTGATGCTGGTAATAAATCCAGACTATCATTCAGATTCCCGATATATTGCAGTCAACTGAGATTGCCATACTATTTAGCTGAGCTTCCAAATACTTAGATCCTCATTTCTTCTTCGGGTCCGAAGGTGATTGATGAGCAACTTTCATAAGAGGGAAAAAATAAAGTAACACCAAAGGCCCAAAAGAAGCAACAAAGAAAACAAATCAATCGAAAACGGCACATAACAGTCATACAAGCATCCATAAATAACACTGCATCCCTTACTACTCACAACACAACATGCATGATACTACAACTGATGCAACATGAGCTATTCGGATCCTAACGTACTACGAACAAACTAAAGCTGGGTAACTGGCGAAGCGGCTGGTGTAGGGGTGGGTGAAGCAGTTGATACTGGGGGTGCAGAAGTCGACGAAGGAGGCAATGGACGTGGGGCCATTGCAGCACCGAGCAAGTGTCTAGCCCGGGTCGCGTCTCGGACGAGCTCAGCAATCAGCATATACTCGGCCGTCATGAACCGGGACATTGCTGGGATGGCCACATCATCATTAGGACGAGTAGAGGGGAACCTGACTCGCCTGGGGTTCTTGGCTATGGTGGGGTAGTAGGAGTAAGCACGGTTTTCTTGCATCACCAACTCTTGATGACGAAGACCCGTGATTCCTGCTAGGGCTGCGAGTTGAACTGCGCGATCCGGGGTGGCACCATATCCACCATGGAATCTGTAGGAACATCTTCCAATAGGGATTCTGGCTTCTAGAAAAACATGGGCAAAATACTCCAATAATCTGCCTCCAAGCTGAACCTCAAACACCTGGTACCGTGGCATCTCTCCATTGGGATAGAGACTATGCCACACATCGTGGAGTAGGGATGCGAAGGTGAGCGGTGCAGGGGCTGCGTTGAACTCAATGGGAGTGGTGGCCATCTACACTCATGGAATAGATGGTCAGAAGAAAGACGGAACCTATATGCATGCCATGCAACAACCAAGTGCAGCAATCAAATGCAACAATCAATCAAGATCCTACACTACCGGTTTCTAACGCTCGCGTGGACTAGGGGGTCCTACAGCCAGACGTAGCTCTGATACCAACAGTTGTGGCACCCCGGCTCAGAGGGACCGGAACGCCCCGTATTCCAGCCCAGAAATGTCTTCTGGAATACGGCACTGCATGGCATAGAACAAATCAGCTTTTATTACAGGCGATAAAGGTACAAATGTTTGCTATTACAACGGTTACATAGCACGGCGACACTACGCCTGCTAAAGTAGCTCTATGCTAGCTGCGGACCAACTCGTAGCAGCGGAACAACGACGACGGTGGTGAACTCCACTCCGCAGGGACTCTGGCTAGGACACGGCCTAGCTCGCACGAACGGGATCCACAACAAGCAATCCATCACAACATCACCTGCAAACTGGCATGATAAGCCAGGTGAGTACTTTGAATGTACTCGCAAGCTCACAACCACCAAAAGCATCAAGGCAAGACAACAACATAGCATTTACAGGTTAACTTATTACCAACTACTATGAGGTGGAAGTAAAAGTTACACAAACTGCTACGGTAAGGATAGAATCACTGATGAACCATCATCTTGGTTCGCAAGGAACCATCTCACTCTTGGCTACCTGGCCAAGCAACATATCCACTTGATCACTTCGTGATCGATACATCCTCGTAATCATCACATGATCACCTCATAATCTGCTGATCAACCTCATCATCATCAAAGCCTGCCAAACTGTTACTTGCTCACATACAACTATAAATCATAATATAAGTCATTCCGTCATTGTGAGTGTTGATCAAACGGTGTGACCTACAACGAACTGTGTCCATGACCGAGGACGCGGCTATCGATAGATTATACACTCTGCAGAGGTTAGTACACTGTACCCACACCACGGAACTCATGGCCTCGTGCTCCCATTCGGGTGGACCAACGACATTCCGACAAAACCAATCTATTGCATGACACTCTCCCGGACACTCCCGACAAACTCCTCTTTGGGCTATGTCCTGGGTCGCCCTGATGTCAACTCGTGACATCCGCCACCTTTGTGGCCGCCACCGCCGTGGCCAAAACAAACTCGTCCCAAACGGGGACACCCGGGTACAACACAACTTGGGCACAAGGCTTATGGCCGCCTACCGGGCCAGGGCAGCGCGAGCACATAACCTTCCCTAGTTGGAGGCACCAGCGAGAGGCGTGACAACAGACCGAGTTAGGGCCTCCCCATCCAGGCAAGTGTGGTTGCACTGGTGAGCTCGATTCGGTGGCACCTGACCAACGGAATGACAGAATTTATCCCCAAAATAAGTAAGTGATAGAACGGTTACTCCAATGATACATATCAACCTGTGTTTCAAATCAAAGCAATATCCATCCAAAATCCAAAGTATAAGATATCCACATATTCCATATGACTACGAAATAAGCATGACTACTGCTACTAGTAATCCCGAAGTAACATATCATCCTCACTCTTCAAAATATAAGTCCTAGAGATCCAAGCATCATCATATCAGTAGCAAACTCACATATATCCAATCATAATGCCATAAATAAATCATTTCTAAATAAGGCAATATTAAGCAAATTTAATTCAGATAAAACATGCATTGCATTGCAATCATGCAAATGGAGGGTGTGGCTTGCCTTGCTCCAACAGAGAGGGGAAGAGCTGCTGGTCTTCACCAACACACCACAAACCTACTGAAAACATTTTGCAAACATTTTAAGAATAGACCATAAAGCAAATACTTCTGTCCAGAAATTCTAGACAGAAGATAAAAATGCCAAACTCTACTAGAAAATAGAGGAGAACAAAAGAAAAATAATGCAAAAAGAATCAGTTCATTTGGACTTGTAGTTTAGGAGTTATTCACGGTCAAGGTTGGGTCAAATATGTATTTAAAATTGAATTTAATTGATTTTCTGGAAATCTCAGAGGGGCTGACGTCGAAGGCGTCTTTTAGGAATACGCTTTCACATAGAAAACGTTTCGGAGGTGCCGGAGTCACTGACCAGCGAGCCCCTTCGGTCAGATTTGAAGAGAGAAAGGGGGGGGGCAGAGACGGCGGGCTCACCGGCGACGAAACGACGGCGAGGAGGCTACGGCGACACCGGGAGACGGCGGCGATGGATCGAGCGGACAGAGGCGGAGCTGCTCGTACCCGTGGCTCCCCGAGAGACGGCCGGACGGCGTCGGCGTCTTCGTCTCCGGCGGCGGCAAGCCACGGGCGCCAGCGAGATCGACGTTTCCGGCGAAGATAGGCTAGGGAGAGTGGCGGTGGAGGACTAGGGAAGAAGGAGAGCTCCCAGGTGGGCTTGGCTCGGCCGGAGAGGCACTGAAGGGAGCTGCCCACAGAGGAGGCTTAGCGGCGGAGCAGGCTGCTGGAGGGGAGGAAGAAGGAGTCTGCGGCTCGATTTCTTTGCTCGGGGTGTGATTGAGAGAGGGAGGTGATGGTTGACGAGGAGAGGCGAGCTCTGGGCTTCTTAAATAGGAGGGGAAGGAGGGGCTCGGGCCAGTTGCCGCCGCAGCCAGAAAAGCAAACTCCGGCAAGGCGACAAGCACCAGCGGCTGCAACAGCAAGCTCGGACAGCGGAGGAGGAAGAGGCTGAGAAGCGGGCCAGCACGCGGGGAGGCAGGAGGAGCAGGGCACACGCGGTCGAGGTAGTCAGGCACGCGCAGCCACTGTTCCCGCATGCGCTCGGGCGTTTGGCTCGTTCCGGCGAGCTCCTAGCGGGGAAGGGCGGACCAGGGCGGCGAGGAGGAACTGGGGAAGAGCTGTGGCAGAGCTAGGTGGCAAACGGAGGGGGTTTGGACGGTGGCCGGGCGGGGCCGAGGCGCAGAGCACGCGTGCTGCAGCCAGCGCACGCGCATCCACATGCCAGTGGCGCAGTCACCGTGTGCACGAGCGCGAGCGCGACGAGTAGGCCCAGACAAGATTGTCCAGGGACAAGTCCATCCATACTACAGACACTAGATGGTGATAGATCGACAAAAGAGCTTTTGGGGTGATCAATCACATCACCCAAAGTTTGCAGCAGCAAACTTTTACAAAGCTCTGAGGTCAAATCATGAGGTAAAATGGTAAAATAGTTTCTCACCAGGATTTGGGGTTAGAAGGACTACAGGATTGCAAAGTTTGAGGCTAAATGGACAAGGTTTGAGGGTGGATGCTTTGCAACTGCATTTCTGGTCCAGATACTTGATCAGGAAGTAGCACTCACATGGTGTATGGACTTGAGCTGCATTTTGGCATAGGATGATGATTTGGTACCCTGAAGATGCTGAGAAAATTTTATAGCATTTGGAAATACCTAGATGGTACTTCCTTCACAAAGGTCCTCTCTGCACAGAACCTTGGGAGAATTTTGTAGGACAAATGGCTAGGCAAGCTAATGTGAAATTTTGCAGGACCAAAGGATATATGGACCTTTAGGCTCTGGATTAATTTCAGAATTTTTGAAGCAATATAAAAGGTAGTTGCTTCATACACTGAAAATTTAACCAGCACCAAAGATTTCAAGGTGTGCTCACATAGATGGTTGGACAAGACTGAAATTTGGTGTAGGGTAATCATTTGAGCATAAGAAGGGCCTGGCAAAATTTCAACTCATTTGGATACTCCTAGCTAGTACTTCCTTTACAAAGCTTCTGTCTGGACAGAAACTTTGGGAATTTGCTAAGCAAGATTCACTAGGCAAATGGAGCTGAATTTTGTCATGTGGTAATGATTTGGGTAGGAAAGAGTGCCCAAATTTTTTGAGAGCAATCAGGAAAATATAAATAGCACTTCCTTCAGAAAGTGCCAAACAGGACAGAATGGAAAAGGAATATTGCTGAATTATTTTTGAACTAGGCAAGGAAGGGTTGGGGCATATTTGGGGAATATGATCCAAATAATTTTTGGGAATAATTTGGGAATTAATGGTATGACAGAAATATAGGTTGCTTCACAACCTAGGTCAGATATGGTTATTCCTTTAATCAGAAAAGGAATATTCCTTAAGAAAAGAATTTTTTTGGAAAAGGGCTAGAATGGAAATGCCATGATCTTGGGAAAGATACAAGGATGAAACACATATTGGAAGAGGAAGAAATGAGGACCTCCCAGGTTTCAAGTCCATAGAACTGCTGCAAAAAGGAAAAACCAGAGCAAGGCCAAATAAAACCAAGAGAAAAAGAGAGGGCCAAAAATCAGGGTGTTACAAGTGTCCTCACGTTGAGCGTGCAGTTCGGAAGTGTGGGCAGAATAACTATTCTGCCAATATTGGCAGAATAGACCGGCTGTATATATATATATACCGGTCTATTCTCCTAATATTAGGAGAATAGTTATTCTCCTAACCCTTCCGAACTGCACGCTCAACGCAAGTGCACGTCATTGTTAAAGCAAGATTGCTGCAGTATTGAGGCGTGTGAACTTTCCGTCACAAAAAACTGCACGCAGTTTTTTCGGTACTGTTTTCACAACAGTTTATAAACCGTTTGTCATAACGAGGCGTGTAATATATCGTTGGAAAGCTATGGATTAGGCACAACTTCATCATATAGAAATGTTTTCGAGATTCGTCACGGTTTAAGAGCAGTTTCAAAAACGGTGCAGTGCACGACGAGAGGCAGCGAGCGTATTTTCACGATTTCTTCTAAACCGCTCGTCGGAATTAAGCAAATGATACGCCGATGGAAAGATATCGTCGAGGCGCAACTTTTTCGTATATATTACTTTTTCTAATTCGTTACGGTTTCAGAGCAGTTTCAAATTTACTAAATCGCGGAATTCTGTTTTTCAAAATTTTTGCAATTTTTTGGTACTGTTTTCGCTCCAGTTTTTTAACCGATTGTTGAAACAAGGCGTGTGATACGCCGTTGGAAAGCTATGGACGAGGCGCAACTTTCATATGTAGAAATGTTTTTGAGATTCCTTACGGTTTTAAATTAATTTTAAAAATGGTGCGGCGGACGACGAGTGGCAGCGGCCGTTTTTTCACGAAATTTTTACAAACCGCTGGTCGGAATGATTCAAATGATACACCATTGGAAAGATATCGATGAGACACAACTTTTTCATGTAGAACACTCGCTCTAATTCCTTACGGTTTAAGAGCAGTTTTAAAATTACCGAAATGCGGACACTCTGTTTTTCGCGACACCAAAATCGACGGGTGAACTGCATCAGACAGAAAACCGCACTGCTTCAGACTGAAAACCGCACTGCATCGGACAGGCAAGCGAGCTGCATAATTTGTTTTGTCGAACGTATATTTTTTCAGACGAGGAAGTGGAGTGCGCTTCACATCGGACGTAAATGAACCGCAAGAAGTGAACCGCATTATTTTTTTTGGCGTTTCCGTAACAATTTTCTTGCACTTCACATTTTTGGGAGTAAGTGAACCACAACAGTAACGAAAGTGAACCGCGACACTAGCGAAAGTGAACCGCAATACTTTTTTTTTCGTTTCCCTATCATTTTTCTTGCACTTCATATTGGGCGTAAGTGAACCGCAACACTACCGAAAGTGAACGTAACACTCTCGAAAGTGAACCGCATTAATTTTTTGCTAGTGAATTTCAAATGTTTTTTTTTTCAATCGTCCCACAAACGAAACAAAGTTCATTAGAAAAAGAAGTGAACCTCTCATGGGAATTTCTTTTTTTCTACAGTGAACCACCAACCACCACAAAATGGGCCACATCATATTTTCTTTTCTAACTATTTTTTGTAGACGCATCTGGACTACATGAAAAGTTAGTGAACCGCATAACTACATAGTGAAGGAAAAGTGAACCACGGAAAGAATCAAAGTGAGCATTTTTATACATCGTTTTTCCTTCGTGCGTTCTACACTACCGGGACAAGAATAGTGAACTATACAGGTTTCAATAGTGAACTACATAGGTTTCCCACAAATTTTAGTTTCAAAATTAAATTTTAAAACACAATTGGGTCCCTGAATTTTTTTCATCTAACATTTTTTTAACTGAATCGCCCAAGCATCCCTTCTTTATTCTGTTTGCTAGTCTTCTCCTGCATTAAACAGTATTCCGAACCACAAGAACAGGGACAGTGAACCGCACTGCACAGGAAACAAAAACAAAGAGATATATGAAAGAACAACAAATAGCATCCTCTGATTTTCACTCCAAATACAAGTGAACAGCAAATAGCATCACGCGGTCGTCCCTGATGTGTGGCGGTGTTAACTACATGGAGTCAACGAATGCTCTGTGCGTGTCCACTGAGTGGACTGCAAGGGGAGATGGTCAGCACAGGGGCGTCGGCGCGTGCTACTGCCCATAGTGCCCCGTCATCGTGGCAGATGAGGATGGGTGGTGGAGTAGGGGGTCGGTGAGGGAAGCCTGGGTGCTTTGAACTTTTTGTCGATGATGGGCCTCACCGCGTGGCGAGGTGGACTGCACCGAGCGGCGACCTGGGCCACATTCTGTCGCGAGGTGAACCGCAACACTGATTAGAAGCAACAGATGTGCACGCCCTGAGAGGCTACAGAGAGCTGCAGGCAAAGTGCCGGTGAGCTGCATACGCGCACGTGGATGTGGAGTCGACGGGAGGCGGAGGTGCGATCATGGGAAGACTTACCGCCATGTTACACAAGCTCGTGGCAATGGTGTTCCTCGTTAAGGACGATCTCTGCCTTGGAGCACCACCTCCAGCCGGATCCGATGGGGAAGAAGCCTGCCCTCCGGCCGTCGTCCATGCCCAGGACCACGGCGTGGCTTCATCTGCCGTTGGTCGCAGGTGTCCACCACCGACCAGAGGGGGTGCGTCACCGCACTGTGGACCGCAGGAAGTGGACAACTCCACTAGGAGGAGCCGTGACCCCCGTAGCGGGCGGATCCGAGGCAAGAGATGCCGGATCCGAGGCTGGAGCAATGTGGGGGCCATGCCGGCGAGGGTGCACTGCATGCACGCGCCCATCGGACTGCGCGTGCTCACCGTCCGCGCTGCATGAGGGGCTGAGGTGGTGCTCCGAGAGGAAAAGAACGGAGAAGGTGGGGGTGGGCGGGTGAGGTAGTGTGGCCGCTACGCGCTACCAGGGATGTCGAACTGCAGGCGGTTGCAGCACTGGGTTCAACCCCCATCCCCAACGCGCACGGTCGCCGTGGTGTGGTCGGCTTCACCGCATGTAGCCATAGGTCGGGGATTGGCGACGCGACGAGTCCGGCGGCGGCACATCCGGTGGAGGCAGGAGCTCAGATTCATCGCCGGCTGGAAGTGGGGTGGCGGGGGTGCCCCAATCCGTCGCCGGTTGGCCGTTGAGTGTCGAGGATCTCAGATCCGTCGCCGACGACTCGTGGTGAAGGTGCGGCGACATTGGAGGAAGGCGAGTCGGGGATGAGGCGCCGCGGCGGTGGGAGGTCGCTGGGGTGGGGACCTGGCGGCGACGGGAGGTCGTCGGGCATGGGGGAGCCGCCCGTGTCGCGATGCGAGGTGGTGGATTGTCGGGACAGCGGAGTTACGGGTGGTGCGGCCCCTGGCGTCGGAGGCACGAGCCCCTGGCGGCGCCGGCAGAGGAAGTTGGATGGATGGTGGGAGGAGGCGGCTGAGAAGGAAGAAGGTGGGAGGGAGGGGGGTCGGGCACGAAGAGGTGGGAGCGAGGGTGGGTGGTTTCGGTGGGGATGGGTGGTGGGGGAGGCGCCTGGTTCGCGGGGGTCGGGGAGGTGGCGTCCGGCGGAGAGAATAAGGTGGTTCGCCGGGGTGGGGTGTTAGCAGAATAAGCGAAAGTGTTAGGAGAATAAGACTCTTAAGGGTGTTATGAGAATAGACCCACCCTATGTATATATATATGTATATATATGTATATATATGTATATATATATATATATATATATATATATATATATATATATATATACAGCCCGTCTATTCTGCCAATATTGGCAGAATAGTTATTCTGCCCACATCCGAACTGCACGCTCAACGCGAGGGCACTGCACTTTCTAAAGCAAAGGTACTGCAATACAAACACTAGTGAACTTCTCGTCGAAAAAAACTGCACGTGGTGTTTTTTCGGTACTGTTTTTGATCTAATTTTTTAACCGTTCGTCGGAACGAGGCGTGTAATACGCCGTTGGAAAGCTATGGATTAGGCGCAAGTTCACCATGTTGAAATTTTTTCGAGATTCCTCGTGGTTTAAGAGCAGTTTCTAAAACGGTGGGCGCGCAACGAGTGGCAGCGAGTGTATTTTCGCGTTTTTTCGCAAACCGCTTGTCGAAATTAAACAAATGATATGCCGTTGGAAAGATATCGTTGAGGCGCAACTTTTTCATATATATTACTTTCTCTAATTTATTACGGTTTAGGAGCAGTTTTAAATTTACAAAATCGCGGAATTCTGTTTTTTCAAATTTTTGCCATTTTTCGGTACTGTTTTCACTCCAATTTTTTAACCGTTTGTCGAAACGAGGCATGTGATACGCCGTTGGAAAGTTACGGATGAGGCGCAACTTTCATATGTAGAAATGTTTTTGAGATTCTTTATGGTTTTAAATTAATTTTGAAAATGGTGTGGCGGACGACGGGTGGCAGCGGACGTTTTTCTGCGAATTTTTACAAACCGCTGGTCGGAATGATTCAAATGATACGCCGTTAGAAAGATATCGATGAGACGCAACTTTTTCATGTAGAACACCCTCTCTAATTCCTTACGGTTTAAGAGCAGTTTTGAAATTGCCGAAATGCGGACACTCTGTTTTTCGCGACACCAAAATCGACGAGTGTACCGCATCGGACAGAAAACCGCACTGCTTCAGACTCAAAACCGCACTGCATCAGACGGGCAAACAAACTGCACTTGGTTTTTGGTTACCGTCTTTTTTTTTGCCACGAGGTGAGTGCACTGCACGTCAGGGGAAAGTGAACCGTGATTCTAATCGAAGTGGACCGTGTGTTTTTTTTGTCGTTTTTGAACTGCATGTTTTTTTTCAAACAATTCTTGTTTGCATGGTTGAGGCTAGTGAACTTCACTACTATCTTCTGTCTTTCTTTTATTTAACGCATCCTGGCTGCTGAGACGAACCAAGTGTACTTCATTAATGAGTAAGTGTACTGCAGTAATGTTTTTTATTTTCAGACAAGCACGGTATGAAGCAAACTGCATATGCAAAAAAGGTGAACTCCTGAGTATTTTTAATGAGCAAACGACCGAATTTTGTTACACCAAACTGCATGTTCTTTTATAAACAATTTACAAGTATTGAACTGCAGTTAACTGTATTGCAGTGCAAACACAGTTTTCTTCTCTACACAATTAAACATTTTTTCTTCTCTACACAGCTAACTGAACTGCAGTTAAACATTGTTTTGGTGTCCCACCCGCACATCCACCGGGGCTGAACCGCATACCCACACACCAAAAGAGCGAACCACATCAACAAAGAAAGTGAACCACAACAAGTGAACCGCGAGCCGGCGGCAAGTTGACCGTTGCGCGGCCGTGAGCGAACCGCAGCGTGACCAACACGTCGGCATCATCGCCAAAGTGGTTGAAGGCCGGGACGGCTGCGACTGCGTGAGGCAGAGGCGCGTGCAGGACGGTCGCCTGGGGGCTGACTCAGCGGCGGGGACTGCATACCCGCAACGTGCCAATTGCACGGATTGGCGAAGAGAGCTGCAAGCGACCCTGAACTCGCCGGATCCCACACGAATGCGGAAAAAGCTTGGCATCCCTGCGCATGGCCACGGCCATGGCCATCGGGACAAGGGGGGACCCGGTGGCGTGGATACTAGGGGGGGAACCTGCGCGCCCATCGCCGGTGAGGTAAGGGTCTAGGCTGGCGGGGAAGCACGTGTAGAGGGGAGGGAGGTGCCGGCCCAAGCTCGAGGCAGAGGAGAAGCGGCAGTCCGGTGACCGGTGGTGAAGGCGAACTGCATGGGAGGAGAAACCGACTCACTCGGCCCTCGTGCTCATCCCACTGCTGGTGGTCGCCGGCGCTCGACCCAGAGCGATGCCGGCCGATAGAGCAGCCTATCCTTGCTGCCCCCTTGCGAGTAGGCCGCGGCCCGCTCGCGATTGCTCTTGGATTCGTGTCGGATCCGGGTGGTTGCGTGGAGGTGAGGGGGAGCGTCGCCGCCGGTGGATGCGGAGGCCACAGCCACAATGAGGCCACGACGACCTCTATTCGTTGGTCGCTGGACCCGACGGGGACGGTGGTTGCTGGATCTGTCAGGGCGAAGCGCTGGGAGGTGGCCGGGGGCAGAGTTGTGGGGTGTGGCTGCGGCACGGCGGCGCGATGGGGTGGTTCGATCTAAACCATAATAAACCAAAAAAAAACCTAACTTACCGAGTACCAGTTCGATTTAGATTAGGTCTAATCTACACCGTCAAAAACGAATCGGACGAAGAGGTTCATACCGCGATGGTGGGGACGGAGGTCGACGGCGAGTCGATTCGGGCGTCGGCGGCGGGGCTTGTCCGGTGGCCGAGGGCGACGGCGAAGACGACGTGGGGATGCGGCGGAGCAGGGCGGCCTCGGGGTGTAGTCGGTGGAGCTTGGGGACGTCTGTGGCGAGCGGGGCGACGGCGACTGAGCTCGGGTGAGCTACGGCTCCGGTGAGGTTCGGTCGACCTCGAACTCGAAGCTGTGGAGATGAGGAGGGATCAAAACCATGTCAAAAGGATGCGTGACGGCGAGGCAAGATGATGTACGAAAAGAGGAGTCTCGGGTTTGCTCACCGACATGGGAATCGGCGGCGAACGACTGCTGCTCCGGCGAAGATACGATCGGCGAGAGCGAGAGGTATGGTGGGTCTAGGGCTAGGGTTTTAGGGGGCTCGGTCAAGGAGGGTGCGGGGTTTATATAGGGCATGGTCTTGGGGCAGGGGTCGACGCGGGATCGCGATCCCGAGAGAATCGGAGTGGCGGCGCCGCTCCGGACGTGCTCTGGCTTGGCGTGCCATGGGTGAGGGGTTAGGGAAGACGCGGGGTCCACCTGTCGGCGTCGGTGGGAGGTTGGCGATGGAAAGGGCGGCTGAGGCATAGCGGTCGGGCGAGGCAGGCCGCGGGCGGGGTGGGCTGCGGCCAATGGGCCGCTGGCCTGGCGGCAGGGCCTTTTCTGTAAAAAAAAACCTTTTCCCTTTTTCTTTTTTTTAACAGAGAACAAAAGAGAAGAAACAGAATAAATAAAAACTTTGTATCGGCATATAATATATCAAAATGTTCATAAAAATAAATCCTAAACCATGAACTATTTTCCAAACTCAAATAAAATTCACACAAAAACACAAAACTCAAACAGTGCTACTGTTGTTTTTAAAATTCAAATAAAAATACGTTAAAATACCAAAATTATTTCAAATTCATTTTTCTCCACTTTTATATTGTAGGGAATCATTTTACCCTATTTTCCATATATTTTGTTTTTGGAGAAAAATAATTTGAATAAAACCCCAAATAACTCCTAATTGGTTTTGAATTTGAGATTCAAACCACTTTCAAATCTTTTCTGTTTTTCCTTGATCAAATATATTTCAAATGCCTCTGAGTATTTGAAGTGTCATGTTACTTCTCTCATTTTGAATAACTTTCAGGGAATTTGAAATTTGGAAATTCAAATAACTTCAAAATGACAGTGGGTTTCAAATAATTTCAAAGGGCTTTTCAAATTATTTATTTTAACCTCCAACTTATCTTTGAAGAAGTCATTTTTTTCTTCTGTCATGAGGATCATTGAGTTGCATAAAGTTTAGGAATTTATAATAATTTCAAAAAGAATTCAAATCTTTTCAAAGCCACTTTTCATTTCTTTAAATGGAGGAAGTCATATCATCTTCACTCTAGTGTTTTTGTGATGAATTTGAATTTGAGTTCCTGGGGATCAAAATGCAAGGTGAAATTTTTGGGAAAATCATTTCATTCCCTCCCATTAAACTTTCAAAAAGTTTCAAATTTCACTCACTTTCAGTCAATCAATCAAACAAGCAATCAAACAATCAATCCTATTTATTTATTTAATATAACATTCCAAAATTTAGAATTTTGGTATGTTACCTTTACCACGCCCTCTTCCCCACGCCATCATTGCCTTCCTTCGCACATTGCTGCTGCTTCAATCCCCGACGCCGAAGAAGGCGGAGCGACGAGGAGGGCCCCACGCCGAGCATAAAGAGGGGGAGAGAAGAGCCGAAGTCCTCCACCTATCTTCTTCTTCCTCCAACCTTCTCCGTCTTCTTGTCAGGGCCGTTGCAGAGATGGCGAGGGGAAGAGGGCGTGGCCGTGCTTCTGCTGCCGCATCCAAGGTTCCTCCGCGAGGGCGCGGTCACTCCCCGGCGGCTGCCGGCGCCAGGCCCAGCGGCCGTGGAAGGGGCGCCGCTCGCGGGCGTGGAGGGCGAGGCGTGCGCGGCCGAGGTGGCCGCGCTACCGCCCCAGGCAGGGAGCCATTCGGCGGAGGCGGTGCATGAGTTCATAGTGAACATGCACCGCAGCCCCTGCACCTGGCTCAGGCTCCCGGACTCCTTCGCGGAGGCAATGGCGGACCGTGCGCCCTTGGGGCTGTGGGTGCAGGCCCATGGCTGCTGCAACGACCCTTCCTGGGTGGCGACGGAGTTCACCCCTTCGGGCTTCATGTTCTTGAAGCAGGGGTGGAAGTTGTTCGCCCTCGCCCGCGGCCTGAAGCGGGGGCACGTCCTCCAATTCAAGTACGATGGGGCCACCACGCTCTTCGTGAAGATCTTCGGGATCTCCGACAGCCGCCTGGAGTGCTGCGCGGAGAGCGAGGACGGCAGCTATAGCGGCTCCTCTAGCGAGGGCGACAGCTCCAGCAGTGCCGCCCCCTCCCACGGGAGCGGAAGCGGCGACAGCTCCCCCCGCGTCAAGAGCGAGGACGAGGACTCCAACTTGGCGCGGGCGGCGTCCGCGCTGGAGTCTTGGGGGTGACGGCGCCCTGCCTAGGCCTTTTCCTTCTTTTTTATTCTCCTGCACCGAATCGATGTAGCCCCGCGGGGGCATGAAAACAATATCTTTAATGTTTTAACTTAATGCTTTTGTGATTTGGGGTGTATGCGTTCCCTCCCGAAGTCCTCTCGTGAGGCTGTTGCTTTTTTTCTTTGTTCGGCTCAGCGCTCTACGCCGTCAGGACCCAGCCCCCGAGCGGGCCACCGCCGCTGGTATGTCCGGTCGCGATGCCGAGACAAGGCCAGGAGGTGAGGGGCACCGGGAGCTAGTACAGGCTCCTGAGGCGCGATGCTGAGGGAGCCCCCCTTTGGCGTGCAAGCGGCTCACGCGGAAGAAAAATGCTTGCGCTCAGCGGGATCGCGAAGGGAGAGAGCTTGAGCGATGGCGACTGCGTCTTGTGAGGTAGTTAGACTTAGCTTTTGGCAGAGAGCGGTGTCAGGTGAGCCACAGCTCATGAGGAGCTCATGCGGCTCACGAGGCATGCTTTGCGAGGCTCGGCCTTCGAAGTCTTCGTCTCGCGAGCTCTTCGAATTAGGCGGCCGCTGTAGGTCAGCTCGCGAGAGGCCGCCCGCGAGGTCTCCGTGCGCCTTGCCTCCTGAGACACTGCATGTCGATGAATTCCACAATGGGGGGAGCGACACACGCTCGCTAGCTCACCCGTGGCTGTTGCGTGAGGAGATAAGGCACCAAGGACCTTGGTGAGGTGACGTGCACGGGAGCAGGCCTGCGAGCCAGAGCTCAGTCGCTTGGATTTGGCGGCGCTGCAGGGACGGACCCGAGCACAGGCGCCGTGCCTAGCCCCGACTCACGGAATCGGTCAGGGGAGGGGTCGTGAGCGCATGGCGCTCTCGGGACGGCATTGTACTTAACACGCGATTAAGTAGGCAACATAACTTATCAGAGTGTAATCAGCAAAATCCATTACAGAACCAAAAAGGAGAGGGGCGAGGCTGCCATGTCCGGCACGGGTCAGCTTGAGGTTGGTGCATCCCGTGGGGCGCCCTCAGCCACGTTAAGCTACATCACCTTGGCGGAAGGGTTCCGAGAGCGAAGGCGCAGAAGGCGCGGTGAGAAGGAATGTGGGCCACGCGAGGCGACGCTTCGGATGCGCCTGGCAGGACCGCGCTGGGGAGTCGTCAGACCGCCTGGCAGGCGCGCCAAGGAAGACCGCTCCTCTGGGGCCAGGGGGCTCATGAGACCCTGGGGGCTCGCGAGGAGCAGGTGGCTCACGAGGTCCCGGCACGAGGGGCGCCAGCCTCTGGAAGGAGGCGCCGGCGTTCCTCAGGCCGAAGGGCATGCGCATGCGGCCGACGGCGGGGCCAGCGCCCTCGCCGATTCACGGCAGTAGGAAGGGGTCCTGAGGGCAGAACTTGTTGAGGCTGGTGAAGTCAACGCACATACGCTCCTTGCCACCCTTCTTGGGGACGACAACTGGGTTGGCGAGCCATTCGGGATGGCGCACCTCGCGGATGACCCCAGCTTCCCGGAGCTTTTGAACTTTCTTGATGATGAAATCTTGCTTCTCTGGCGCCTGGCGCCGTGCTGTTTGCTTGACGGGGTGTGCATTGGGGCACACCGCTAAGTGGTGCTCGATTACCTCCCTCGGCACACCGGACAAGTCAGATACTTTCCAGGCGAAAACATCTGAGTTTGCCCGAAGGAAGGAGACGAGTGCGCTTTCCTATGCAGGAGGAAGGCCAGCGCTGATGGTGAAGGTAGGGCCAGAGCCACTGCCGTCCACCGACACCTTCTTCGTCTCGGCGCGGTCCTAGGAGAACAGTTGCTTCTTCTTCGCGGGCGCGGCCTCAGGAGGCTCGGCCGTGTCCTCGTCAGCCGGATGTGCGACAGCGGTGGCTTTGTAGGCGTGCTCTAGGGAGCAGATCGTGTCCTTCTCGTCGCAGGTGACAGTGATGATGCCGCTGCAGCTAGGCATCTTGAGGACGTTGTAGGAGTGGTGGGTCACCGCCATGAACTTGGTGAGAGCTGGGTAATCCAAGATGGCGTTGTAAGGCAGGCTGATGTGCGCCACGTCGAAGTCGATGAGCTCGGTGTGGTAGTTCTTGCGGGTGTCGAAGGTGACGGGAAGGTGCACTTGCCCCAGAGGGATGGTGGAACCATCGGTCACTCCGGAGAAGGGCCTGGTCGGCATTAGCTGGTCGTAAGGCACCTGGAGCGTCTCGAAGGTTTCGATGGAGATCACGTTGAGGCCGGCGCCTCCGTCCATGAGGGTCTTGGCGACCGCGACATTGCTGATGGTGGGAGTGCACAGCATGGGGAGTGCGCCTGTGGACACCGTGGACTTGGGGTGGTCCTTGGAGTCGAAGGTGAAGGCGTATTGCGACCACTTGAGGGGCCGCGTGGCCTCCAGCCTTAGGAGGACGGCGTTCTCCTCGCGAGAGAGCTGCTTGAAGTGGCGGTTGGACGCTGGGGCCTGAGCCCCGCCAAGGATGCCGGCGACCGCGCGAGGCTCCTGGTAGCCCCCAGCGCCCTCATCGGGCTGGTTGATGTCGTTCCTCCGGGGTGGCGGTGGCAGCGGCGGGAGAGCGGCATTGGCCTGAGGGTTCCCCTCGCGAGGCTGGTCATGCCAGGCGGCCTCACGAGGCTGGTCGCGCCAGGCGGCCTCACGAGGCTGGTCGCGGCCGCCCTGGAGGAAGTTGCCGTTGCGGCTGTCCCAGCAGTTGCCGCCACGGCCACCCCCGCGACCGGCGCCACAGCCATTGCGATCGTCTCGGAGGCCCTAGCACTCGTCGTCGAGTAGCTTGAGCTCATGGCAGTCTTCAGTGCTATGGGAGCACGCGTTGTGGTAGGAGCGGAGTGGGCGGCCGTCCTTCCTGGGCTCATCGCGGTCTCCGCCGCAAGCACGGCAGGGTCCTTACGCTTGACGTCCTTGTTCTTGGTCTTGGGGGCCTCGAGCGCCGCGTCAGGGTCATTGTGGACTAAGAGGGGGCCTTCTTCAGCCGTGGATATACTTGGAGAGAGTCTCGTCTCGGCGCTGCTGTACGTGCCGCAAGTCATTCATGGTGAGGGAGCGGTCTTGCGTGCCCTTGAAGTTAGTGACGAACTGGCTGCAGAGCTTGGCCCACGATGAGATGGATGCCTCGGGAAGGTTCATGAGCCAGGAGCGCGGGCCGTCCTTGAGGGCCATGGGGAACCAGTTCGCCATGACCTTGTCATCGCCGTTCGCCGCCTCGACGCTCAGCGCGTAGAGCTGAAGGAACTCCGCAGGGTTGGGGGTGCCGTTGTAGCGCGGAGGCAGCTCAGGCTTGAACTTCACGGGCCATACCACGCGATGCAGCTCGCGAGTGAAGGCACGGCAGCCCAGACCGCTTAAGGGGACGCCGCCAGCGAGGGCAGCGCGGTTTTGATGCCCTGCCGCCGCAACCTCCTGAACGGCCTGGTCCTGGCGCTGGCGCTGCTGCTCGAGGAGCACTCGCGCATCGGGGGGCGCGCGTCGGATGATCGGGCTGCTGGCCTCGTCTCGGACCGGCGAGGACGCGCCACGGGACAGCTCACGCGCCCGCGCGTTGCGCTGGGGCCCACCATGCTTCTCTCGCAGAGGAGGCGGCGGGGGAGTGCCGTGCGCCAGGTCCCCAGCGCGAGACGGCGAAGGGCGGAGCGAGTGGGAAGGCGCCGGAGCGTCCCCGGCGGCGTTGATGAGCTCGGTGATGTGACCAAGCCAGGCATCGTATCCGGCATCAGCTGGACGGTAGCGGAGGAGCTCGCGCGCCATGAGAAGCGCGGCCTGCGGGTTCGGCGGCCCACGGTGGGTGAGGGAGGAGGCCGTGGCGGTGTGGCCGTTCGCCTGCACGGAGGGTGTTGGGGAACGTTGCATGGGAAACAAAAATTTTCCTACGCTCACCAAGATCGATCTAGGAGATGAACATCTACGAGAGGAGAGATTGCATCTACATACCCTTGTAGATCGCTAAGCGGAAGCGTTAAGATACAAGGTTGATGTACTCGAACGTCTTCGCGATCCAATCACGATCCGTCCCGCGAACTCCCGATCAAGTGCCGAACGGACGGCACCTCCGAGTTTAGCACACGTGCGGCTCGGCGGCATCCTCACCTTCTTGATCCAGCAAGCGAGAGAGAGGGGGCAGATGAGATCGGGACCAACACGACGATATGGTGGTGGTGGTGGCAGCGGAATTCCGGCAGGGCTTCGCCAAGCGCGTACCGGTGAAACGTGGGAGGAGTTGGGAGAGGTAACGGGCAAGGGTCCAAGGGGTGGCTGCCCCCAACGCCTCCCCACCTTTATATAGGCGTGGAGGGGGTTGGTGGCTTGCCCTCCAAGGCCCTAGGGTCGTTGGCCAAAGGGGGAGGAAGGAAATCCCTCCTTTCCTTCCCCACCGATCGCTATCCCCCCTTTTTAGGGATCCTGATCTTATCCCTTTGGGATATGATACTATTCCTTTTAATGGAGGATCTTGGTGCGCCTAGACCAGGTTTGTGGGGACTTTCCCCACTACCCACGTTCATGTGGGTCCCCCATGCAGGTGGGCCCCACTCCGGAACCTTCTAGAACCTTCCCGGTACAGTACCGAAAAATCTCGAACTTTTTCCGGAACCCCGATAACAACTTTCCATATATGAATCTTTACCTCCGGTCTATTCCGGAGCTTCTCGTGATGTCCCGGATCCCATCCGGGACTACGAACAACCTTCAGACTTTCCACTATTAATATCTCAATACTACCCTAGCGCTACCGAACGTTAAGCGTGCGACCCTACGGGTTCGGGAATATGCAGACATGACCGAGACTCCTCTCCGGTCAATAACCAATAGCGGGACCTGGATGCCCATATTGGTTCCTACATATTCAACGAAGATCTTTATCGGTCGAACCTCGATGTCAAGGATTCAGTCAATCCCGTATGCAGTTCCCTTTGTCCATCGGTATGTTACTTGGCCGATATTCGATCGTCGGTATCTCCATACCTAGTTCAATCTCGTTACCGGCAAGTCTCTTTACTCGTTCCGTAATACAAGATCCCGTGGCTAACTCTTTAGTCACATTGCTTGCAAGCTTATTGTGATGCTGTATTACCGAGTGGGCCCTGAGATACCTTTCCATCATACGGAGTGACAAATTCCCAGTCTTGATCCATGCCAACTCAACAAACACCCTCGGAGATACCTGTAGAGCATCTTTATAGTCACCCAGTTATGTTGCGACGTTTGATACACACAAGGTACTCCTCCGGTGTGAGTGAGTTGCATGATCTCATGGTCATAGGAACAGATACTTGACATGCAAAAACGATAGCAATAAACTTGACACGATCATATGCTACGTTCATAGTTTGGGTCTTGTCCATCACATCATTCTCCTAATGATGTGATCCCGTTATCAAATGACAACTCATGTCTTGACCTGGAAACCATGGCCATCATTGATCAACGAGCTAGTCCGGTAGAGGCTCACTAGGGACATGTTGTTGTCTATGTATCCACACATGTATTTGTGTTTCCAACCAATAGAATTATAGCATGGATAATAAACGATTATCATGAACAAGGAAATATAATAATAACCATTTCATTATTGCCTCTAGGGCATATTTCCAACAGTCTCCCACTTGCACTAGAGTCAATAATCTAGCATTACATGGTTATGAATCTAACACCCATAGAGTTCTGGTGTTGATCATGTTTTGCCCGTGGAAGAGGTTTAGTCAACGGATCTGCAACATTCAGATCCGTGTGCACTTTGCAAATGTTTATATCCTCCTCCTTGATCGCATCGCGGATGGAATTGAAGCGTCGCTTTATGTGTCTGGTCCTCTTGTGAAACCTTGGTTCCTTGGCTAGAGCAATGGCACCAGTGCTGTCACAAAACAGAGTCATCGGGTCCAGTGCACTGGGAACAACTCCAAGATCTGTCATGAACTGCTTCATCCAGACACCTTCCTTCGCCGCCTCCGAGGCAGCTATGTACTCCGCTTCGCATGTAGAATCAGCTACCACGCTTTGCTTGGAACTGCACCAGCTTACCACTCCCCCATTCAGAATATATACGTATCCGGTTTGAGACGTAGAGTCATCCGGATCAGTGTCAAAGCTTGCATCGACGTAACCCTTTACGACGAGCTCTTCATCACCTCCATATACGAGAAACATTTCCTTAGTCCTTCTTGACCGCTGTCCAGTGTTCCACTCCTGGATCACTTTGAAACCTTCCGGCCATACTTATGGCAAGGCTAACATCTGGTCTTGTGCACAGCATCGCATACATGATAGAGCCGATGGCAGAAGCATAGGGGATGACACTCATCTTTTCTCTATCCTCTGTAGTCGCTGGGCATTGAGTCTTACACAACTTCACACCTTGCAAAACAGGCAAGAACCCCTTCTTGGACTGATCCATTTTGAAATTCTTCAAAATCTTATCAAGGTATGTGCTTTGTGAAAGTCCTATTAAGCGTCTCGATCTATCTCTATAGATCTTGATGCCTAATATGAAAGCAGCTTCTCCTAGGTCCTTCATTGAAAAACTCTTGTTCAAATATTCCTTCATGCTTTCCAAAAGTTCTATATTGTTTCCAATCAGTAATATGTCATCCACATATAATATTAGAAACGCTATAGAGCTCCCACTCACTTTCTTGTAAATACAAGCTTCTCCGTAAACTTGTATAAACCCAAACGCTTTGATCACCTCATCAAAGCAAAGATTCCAACTCCGAGACGCTTGCACCAGTCCATAAATGGATCGCTGGAGTTTGCAAACTTTGTCAGCATTCTCTGGATCGACAAAACCTTCTGGTTGCATCATATACAACTCTTCCTTAAGAAAACCGTTAAAGAACGCTGTTTTGACATCCATCTGCCAAATTTCATAATCGAAAAATGCAGCTATTGCTAACATGATTCTGACGGACTTAAGCATCGCTATGGGTGAGAAAGTCTCATCGTAGTCAACTCCTTGAACTTGTGAAAAACCCTTTGCCACAAGTCGAGCTTTATAGACGGTGATATTACCATCTGCGTCCGTCTTCTTCTTGAAGATCCATTTATTCTGAATGGCCTTTCGCCCTTCAGGTAATACTTCCAAAGTCCATACTTTGTTTTCATACATGGATCCCATCTCGGATTTCATGGCCTCTAACCATTTGTTGGAATCTGGGCCCACCATCGCTTCTCCATAGCTCGTAGGTTCATCGTTGCCCAACAACATGACATTCAAGACAGGGTTACCGTACCACTCAGAAGCAATACGTATCCTTGTCGACCTACGATGTTCGATAGTAACTTGACCCAGAGCTTCATGATCACCATCACCAGCTTCCTCTTCAACTGACGTAGGTTCCACAGAAACATCTTTCTGCGCAGTGCTACTCTCTGGTTGAAGTAAAGGTTCAACAACCTCATCAAGTTCTATCTTCCTCCCACTCAATTCTTTCGAGAGAAACTCTTTCTCGAGAAAGGACCCATTCTTAGCGACAAACACTTTGCCTTAGGATCTGAGATAGAAGGTATACCCAACCGTCTCTTTTGGGTATCCTATGAAGACGCATTTGTGCGCTTTGGGTTCAAGCTTTTCTGGCTGAAGCCTTTTGACATAAGCATCGCATCCCCAAACTTTAAGAAACGACAACTTTGGTTTCTTGGCAAACCACAGTTCATACGGTGTCGTCTCAACGGACTTAGATGGTGCCCTATTTAAAGTGAATGCAGCTGTCTCTAACGCATAACCCCAAAATGATAGTGGCAGATCGGCAAGAGACATCATAGAACGCACCATATCCAATAAGGTTCCATTACGACGTTCGAACACACCATTACGCTGTGGTGATCCAGGTGGCGTCAACTGTGAAACAATTCCACATTGTCTTAAGTGACTGCCAAACTCATAACTCAGATATTCTCCCCCTCGATCAGATCGTAGGAATTTGATTTTCTTGTTACGATGATTCTCAACTTCACTCTGAAATTGCTTGAACTTTTCAAACGTTTCAGACTTGTGTTTCATTAAGTAAATATACCCATATCTACTCAAATCGTCGGTGAAGGTGAGAAAATAACGATATCCACCGCGCGCCTCAATGCTCATTGGACCGCACACATCAGTATGTATGATTTCCAACAAGTCACTTGCCCGTTCCATTGTTCCGGAGAACGGGGTCTTAGTCATCTTGCCCATGAGGCATGGTTCGCATGTGTCAAGTGATTCAAAATCAAGTGACTCCAAAAGTCCATCAGCATGGAGTTTCTTCATGCGTTTTACACCAATATGACCTAAGCGGCAGTGCCACAAGAAAGTGGTACTATCATTATCAACTCTACATCTTTTGGCATCAATGTTATGAACATGTGTATCATCACTATTGAGATTCAATAAGAATAAACCCCTCACAATGGGTGCATGACCATAAAAGATATTACCCATATAAATAGAACAACCATTATTCTCTAATTTAAATGAGTAACCGTCTTGCATTAAACAAGATCCAGATATAATGTTCATGCTCAACGCAGGCACTAAATAACAATTATTCAGGTTCATCACTAAATCCGATGGTAATCAAAGAGCGATGGTGCCGACGGCGATCACATCAACCTTGGAACCATTTCCCACACGCATCGTCACTTCGTCCTTCGCCAGCCTCCGTCTATTCCGCAGTTCCTGCTTTGAGTTGCAAATGTGAGCAACATCACCGGTATCAAATACCCAGGCACTACAACGAGAGTTGGTAAGGTACACATCAATAACATGTATATCATATATACCTTGTTTGGCGTTGGCCCCCTTCTTGTCGGCCAGATACTTGGGGCAATTCTGCTTCCAGTGGCCAGTTCCCTTGCAATAGAAGCACTCAGTTTCCGGCTTGGGCCCAGCCTTGGGTTTCTTCACGGGAGGGGCAACTACTTTGCCACTCTTCTTGGAGTTTCCCTTCTTGCCCTTGCCATTCTTCTTGAAACTAGTGGTTTTATTGACCATCAACACTTGATGCTCCTTCTGGATGTCTGACTCAGCGACTTTCAGCATCGCAAACAGCTCGGCGACTGACTTGTTCATCCCTTGCATGTTATAGTTCAACACAAAGCTCTTGTAGCTAGGTGGTAGCGATTGAAGAACTCTGTCAGTGATCGCCTCTGGCGGGAGCACAACTCCCAACTCAGCCAGACGGTTCTAATACCCAGACATTTTGAGTATGTGCTCATTGACAGACCCGTTCTCCTCCATCTTGCAAGCATAGAACTTATCGGAGGTCTCATACCTCTCGATCCGGGCATTCTTCTCAAAAATAAACTTCAACTCTTGGAACATCTCATATGCTCCATGACGTTCAAAACGCCTTTGAAGTCCCGGTTCTAAGCCATACAAGATGGCGCACTGAACTATTGAGTAGTCATCAACACGCGCTTGCCAGGCGTTCATAACGTCCACAGACGCTGGAGGGGGTTGCTCACCAAGCGGTGCATCAAGGACATAAGCCTTTTGGGCAACCGTGAGGATAATCCTCAGATTACGGGCCCAATCTACAAAATTACTTCCATCATCTTTCAGCTTGGCTTTCTCTAGGAACGCATTGAAATTCAGGGAAGCTACCGCGCGAGCCATTGATCTACAACATAAATTTGCAAAGACAACTTAGACTATTGTTCAAGATAATGAGTTTAGTTTACTTAAAAACTCCCACTCAAATCGACATCCCTCCGGTCGTCCGAGTGTAACATGATCCAAATTCACCAACCCAAGTCCGATCATCACGTGAGATGAGGTGGTTTCAATGGTGAACATCTCCATGATGATCATATCTACTATATGACTCATGTTCGACCTTTCAGTCTCTTGTGTTCCAAGGCCATGTCTGTACATGCTAGGCTCGTCAAGTTTAACCCAAGTGTTCCGCATGCGCAAAACTGGCTTGCACCCGTTGTATGTGAACGTAGAGTCTAGCACACCCGATCATCACGTGGTGCTTCGAAACGACGAACTTTCGCAACGGTGCACACTTGGGGAGAACACAATTTTATCTTGAAATTTTAGAGAGGGATCACCTTATAATGCTACCGTCGTCCTAAGAAAAATAAGATGCATAAAAAGATTAACATCACATGCAAATCATAAGTGACATGATATGGCCATGAACTTGTGCTTTTGATCTCCATCTCCAAAGCACCGGCATGATTTCCATCGTCACTGGCATGACACCATGATCTCCATCATCATGATCTCCATCATCGCGTCGCCATCGGGGTTGTCACGCCAACCATGCTTCCACTACTATTGCTACTGTTTAGCGATAAAGTAAAGCATTACATAGTGCTTAATGATTGACACGCAGGTCATACAATAATTAAAGACAACCCTATTGCTCCTGCCAGTTGCCGTATTCATCGACATGCAAGCCGAGATAAACTATTACAAAACATGATCATCCCATACATCAAATATATTTCATCATGTCTTTGGCCATATCATATCACAACATACCCTGCAAAAACAAGTTAGACGTCCTCTAATTTGTTGTTGCATGTTTTACGTGGCTGCTATGTGTATCTAGCAAGAACGATTCTTACCTACGCAAAACCACAACGGTGAAATGCAAGTTGCTATTTAACCTTCTACAAGGACCGCCTTCGTCGAATCCGATTCAACTAAGGTGGGAGAGACAGACACCCGCCAGCCATCTTATGCAACAAAGTCGCATGTCAGTCGATGGAACCGGTCTCATGTACGTGGACATGTAAAGTTGGTGCGGGCCGCTTCATCCCACAATACCGCTGAATCAAGAAAAGACCAAGGAAGGAAGCAATCTGAATATCAATGCCCACAAACTCTTTTGTGTTCTACTCGTGATGTCATCTACGCAAAGACCTAGCTCATGATGCCACTGTTGGGGAACATTGCATGGGAAACAAAAAATTTCCTACGCTCACCAAGATCGATCTAGGAGATGAACATCTATGAGAGGAGAGATTGCATCTACATACCCTTGTAGATCGCTAAGCGGAAGCATTAAGAAACGCGGTTGATGTAGTCGAACGTCTTCGCGATCCAATCACGATCCGTCCCGCAAACTCCCGATCAAGTGCCGAACGGACGGCACCTCCGAGTTTAGCACACGTGCGGCTCGGCGGCGTACTCTCCTTCTTGATCCAGCAACCGAGAGAGAGGGGGTAGGTGAGATCGGGACCAACACGATGATATGGTGGTGGTGGTGGCAGCGGAATTCCGGCAGGGCTTCGCCAAGCGCGTACCCGTGAAACGTGGGAGGAGTTGGGAGAGGTAACGGGCAAGGGTCCAAGGGGTGGCTGCCCCCAACGCCTCCCCACCTTTATATAGGCGTGGAGGGGGCTGGTGGCTTGCCCTCCAAGGCCCTAGGGTCATTGGCCAAAAGGGGGAGGAAGGAAATCCATCCTTTCCTTCCCCACCGATCGCTATCCCCCCTTTTTAGGGATCCTGATCTTATCCCTTTGGGATATGATACTATTCCTTTTAAGGGAGGATCTTGGTGCGCCTAGACCAGGGTTGTGGGGACTTTCCCCACTACCCACGTTCATGTGGGTCCCCCATGCAGGTGGGCCCCACTCCGGAACCTTCTAGAACCTTCCCGGTAGAGTACCAAAAAAACTCGAACTTTTTCCGGAACCCCGATAACAACTTTCCATATATGAATCTTTACCTCCGGACTATTCCGGAGCTCCTCGTGATGTCCTGGATCCCATCCGGGACTCCGAACAACCTTTGGACTTTCCACTATTAATATCTCAATACTACCCTAGCGCTACCGAACGTTAAGCGTGCGACCCTACGGGTTCGGGAATATGCAGACATGACCGAGACTCCTCTCCGGTCAATAACCAATAGCGGAACCTGGATGCCCATATTGGTTCCTACATATTCAACGAAGATCTTTATCAGTCGAACCTCGATGTCAAGGATTCAGTCAATCCCGTATGCAGTTCCCTTTGTCCATCAGTATGTTACTTTCCCGAGATTCGATCGTCGGTATCTCCATACCTAGTTCAATCTCGTTACCGGCAAGTCTCTTTACTCGGTCCGTAATACAAGATCCCGTGGCTAACTCTTTAGTCACATTGCTTGCAAGCTTATTGTGATGCTGTATTACCGAGTGGGCCCTGAGATACCTTTCCATCATACGGAGTGACAAATTCCCAGTCTTGATCCATGCCAACTCTACAGACACCCTCGGAGATACCTGTAGAGCATCTTTATAGTCACCCAGTTACGTTGCGACGTTTGATACACACAAGGTACTCCTCCGGTGTGAGTGAGTTGCATGATCTCATGGTCATAGGAACAGATACTTGACATGCAAAAACGATAGCAATAAACTTGACACGATCATATGCTACGTTCATAGTTTGGGTCTTGTCCATCACATCATTCTCCTAATGATGTGATACCGTTATCAAATGACAACTCATGTCTATGACCAGGAAACCATGGCCATCTTTGATCAACGAGCTAGTTCGGTAGAGGCTCACTAGGGACATGTTGTTGTGTATGTATCCACACATGTATTTGTGTTTCCAACCAATACAATTATAACATGGATAATAAACGATTATCATGAACAAGGAAATATAATAATAACCATTTCATTATTGCCTCTAGGGCATATTTCCAATAGAGGGGTGCAGGGAGGAGTCCTGCTGCTCACGGGCAGCGGGGTTAGTGGCGGCAGCAGCCTCAACAGGGCGGCGGCGGTTGCCGCGGGCCACCGGCTCCGTCTGAGCCATGCGGCCAGCCCTGCACTCGGCGTGCCCGCGACGTGCGTCGGCCATGAGGTTGGCAGAACGGAGGGCGGAGTGGAAGAACAGTAGTGCACCCCTACCTAGCGCGCCAAATGTCGGAAGTCAGGCTCCGGGAACCCAAAGGTTCGAACACTGGGGTGAGCTAGTTCCTACCTCTCCGTCCCCTACCACGGCTAAGCTACGACGGAGCAACGGCGCGAGCGCGCTAGCGAAGAGCGGACCTTTGACTCAGCGGTTACCCAGGTTCGGGCCACCTTGCGGTGTAAAACCCTACTCCTGCTTGTGGTTGGGATTGCAATGGGCAATGGAGCGTTCTCGCGTATAAGGTGGAGAGGAAGGAAGAATCCCCTTACCTACAATGGCAGCACTGTCCCTTTATACCTGCCTTGGCCCTCTTCTGTTGTAGGGCACGGGCCAAAGTGCCCCGATTTGTCCCGATGTTCACGAATTGGAGGTGGCTACGAAGAGGAACACGTAGAGCACGAAGAATGCGAGGGGAAATCACAAGAGAAACACTCAAGAACAAGTCCAATCACACATCCACTAGACTAGCAACACATAAGATCCACAAGGTACAAGAACAACAAAGGGAAAGATACATGGTAATGTTCATCCCAAATCCAAGAGGAGATGAGGTCTTGATGATCTAGATAGATCATTCCCACAAGGGGGTCTTGTTATCCCTAAGGATCTTCTCCAATGGAGGTCTTGAACTCCAATGGAGTGTGCCTCTCTCAAGAGGATTCCCACAAGGGGAGATACATGAGCTAAGCTCTAATGTCTAGATCTAATCTTAGATAACCCTAACAAATGACCTAGGTACGAAATATATAGGTGGATGGAGGTAGGGGACGAGTGGAGGGGCAAAAGGGGCAACCCACGGCCAGCTCGCAGGCAGGCCCGTGTGCACGTGCTAAGTTAGCCCCGTGTGCACGGGGGTCCCGTGTGCACGGGGTCCTGGAGGCCCGTGCGCACGGGGTGTCCAGAAAGTTTCTGGATAGGCCGTGCGCATTGGGTCCGGGAGGTCCGTGCGCACGGGTTCTTCTGATCCGTGCCTCTTCTTCCAGCTGCTGGACTCCATCTTCCTTGCATTCTCCTCGATGATGGTGTACATGTCTTCTTGAGCTTGGACTCCTCCTCGATGAATGTGGAGCTCTGCTCACACCTATGTATGCACACGAAAGAGGGTCAAGTAGTATACCATCCTCGAAGGGCACAAGTGGACACGTGTAAAGGATATGATTCACCTTTGTATAGATGAAGTAGATGTCGCACGTGTCACTTGGCGAACGGACTCTTGACATGGTGATGTCCGTAGGATGCTCCGCATCATCCCCTCCCCCTTGGGAAAGATCCGTCCTCAGATCAAAAACCAAATCACCATGGGAAAGAGATGGCGTCGCCTCGGACAAGTGGACTATCACCAAAAATTCATCATTTTGAATCTCAAAATGGGCACTCTCCAATGTCGCACCGTCTTGTGATTCCTTCAAAAGGAACAATGACAACAAACACTTGGAAAAACAAATGTGGTTAGCGTTAGTGCAAAACCAATCATTCAAGTGGTGATTTACCCAACAAGTGTCGTCATCATGCATAGCATTATGTGTGACAAGGAAGTGTGGCATGTCAAGTAAGCATATCAATTGAGCATGATCAAGGTCCTCATGTAAACAAGCATGCAAATGGGAGGCCGAGATGCAAATAAATGTGACAAGAGAACAAGCATCTACCTCAAGGTCATAGCAAGCATGCACAAAGCGCTCAATAAACGGTCGATGGTAGGTATATGAATCATTCACAACACCAAATAGAATGAGATGTCTAAACACATGGGGCAATCCGAAGTGCAAGACAATCCAAGCATAATGTGCACATTGTGTAGTGAAGATAGTGTGGCACTCAACACAATAGAAAGAGCAATTGTTCATCATGTGTGAGGCAATCAAGTAA
This sequence comes from Elymus sibiricus, assembly GCA_039707655.1. NCBI lineage: Eukaryota > Viridiplantae > Streptophyta > Magnoliopsida > Poales > Poaceae > Elymus > Elymus sibiricus. Next base: position 180,383,719 of record CM077670.1, read on the forward strand.
AGCATGTAGCAATCAATGGGACATGGCATATGTGAAGAAATGACATTGTTGCAACCAAAGATATGATAAGAGCAAGTAATCCACAAGTCGGATGCAACACACAAGGCATATATATCATGAGGCATGGCAATGTGGCAATGGCAAGTCGAAGCAAGATCTCTAGCATGTGTGCAACGTGTCACGGTGCAAGTAACACATGAAGTATTTTCCACAATATTCATGCTCATGGTTTCGGGGTTCTCAAAAGAGAAGGATATCACCTCGAAAGTGTGCTCTTGTGCGTCCTTCACAATGCCGAAGTGGTAGAAAATGTGTTGTAGAAGCACGTCGGTCGAAAGTGGCGCGCTCTCAAGAGCTCGAATGGTCAACTCATGTGAAGTGGAAGTTGACACGGGGTCGAACGATCCTACACATGCACAAAACAAAGCAAAGAACATATGTGCATGGTAGATAAACGCATCATCCATCATGATGGTTCTCTTCTCTTGCACATAACCATTAGTAGCAAAAGTGCATGAATAATATGATGCAACAATCTTAATGTTCATGGCACTATGCATATGGTGCAAAGAGGTAAGACAAGCATGCTTCACATGAAATGTTGGAAATATGCCCTAGAGGCAATAATAAATTGGTTATTATTATATTTCCTTGTTCATGATAATCGTTTATTATCCATGCTATAATTGTATTGATTGGAAACTCAAATACATGTGTGGGTACATAGACAACACTGTGTCCCTAGTAAGCCTCTAGTTGACTAGCTCGTTGATCAAAGATGGTTAAGGTTTCCTAGCCGTTGACATGAGATGTCATTTGATAACGGGATCACATCATTAGGAGAATGATGTGATGGACAAGACCCAAACTAAGAACGTAGCATTTGATCGTGTCAGTTTATTGCTATTGTTTTCTGCATGTCAAGTATCTGTTCCTATGACCATAAGATCATGCAACTCCCTGACATCGGAGGAGTACCTTGTGTGTATCAAACGTTGCAACGTAACTGGGTGACTATAAAGGTGCTCTACAGGTATCTCCGAGGGTGTCTGTTGGGTTGGCATGGATCAAGACTGGGATTTGTTACTCTGTGTGACGGAGAGGTATCTCAGGGCCCACTCGGTAATACAACATCACAATAAGCCTTGCAAGCAATGTGACTAAAGTGTTAGCCACGAGATCTTGTATTACGGAACGAGTAAAGAGACTTGCCGGTAACGAGATTGAACTAGGTATAGAGATACCGACGATCAAATCTCGGGCAAGTAACATACCAAAGAACAAAGGGAACAGCATACGGGATTAACTGAATCCTTGACATAGAGGTTCGACCGATAAAAGATCTTCGTAGAATATGTAGGAGCCTATATGGGCATCCAGGTCCCGCTATTGGTTATTGGCCGTAGAGGTGTCTCGGTCATGTCTACATAGTTCTCGAACCCGCAGGGTCTACACACTTAACGTTTGGTGACGATTAGTATAGTTGAGTTATGTTGGTGACCGAAGGTTGTTCAGGGTCCCGGATAAGATCCCGGACATGACGAGGATCTCCGGAACAGTCTGGAGGTAAAGATTGATATATGTGATAATAGTGTTTTGATCTCCGGAAGGGTTCCGGAGTTCACCAGAATGGGTTCCAGATGTTTACCGAAGTGTTCGGGTGCAGCAACACTTTATATGGGCCAAAGGGATAAAGCCCACGAGGTATTGGAAAGTGCAAAAAGTAGTTTTGCTGCCGCGTAAGCGGTACTACCGTTTTGTGAAGCGGTACTACCGCCCAAGCGGTACTACCGCTTGTGTGAAGCGGTACTACCGCCCAAGCGGTACTACCGCTTGTGTTAAGCGGTACTACCGCTTGTGCACGGTACTGCAGGGATCCGAGTTGGACTCTTTCCCTGCGGGCCAAACCGACCTTGTGCGGGCAAAACCGACCTGGAGGAGGCTTTTACTCCAAGTTTAGACCCCAAGGCTCAACATATAAATAGAGGGGCAGGGCTAGCACACGGGACACATCAAGATTTCCCCAAGCCGTGTGCGGCAACCCTAACCCTCTAGTTCCTCCGTCATAATCTCCGTAGCGCTTGGCGAAGCCCTGCAGAGATTGTTCCTCACCACCATCACCACGCCGTCGTGCTGCTGGAACTCAACCACTACTTCACCATCGCTCGCTGGATCGAGGAGGTGAAGGCGTCATCAAGCCGTACGTGTGTTGAACGCGGAGGTGCCGTCCGTTCGGCGCTAGTTCGTGATCGGATCGAGGGACGACTTGCGATTTGGATCGCGGAGACGTTCGACTACATCAACCGCATTTCTTAAACGCTTCCGCTTAGCGATCTACAAGGGTATGTAGATTTACTCTCCCTCTCGTAGATGCTCATCACCATGGATAGATCTTGTGTGTGTGTAGGAAAATTTTTGTTTCCCATGCAACGTTCCCCAACAGTGGCATCATGAGCCAGGTCTATGCGTAGATGAGATCTCGAGTAGAACACGAACGAGTTGTGGGCGTGGGTGTATACATATTGCTTGCCGTTACTAGTTGATATTTGATTCGGCGGTACTGTGAGATGAAGCGGCCCGGACCGACATTACGCGTACACTTACGCGAGACAGGTTCCTTCAACTGACATGTAACTTCGTTGCATAAAGATGGCCAGCGGGTGTCTGTCTCTCTCACTTTAGTTGAATCGATTTCAATGAAGAGGGTTCTTTTAGAAGATCAAAAAGCAATCACTACACCACGTTGTGGTTTTGCGTAGGTAAGAACGGTTCTTGCAAACCCGTAGCAGCCAAGTAAAATTTGCAACAACAATTAGAGGACGTCTAACTTGTTTTTGCAGGGTATGATGTGATATGATATGGCCAATTACATGATGAGATATATGTGATGTATGAGATGATCATGTGTTGTATAGAATATCACGACTTGCATGTCGATGAGTACGGCAACTGGCAGGAGCCATAGAGTTGTCTTTAATTATTGTATGACCTGCGTGTCAATCATTAAGCGCTATGTAATGCTTTACTTTATCGCTAAACGTTAGCAATAGTCGTGGAAGCAACAGTCGGCGCGACAACCTTATGGCGACACGTTGATGGAGATCAAGATGATGGAGATCATGGTGTCATGCCGGTGACGATGGAGATCATGCCGGTGCTTTGGAGATGGAGATCAAAAGCACAAGTTCATGGCCATATCATGTCACTTATGATTTGCATGTGATGTTAATCCTTTTATGCATCTTATTTTGCTTAGGACGACGGTAGCATTATAAGGTGATCCCTCACTTAAATTTCAAGATAAATTGTGTTCTCCCCGAGTGTGCACCGTTGCGAAAGTTCGTCGTTTCGAGACACGCCGTGATGATCGGGTGTGATAGACTCCACGTTCACATACAACGGGTGCAAGCCATGTTGCACACGCGGAACACTCGGGTTAAACTTGACGAGCCTAGCATGTACAGACATGGCCTCGGAACACAAGAGACCGAAAGGTCGAACATGAGTCATATAGTAGATATGATCAACATGAAGATGTTCACCATTGAAACCACCTCAACTCACGTGATGATCGGACTTGAGTTGGTGGATTTGGATCATGTTACACTCGAATGACAGGAGGGATGTCAATTTGAGTGGGAGTTTTTTAAATAATATGATTAACTAAACTCATTATCTAGAACAATAGTCTAAGTTGTCTTTGCTATATTTATGTTGTAGATCATGGCTCGCGCAGTGGCACCCCTGAATTTTAATGCGTTCCTAGAGAAAGCTAAGTTGAAAGATGATGGAAGTAACTATGTGGACTGGGCCCGTAATCTAAGGATTATCCTTACGGCTTCCCAGAAGGCTTATGTCCTTGATGCACCGCTTGGTGATCCACCCGCTCCAGTTGAGTCTCTAGACGTTGTGAACGCCTGGCAGGCTCGTTCTGATGATTACTCAATAGTTCAATGTGCAATGTTGTATGGCTTAGAACCGGGACTTCAAAGACGTTTTGAACGTCATGGAGCATATGAGATGTTCCAGGAGTTGAAGTTTATCTTTCAGAAGAATGCCCGGATCGAGAGATATGAGATCTCCGATAAGTTCTATGCTTGCAAGATGGAGAAGAACGGGTCTATCAGTGATCACGTGCTCAGAATGTCTGGGTACTCCACCCGTCTGGCTGAGTTAGGGATGCCCCTTCCGCCAGAGGCTATCACTGACAGAGTTCTTCAATCATTGCCACCTAGCTACAAGAGCTTCGTGTTGAACTATAACATGCACGGGATGAACAAGTCAGTCGCCGAGCTGTTTGCGATGCTGAAAGCCGCTGAGTCTGAAATTCAGAAGGAGCATCAAGTGTTGATGGTCAATAAAACCACTAGTTTCAAGAAAAATGGCAAGGGTAAATCTAAGAAGGGTGGCAAAGCAGTTGCTGCTCCTGTGAAGAAACCCAAGGCTGGACCCAAACCAGAAACTGAGTGCTTTCATTGCAAGGGAACTGGACACTGGAAGCGGAACTGCCCCAAGTATTTGGCTGACAAGAAGGCGGCCAACAACAAACAAGGTATATATGATATACATGTTATTGATGTGTACCTTACCAACTCTCGTTGTAGTGCCTGGGTATTTGATACCGGTGCGGTTGCTCATATTTGCAACTCAAAACAGGAACTGCGGAATAGACAGAGGCTGGCAAAGGACGAAGTGACGATGCGCGTGGGAAATGGTTCCAAGGTTGATGTGATCGCCGTCGGCACGCTCGCTCTTCGATTACCGTCGGGATTAGTGATGAACCTAAATAAGTGTTATTTGGTGCCTGCGTTAAGCATGAACATTATATCTGGATCTTGTTTATTGCGAGACGGTTACTCATTTAAATCAGAGAATAATGGTTGTTCTATTTATATGAGTAATATCTTTTATGGTCATGCACCCGATGTGAGGGGTTTATTCTTATTGAATCTCGATAGTAATGATACACATGTTCATAACATTGATGCCAAAAGATGTAGAATTGATAATGATAATACCACTTTCTTGTGGCACTGCCGTTTAGGTCATATTGGCGTAAAATGCATGAGGAAGCTCCATGCTGATGGACTTTTGGAGTCACTTGATTTTGAATCACTTGACACATGTGAGCCATGCCTCATGGGCAAGATGACTAAAACGCCGTTCTCTGGAACAATGGAACGGGCAAGTGACTTATTGGAAATCATACATACTGATGTGTGTGGTCCGATTAGTATTGAGGCGCGCGGTGGTTATCGTTATTTTCTCACCTTCACTAATGACTTAAGTAGATATGGGTATATTTACTTAATGAAACACAAGTCTGAAACATTTGAAAAGTTCAAACAATTTCAGAGTGAAGTTGAGAATCATCGTAACAAGAAAATTAAATTCCTGCGATCTGATCGAGGAGGAGAATATCTGAGTTATGAGTTTGGCAGTCACTTAAGACAGTGTGGAATTGTTTCACAATTGACACCGCCTGGAACACCACAGCGTAATGGTGTGTCCGAACATCGTAATCGAACCTTATTGGATATGGTGCGATCTATGATGTCTCTTGCCGATTTGCCACTATCGTTTTGGGGTTATGCATTAGAGACAGCTGCATTCACTTTAAATAGGGCACCATCGAAATCCGTTGAGATGACGCCATATGAACTTTGGTTTGGCAAGAAGCCAAAGCTGTCGTTTCTTAAAGTTTGGGGATGTGATGCTTATGTCAAAAAGCTTCAGCCTGAAAAGCTGGAACCCAAAGCGGAGAAATGCGTCTTCATAGGATACCCAAAAGAGACAGTTGGGTATACCTTCTACCTCAGATCCGAAGGCAAAGTGTTTGTAGCTAAAAACGGAACATTTCTTGAGAAAGAGTTTCTCTCGAAAGAATTGAGTGGGAGGAAGATAGAACTTGATGAGGTTGTTGAACCTTTACTTCAACCTGAGAGTAGCTCAGCGCAGAAAGTTGTTTCTGTGGAGCCTACATTAGCTGAAGAGGAAGTTAATGATGATGATCATGAAGCTTTGGATCAAGTTGCTATCGAACCTCGTAGGTCGACAAGGACGCGTACTGCTCCCGAGTGGTACGGCAACCCTGTCTTAGAGGTCATGTTGTTAGACAACGATGAACCTACGAGCTATGGAGAACCGATGATGGGCCCGGATTCCGAGAAGTGGTTAGAGGCCATGAAATCCGAGATGGGATCCATGTATGAAAACAAAGTATGGACTTTGGAAGTATTACCTGAAGGGCGTAAGGCCATTCAGAACAAATGGATCTTTAAGAGGAAGACGGACGCGGACGGTAATGTCACCGTCTATAAAGCTCGACTTGTGGCAAAGGGTTTTTCACAAGTTCAAGGAGTTGACTACGATGAGACCTTCTCACCCGTAGCGATGCTTAAGTCCGTCAGAATCATGTTAGCAATAGCTGCCTTTTTCGATTATGAAATTTGGCAGATGGATGTCAAAACAGCGTTCCTTAACGGTTACCTTAAGGAAGAGTTGTATATGATGCAACTAGAAGGTTTTGTCGATCCAGAGAATGCTGACAAAGTTTGCAAACTCCAGCGATCCATTTATGGACTGGTGCAAGCATCTCGGAGTTGGAATCATCGTTTTGATGAGGTGATCAAAGCGTTCGAGTTTATACAAGTTTACGGAGAAGCTTGTATTTACAAGAAAGTGAGTGGGAGCTCTATAGCGTTTCTAATATTATATGTGGATGACATATTACTGATTGGAAACAATATAGAAATGCTGGAAAGCATAAAGGAATATTTGAACAAGAGTTTTTCAATGAAGGACCTAGGAGAAGCTGCTTTCATATTAGGCATCAAGATCTATAGAGATAGATCGAGACGTTTGATAGGACTTTCACAAAGCACATACCTTGACAAAGTTTTGAAGAAGTTCAAAATGGATCAGTCCAAGAAGGGGTTCTTGCCTGTTTTGCAAGGTGTAAAGTTGAGTAAGACTCAATGCCCAGTGACTGCAGAAGATAGAGAAAAGATGAGTGTCATCCCCTATGCTTCGGCCATAGGCTCTATCATGTATGCAATGCTGTGCACAAGACCCGATGTCAGCCTTGCCATAAGTATGGTCAGAAGGTTTCAAAGTGATCCAGGAATGGAACACTGGACGGCGGTCAAGAATATCCTGAAGTACCTGAAAAGGACTAAGGACATGTTTCTCGTTTATGGAGGTGATCAAGAGCTCGTCGTAAAGGGTTACGTCGATGCAAGCTTTGACACTGATCCGGATGACTCTAAGTCGCAAACCGGATACGTATTTATTCTTAATGGGGGTGCGGTTAGCTGGTGCAGTTCCAAGCAAAGCGTGGTAGCAGATTCTACATGCGAAGCGGAGTACATCGCTGCCTCGGAGGCGGCGAAGGAAGGTGTCTGGATGAAGGAGTTCATGACAGATCTTGGAGTAGTGCCTAGTGCGCTTAACCCAATGACTCTGTTTTGTGATAATACTGGTGCCATTGCTCTAGCCAAGGAACCAAGATTTCACAAGAGGACCAGACACATAAAGCGACGTTTCAATTCCATCCGCGATTACATCAAGGAGGACGACATAAATATTTGCAAAGTACACACGGATCTAAATGTTGCAGATCCGATGACTAAACCTCTTCCAAGGGCTAAACATGAACAACACCAGAACTGCATGGGTGTTCGATTCATTACAATGTAAATCACATAGTGATGTGAACTAGATTATTGACTCTAGTGCAAGTGGGAGACTGTTGGAAATATGCCCTAGAGGCAATAATAAATTGGTTATTATTACATTTCCTTGTTCATGATAATCGTTTATTATCCATGCTATAATTGTATTGATTGGAAACTCAAATACATGTGTGGGTACATAGACAACGCTGTGTCCCTAGTAAGCCTCTAGTTGACTAGCTCGTTGATCAAAGATGGTTAAGGTTTCCTAGCCATTGACATGAGATGTCATTTGATAACGGGATCGCATCATTAGGAGAATGATGTGATGGACAAGACCCAAACTAAGAACGTAGCATTTGATCGTGTCAGTTTATTGCTATTGTTTTCTGCATGTCAAGTATCTGTTCCTATGACCATGAGATCATGCAACTCCCTGACATCGGAGGAGTACCTTGTGTGTATCAAACGTCGCAACGTAACTGGGTGACTATAAAGGTGCTCTACAGGTATCTCCGAGGGTGTCTGTTGGGTTGGCATGGATCAAGACTGGGATTTGTTACTCTGTGTGACGGAGAGGTATCTCAGGGCCCACTCGGTAATACAACATCACAATAAGCCTTGCAAGCAATGTGACTAAAGTGTTAGCCACGAGATCTTGTATTACGGAACGAGTAAAGAGACTTGCCGGTAACGAGATTGAACTAGGTATAGAGATACCGACGATCGAATCTCGGGCAAGTAACATACCAAAGAACAAAGGGAACATCATACGGGATTAACTGAATCCTTGACATAGAGGTTCGACCGATAAAAGATCTTCGTAGAATATGTAGGAGCCTATATGGGCATCCAGGTCCCGCTATTGGTTATTGGCTGTAGAGGTGTCTCGGTCATGTCTACATAGTTCTCGAACCCGCAGGGTCTACACACTTAACGTTTGGTGACGATTAGTATAGTTGAGTTATGTTGGTGACCGAAGGTTGTTCGGAGTCCCGGATAAGATCCCGGACATGACGAGGATCTCCGGAACAGTCTGGAGGTAAAGATTGATATTTGTGATAATAGTGTTTTGATCTCCGGAAGGGTTCCGGAGTTCACCGGAATGGGTTCCGGATGTTTACCGAAGTGTTCGGGTGCAGCAACACTTTATATGGGCCAAAGGGATAAAGCCCACGAGGTATTGGAAAGTGCAAAAAGTAGTTTTGCTGCCGCGTAAGCGGTACTACCGCTTGTGTGAAGCGGTACTACCGCCCAAGCGGTACTACCGCTTGTGTGAAGCGGTACTACCGCCCAAGCGGTACTACCGCTTGTGTTAAGCGGTACTACCGCTTGTGCGCGGTACTGCAGGGATCCGAGTTGGACTCTTTCCCTGCAGGCCAAACCGACCTTGTGCGGGCAAAACCGACCTGGAGGAGGCTTTTACTCCAAGTTTAGACCCCAAGGCTCAACATATAAATAGAGGGGCAGGGCTAGCACACGGGACACATCAAGATTTCCCCAAGCCGTGTGCGGCAACCCTAACCCTCTAGTTCCTCCATCATAATCTCCGTAGCGCTTGGCGAAGCCCTGCAGAGATTGTTCCTCACCACCATCACCACGCCGTCGTGCTGCTGGAACTCAACCACTACTTCACCATCGCTCGCTGGATCGAGGAGGTGAAGGCGTCATCAAGCCGTACGTGTGTTGAACGCGGAGGTGCCGTCCGTTCGGCTCTAGTTCGTGATCGGATCGAGGGACGACTTGCGATTTGGATCGCGGAGACGTTCGACTACATCAACTGCGTTTCTTAAACGCTTCCGCTTAGCGATCTACAAGGGTATGTAGATTTACTCTCCCTCTCGTAGATGCTCATCACCATGGATAGATCTTGTGTGTGCGTAGGAAATTTTTTGTTTCCCATGCAACGTTCCCCAACATGAAAGATGTCAAAAGCTCCAATAATATGGGAGAAAGCTATGGGGGCGATCTCATTAGCAAGACTAAAATCATTGTTGCACTCAATACATGGCAAATCATATAGCATGAGAGAGGCAACATATGGAGACAAATGACAAGAAGCAATATCAATCATGTGCAAAGCATGGCAATGGTTGTCATCAACCGCATGAAACGAGCAAGTATGAATCATTGGTGATGCAACAAGGCAAGCAATCATAGTAAGCATGTCGGGCAAACTAGTGGAGCGAAGATGCAACACACTAGAGGTAATCATGGCAATCATGTCATGTGAGCAAATAATAGGCATAACAAATGCGCATGACATATCGGAAGCACGAAAGCGAAACATGATCAAAGTATCATCATAGGCATGGGGTACATAGCAAACATGGCAATAACAAGTGATATCTCCACCAAGCATGCAAACACACATACAAGTAGTAGAATCAAGTGTCATGTGAGATGCAAAGCATGGGTCACAAATGCATGGCAAAGGCATAGGAATGAGCATATCATGCAAAGTGAACATGGCAAGATGGGCAAATGATATATAATGGACAATAACCCATAACCATGCGAGCGCCATGTAGAAAAAATACGCGAAGTCATTGCATGGTGGGAGCGGTGGCAATGACAATCCACGGGATCCCAAATCATCATTGCTCTCTAGAGCCCGTTTCGTCAACTCTTGCGCTTGCGAGGTTGACGAGGAAGCATGTGTACCTACACAACATGGGGACAAATGAAACAAAGTGTGTGCATGGTAAATGTACACATCGGATCATGCAATTCATAGGATGGGTCAAAATCTCCTAACATGTATGAGGAAACTATGGGGGTCGCCTCATGAGCAATAGCGGACGCATAATATGGAGAAAATTGACAACATGGCAAATAATGCATGTCCGAAGCTAGGTGGTCATGGCATGGCATATGAGAGAAATGATGCAAAGGGAGCATATCAATATCATCACAAGAAAAGCAAATGCCAATAACCATGGGCTTGTCATCTATGCCATATGTGCAAATTGGGTTCATTTTAATGGTATATGCATAGTCACTACGATGAGATTGCAAATATGACATATGGGAGATCTCATTCATAGCATATGGCAAGTTAAGAGGGGTTGCAAACATGATGTGACCAAGAGAATTAGCACAAGATATCCTATGTAACATGGCATCACTACTAATAGACTCCACATGGCAATCATCATACTCATCATAAATGGGTAAATCATCGCATGGGGAAATCATACTAGCATCAAGCGTGTCAATAGGAGGATCTACATCATGCAAGCAATCAATGTCAAGAATGTCCACTAGTGGGACAAGAGCATCACCTTCACCTATGTTACCTTTCTCATTCCACTCATGTGGTGTAGGTGAGGTGGCAAGGACCAACTCGTGGTCATCATCATCGTGATGGGACCATGTGGGGGGTGTATCATAGTCCATCATGGCCATCATCTTGTCCAAAGGAAGGATGAAGTCGTCGAGGATCGGCGCGTCATCATATATAGGACCTAGCACCAAAGGAGAAGACACAAAAGAGGTAGAGGGGAAGTCGTTAGAAATCAAAATGGCCTCACATGCCCTATCAACTACCTCACTCTCTCTATGTGGTGGCTCACTCACTCCCTCAAAATAGCTGCACTCAATGTCACATATGGTGGAGTCACTCAAATCACTCAAGTGGTGGTGGTGGTGGCTCTCCTCACATGGGAATTGGGTCATCTCATCCTATATGGGGCTAGTGGTGAAGTCACTCTCACTCTCAATATGGTGGCATAAGTCGCTCAAGTCATCGTCGCCGTCGCCGTGGATGAAGGCCAAAGATGGCACATCATCACTCTCGCCTCCAAAGATGGAAGCATCATCCTTGCTCGCCACCTTGTCGCTCGCCTCCAAATCTTGATCCTTGAGTTGCTCCGTAGTCGTAGTCGTCGCCGTGCCGTCTTCAAAAAGAGTCGTGGTAGACTCGGCATCGTCAATGCCACAAAGAGGTATGGCGGTGAAGTCGAACTTGGAAGCATCGTCTTGGAGCTCATCGGGCGTGGACATCTCGGTGGTACTAGCCTCATGCTCGCCGTCTTGGAGTGTGGTCATCGCGAAGTGTGCTCGGGGTTGAGTATATTTGGCCTTCATGTGTTCTTGTGCCGCTTGGAGAGCACCAACGTACATGTCGTCGAGGGACTCGTAGGTGTTGGTGAAGAGAGTCTTGGCGATATCGTTGTTCAATCCCATCATGAAGTGGAACTTCATCCAAATGGGGTCATGCACACCAGCTCGTCGCAAGGCTTCCTTCATCTCCTTGAAGTATTCGTCGAGGGACTTGGATTCTTGTATGGTATTCTCCAATTGGTGAAGAAGATGTTCCGTGTAGGCGGAAGGCACAAATTCTTGCCGCATCACTTTCTTCGTCTTGGGCCAACTCGTGTTGTAGCTCTTCGAAGGTGTGTGAAGCCACCATGTCGACACGTAGTCGTGGAAGGTACTTGTGGCGCACTTCACTTGATCTTCGGAGGGGACTTGATGTAGCTTGAGGTAGTCCTCCATCTTGCGCTCCCACTCGAGATACTCCTCGGGTTCTTGAGTCCCATAGAAAGGAAACTCGTGGTCGGTGTCGAGGTCGTAGTAGCTCGTGGAAGTCGCGGACTTGAGCTCGTGGAGTAGGCAAAGATGCCGTACATCCGAAGGTGAAGATGCCTTGAAGTCACTTGGCGAAGATGCCAAAGTAGTGGATGAAGCCGTAGCCTTGGGGTCGATGTCACGGTTCTGTAGGGCCCGTGCGCACGGGGGTGCAGGAGGCCATGTGCACGGGGGTCACAGGCCTGTGTGCACGGGGGTGCCAGAGCAGCCAACTCACGTCCAGAAGGTTGCTCTTCCTAGTCTTGTCGGTGTCGATGCCGTTGTGTACTTGCCGGAGATGGTAGCTTGGGAGTCTTTGCACTTGAGCGTCTTCTCGAAGATGAGAAAGACCGCTTGCCGATGTTGATGAGGATCTTGAACTCCTCCATGTACTTGTCCATCTTGGCGTTGATGAAGTTCTTCATGGCACCGAACTCGTCGTCGTTGTTGTAGACCGGAGATGATGTGCTTCGCCTATCCATCACAAGACTCGAGCAAAGGTGAGTAGGAAATGAGATAAACAATACCAAGCTACCTTTTCCCAAAGTTGAGAATGTATCCCGTTTCACTCAATGTGAAATGAAAGAATAGTGGAATTGGTACCAGACTTGTTCACTCACACCTACAAAGTAAAGCTTATCGAGTGGCTTGGTTAGGACAAGTGGCACAAATTCATGCAAATTGAAGTCCAAGATATGTAAATGTTGAAATCAAGCCAAAGGACTCAAAATGCAAAGCAAGTGATCACAATATAGAGGAGGGCAATAAAGAAACACACACGGTGGGATAATGGGGCTTGTGCAACTATAGGGATGAGCAATACAAAATTGCCTAACAAAGACTAAGCTCGTATTGCACAAACACAAGGAGAGACGCTAGCTTGATTGCACGTTTGGGCACGATTCACCACTTGGCACCAACCTATATGTATGCAAGCAAAACGTTTCCTATTCCATGTATCTTCATGCACAAGTATCTCTTTTCATGCTCAACACTCTTTTGCTTATAAGCTTATAATCTTTCTTTTTCTTGCTTAAAAGCTTCTCTCTTTTTTTTGCTCTCTTCTCTTCCTTTCCACTATGCTTATTGAGCCTCAACCAAACACATGAGATAAGTACCGCAAGATATGCACGTGAGCAAGCAATTGCACAATATGATATATCAAATGATGCAACAATATGATATCGTATCACTAAGGTGCACAAGTTTTCGCGAAGCCCGGCAATACTCGGATAGCTAGTCTCAATAGGTATGAAGGTATTCGCAAAGATGGTGGGGCTATCAAGATGTAATGGAAAGGAAGGAAAAGTTTATGACGGAATGGATACCTTCGTCACACTTAACCTTTCACGAAGTCGTGGGTAACCAGCCTTGCTTCCGGTTGAAGATGGTCTCAAAGGATGGATGGTCGTCGTCGATGCGGGATGTCGTGGTGGATGTAGTTGATGTAACGATACAAGTCGCCCGTGGTGATGAAGAAGTAACCGTCCCTAAGTAGCCGAAACACCTTAGGAGACTCAAATCACAACTCAAACAACCACAAATGCAATGGGAACCAAAATGGGTTAGGTTGCGGAAGTTTATGGTGGTGGTGCGGAAGTTATGGCGGAGGGCCTATGCAAAGATGCAAAAATGCAAAAAATTTGATGGAGTCAAATGGTGGTAAAACCAAGATGAGCAGCTCGGGCACATCGCTAGCTTTTCAACGAGCCAAAGAACACCCAAATCGGAGTTCGGAAGTGGGAGATATGGCCGAAATAGTGAAGCGGTGCTGGCTGTTTCTGTAGAGGTCGTGCGCACAGGGTCCCGTGCGCACGGTACAAGCCCGTGGACACGGGGTGTCCAGAAACCTCGCGGGGGCCCGTGCGCACGGGGTCGGGGGTCCGTGGACACGGGGGTGGCAGAAATTTCGCGATTTTAACTCCAAATTCGAAGGGGAAAAGAAAAATTGGGCTATGGGGACGCAATAGGAGATGGATCTACTTGCTAAACACCAGATCCACGGATCAAAATCAACAAAAACTCACAAGGAACAACAAATCACAAAAAATTTGGTATGGCTCTTTTTGTGGGGAATTTTCGAAATTGGCAAGAAAAATTCGAACTAAAGGCTAGAACATGGGGGGTAGGGCTCCAAATTCGTGTCAACGTGGCTCATGATACCAAGATGTTGTAGGGCATGGGCCAAAGTGCCCCAATTTGTCCCGATGTTCACGAATTGGAGGTGGCTACGAACAGGAACATGTAGAGCACGAAGAATACGAGGGGAAATCACCAGAGAAACACTCAAGAACAAGTCCAATCACACATCAACTAGACTAGCAACACATAAGATCCACAAGGTACAAGAACAACAAAGGGAAAGATACATGGTAATGTTCATCCCAAATCCAAGAGGAGATGAGGTCTTGATGATCTAGATAGATCCTTCCCACAAGGGGGTCTTGATATCCCTAAGGATCTTCTCCAATGGAGGTCTTGAACTCCAATGGAGTGTGCCTCTCTCAAGAGGATTCCCACAAGGGGAGATACATGAGCTAAGCTCTAATGTCTAGATCTAATCTTAGCTAACCCTAAAAAATGACCTAGGTACGAAATATATAGGTGGATGGAAGTAGGGGACGAGTGGAGGGGCAAAAGGGGCAACCCACGGCCAGCTCGCAGGCAGGCCCGTGCGCACGGGGGTCCCGTGTGCACGGGGTCCTGGAGGCCCGTGCGCACGGGGTGTCCAGAAAGTTTCTAGATAGGCCGTGCGCACGGGGTCCAGGAGGTCCGTGCGCACGGTGTCTTCTGATCCGTGCCTCTTCTTCCAGCTGCTGGACTCCTTCTTCCTTGCATTCTCCTCGATGATGGTGTACATGTCCTCTTGAGCTTGGACTCCTCCTCGATGAATGTGTAGCTTCGCTCACACCTATGTATGCACACGAAAGAGGGTCAAGTAGTATACCATCCTCGAAGGGCACAAGTGGACACGTGTAAAGGAGATGATTCACCTTTGTATAGATGAAGTAGATGTCGCACGTGTCACTTGGCGAACGGACTCTTGACATGGTGATGTCCGTAGGATGCTCCGCATCATCTTCCCCCTCGAAAACTTAGGCGGGAAGGGTTGCCACACTTGGCGGTTTTGAAAGGGGACATGCGCTCAGGCCCTCCTGACTAAAGGTGGTCTTCGCCTGCAAAAGCATGATCCATGACACGTCGGTGGGCTCGGTGATGACCTCCGCCCTACACATCTGCCGTCTTGGTCTTCCTTCGCCGATCGGGCAGCCTTTGGGGTTGCTTTGGGGAGTGGACGGCTGGCCTTGCTCGCTTAACACAAAAGAGGAAACTATCTTCATCCGCGCCTGCTAGCACGGTCTCTGTCGCCACTCGTCGCCGCGTGCGTCACCCATGTGATGGGCACGAGACCGCGCAGCCGTGCCGAACAGCCTTCGTCTTGAGCGCCTTCGGGAGGAGTCCTCGGGAGGCCGCCTCGCGAGAGGTTCTCGCGAGGTTGCTGGTGAAGGTGCTGAGTCTTGTCCGCCGCTCCCTGAGGAGGGGTCCTCATGAGGCCAAGGCCTCATGAGGGGTCTTGGTGAGATGCTTGGTGATGAAGGCCTGCTGAGCCCATGCCAGGCGTTGCGCCCTGGGCCACAGGCAGACGGGCCTAGATACCCTGGGTTCCATGGGCCCGACACATGTCACCAAAAAATATATCATTGGATTTGTATTTGAACATACTTCCAATGATATTGTTTTTTTGACATGCATTAACATATTGTTAGTTAAATTTGAAGTCAAAATTTGGCACAAAACACTAAGGTGACCAATAAACCAGGACGAAGATAGTGATACATACTATAATTAACGCCAAATGAGAGCAAGGGATCACACATGTCATTAATGACTTGAATGATAATGCGATACTGTAACACATTAGTCCACGATGCGATGCAGTGGTTGTTACAGGAGACAAGAAGAACGATGCATCCATCGACGACCTCCTCCTCCCTGACTCAGTGCGTCGGCACATCGACCGCTAGCTGAGGAGCAGCGGGTTTCGTGGCGAGGTCAACATGCTTGTGAACAATGGCGTCCAAGGCTTCCAGCCGGTCGAAGACGGTCAGTGTCATATCACTGTCCCTGGCCCTGTAGTCGCCTATGTTGACGATTTCCTCATAGACCTGGGTGTGTAGGTCGACGGTTTCTTGCTCGGAGAGGCACTGTGCGGCAAGCGCGGCCTCGAGGTGGACATTCTTCGTCGCGATGTCGGGCAGCTGCAGGGCCACCAGTGCGTGAAAGAGGTTCTCACCATGGAGGCCAATGAGGGTGGCAGGCAATGAGGAGCCTGGGCGCATGGGCTGGAGGAGTACGGCAAGGTCGTCCACGCGCTTTTTGATGGCGGTGAACTTGCGGGTGGAGCGGACCATCATCTTGCCCGTATGAGAGGTGAAGCCGTCGTCGCCGAGGGCTATGATGCTGACAGTCACCAGCACCGTCTGGAGACACTGCTCGGTGCCGGGCCACAGGCCTATGTCGTGGATCATCTGGCACAGCTGCCTACCGCTCGCATCCATCGTCTCCACGGGTGGTTGTGGCTTCTCATCACTTGGTCTTGGATTGGAGTGAGCAGTGTTGCGCAGACTAGGTGCGTACGATTCAGTAGATGGGTTGGAGTGGAGGGGCGCCTTCATATGAGAGTGCAAACTGCGTTGCATTCACATCGTGCTAGCTCATCGCTCGCTTTTGTGGAGCCTGGAGGTTCCGATGTTGTGGTCACCCACTCGCACGTGACTATTGGGCAGGTTTCTGTGCATGATAAGGTCGATGATATTCTCTTCCAGATAGAGCTTCATAGCTTGCTCAATTGTTTGGAGGCGGCTAGCCCTGGATCTGGCAAGGCGATTGTGGAGGAGGCTCTCAGGAGCAATGGAAAGAAGAGTGGTGCCACAGTAAAGGCGTCTACAGCTACTTGATGGATGGTCATCATTCTCTTGGGTTGTTCTTGGCCTGGCTTGTCGTCGCGAATTTGGTGGTGCTCATGCTCTTCGGTCGAGTTAATCCCGTTGGGGTGTCTTATGTGTTGGGTATGGTTGTTGGGCGGATCATGTGCTTATGTGGTTGTATGCTCTGTGAGTAGTATACAAGTAGTTGGTTTGTATCGGTTTTTGCCTGGTTTTCCGTTAATTAACCAGGAAATTCTCTTCTGCTTAATTAATCGATAAGGCAAATCTTTTGCCTCCGTTTAAAAAAAACATCATGATGGCTCCATTCCGCTTCTCCAATTAATTCCGTCTGCATGCTAATTGAATGAGGATGCATCATTGACCGTTCAATGTTTTGGGAACCGCTACCCTCGCCCTCGTTGGCATTCAAGTCATATCAATGTAAATGCATGTCAAAAAGAGACTAGTCAATGGGCGTCCCTTCGGTGAGCGGCGGGCCGGACCGAGTGTGCGTTGGTGCGACGCGAACGCGACATGCTGTTAGTTCTCCGCCTCTTCACTTATATTTCCCGGTATTTCTGATAGTTTCCGCATGTATGTATGGAATTGTACTCCGTATTATTGTTTAATATAATATATGTGGTTCATAAAAAACTTGCGCTTGGTTCTCACCATGGTAGTGACGGTTGTTTGCAATAGTACTACTAGTACGACTACTTTTCTGTAAATACTGCGTATTTGATTCCATCCATAAATCGACTACTCCTATAAACCTTGCGCTTGGCTCTTTGCCTCTTTGCGAAGTCGAACAATGATGGTACTACTACAGTACTGTATATGCTTCTGGCAATCTGACAATGAATGAACTGCTGCACGTCAACCGCGTGGGGGAGGGAGAGCGTGTTGTAAGCAAAAGCTTCTTCTCGTCCTACGTGCCACCGCACGCATGGGTGAGGGAGAGTTCCTGGTGTAGTAAATCAGGCTTCTCCTTGTTTTTACGAGTTGACGCGACACATCAAAGTAGTACACTCGATTTACTCATGCATGCATGCCGTGAGTTTCCTTTTGATCCTTGCGTGTGTTGATTTAATGCCTCGGCCCTAAAGCGAGAGATGGTGGTGCACGAGGAGGGCGTGATCATGCTGACGGAACAGGACGCGATGATGGAGGTCTTTATGGACCTCACCATTCTCCACTGCCCCTTCTGCCTCCGCCCTTTGAAGCCTTCGATGTACGAGGTTCGAATACATCTCATCCGTTCAGCTGATCGAGCAAGGCGCAGTTTTCTTGATTGATGTGGTGTTCGATTGATTTGTGAAGTGCAAGGGAGGGCACCTGGCCTGCGCGGACTCGTCAATGCCGCCGGGGACGCTCCGGTGCCTTCCCACTCGCTCCGCCCTCCGCCGTCTCGCGCTGGGGACCTGGCGCACGGTGCTCCCCCGCCGCCTCCTCTGCGCGACGAGCTCGGCGGGCCCCGGCGCAACACGCGGGCACGCAAGCCGTCCCATGGCGCATCCCCGCCAGTCCGCGACGAGGCCAGCGGCCAGATCATCCGACGCATGCCGCCTGATGCACGGGTGCTCCTTGAGCGGCAGTGCCAGCACCAGGACCAGGCCGTCCAGGAGGTTGCGGCAGCTGGGCGCCAGAACCGCGCTGCCCTCGCCGGCGGCGTACCCTCAAGCAGTGGGGGCTGCCGCGCCTTCACCCGCGAGCTATGTCGGGTGGTGTGGCCCGCGAAGTTTAAGCCTGAGCTGCCTCCGCACTACGATGGCACCCCCAACCTTGCGGAGTTCCTTCAGCTCTACACGCTGAGCGTCGAGGTGGCGAACGGCGACGACAAGGTCATGGCGAACTGGTTCCCCATGGCCCTCAAGGATGGCCCGCGCTCCTAGCTCATGAACCTCCTCGAGGCATCTATCTCATCGTGGGCCGAGCTCTACAGCCAGTTCGTCGCCAACTTCAAAGGCACGCAAGACCGCTCCCTCACTATCAATGACCTGCGGCACGTGCGGCAGCACCCAGACGAGACCCTCTGCAAGTATATCCAGCGCTTCAGCCAAGTGCGCAACAAGATACCACGCGCCTCCGACGCGGCCGTCATCTCTGCGATCTCCACCGGCGTCACGGACGTCAAGATGCACGAGAAGCTCGCCACCAACGACGAGCTAGACTCGGTGCTTGAACTGTTTAACCTCGCTGACAAGTGAGCCAAGGCTGAAGAAGGCCGCCTCTTCGTCCACAACAACCCTGACGCGGTGCTCGATGCCGTCAAGACCAAGAACAAGGACGTCAAGCATAAGGGCCCTGCCGTGCTTATGGCGGAGCTCGAGCAGAAGCGCGGCCGTGACCATGATGAGCCCAGGAAGGATGGCTGCCCACTCTGTGCCTACCATAACGTGGCTCCCACAGCACTGAAGACTGCCAGGAGCTCAAGCTGCTCCGCGACGAGCGCCAGGGGCGCCGAGACAATCGCAATGGCCGCGACGCCGGTCGCGGAGGTGGCCGCGGCGGCAACCGCTGAGACGGCCACAACGGCAACGGCAACTTCCGCCAGGGCTGGCGCGACCAGCCTCGTGAGGCCGCCTGGCACGACCAGCCTCGTGAGGCCGCCTAGCGCAACCAGCCTGGCGAGGTGAACCCTCAGGCCGATGCTGCTCTCCCGCTGCTGCCGCCGCCACCCCGGAGGAATGACTTCAACCAGCCTGATGAGGGTGCTGGGGGCTACCAGGAGCCTCGCGCGGTCGCCTGCATCCTTGGCGGGGCTCGTGCCCCCGTGTCCAACCGCCACTTCAAGCTGCTCTCTTGCGACGTGAATGCCACCCTCCCGAGGCCTGAGGCCGCGCGGCCCCTCAAGTGGTCGCAGTACGCCATCACCTTCGACTCCACGGACCACCCCAAGTCCGCGGCCTCCGCAAGCGCACTCCCCATGCTGTGCACTCCCACCATCAGCAACGTCGCGGTCACCAAGACCCTCATCGACGGAGGCGCCGGCCTCAACGTGATCTCCATCAAAACTTTTGAGACACTCCAGGTGCCCTACGACCAGCTGATGCCGACCAAGCCCTTCTCCGGAGTGACCGATGGCTCCACCATCCCTCTGGGGAAAGTGCGCCTTCCCGTCACCTTTGGCACCCGCAAGAACTACCACACCGAGCTCATCGACTTCAACGTGGCGCACATCGGCCTGCCATACAACGCCATCTTGGGCTATCCTGCTCTCGCCAAGTTCATGGTGGCGACCCACCATGCCTACAACGTCCTCAAGATGCCTGGCTGCAGTGGCATCATCACTGTCGCCTGCGACGAGAAGGATGCGGTCTACTCCCTCGAGCGCGCCTACAAAGCCGCCGCTGTCGCGCACCCGGCTGACGAGGACGCGGTCGAGCCTCCTGAGGCCGCGCCCGCGAAGAAGAAGCAGCTGTTCTTTCAGGACCGCGCCGATATGAAGAAGGTGTCGGTGGACGGTAGCGGCTCCGGCTTTGCCTTCACCATCGGCGCTGGCTTTCCTGCCGCATAGGAAAGCGCGCTCGTCACCTTCCTTCGGGAAAACTCAGATGTTTTCGCCTGGAACGCATCTGATTTTTCCGGTGTGCCGAGGGAGGTGATCGAGCACCACTTAGAGGTGTGCCCCTATGCATGCCCCATCAAGCAAAAAGCACGGCGCCAGGCGCTAGTGAAACAAGATTTCATTGTCAAGGAAGTTCAGAAGCACCAAGAAGCTGGAGTCATCCGAGAGGTGCACCATCCCGAATGGCTTGCCAACCCAGTCGTCGTCCCCAAGAAAGGCGGCAAGGAGCGTATGTGCGTTGACTTCACCAGCCTCAACAAGTTTTGCCCTCAAGATCCATTTCCGCTGCCCCGCATCGACCAGATCATGGACTCCACCGCCGGGTGCGATTTGCTATGCTTCCTAGATGCCTTCTCAGGCTATCACCAGATCAAGATGGCGGCTGAAGACATGGAGAGGACGGCCTTCATCACCCCCTGCGCATATACTGCTACGTCTGCATGCCCTTCGGCTTGAGGAGCACGGGCGCCACCTTCCAGCGGCTAATGCGAATCACGCTGGGGCCTCAGATGGGGAGGAACGCAGATGCCTACGTCGACGACATCATGGTCAAGTCTCGCGAGGCTGGGTCTCTCATCGCGGACCTCAGGGAAACGTTCGCCAACCTGCGCAAGGTCAACCTCAAGCTCAACCCCGAGAAGTGCGTCTTTGGAGTTCCCTCCGGCAAACTCCTTGGCTTCCTGGTCTCGCACCGTGGCATCGAGGCTAACCCTGAGAAGATCAAGGCCATCGAGAAAATGCGTACTCCCTGGAACCTCAAGGAAATGCAGCGCTTGGCAGGATGTATGGCCTCCCTGGGGCGCTTCATCTCCAAGTTTGGCGAGCGAGCCCTGCCATTGTTCAAGCTCCTGAAGAGCTCCGGCTCCTTCAAGTGGACCCCTGAGGCAGACGCCACTTTTGAAGACCTCAAGAGGTACCTCACGAGCCCGCCCATCATGGTCGCGCCGCGCTCTCGCGAGCCCTTGCTCCTGTACTTGGCGGCCACCCCTCAGACGGCCAGCACGGCGCTGGTGGCGGTGCGAGAGGAGCGCATCTGTGCTACGGAGAAGCCCTCCGCACCTCCCGAACCCTTCGAGCCTCCTGAGCCTCCCGAGCCTCACGAGCCCCTTGAGCCTCGTGAGCTCCCCAGGCCCATCAAGCCTCACGAGCCGCCTGGAGAGCAAGCTGCCACCATAACTACGCGCCTCGTCGAGCATCCCGTGTACTTCGTCAGCACCGTGCTAAGGGATGCGCGCGAGCGCTACCCCATGCAGCATAAGCTCCTCCTCGCGTTCCTCGTCGCCTCCAGGAAGCTGTGCCACTACTTTCAAGGTCATCCCATCAAGGTCATTTCTTCCTACCCCTTGGAGCAAGTTCTGCGCAGCCCCAATGCTACCGGCCATGTCACCGAATGGAACATCGAGCTGCAAGCCTTCCAGCTAGAATTCTCCACCACCTGAGTCATCAAAGGCGCGCCTCTGGCTGACTTCGTGGCAGAGTGGATGGATACGTACGAGGAGGAGCATCGCGAGGCCAAATCCCTTCTGCCAGGGGACGAGGCGCCTGGCGGCTGGACCATGCACTTCGACGGCGCCTTCTCCTGACAGGGCGCGGGGGCTGGAGTCATGCTCACCTCGCCGACAGGAGACAGGCTCTACTACGCCATGCAGCTCTGCTTCAGGCACACCGACAAGGTTTCCAACAACATCACAGAGTATGAGGGCCTCATTGCCGGCCTCAAGGCCGCG
The DNA here is from genome assembly GCA_039707655.1 of Elymus sibiricus. NCBI lineage: Eukaryota > Viridiplantae > Streptophyta > Magnoliopsida > Poales > Poaceae > Elymus > Elymus sibiricus. The sequence goes on from CM077670.1 coordinate 180,406,187, forward strand.
TTCGCTCTGGGCATCAAGCGTCTGACCATCAAGGGCGATTCGCAACTTCTGCAACAAAAGCTACAAGCCCAAGGACGAGCACATGACCGCCTACCTAGAAGAGGTACGTAAACTTGAGAAGCGTTTTCTTGGCCTGGACCTGCAGCACGTCCCCCGCAGTGGCAACAAAGAAGCTGACGACATCGCCAAACGAGCATCTCGCCGTGAGCCTCAGAGCCCCGGCGTCTTCAAGGAAAGGATCCTCAAGCCATCAACTGCACCACCTGCCGCGAGCACCGCGCTCCTTCATGAGAAACTCCCGCCCGCACCGCCCACGGGCGCGCCAGACTGCGGCCCAGCCTCAGGAGCCCACCTGCTGCTAGCACTGGAGCCTCAAGCAAATAGCTGGGCCACGGAGTTCAAGGCTTACTTGCTTCACGACACGCTCCTGGAGGAGGACTCAGAAGCAGAGCACATGGCCTGGCAGGGCACCGCTTACTGCTTACAAGATGGTGAGCTGTACCGCAGGCGCCCCAATGGCGTCTCGCTGGGGTGCATCTCTAAAGAACAAGGGCGCGAGTTGCTCACCGATATCCATGGAGGAGACTGCGGCCACCACTCCTCGTCACGCACCCTCGTCGGCAAGGTGTTCCGCAGCGGCTTCTACTGGCCCACTACATTGCGTGATGCTACCGCGCTGGTCCAAGCTTGCAAGGCCTGCTAGTTCCACGCCAAGCAGATCCACCAGCCGGCGCAGGGCCTCCAATCGATTCCCCTCTCATGGCCCTTCGCGGTCTGGGGGCTGGATATCCTGGGGCCCTTCCCTCGCGCGGTTGGCGGTTACCGCTACCTCTACGTCGCCATCGACAAGTTCACCAAGTGGGCAGAGGTCGAGCCTGTGCGCACCATCCCGGCAGGCTCCGCCGTAAAGTTCATCAAGGGCCTCATGAGCTGCTTTGGAGTTCCCAACCGCATCATCACCGACAATGGCTCCTAGTTCACAAGCGGCCTCTTCAGGTCCTAGTGCGCCAGCCTCGGCACGCAGATCTGCTACGCCTCGGTGGCGAACCCGTAGAGCAATGGCCAGGCCGAGCGTGCCAACGCCGAGGTCCTCAAGGGCATCAAGACAAGGAGCTTCAAGAAGAAGCTCGAGGCCTGCGGCAAGGGCTGGCTCGATGAGCTGCAGTCCGTGTTGTGGTCCATCTGCACGATGGCAAGCAAGCCTACCGGCGAGACCCCCATCTTCCTTGTCTACGGAGCTGAGGTGGTCCTTCCATTGGAGCTTAAGCACGGCTCCCCGCGAGTCCTTGCCTTCGAAGAGGCATGTCAGAATGGCTCGCAGGAGACCGATCTGCTGCTCCTCAAGGAGGGCCGATGTCAGGCCGCTCTTCGCGCCGTGAGGTACCAGTAGGCCTTGCGTCGCTACCACAGCCACAACATCCGCCCTCACACTCTCGAGGTCGGCGACCTTGTCCTGCACAGGATCCTCTCCAGAGAGGGACTTCACAAACTCTCACCTATGTTGGAAGGCCCTTTCAGGGTTACTCATGTCTCCAGGCCCGGCTCAGCCCGGCTGGAGACGGAGGACGGAGTTCCTGTGCCTAACGGCTGGAACATCCAACACCTCCGCAAGTTCTACTCGTGACCCTCACTCGTACGAGCGAAATGGGGCTGTACACGCCCCGGAGCCTCTCATTGCGTTCGCCTGATGGGCCCGCTGGAGCTCCCGCCCACGCCCAGGTGGAAGCCCCATGCTCTGCGCTGGCGGAACGATCGACCCGCGATCATACCTACACCCCTGTGGAAGTCCCAAGCTCCACGCTGGCGGAACAATCAACTGAGGGCACCCCACGGGCTGCACCAACCTCAAGCTGACCCATGCCGGACACGACAACACCCTTTTTTCTCATTTTGATGTGTAACAGAGGGCGCCCCACAGGCTGCACCAACCTCAAGCTGACCAGTGCCGCACACGGTAGCCGCATCTTGTTTTGGTTGTGTAATGGGTTGCTATCTTTCTTCAGTAAAGCTTCGGTTTCCTTACATGGTGTTTCATCTTGTCTTTACCTCACGAGCCTCGCGCGCTCACGATGTCCCTCATGAGCCTCAAGCGAGCGGGGGCTGGACATGGTGTCTGTGCTCGGGTCAGTCCCAGCAGCGCTGAAAAACCCAAGTAACCGGGCCCTGGCTTGCAGGCCTGCTCCCGTGCACGCCACCCCACCAAGGTTCTTGGTGTCTTATCTCCTCGCGTAACGCCCATGAGCGAATCAGCGAGCGTGCGCTGCTCCCCTGCGCTGAACATTCTGCGTGTAGTTATCTCAGGAACAGGTCCCCTAGGAGGCCTCGCGAGGTGGCCCGGTAACAAGACGCTCCCTCAGGGCCTCAGGAAGCCCCGCAGGCCCTGCCTCGGGAGATAACCCACGACGGCCGTCTCAGCAGGAGATCTCGCGAGCGAAACCCTCATGAGGCGTACCCTACAAGTGACGGCCCAGCAGACACTATCCTGCACAGAGCAAGGTATCCTGCCTCACGAGCCGCCCTCGCTGTCTCTTAAGCTTTCCCCTCCAGCAACCTCACGAGCACCAGCGTTTCTCTTGGTGCGAGCCACTTGCGCGTCAAAGGGGGGCTCCCTAAGCATCGCGCCTCAGGAGCCCTCACTAGCTCCCGGTGCCCCTCACCTCCTGGCCTTGTCTAGGCATCGCAACCTGACATACCAGCGACGGCTGTGGCCCGCTCGGGGGCTGGGTCCTGACGACGTAGAGCACAAAGGCAAGCAAAAACAGCTAAACATGCCTCGAGAGGAAGCCACATGAGGGCACGAGAGTTCATTACAGCAAATTATAAAGTACTTAAATACAAAGGCATCGTCTTCATGCCCCCACGGGGCCACATCGGTCTAGTGCAGGGTGGCGAAGGAAGAACGACACTAGGAGCTCGTGCCATCGTCATCGCCGCCGTCGCCGTCGTCGCCGCCATCACGGTCGTCCCTGCCTCCTCCTGAGCTCTCGCCGCTGTCGCAGGAGTACTTCCCAAGCAGCGCATCCACGTGGCCTTCTACCTCCTTTGCGAGGCCATCACGGAGCTCCTCGGGGACAGGGGCTATCACCTTGTCAAAATCAAAGTTGGGATCGGCGTGAAGGAGATGACTGAAGACACGGGTCGCCGCCTGAGAGAAGAGGTCGCGGCACACCTCCTCCAAAATGCCATCCACCTTCTTGGCCCCATCCTCGAGCCGCTCCACGAGCTTGGTGGAGAAGTCAACGTAGTCGGCATCGCAGGACTCGCGAAGGGTTTCAAGCCTCTCCTTGCAGATGGAGTTCAAGGCGTCGCGAGCCCGGAGCTCGAGGGAGTGGAGCATCCTGACGCGTTCGCGCTGCCGCTCCCGCTCCTGGTCCGCCTTGCCTCCAGCTTGCTCGGCGGTGCTGGCGGCGCCCCCCACCTGAAGATGAAGGGAGGACGGCTCGGCCGCGGCACCAGAACCGGCCTGCGGAGCGGCCTCTCGGCAGGTCTCCGCCTCGGCGAGTGCCGCCTTGAGACCAGCGATTTCCTACTGAAACCGCTCGCACTCCGTCTCGAAGGCATCCTTCTGCTGCTTCAGCGCCTTGCCATGTTCCTCGGCGAGCGTCGACAGGCGCCCCTCCGCAATCTTCGCATCAGCGACCTTCTTCTCCTTATCCTCCAGCTGGGTGTGGGCCTAGTCGACACGCTTCGCGTGGGCATCCTGGGCGTGGCCAACTGGTGCCCTAGCGTCTCCAGGCGCCCGCGCTCTATGGCCTGCTCGGTCGACACCCTCTCAAGGTCTTCCGTGCGGGTCGCGAGGCCCACTTCATGGGCCGCAAGCTCCTTCTCGCGAGTGGCGAGGGCGCTTTCCCGCGCGAGGAACGACTGCGCCTGCACGGCATGTTGATCCTGGAGCTCCTTCAGGCGGGCTTCCGCCTCCTCATGGCGCTTGACGGCCGCTTCGGCCTCCCGGAGAGCGCTCGCATGGACCCCCTTCGCTTTGGTGGCGTCCTTCTTGTCCTGTGCGCGAGCGCTTTCATTTTAGCGCTGAGCCGTTTCGACAGCGGCGCCACCCGTCAGTAAGCTTCAGGCGCTCCTCGGCGAGGCGCGCCTCTATGTCCTGGAGGTCTGTCCCGAGCCGAGCGACCGCGGCCTTGGCGTCGTGCAAGGCTTCAGGCCTGAGCAGGACACGGCCGATGACGAGTACGAGGGGCCAGTCCGGGTCAGACCTCCCGACATTCCCCGTCGCCACGGTTAGGGATGCCTCGGCGCCGCTTGCCAGGAGCGGTGGGTTCGTCGGGGCTTCCCCCGCGTTCGGCTGCGGCGGCGCGCTGCGGGGGCTCGCCGTGCCTGCAGCGGCGCACCCCTCGATTCCTCCCCCCGCGCGAAGGGAGGCCTCTGGCAGGGAAGTGGGCGCATCGACCTCCCCCGTCGCTGCTTCTTCCCTCGCGGCGGGGTCTGAGGGGAGCACGTCCCCACCCCCTGAGGCCGCCTCCCGAGGCTCCCCCGTCTCGTCCTCGTGAGACGTGCCTGCGTACGGCTCTGGAGGAACGACCGTCTCCTCCTCGACTTCCATGCACCCCGCCTCGGCATCAGGGTGGCGGGCGGCCTCTCCATGCCCCCCGGCACCCGCAGCGGGCGTTAATGCCCCCTGCGGGCTGGGGGTCGCCTTCACCCTTGTCGTTGTCTTCTTCTTCTTCCTCCGGTCCCCGACGGACCTCCTGCGTAAATAGTGGCTTAGCCCCGCGCTGGGCAAACAGTACGAGCATAAAATGCCGGGAGGGGTAAGGGGAACTTACTCATCGCTGGCGGACCACTTCCTCTTCTTTTCCTCGAGGGGCGGGTCATCGCTGCCGCCATCAAGCATCGCCCCGGCTTCGCCGCCCGGGCCCCCGGAGCGGGCCGCGGTGGGCCCAGACACGTCGTCGCCCGCCTCGAGGGCCTGGGAAGCTTCAGCCCCATGGCGTGCCTCTGGCGCTGGGGGCTCGGCTACCCCCCGGCCGAGGGCCCCCTCCGCCGCAAGTGGCGCGCTGTCGGCGTCGTCATCCGAGAGCTCACAGAGGAGCTGACAGCGAGTGCGTGGCGGCGCTCGGTTGGCGTCCCCCTCTGAGACCTCCTCCGAGTGCTCGTCACTGCCGCTGCCTCCCGAATCCAGCTCCACCATGAGAAGGTTCTCGCGGGGCCCGATGTGGCCCTTCAGCACGAGACCCCACTGGTCAAAGAGAGGCATCTCCTCAACCAGCTCCGCCTTCTCCTTATAACGGAACAGCGGGAGCGTATCCTCAGGCAGGTCCGCGGCAGGAGTGCTAAGCAGATTTGCCAGGGCCCCGTCCTGCGCCTCTTGCTTCAGGCTACCGGGGTGCAGCTTCATGGCGTCTCACGCGCCGGTGTACTCCCACACGGGGCGCTACTGCTGTTGGAGCGGCGCTATGCGCCGCCGTAGGTACTCCCTGACAACCGTCACCCCCGATAGCTTCGCGGCCTGGTGCGCGGCCATCCGCTCCAAGACGGGCTCCATCCTCGGGTCAGCGAGCTTCTCGTGCCCCCACCCGGAGTTCTTCTCAGCCGGGTCCGTCGGGATCATCTGGAGCCGGTTGGTCCGGCACGCGTCCATGTAGACCCAGCGCTGCCGATGGCCCTCCACCTTCTTCGCAACCCTCAAGTTGATGATGTTGTTTTCCATAACCTTAACGGCAAGGAATGACGCACATCCGGAGCGCTGGTCTGCCGCAGTCAGCCACAGGCAGAAGAAGTGGCGGAAAAGCGCCACCGAAGGCATCACACCCATGAAAGCCTCGCAGTAAAAGGCAAAAATGGCCAGGAGGAGGATGGAGTTGGGTTGAAGGTGGAGGGCATGAATCTCATAATGGGAGAGGATGGCATAGAAAAAGTCCGAGACTGGCAGCACCAACCCAGTGTAAATACTGTGGAGGAAGAAGGGGTAGACCGTCGCCCCCAGGTCACACCGCGTAAATGACCCCGGCCAGATCTGGGTCGCCCGATTCTCGTTCTGGTCGCTGGCCACCAGCGGGAGCACCTTGTCCAGGCCCTCCTGATCGACGATGGAGGAGCGCTATAGCGCCGCCCCGATGGCGGGCGCACTTGGGGGCGGGGCCACCGCCTTTCCTTTCCTGCCGGTGGGCGCCATCTGAGCGTGGCAAGGTCGCGCATGGAAGAGGGGGAAAGAGGTGGAGCTCGGAGATGGGGTCACGAGGAGCTACGCATGAGAAGGAAGGCGCAGGAAAACGGAGTGTGCGAAGGAAGGCAATGATGGTCTCGCATCGCACGCGACAGGCTTTATGTCAGCGCGGGCGGTTACCGAGGCGTCATGGGAGAAGTGGGGGCATCTCCCGTAACATCGTGTGCCACGCGTCGCGCCTGGCCCGCAGGCGTTTAGGGCCCGCGTCGTTTCGCCCCCTAGTAGGCCGGAACATGCGCGCCGCGGGCCCGGGGGCTATTGTCGGGCCCATGGAACCAAGGGTATCCAGGCCCGTCTACCTTTGGCCCAGGGTGCAACGCCTGGCATGGGCCCAGTAGGCCGTCATCATCAACCATCTCACCAAGACCCCTCATGAGGCCCTGGCCTCCTGAGGACCCCTCCTCAGGGAGCAGCGAACAAGACTCAGCATCTCCACCAACAGCCTCGCAAGGCCCTCTCATGAGGCGGCATCCCGAGGTGGCCTCCCGAGGCTCCCTCCCGAAGGCGCTCAAGACAAGTGATGTTCGGCTCGGCCGTGCGGTCCCGTGCACATAACGTGGGTGACGCGCGTGGTGACGAACAACGACAGAGGCCGTGCCAGCAGGCGCGGATGCAGAGGGTTTCCCCTTTTGTGTTAAGGGAGCAAGGCCAGCAGTCCACTTCCCAAAGCAACCCCAAAGGTTGCCCTATCGGCGAAAGAAGACCAAGACGGCGGGCGCGCGGGGCGGAGGTCATCACCGAGCCCACCGGCGTGTCTTGGATCATGCTTTTGCAGGCGAAGACCACCTTTAGTCAGGATAGCCTGAGCGCGTGTCCCCTTTCAAAACCCGCCAAGTGTGGCAACCCTTCCCGCCTAAGTTTTGAGGATGAAGAGGACCAAGGCAGATATAAAGGGACAGTGCTGCCATCGTGGTAGGGGGACCCGATCTCATACGATTTGGCCAACTCCTTCTCCTACCTTGTACGCGAGAACGCTCTCGGGCTCACTACAATCAAAACCAAGCAGGAGTAGGGTTTTACACCGCAAGGTGGCCCGAACCTGGGTAAACCGCTGAGTCCACGGTCCGCTCCTCGCTAGCGCGCTCCTGCCGTAGCTTCGCCGTAGCTTAGCCGTGGTAGGGGACGAAGAGGTAGGAACAAGCTCACCCCAGTGTTCGAACCTTTGGGTCCCCGGAGCCCCTACCTCCGACAGTTACTCAATTTGGCTCAAAGGTAGGAACTACATTAAAGATGTTAAAAGAGAAAGAACCAATAGTTAATGAGAGAATAGAACAATGTCCTTCTAGAATTGATAAGTTGGAACAAATTATTAATAACTTGGGTACCGCTTTTTCTTCCGCTAAAACTATTGATAGGACTCCTCCTAATAAAAATTGCAAGGTTATGTATGTTCCTAAGAAGAAGGGTGGCACATCTAGTAATGGGAACGAAGACATTAAAATGATTAGTGTGCATCCCAATTTTATTGATTTGATAAAGGAACCCGTTTATGAAAATAAATCCCTCAACTTTATCCCTAGGAGTGTGATTATTCAAAATTTATGTGCTAAACCTCCTAGCAAGCATGGATGCATAATTGAGGTGTTGGATATGAAGGATGATAAAACTTGAAACAATGCATTATGCCTAGCTAGGGGCATAAAACAATAGCGCTTGTTGGGAGGCAACCCAATATTTATCTTTATTGCAATTTTTAGTTTTCTTGTGTCACACAATTTTACCTACTGTTATGATTGTGTTTTTATGTTTTAATTAGTGTTTGTGCCAAGTAATGCCTTCGGGATGATAAGGATGATAGTATAATTGATGCTGTTTGAAAACAGAAAGTTTCGCGCCCAGTTCTGGAATTTATATTCTTTACTGGAATGTCAGAAAAATCTGAAATTTTACACAGTATTGTGATACAAATTGTTTACGTTGTCTTAATGTTTCAGGACTTTTGGAGTTACCGAAGTATGGATAATATTCTGTCATTACATACTGTTTTATTTTAGACAGATTCTATTTTTGTTGCATAGTGTGCTTGTTTTAATGAAACTATGGATTATATCGGGGGGTATAAGTCATGGAAGAGTTAAACACATTAGGTATTATGCAAGAACAATTATGAATGAGTTTACAACAGTACCTAAAGTGGATGATTGATTTATTGTACTAATAGATCTCACGAAGTTTTTTTTGAGTTTTGTGCGTTGAAGTTATCAAGTTTTGGGTGAGATCACGATGGATGAAGGAATAAGGAGCAGCAAGACCCTAAGCTTGGGGATGCCCAAGGCACCCCAAGGTAATATTCAAGGAAGACCCAAGCGTCTAAGCTTGGGGATACCCCGGATGGCATCCCCTCTTTCGTCTACAATCTATCGGTAACTTACTTGGAGCTATATTTTTATTCATCACATGATATGAGTTTTACTTGGAGCGTCTTGTGCCATAGTTTTCTTTTCTTTGTTTGATTTTTAGTTTGCCACAATCATCTTTTGCTGGACACACCTTTTGAGAGGGACCCTCATTTGTTCATGATTTGTTAGAATACTCTATGTGCTTCACTTATATCTTTTGAGCTAGGCAGTTGCTCTAATGCTTCACTTATATCTTTTACAGCACGACGGTGGTTATATTTTAAAGAAATAGTTGCACTCTCATGCTTCACTTAAATATTTTTGAGAGTCTAATAAATAGTAATGGCAATTTGCACGGGTTATAAGATTAGTCCATAAAGGATAGGTATTCAAGGGGGGTATAATAAAAACTTTCATGTAGATCACTAAATATGAAACGTATGGTTTAATGATATTGATGTCGTAATATGAAAGGATATTGGTTCATGATCATTGGTTAGTAGAAATATCCGTATTAAATCTTGTTATTAACTTCTCATCTAAGTGTTGGTCATGGCATGGTGGGGGAGGTTTGAGCATTTTTAGGTCTGAAATGAAATCCTTGAGTGCTGTTATAATTGGGGGTGTGCGATGGTTAACTCCTACCAACCTCCTCCCTAGGGGCATGCGAGTAGTACTTTGCTTTGAGGGCTAATAGGCTTTGCAAAAAGTATGTGAGTTCTTTATGACTAATGTGAGTCCATGGATTATACGCACTCTCACCCTTCCGCAATTTGCTAGCCGCTTTGGTACCATGCATTGCCCTTTCTCACCTCGAGAGTTGGTGCAAACTTCGCCGGTGCGTCCAAACCCCGTGATATGATATGCTCTATCACACATAAGCCTCCTTATATCTTCCTCAAAACTGCAACCATACCTACCTATTATGGCATTTCCATAGCCATTCCGAGATATCTTGCCATGCAACTTCCACCATTTTGTCATATGACTTGTGTTCATTGTCATATTGCTTTTCATGATCATATAGAGCTGACATGATATTTGTGGCACAGCCACCATTCATTATTTTCATACATGTTATGATAGATCATTGGACATCCTGGTACACTGCCAGAGGCATTCATATATAGTCATTCTGTATAGTTTTCGTCGAGTTGTAATATCGAGTTGTAAGTAAATAAAAGTGCAATGATCATCATCATTAGAGCATTGTCCCAGTGAGGAAAGGATGATGGAGACTATGATTCCCCCACAAGTCGGGATGAGACTTCGGACGAAAAAAAGAGGCCAAAAAGAGCCCAACAAAAAAAATGAGAGAAAAAGAGAGAAGGGGCAATGTTACTATCCATTTCCACACTTGTTCTTCAAAGTAGCACCATGTTCTTCATATAGAGAGTCTCCTGAGTTGTCACTTTCATATACTAGTGGGAATTTTTTGCTATAGACTTGGCTTGTATATTCCGATGACGGGCTTCGTCAAATGCCCGAGGTCTTCATGAGCAAGCAAGTTGGATGCACACCCACCTAGTTTCATTTGAGCTTTCATACACTTATAGCGCTTAGTGCATCCGTTGCATGGCAATCCCTACTCCTCGCATTGATATTGATTGATGGACACCTCCATAGTCCGTTGATCCGCCGAGTTGATGCGAGACTTTCTTCCTTTTTGACTTCTCCTATTGATCCCTACCACCGCATTCTATTCCACCTATAGTGCTATATCCATGGCTCATGCTCATGTATTGCGTGAAGTTGAAAATGCTCAAGCGCGTTAGAAGTATGATCCAATTGCCTGGTTTAACACTGGGGTGCTCATGATTTATATTTATGCGGTGAAGGCGGAGTCATGCCATGCTAACATGATAAAATGAGTGGCAAATAACATTCTTTAAGGATCGTATATTTTGAAAGTTTAATCATTATGCTTCTTATATTCATGGATATTATTATGTTGATACTGTTAATTCATTATTTCTCAATATTTATACCGTAAAGACATTACATGATAAACATGTTAGGTAGCACTCCACATCAAAAATTCTGTTTTTATCATTTACCTACTCGAGCATGAGCAGGAATTAAGCTTGGGGATGCTGATACGTCTCCAACGTATCTATATTTTTTGATTGTTCCATGCTAATATATTATCAATGTTGGATGTTTTATATGCATTTATATGTTATTTTATATCATTTTTGGGAACTACCCTATTAACCCAGTGCCCAGTGCCAGTTGTTGTTTTCTGCTTGTTTTTGGTTTTCCAGAAAATCAGTACCAAACGGAGTCCAAACGCTATGAAACTTTTTGATGATTTTTTTTCTGGACATAAGAGACCCTAGAAGCTTCGGGAGGAGACCAGAGGATGTACGAGGAGACGGCAAGGCAACCCGGCACGCCTAGGGGGGCGCGCCTTGTTGCCTTGTGGGCCGCTCGAGGTTCTGTCTAACCTAATTCCACTTCTATAAATTCTCAAATATTGGGAAACCAACAGAGAGCCACCCGATATAAATTTTATGCCGCCGCAAGCTAATCCCATCTAGAGGCCTTTTTCGATACTCTGCCGGAGGGGGAATCGATCACGGAGGGCTTCTACATCATCCTTGCTCCCTTGCGATCATGCGTGAGTAGTTCACCACAGACCTATGGGTCCATATCTAGTAGCTAGATGGCTTCTTCTCTCTCTTTGATCTTCAATACAATGTTCTACTCGGTGTTCTTGGAGTTTTATTCGATGTAATCTTCTTTTGCGGTGTGTTTGTTGGGATCCGATGAATTGTGGGTTTATGATCTGAATATTCATGAGAAGTAATTGAGTCTTTTTTTAACTTTATTTTGCATAATTTTTTATAGCTTTGTATTTCTCTCTGATCTCTCCGCTTGGTTTGGCCAACTAGATTGATTTATCTTCAGCGGGAGATGTGCTTTGTAATGGGTTCAATCTTGTGGAGCTCTATATCCCAGTGACAGAAAGGGACAAGACACGTATTTGTATTGTTGCCATTAAGGGTAAAACGATGGGGTTTATTCATATTAGTTGAGTTTACTTTGTCTACATCAGGTCATCTTGCTTAAGGCGTTACTTTGTTTTTATTATCTTAATACCCTAGATGCATGCTGGATAGCGGTCGATGGGTAGAGTAATAGTAGTACATGCAGGCAGGAGTCGGTCTACTTGTCTCAGACATGATTCCTATATACATGATCATTGACTTGAATATCGTCATAACTATGCGTTTTTCTATCAATTGCCCAGTAGTAATTTGTTTACCCACCGTATGCTATGTGTTCGAGAGAGAAGCCTCTAGTAAAAACTATGGCCCCCAGGTCTACTTAAATCATAAATAAAAATCCAGAATATATTTGCTGCAATTTTATGTCTTTTATTTTGTTTTGCAATTTATCTATCTACCTCTACAAGATTTAATCCTTGCAAGTAACGAGTTCAAGGGGATTGATGACCCTCTTCCCCGCATTGGGTGCAAGTATTTGCTTTTGTGTGTGCTGGTGTTGTTCACGAGGCTTTGCGTGATTCTCCTATTGGTTCGATAACCTTGGTTCTCACCGAGGGAAATACTTATCTCTATTGTACTGCATCTCCTCTCCTCTTTGAGGAAAATCCCAACACAGCTCACAAGTAGCAGGAAGAATTTCTGGCGCCGTTGCCGGGGAGTGAAGTGCCTTTGGTAAGTGGAATTTGCTAAGGAAACATTTTTATTATGTGCGGAAATTTATTGTCACTTGTCACTATGGAAAATAATCCTTTGAGGGGCTTGTTTGGGGTATCTTCACCTCGACCGGAAGCAGTAAGAGTTGCCCCTCAACCTACTAAACCTACTGAAAATATTTATTATGAAATTCCTTTGGGTATGTTGGAGAAACTGCTAGCTAATCCTTATGCAGGAGATGTAACAATACATCCTTATATGCACTTGATCTATGTGGATGAAATTTGTGGATTGTTTAAGCTTGCAGGTTTATTCGAGGATGGAGTTAAGAAGAAGGTATTCCCTTTATCTTTGGAGGGAAAGGCACTGACATGGTATGGCCTATTGGATGATACTGGAACATGGGATTGGAATCGGTTGAAATTGGAGTTTCATCGGAAATTTTATCCTATGCATTTGGTTCATCGTGATCGGAAAACTATATATAATTTTTGGCCTCGTGAAGGAGAAAGTATTGCTCAAGCTTGGGGGAGGATTAAGTATATGATGCACACATGCCCCAATCATGAGCTCTCAAGAGAAATAATTATACAAAACTTTTATGCTCGGCTTTCTCATAATGATCAATCCATGCTCGATACTTCTTCTACCTGTTCCTTTATTAAGAGAACTATTGAATTCAAATGGGATCTTCTTGAAAGAATTAAAAGCAACTCTGAAGATTGGGAAATCGACAAAGGTAAGGAGTCAGGTATAAAACTTGAGTTTGATTGTGTTAAATCTTTTATGGAAACCGATGCTTTTCATAAGATTAGTACTAAATATGGACTTGACTCTGAGATAGTAGCTACTTTTTGTGAATCTATTGCTGCTCATGTTGATCTCCCTAAGGAGAAGTGGTTTAAATTTCACCCACCTATTGAAGAAAATTGTGAGGAACCTGTTATAGCTAAAGATGAAACAATCATTTATAATGTTGATCCAGTTTTGCCTAATGCTTATATTGAGAAACCTCCTTTCCCTGTTAGGATTAAGGAACATGCTAAACCTCCTTTCCCAGTTTTTGCCTAATTTTTAGCAGTTGTGTTTGCATGTGATAAATTTAGATCTTACATTGTTGATTCTAAAGTAACTGTTCACACCGATCATGCTGCTATTAAATACCTTATGGAAAAGAAAGATGCTAAACCTAGATTGATTAGGTGGGTTCTTGATGTCTACTACACAACTTATTCTTGTAGAGTCGTGTTGGGCCTCCAAGCGCAGAGTTTTGTAGGACAGTAGCAATTTTTCCTCAAGTGGATGACCTAAGGTTTATCAATCCGTGGGAGGCGTAGGATGAAGATGGTCTCTCTCAAACAACCCTGCAACCAAATAACAAATAGTCTCTTGTGTCCCCAACACACCCAATACAATGGTAAATTGTATAGGTGCACTAGTTCGGCGAAGAGATGGTGATACAAGTGTAGTATGGATAGTAGATATATGTTTTTGTAATGCGAACAATAAAAAAAAGCAAGGTAGCAAGTAACAAAAGTGAGCATAAATAGTATTGCAATGCTTAGAAACAAGGCCTAGGGTTCATACTTTCGCTAGTGCAATCTCTCAACAATGCTAAGATAATTGGATCATATAACCATCCCTCAACGTGCGATAAAGAATCACTCCCAAGTTCCTATTAGCGGAGAACATAAGATAGAAATTGTTTGTAGGGTATGAAACCACCTCAAAGTTATCCTTTCCGATCGATCTATTGAGCTATTCCTATAAGTGTCACAAATAGCCCTAGAGTTCGTACTAAAATAACACCATATGATACACATCAACCAAATCTAATGTCACCTAGATACTCCAATGTCGCCACAAGTATCCATGAGTTGATTATACGATATGCATCAAACAACTTCATAATCATAATATTCAATCCACACAAAGAACTCCAAGGAGCACCCCAAAGTTTCTATCGGAGAAAAGATAATGAAAACGTGCATCAACCCCTATGCATAGATTACCCCAATGTCACCTCGGGAATCCGCGAGTTGAGTGCCAAAACATATATTAAGTGAATCAATATAATACCCCATTGTCACCACGGGATATTCATATGAAAGACATACATCAAGTGTTCTCAAATCTGAAATATTCAATCCGACAATAACGAAACCTCAAAGGGAAAAGATTCGATTCATCACAACAAGGATAGAGAGGGAAGAAACACCATATGATCCAACTATATTAACAAAGCTCGCGATACATCAAGATCGTGCCATATCAAGAACACGAGGGAGAGAGATCAAACACATAGCTACTAGTACATACCCTCAGCCCCGAGGGTGAACTACTCCCTCCTCGTCATGGAGACCGCCGGGATGATGAAGATGGCCTCCAGTGATGATTCCCCCCCTCCAGCAGGGTGCCGGAAAACGGCTCCAGATGGGATCTCCTTGGTATAGAGGCTTGCGGCGGCGTAAAAACTCATCTAGGTTAACTTTCGGGGGTTTCTGAATATATATGATTTTTCAGCGTTGGAATCATGCACAGAGGTGCCACAGGGGGCCCACGAGGCACCTGGGCACGCCCTGGTGGCTTGTGGGGCCCCTGTGGGTCTTCTCCTGCTCCCCAGAAGCTTCGTGGGTCTGTTTCCTTCCAGAAAAAATCGTCAAAAAGTTTCGCTGCGTTTGGACTTCATTTTATATGGATTTCTTGGAAAACCAAAAACAGGCAGAAAACAACAACTGGCACTGGGCACTAGGTCAATATGTTAGTCCATAAAAATCATATAAAAGCCATATAAAAGTGCACCAAAATCATACAAAACTATAATAAACATGGCATGAATACTTCATAAATTATTGATACGTTGGAGACGTATCAGCATCCCCAAGCTTAATTCCTGCTCGTCCTCGAGTAGGTAAATGATAAAAGAAATAATTTATGAAGTATGAATGCTAGCATGGTGCATAAGTTTGATCAATGATAATTTCAATCACTTTTCCTAGCATCATAACAACAACTTTTTCTCATAAAACTCATCATGATAAAGTAGCAATCAATTCACATATTATGGTTCAAACAATGCAATCTCTTGAAACTTAACAACCTACGTTCTTAGTCACCAAAGAATTGCAATTCAACTTAATTTCAACAAAGTCTAAGTAAGAGCTCCACATACTCAATTATCATATAGTCTTGTATGATTGCTAGTACTCAAAGCATATTTTTAGAACAAATGGCATCCATCGAACACAGATAGAGATAGGGGCTTAATGTTTCGCCTCCCAACTCATTTATCATAGAGATAATTGTCAAAAATAATAATTCATGATCAAATATATTTGACTGGCCGTATGTGCCTGCATCTTTCCCCACCACATGATGCTTGTGAACTAGAGAATAATTGAGGTTGAAATGTGAATGAATACTTATCAACTCTTGCATAAAAGTTAATACATAAAAGTAAAAGATAGGCCCTTCCCAGAGGGAAGCAGAGGTTGTCATGTGCTTTTTATTTTTGGATGCATAAGCCCTTAATGCAAAGGAACGCCACATTATATTGCCCCTTGTGATAGCAACCTTTATTATGCAGTCCGTCGCTTTTATTTCTTTACCATCACAAGTTCGTACAACGCTTATTTTCCCTTGCAATAAAAGATCATACATATTTTAGGAGCAATTTTTATTGCTTTTTGCACCGATGACAACTTACTTGAAGGATCTTATTCAATCCATAGGTAGGTATGGTGGACACTCATGGAAAGAAACTAGGTTTAAGGGTTTTTTGGATGCACAAGTAGTATCTCTACTTAGTATGAATTTTTGGCTAGCAAAAGATCCTAAGCAAGCACCACATGTTAGAGGATCCATAACAATATAACTTCTATGCAAATATACCCAAACATAACTCATTACGTTGTCTTCCTTGTCCAACTTCAACTAATTTGCTCAAGTTTGAAAATAATTAATGGGTATTCACAATCATAAAAGATGTCCAAGATAATATATTTATATGTGAAAGTTCTCTTCCTTATACTAATCATTCATGAATTGCTTGTATGACCAATATTGTGATTGTCAAGCTTCAATAGATTTCACTTTCTAAACCCAATGTGAAACTACTACTAGGCATGATACAAGCATATGAAGCACATATAATTTCAACTTTATGATATTTAATTTATTTAACAATTTACTCATAGGATATAAGTGAAGAACAAGAGTAAATGACAAACTACTCCAAAAAGATATAAGTGAAGACCAAATGAGTAGTTAAGTAAATAGGCAGCTATGTGAGGACTCTCTCTCATTTAAATTTTTTGGATCTTAAGTATTTTATTCAAACAGATAAGAAAACAAAATAAAATGACATTCCAAGGACAGCACATATCATGTGAAGAAGCAAAAACTTAGGCTCAACCAAAACTGACCGATAGTTGTTGAAGAAGAAAGGTGGGATGCCTACCGGGGCATCCCCAAGCTTAGATTCTTGAGACTTCTTGGAATAATAACTTAGGATGCCTTGGGCATCCCCAAGCTTGAGCTCTTGTGTCTCCTTAATTCCTCTCATATCATGGTTTCTCCTAAATCATAAAAACTTCATCCACACAAAACTCAACAAGAACTCATGAGATAAGTTAGTATAAATCAACTCAAAACCTTAACATTCTCTACTGTAGAAAATCACTAAAATTATAATTAAACATTGCATACTAAATGCCTCTGCATATTTAATACTCCTATCCACAAATAGAAATATTAAACAAGCAACACATGCAAACAATGCAACTATAACCGAAATCTGCCAAAACAGAACAGTCTGTAAAGGGGGAATAAGAATTCATACTTCCCTAACTCCAAAAATTATGAAAACTTACCACGTGACAGAGAACTCATGCATACTTGCTGTGTAAAAATTTCAGATTTTAATCAAGTTCTGACTATTCAGGAATATTCTGAACATAACAGAAAACTTTCTATTTTCAAACAGCAACACATAAACTTGCAAACTGGGCATGGTAAAGGCTATAATTGGCATTTTATTGAACTAAAAGATACAAAACATGATTATTTATAGCAGCAAGAAAATATCAACAAAATAAAATGACGCTCCAAGCAAAACACATATCATGTGACGAATAAAAATATAGCTCCAAGTAAGGTTACCGATAATGTTGAAGATGAAAGAGAGGATGCCTTCCGGGGCATCCCCAAGCTTAGACGCTTGTGTCTTCCTTGAATATTACCTTGGGGTTACTTGGGCATCCCAAAGCTTAGGGTCATGCCACTCCTTATTCTCCTCATATCGATATCTCACCCAAAACTTGAAAACTCCAATCACATAAAACTTAACGGATCTTGTGAGATAGGTTAGTATGATAGAAATAAATCATCCAGTTAGGTACTGTCAAGAAAAGTTTCATAATTGTTCTCACATAATGCCTACTGTATTCTATCATTTCCACAATTTATATTACTCAATATAAGCTACGGAAACACTAAAACAAGCAAACTATGCAATAAAAAACAGAATCTGTCAAAAACAGAACAGCATGTAGTGAGCGATTTAAAAACCATACTTATGTACCTCCAAAAATGCTGAAAAATTAGGAAAACGTACAAATTGTTTAACCCAATGCTGTGTAAAAATTTCAGAATTTTCTCATGCTCCAGTACAGAATAAAAATTAAGAAAAGTTTCTGTTTTTGCACAGAATCAAATCAACAAGCATCCACACTATCCCAAAGGCTTTACTTGGCACATTATTGAAAGAAAACATATAAAACATGATTACTATAGTAGATTAATCATGTGGACACACAAAAACAGTAGGCATAAATATGGGGCTGTCTCCAAACTAGCACTTTTCTTCAATGATGCTCACATAAAAGTAAACAATTGAAACACAATGGGAGCATCATGAAGCATATGACTAGCACATTTAAGCCTAACCCACTTCCTACGCATAGGGATTTTGTGAGCAAACAATTTATGGGAGCGAGAATCAACTAGCATAGGAAGGCAAAACAAGCATAACTTCAAAACTTTCAACACATAGAGAAGAAACTTGATATTACTGCAACACCCACAAGCATATGATCCTCTCTCATATTAATTTTCAGTAGCATCATGAAGAAATTCAACAATATATCCATCACACAAATCATTCTTTTCATGATCTACAAGCATAGAAATTTTATTACTCTCCACATAAGCAAAATTATTCTCATGAATAGTAGTGGGAGCAAACTCAACAAAATAACTATCATGTGATACTTGATTGGCATAATCAAATTGAAAATTAAAATCATGATGGCAAGTTTCATCATTATCATTATTCTTTATAGCATACTTGTCATCATCATAATAAATTTGCTCATCAAAATTAGGGGGAATAAAAATTTCATCTTCATCAAACATAGCATCCCCAAGCTTATGGGTAGCATCATGGATATTCAAAGAATTCATACTAGCAACATTGCAATCATGCTCATCATTCAAAGATTTAATACCAAACATTTTATTGAATTCCTCTTCTATCAATTGAGCACAATTTTCCGCTCCATCATTTTCAAGAAAGACATTCTAAAGATGAATAATATGAGGCAACCTCAATTCCATTTTTTTTGTAGTTTTTGTTTATAAACCAAACTAGTGATAAAACAAGAAACTAAAAGATTCGATTGCATGATCTAAAGATATACCTTCAAGCACTCACCTCCCCGGCAACGGCGCCAGAAAAGAGCTTGATGTCTACTACACAATTTATTCTTGTAGACTCGTGTTGGGCCTCCAAGCGCAGAGTTTTGTAGGACAGTAGCAATTTTCCCTCAAGTGGATGACCTAAGGTTTATCAATCCGTGGGAGGTGTAGGATGAAGATGGTGTCTCTCAAACAACCCTGCAACCAAATAACAAAGAGTCTCTTGTGTCCCCAACACACCCTATACAATGGTAAATTGTATAGGTGCACTAGTTCGGCGAAGAGATGGTGATACAAGTGTAGTATGGATAGTAGATATAGGTTTTTGTAATGCGAACAATAAAAAACAGCAAGGTAGCAAGTAACAAAAGTGAGCATAAATAGTCTTGCAATGCTTAGAAACAAGGCCTAGGGTTCATACTTTCGCTAGTGCAATCTCTCAACAATGATAATATAATTGGATCATATAACCATCCCTCAACGTGCGATAAAGAATCACTCCCAAGTTCCTATTAGCGGAGAACATAAGATAGAAATTGTTTGTAGGGTACGAAACCACCTCAAAGTTATCCTTTCCAATCGATCTATTGAGCTATTCCTATAAGTGTCACAAATAGCCCTAGAGTTCGTACTAAAATAACACCATATGATACACATCAACCGACTCTAATGTCACCTAGATACTCCAATGTCACCACAAGTATCCGTGAGTTGATTATACGATATGCATCAAACAACTTCATAATCATAATATTCAATCCACACAAAGAACTCCAAGGAGCACCCCAAAGTTTCTATCGGAGAAGAGAGAATGAAAACATGCATCAACCCCTATGCATAGATTACCCCAATGTCACCTCGGGAATCCGCGAGTTGCGTGCCAAAACATATATCAAGTGAATCAATATAATACCCCATTGTCACCATGGGTATTCATATGCAAGACATACATCAAGTGTTCTCAAATCTGAAATATTCAATCCGACAATAACGAAACCTCAAAGGGAAAAGATTCGATTCATCACAACAAGGATAGAGAGGGAAGAAACACCATATGATCCAACTATATTAACAAAGCTCGCGATACATCAAGATCGTGCCATATCAAGAACACGAGGGAGAGAGATCAAACACATACCTACTAGTACATACCCTCAGCCCCGAGGGTGAACTACTCCCTCCTCATCATGGAGACCGCTGGGATGATGAAGATGGCCTCCGGTGATGATTCCCCCCTCCGGCAGGGTGCCGAAAAAGGGCTCCAGATGGGATCTCCTTGGTACAGAGGCTTGCGGCGGCGTAAAAACTCATCTAGGTTAACTTTCGGGGGTTTCTGAATATATATGATTTTTCAGCGTTGGAATCACGCAAAGTGGTGCCACAGGGGGCCCACGAGGCAGCAGGGCCTGGGGGGGTGGCGCGCCCTAGTGGCTTGTGGGGCCCCTGTGGGTCTTCCGCTACTCCCCCGAAGCTTCCTGGGTCTGTTTCCTTCCAGAAAGAATTGTCAAAAAGTTTTGCTGTATTTGGACTTCATTTGATATGGATTTCCTGGAAAACCAAAAACAAGCAGAAAACAACAACTGGCACTGGGCACTAGGTCAATATGTTAGTCCATAAAAAGCATATAAAAGCCATATAAAAGTGCACCAAAATCATACAAAACTATAATAAACATGGCATGAATACTTCATAAATTATAGATACGTTGGAGACGTATCAGTTCTTCTACTACAAGAATTTGATTTTCTTATTATTGATAGAAACGGAGCTAAGAACCATGTAGCAGATAACTTGTCTAGGATGGAAAATGTTCTTGATGACCCACTGCCTATTAATGATAGTTTTCCTGATGAGCAGTTAGCTGTTATAAATGCTTCTACTTCTCGTAATAGGCCTTGGTATGCAGACTATGCTAATTACATTGTTGCTAAATATATCCCACCTAGCTATACATACCAACAAAAGAAAAAATTCTTCTTTGATTTAAGACATTACTTTTGGGATGACCCACATTTATATAAGGAAGGAGTAGATGGTGTTATTTAAAGTTGCGTACCTGAGCATGAACAGGAAAAAATCCTACGAAAGTGTCACTCCGAGGCATATGAAGGACACCATGCTTCATAAGGTATTATAGTCTGGTTTTTATTGGCATACTCTTTTCAAAGATGCACGTAAGTTTGTCCTTTCTTGTGATGAATGTCAAAGAATTGGTAATATTGGTAGACATTAGGAAATGCCTATGAATTATTCACTTGTTATTGAACCATTTGATTTTTGGGGTTTTGATTAAATGGGACCTTTTCCTTCCTCTAATGGGTATACACATATTCTAGTTGTTGTTGATTATGTTACTAAGTGGGTAGAAGCTATTCCAACTAGTAGTGTTGATCACAACACCTCTATTAAAATGCTTAAAGAAATCATATTCCCGAGGTTTGGAGTCCCTAGATACTTGATGACTAACGGTAGTTCACATTTTATTCATGGTGCTTTCCGTAAACTTCTTGCTAAATATGATGTTAATCATAGAATTGCATCGCCTGATCATCCTCAGTCTATTGGTCAAGTTGAATTGAGTAATAGAGAAATAAAGTTAATTTTGCAAAAGACCGTTAATAGATCTAGGAAAAATTGGTCTAAGAAACTTGATGATGCATTGTGGGCTTATAGAATGCTTATAAAAATCCTATGGGTATGTCTCCGTATAAAATGGTTTATGGAAAAGCATGTCATTTACCTCTCGAACTAGAACATAAAGCTTATTGGGCAATTAAGGAACTTGACTATGGTTTCAAACTTGCCAGTGAGAAGAGGTTATTTGATATTTGCTCCCTAGATGAATGGAGAAATCAAGCCTATGAAAATGCCAAGTTGTTCAAAGAAAAAGTTAAAAGATGGCATGACAAAAGAATTCAAAAACAGGAATTCAAAGTTGGTGAGAAGGTTCTATTGTACAATTCTCATTTCAGATTTTTTGCATGAAAACTTCTCTCTAAATGGGAAGGGCCATATATCATCAAAGAAGTTTATCGCTCTGAAGCTATCAAGATCAACAATGCTGAGGGCACTAATCCGAGAGTGGTTAATGGGTAAAGAATTAAACATTATATCTCAGGTATGCCCATTAATGTTGAAACTAATATTATTCAAACAATGACACCGGAGGAACACATAAAAGAGACCTTCCGGAACACTCCAGAACCCTGAAAAGGAGTAGGTATGTGATACGGTAAGTAAACCGACTTCAAAAATTCCATAAAAATTATTTCTGTCCATTTTGGAATATTAGAAAAAAAATACAAAAATAAAAAATAGCTGAGGAGACCCACGAAGAGGTCACAAGGCAACAGGGCGCGCCCTACCCCCTGGGTGCGCCGGGTTGCCTTGTGGGCCCCTCGTGTGCCTTCCCGACTCCATTTTCCTCCCGTATACTTGTTTTGTAAGATAAAAATTCTCTTTATATACTCCCGGATGTTTTGACCACCATATCGCAAGTTTCTCCTCTGTTCTTGTTTCGGGTTGTTTTTCTGACAGATCTAGATTGCCATGGCACCTCCAAGTTCGTCCAAGGACAAGTTCTACGAGAAGGTCATCAACCCTTACCTACTGGAGGTGATGAAACACCCTCGAACCATTAAGATGCGTGAGGGGCTGCTTCACATCCGTGACGTTCAAGGGCCTAAGAAGACCAGAAGCGAGAAGGCCAGGCTTGAAGCAGTGGAGCAGGAGATCTTCAAGTGCCAAGGGATGGTGGAGCGTGGACTCAACGCCAACTACTCCATGATTACGGAATTCATCCGTGAACACAAAGTGGATAGCAAGGATGTTCGGGACATTATCTTCAAGCTCAATGACTGGATTGATCATCTTCAGGCCCAAATTTATGACTTACAAAACCAAAATTTTGAGTATGAAGCCAGGTTTAAAGGTATGAGTTTAGCTGTAAATTTCAGGACACCGGAAACACGTTCATCCTTTTATGATGGAGAGGCTATGCCATCGAAGACGGGGGACAAGCCCACTACTTCATCACCACCATCACCGAAGAAAGACACTTGAGTACATGGGTATGGGCACCACCCTTGGCTTGTTTCAAGCTTGGGGGAGGTGCCCCGGTATCGTATCACCATCACCCTTTATCATCATTATCTATCTTAGTTCGATCCTTAGTTATTTCATGATTTAGAGAAATAAAAAGTTTAGTATGATCTAGTTTCGAGTGCTTGTTTCGTGATCTATCTATCTATGTAATCGGGTGTGAGAGTTATATAATAAAGAGTAGTTTGAGTTTTGCTTCTTTACTTTTATGTTTCAATCTTAGTAATAAAAGAATGAAAAGATCATATGCTAATCCCTTGGGGAGTAATGACTTTACATAAGAAAAGTATAGTTGATAAAATTTATTGGAAATTAACAAACATAGCATTGGTCATTGATGCAATTCTTGAGAGATTAATAAAGGAAGAGAGGATTGACATATAAATACACTATCTTGGACATCTTTTATGATTGTGAGCCCCCATTAAATATTCTATGTCAAAGAGTTGACGTTGGACAAGGAAGACGACGTAATGAGTTATGCTTGCTTATATTCACATAGAAGTTATATTGTCATGGATCCTCTAACATGTGGTGCTTGCTCACTATCTTTTGCTAGCCAAAAATCTGCACTAAGTAGAGATACTACTTGTGCATCCAAAACCCTTGAACCCAGTTTCATGTCATGAGAGTCCACTATATCTACCTATGGATTGAATAGGATCCTTCAAGTAAGTTGTCATCGGTGCATAAAGCAATAAAAATTGCCCCTAAATATGTATGAACTTTTATTGTAAGGGAAAATAAGCTTTGTACGAACTTGTGATGGTGAAGAAATAAAAGCGACAGACTTCATAATAAAGGTTGCTATCACAAGGGGCAATATAAAGTAACGTTCCTTTACATTAAGAGTTTGCACATCCAAAAATAAAAAGCGCATGACAACCTCTGCTTCCCTCTACGAAGGGCCTATCTTTACTTTTCTATATTTACTTTTATGCAAGAGTCAATAGTGTTCCTCTCTACTCCATTTTTTTCTCTTGGCAAGCATCATGTGGTGGGGAAAGATCTAGGCACATATATCCAGTTGGATGTAAGTAATCATGAGTTATTATTGTTGACATTACCCTTGAGGTAAATTGGTTGGGAGGTGAAACTATAAACCCCCATCTTCCTATGTGTCTGATTGAAGCTTTTGCCCCATAAATATGCCGTGTGTGTCAGCAATCATAGAAGACTAAATGATAGTTGAGTATGTGAACTTGCTAAACAAAAGCTCTTACATAGACTCTTCCTAAAAAATGTGATGAATTGTAATTGTTTCATTGACTAAGAACATAGTTTGTTAGTTTTCAAGAAAGTTTATGCTTTATACTTCGATATTGTGATGAATTATTACTTATTTATGGGAAGTTTTATGATGATATATTGCTGCTATAGTATTGATCATGATGCTTTCATGTACGTATGTTGTTTTATCGACACCTCTCTCTCTAAACATGTGGTCATGATTATCGATTTCGGCTTTCGCTTGAGGACAAGCGAGGTCTAAGCATGGGGGAGTTGGTACGTCCATTTTGCATCATGTTTTCCTACTGATATGTATAATGTTTTTGGTCATTATTTCACTTTATGATGCAATCCTAATGCCTTTTCTCTCTTAATTTATAAGATTTAGATGGAGAAGGAGATTACCGGCAGCTGGAATTCTGGACCTAAAAAGCTACAGCAGAGATACCTATTCTACGGAACTCCAAATGACTTGAAACTTCACGAGGATTTTTTTATCGAATATATGAAAAATACTGGAACAAAGAAATACCAGAGGGGCCCCACCAGTTGCCCAGAAGGCAACACGGCGCGGCCACCCCCCCGGGTGCGCCCTGATGCCTTGTGGGGCCAACAGCTGGCCTCTGGCCCCCTCCTTCTGCTATATGAAGCCATTTACCCTAAAAAAATTAGGAGGAGGACTTTCGGGATGAAGCGCCGCTATCTCGAGGCGGATCTTGGGCAGAAGCACTTTTGCCCTCCGGCGGAGCGATTCTGCCGGGGGTACTTCCCTCCGGTAGGGGGAAATCGAAGCCATCAACATCACCGACGTTCCTCTCATCATTGGAGGACTAATCTTCATCAACATCTTCACCAACACCATCCCATCTCAAACCCTAGTTCATCTCTTGTATTCAATCTTTGTCTCAAAACCTCAGATTGGTACCTGTGGGTTGCTAGTAGTGTTGATTACATCTTGTAGTTGATGCTAGTTGGTTTATTTGGTGGAAGATTATATGTTCAGATCCTTAATGATATTCAATACTCCTCTGACCTTGAACATGAATATGATTTGTGAGTAGTTACGTTTGTTCTTGAGGACATGGGAGAAGTCTTGTCATAAGTAATCATGTGAAATTCGTTTGATATTTTGATGATATGTATGTTGTTGCTTCCTTTAGTGGTGTCATGTGAACGTCGACTACATGACACTTCACCATACTTGGGCCTAAGGGAAGGCATTGTGGAGTAATAAGTAGATGATGGGTTGCTAGAGTGACCGAAGATTAAACCCTAGTTTATGCGTTCATCTGTAAGGGGCTGATTTGGATCCATATGTTTCATGCTATGGTTAGATTTATCTTAATTCTTCTTTCGTAGTTGCGGATGCTTGCGAGAGGGGGTAATCATAAGTGGGATGCTTTTTCAAATAAGGACAGCACCCTAGCACCGGTCCACCCATATATAAAATTATCAAAGTAGCGAACGCGAATCAAATGAACATGATGAAAGTGACTAGATGATAATTCCCATGTGTCTTCGAGAACTCTTTGCTTTATATAAGAGACCATTCCGGCTTGTCCTTTGCTATAAAAAGGATTGGGCCACCTTGCTGCACTCTTGTTACTATTGCTACTTGTTACTTGTTACGAATTACCTTGCTATCAAACTATCTGTTACCGCTACTTTCAGTACTTGCAGAGAATACCTTCCTGAAAACCGCTTATCATTTCCTTCTGCTCCTCATTGGGTTCGACGGTCTTACTTATCAAAAGGACTATGATCCCCTATACTTGTGGGTCATCAGGCATCCCCACCGCTGCACTACGCGGCTGAGGAGTGGGCGAACGGGCCGCCGGGGGTGCCCAACGACATGACCGACGCCGTCAAGGTGGAAATCGAGGTGACAAGCAGCAAGGAGCCCGACGCCGTCGCCATGGAGGAGCTAAACTTCTTGACAGTGACGCCCAGCTGCTGGCTAGGGCTGGGTCATCGACGACGGTGTGCCTCCACATTCAGATTGACTGTAACACCCTGGTTCTCGCTCCTTGTTTTTTTTCCTTCACGGGATTGGACTCCCGTCTTTTTTCGATGTTATTGGATTTTTTCTCGCTCTTGGGTATATGAATATGGTCATTTAGCCTTGCATTTCCTATCCAACCAGAGATTTCCTCCAACCCAACTTGGCCACTCAAACTTTATTCTCAGGATTTTGCCACTGAAACCCTACCTTCCGAGTTACCGGAAAGGAAACCCTAATTCCTTCCGTTACAAAGGAACCCCAATTTCCTTTGATCTATTGCCCCCCAAACTTTTCCCAGTGATCATCCTATTTCTGTAAACCCTGGATATGCAAAAATATTGCCAAGTCATTTGCAATATTTTTCATTTAAAATTAATTCCTTTTTCTGCTAGTTAAGGGAATTAAATCCAGGAAAATATCTATCCATCTCCAAAGTTCATTAAAACTTGTGGAGATACTCTTTGTGATCATATTGAGCTCTCATAAAACTATTGGCCATAATTAAATAAGGGAAATTGCATTTTCCTATTTAAAGCCAATATTGCATTTTGGGCACTTTCCAAAGGAGCTACCATTTTGGTAGCCAGGAAAAATCCCAAATAATTTATGGAGCTTCTCATATACATATCTTCACCATTTCCATCAAAATCTCAAGTTCCACAATTCAAATTTTGAGCACAACATCCATTTGCAAATTATGTCCAGATTCCCAGTTTGCAAAGGAAGTGCCATCTAGAGTTTCCCATTTGTGCTAAAATTTTGTCAGGACGGACACCTTAGTGGATGATTAACCCCTGTCCAAGATCAAGCCAAGAGGAGCACTGTGGTAGCCACAGCACATGTCCAAACTTTGCTGTCATTTCACCTTTGAGACCAAATCAACTACCCTAGAACCCTCTGTTGATGTCTGGTAGTACAGATCATCTATTTGAGGATCAACACATCTCCCAGACATGGTTTGGCATGAAGTGCGTCGTGGCAATGCCGTGGCGATGTGGTGACTACGTGCGAAGCACGCCAAAGTAGTGCACCGCATGCCAGAGGCGTCGGGCGCCGTCTCCGGCAAGCCACGGCTTGTCCAGGAGCGCCGAAGAACTACCCACCACACGCGTGCCCCTCTCCCCCTCGTCCCCTAGCCCGTGGACGCTTCTGCCGACGCCGATGCTCCGCCGGAACGCCGCCACCTCGCCACGAGTCCAGGAGCTTCGGCCGGCATCGCGTAGCTCTCCCCCGCAGCTATTTAAGCGCCCTGAGCCCCTCCTCCCTCGCCAGCAACCTCTGCCAGCCTTCTCCCTCGAGCCCGGAGCTCTCCCCTCCTTCCATGGCCGAAGCTCTGCCCCGATCCCCCTCTGCTAGCCCAGCGCCCTGGCCACCCCCTCCTTCCCTCTTCCGCGAGTGCGGATGCCCCAGGAGCTAGTGAGGTCGCCGCCGCTCTCGTTTGGCCGGAGGAGCCTCGCCGGAGCACGACCACAGAAGCCACACCGCTACCGCACCTTGGACCGTGGCGCCGGAGCTGTAGGTCGCCCCGAACGATCCTGCGACCACCGCTGGATGCGGCGCAGGCCGCCGGTTCTCCTATGCTCGTCGGCCGGCCCAGGGGAGCAGTGAGGCAACGGCTGCGCCGGTGGCCTGGCCACTCCTGTCTCCGTTCATATCGCGAGCAAGAGGACGACCAGGAAGAGAGAGAGGGAAGGATAAGGCGGGCCCCTCCCGTCAGCCACTGTAAGCCCGGGCCCACGCGGTTTAAGTGGAAACGTACTTTTAAAAGTACGCTTTCCAACTTCGAAAGAGTATTCGGGCACAGCTTCAGACTAAAATGTGCTTTCACTACAGTAAAAGCGTAAACGCCGAAATGCGCTTTTAGCCCAGCCCCGCCAACCAAAGGGGCTATATAGTGAACATTCCCGTTAAGGGCTAAAACGGACAGATTTCTATTTGTTTTATCGCTTAACGAATGAACGGCCATTTCTCCACGACCGTAACTCCGATTGAGGTAAATCAAATGCCCATGTTTTCAGTTCGTTGAGCCCGTTCCGCTGGTAACATTTTCATAAAGTTTTCGCATTGTGAAAATGACCTTTTTGCCCTTGCCCTTCAATCAGCCCCCTTCGAGAGGGGAACTTTTCCGGTAAATCATTCCGCGAGCTCATCACACTTCTTCCCGGTGACTCCATCTACCCCAAGGCAAGCCAACCATCTGATATATGCCCTAAAGCATTGCTCTGTGTTATTCTTGCGTGTTTAATTAATGAATATGCCTGTGTTAGAAATAATTGAACTCCTGCTAGGTTGAACTTGCTATTTACCTTACTTGCTAGTATTCATCATATTATCACACTAGTGACTCATAGGTGACATTATGGAGATAAGTTATCATGTTTTCATTGTGCGTTGCTACTGTTAAAGAATGTGACTTAATAATGACAACCTCCTCCGTCGGCTGGATCGAGTCATAGTGCCACCGAACCGAGGTTATCAGTGCAGCCACATTTGCCTTTATGGAGAGGCCCTAACTTGGTCTATTGTCTTTCCTCTTGTCGGTACCTCCAAAGAGGGAAGGTTATGCGGGCGTGCTACCCTGGACCGGTAGGCAGCGACAATCTTGTGAGCCCGGTTTGGTTATTGAGCTCAGGTCCCCGTTTGGGACAGTTTTGTTTGGCCACGGCGGTGGCAGGTGTCAGGAGTGACACAGGGGCCACCCAGGACATGATCCGGGAAGGGTATGATCGTCAGCGGGACCGTAAGAGTGCCAGGCAATAGACAAGTTCTGTTGGAGCAGCACTGGTCTACCCAAATGGGAGGATGAGGCCAGGAGCTCCATAGTGTGGGTAAAGTGCGCAACCTCTCCAGAGTGTAAATCTATTCGTATAGCCGCGTCCTCGGTCATGGGACACAGTTCATACTAGGTCACACTATTTGGTCTGTGTCGAGTCTGGAGGTATGAATCATATAATGTTAATGCCAATAACGAACCAGTGAAAGGTAAGCTTTGGCAGACTTACACTGAAGGTGCCTGGACATCAGATGATGTCAGTGGTATGAATGCTAGCCATGCGATGGCTATGAGATGATCGGTCGGATGACCGCAAAGTTTGGATCGGATTTGGATCGTGAGAATATTCGGAGTATGGATTATTTACTTGATTTGCTTTACCTTACTGTATTTACTCCAATAGTTATCATGCTAGATAATCCTGCTATGACATGATGATTAATGATACTAGATAATTAATCTTGCTAGATAATACTGCCATAACATGATAGTTAATACTGTTAAGATAACAAGTGCATGCTTGAATGCCATGGATTGCATTGCTTGGTGTATATGTTGGTTTGGTTTGCTTGCGAGTACATTCAAAAGTACTCAGCGGCCTTCAATGTGGCCAGGCTCACGTAAGGATCCGACGTCCACTAGCGAGGAGCCAGAGTGTTCGCGGGCTAGAAGAGTAACCCAGTCAGATCCTTGTGGATTGGAGCCGCACCAATACCATGCTGCCTTAGATAGAACTTTTTTGCTGCCATCACCCTTGTATATCATGTAAGACTTATATATCCATTAATAGAAATGCCTGTGTTCATGATACTTGTTGTAAAGGCACACGCCTGTATGATTTCCTGGGCTGGTGTGTGCGGCGACCGTCTGGCTACAGTGGTATTCAGGCGGGGTGCCACATTGACAAGCTCACCTCCTAAATGATTCCACAATGCCTTCTAGTTATCTTAGTAATTTGCTAATGTAGGGTTTAGTTTGGTCTACTTTAGCTTAAGAGATGGTGGATTTTGGTGGCGATGAGGCAATTACTTTAACATCAGATCAGCAGTTGAAGTAATTTCCAATGGTCAAAGAGATATTTTGTGTCTGTTGGATATAAGTTCCTTTGGGTAAGAAGTAAACCTAAATATAAGCTGCTTATATTTTTGTTTGTTAAGGATGTGTTGCATACTTCTGCGAGTTAACGCGACACATCAAAGTAGTACTACTAGTACTCACTATAGTCCATAGTGCCTCCTTTCCGGTTTACAATATGGCTCAATTTGAAAATCTCTCTAACCAAGGTAGATTGTGACTGGTGGAATAAATTTGTTATGTATTGTAACTTTTTATGACATGCATTAACATTTTGTCCATTAAATCTCTGGTCAAATTTGGGCTCAAAAGACGAAGAGGACCAATAAACCAAGATGGAGTAGAAAACAAAATTCGTTTGCCAACTATAATAAACAAACCAATTTATTTTGATACCCAAAACGAGCTGCACCCAACTGCGCACCAGGGAGACCAACCTCGTGTTGTGTTGGTGCCGTGTGCGGAACGCGCATTAAGCAAAACCTCGCACCTCCAGCTGAGCATCCGCATTTTGAACTTTTGAATCTCAAGGCCAAGGAGCAACGTGAACCTTTGATAGAGCCAATCGGATAGTTTAGAACACTACGATTCATAGCTACAGATGCGTGTGTGAGAGAGGAGTTGTGCCTGCGTGCGCCTCTTCTCTTCGTGTACGATGTACTAAACCTAGAGTACAAGTGTGTGTGTGGCATCGACCTAGAGAGGTAGAGATGGTGTGTGCGAGAAGTCCCGAGAGACTCGTGAGTGTAGGTGTGTGCGTGGGAAAGAGGGAGAGAGATGATATGTGTCAATGTAATGCGTGTGAAAAAGAGACTAGTCAATAGTTCGCCACGAGGCCATTCCTGGTGAACGCCCCAATAACCGTACGATCTGCATCCGACGGTGCGAGTTATTGGATGAAAACAGCAGTAAAAAAAGAAATGGCATGGAGTTGTACAAAACTGCCACACCACGCCCCTCCCCTACACATGAAACTACCACGCGACCGTTCGCAACTGCCGGTTAGCTAGAAATCCCAAAAGGCCAGGATTTTGGCTGTAGGCGGGGAGATTGGACTGTCGGTTTTCTCACTTGCAGCCGCACATGTCAGTGATGTACCAAGCCGACTCGCGTTCCTTCGGTGAGCGGCGGGCCGGACCGACCGTGTGTTAGTGCGACGCGAAGGCGACACGCTGTAAGTTTACCGCCTAACTTGTACTAGTGTAACACTTGGTTTGGCTCCTTGACAATATTAGTCGATAGAAATCCTGATTAGAAAGGGTAGGGTGGCGTTTTTCCCGTGCAGGAGGCTTGGGAGGTTTTTTTACAATGGTAAGGCTCCAGAAGGACTCGACACTGCATTAGTCAAAGCGGTGGGCAGTAGTACTACGCTTGTCAGAGGCGTACGTGGGCCCGCGTTCTCGGATGCGTACGTGTCGGAGCTGGACGACCGCCAACCTCTCGTAGCGAACTAGCGATAGCGAGGAGCCCGCTGCTAGCTATTTCTATAATCTGTTTTGAATTTTTCAATCGTTCACGTGATATCAGTCGTTGATTTCTGTTGATCCAAGGGTCTAGGTGGCTGGGATTCGCATCTCGAAAACCTAATTGTACCCTGTTGTGTCTACAATCTTCTGGAACCAGCAGCATGTGACTGTGATCAATCCACACAAGAGGCTTGCAACAACACCTCCACATGTGCCACGTGGCCTCATGGGTGCACCCCACATCATTTTAATCATAACATATTGACTGAAAAGAGAGAGACATTTTGTAGCGTGCCATTGGAATTCTAACTCACGTCCTTTGCACATACTGGAAGTACCAATGCCACATCATCTAAAGCCTTTCTACACGCACATTTCTTATACAAATGTGCTCCACCGTGTACCCGCGCGTGTGTATGTGGAAAGGAGTGCGTGTGTGCACCTCATCTCTTTCGTACACCTAGTGCGTGTGTCTGAGAGAGAGATAGAGAGAGATGGTGTGTGCAAGAAATCACAGGAGATCCGTGAATTTATGTGTGTGTGTGGTGGGGGAGGGAAATACAGAGGGAATATGTGTCAATGCAATTTGTGTGAAAGAGAGGCCTATATACATATATGTATGTGCATGGGGGTGATATGCGAGAAGGGAGGGGAGGGGTCGTCTACGCCAGATATCGATAGAGACAGAGAGAGGGAAGAACTCTACGAGCGTACAAGCACTGGGAAAGGGGGGGTGCTGGAAGATGGTGTGAGAGGCCAACTGGACGGAGACTGGGAAGGAGTGTACAAGTGCGAGATCGATAATTAAAGAGAGGGGGCGAGAACGTGCGCGGTTGCTCACGTCTGAGAGATGAAGCGGAAGGCACGGATGATGAGAGGGGAAACGATGGATAGACAATGTGTGTGTGGTAGCTAGGCAGTCCTATCTAGAGAGGTAGATTGATCGATGTGTACGTGGGAAAGAGGGCGGGACCTAACTAGAGTTATAGATCAATCGGTTTGTGTGGAAAACAGGGAAAGACCTAGCTATATATATAGAGAGAGGAATATCGATTGGTGCACATGCATGTGAGAGACAAAGATGGCCCGGAGTGACGAAGAGAGGGATGTGCGTGTGTGTGGGGGGGTGCGAGAGAGTCATACTAGTTAGAGGTACTGTACGAGTGGGAGATCGATAATAAGAGACGAGGGGTGCGAGAGCGGGCGCGCGCGTGTGTGTGTGCCGGAGGGGTGGTGCGAGAGTCCTACTAGTTAGAGGGAGTGTACGAGTGCAGGATCGATAATAAGAGATGAGGGGGTAAGAGCGCGCGCCTCAGAGTTGCAGTGTGAGGCATGGATGGTAAGTGGGGGAAGGGACTATGTGTACATGTGTGTGTGGTAGGCAGACCTGCTAGCTAGAGGGGTATATCGATCGGTGTGTGTGGGAAAGAGAGGGTGATGGAGAAACCTAGCTTCAGAGATCATGGGAGACCGACCTGGAGAAAGAGATTGTGTGTGTGCGATGGATAATGCCGAGTGGGAGTGTGTGTGCATGCATGCACGAGAGAAAGTTAGTGGTACAACTATGAAGAGAAGACGACTGTGTAGGTGTAAAACACTTGGTGAGATCATAATCAATATAGAAGTGAATTCAAATATTTGAATAAGAGATCATGATGTTTGAAACCCATGCATGCATGATATAATGGAGATATGTGCACAACAACAAAAAAGACACATCCGTGACATTATGGCCCGAACGAAAACTTTTTCTGTCATGGTTGTGACACTTCTATGACAATGATTGTGACAAAAACAAGTATCATCATAGATGTGGTTGGCTCCTACTTCTATGACAAAAAAATTATGACAGAAAATGGGCTTTTAGTCCTGGGCGGGCCAGAGACGCACCCGCATGGCATTCTTTGGGCCGTCCATGACGTAAAAAATCGTGGTAGAAGTGAGGCCGAGGAAATTTTCAGGGAGTTCCCGGTTACGGTGGGTGGTCGGGGCTGTCACAGCCCTAGATTAATTGCTAGTAATTAGTTGCATTAGTGAGCATCATGCATCATATTTAATTTCAAAGAAAATTTAATTGAGGAAATTCAAAGCCTCATAAATCATTTTAAAAATTACCAAGTTAACATCTCTTCAAAGAAGTCCATGAAAATGTTCCTCTTAGTCTCTGAAAATATTGGCAAGGGGTAAAATTCAAAAAAATATTTTTTGGAATCTCAGAGATATTTATTTTGGGCCTTTGAGTTAATCCAATAATTATTTGGATTGGATTTATATTTTTTATATATAAAATATAAGTCCAATAATTCTGAAATTTGTTGTGTGGCTCTGGATTAGTCCAACTAGTCCACAGAATTTTTATCAGAAGCTTTAAAATTGGTTTGGTATTTAAACTAAATCAAAACAAATTACAGAAAAAGAAAAATAGAAAGAAAATAGAAGAGCAGAAAACCCACCTGTGCGGCCCAGCACTGTAGCAGGCCCAGCCCACGAGCGCCACCGTCTTCAACCTCTGCCAGTAGGCAGAGGCGTGTCGATGCGCCTGCGCCCGAAGCCTCCACCTCCTCCCTGCCTGCTTCACGCCATCCCCGAGCCTCCCCCTCGAGCCACGGAGACGCCCGGAGACCTCTCACTCCTCTCCCTCACTCGCTGCTCTCTCTCCCCTCCTCTGTCATTCTCTTTCTCCCAAATCCGGAGTGCGCCGGCATCACACCCATAGCCACCGGCCACCTCTTGCCTCTCCGTAGTGGCCTATGGCTCCGCCTCCTCGCGCTGGTCTTCTTCGCCGAAGGGTTCGAGCTGAAGAGCTCCGAGGACGACGCCCGCCTCAATCTTCCTCGCCATAGCCGCCGTCCACCGTCGTTTGAATTAGCCGCTCTAGATCCTCCCCGGCCTCGCTGTCACCTCCGTTGAAACCACCGTGAGCCACCGCCCCTCTTCCCTCTCTCTCCCGCATGAACCCGTCCCTCCAGCGAGGTTCCCCATCGTGGCCGATCTCCGGCCACCGCCAAACCTCGTCGCCGGCCACTGTTCCGGCCACCCCAGCACCACCCGCCACCACCGTTGGACGCGCCGCGTCGCGGGCGTTCCAACGTGCCCAACCCCGCCCCCTCTCGTCGCCAGAATCACCGGGACGAGCGATGCCGCCGCGTCTGTGTGTCACTGGCGGTTAGCCGCTGACGTGACAATGTCATTAGTGGCTAATGACGCCACTAATTAACCCTAGTGACACTGACAGTGGGACCCGCATGTTTAATTAGGCCGGCTAATTATTTGGTTAGGATTAGATTAAACCCAGTGGACCCCAGCCGCCAGTTTTGACTTTGCTGACGTCAGCGTTGACCTAGCCCCACTGGTCAGCGTCTGTAGTTAACTGTGTTGACTCGCTGACGTCAGTGTTGTCCATGCTGGCGTCATAATTACATTTGCTGGAATTTTCTTATTTCTAAATAAATTTGGAAATTCCAGAAAATAGTTAAAACTTCAAAAAATCATAGAAAATAATCTATAACTCCAATGGAAATAATTTATATATTAAAAATTATCAAAAAACTCCAAAGAATCTGTTTATGCGTTTTCCATGCATGTTTGAACTAGTTAACCTCACTAAATAGGACAAATAATGATTAGGGCAATTTATGAAATAACATTTGGAGTTGGAATTTGATCCTGTTTGAATTCCACTCCAATTAACTTGGATAATTGTTGCCTTCGGTGAATTCAGTACCTTAACATGCCATGATCATACATCATGTTTGTTGCATTGCATTGAATGTTGTTCCTTCTCTCTGTTTGCCGGTGTTTGTTCCTTCTCGGTAGAAGACGGTTCCGACGTTGTGATCGTTGACACCGATGAAGAGAAGTACTATCTTCAGAAGTGTCAGGCAAGCAAACCCCCATTGAGCATTCCGATACAATCCCACTCTCTCGGTCTTGCTCTCTTTTACTGCATTAGGACAACAACGATTCAACAATTACTTGTCGCGGAAGTTGAAACCATTCCTCTGCATGACCTGTCTTTGCCACAGTAAATAGTTGAAACCCACTAGCATGAGTAGGAGTTGTTTGAGACATGTTGTGCCTACTCATTCATGCCTGCTTGTTATGCCTGCTATGCTTAGAGTTGTGTCAGGTTCGATTTATCTGGGATGGATTGGAGTGGTCGTGAACATGTCCTACTGTTGAGAGCTAAGTGTGTGAACACGATTTGGTAAAGGTAGCGATGAGAGGCCATGTAGGAGTACATGGTGGGTTGTCTCATTGAGACCGTCCTCAGGAACTAAGTTCTATGTTAGTGATCCAAGACAGTTACTACCACACATTGGGATCCTTAATTGACTCTCTCGACTTATTAATCGCCTTGATCTCTGTCCAGGAGTTGCAACTAGTTTCTGGTGTTTGTAGGATATGTGTTGGAGGCCGTGCATTGCGCTCACCCTAGGGGTGGGCTATGATGTGGTATAGACACTGTGGCACGGTGTACCGAGGCACCCGTTTGGTGGGCTTGGTAACCGGGAACCCTGCACACATCGTTTGAGGCCGTAGTGGAAACCTCAGCCGGACTTCCTTGCGGATGGAACTCAAATAGGCGATAAACCTGGACTAGAGACTTGTGTGGTTAGTCAGGCCATGGCCGACACCCTTGCCAGGCTTCCGCTTGAAGGTTGCCGAGATACATGACGTGTACATGGCGGTAAGTGGGGAAAGCGTGTGTGAAGAAGTACACCCCTGCAGGGTAATATGATCTATTCGAATAGCCGCGTC
This sequence comes from Elymus sibiricus, assembly GCA_039707655.1. NCBI lineage: Eukaryota > Viridiplantae > Streptophyta > Magnoliopsida > Poales > Poaceae > Elymus > Elymus sibiricus. The sequence continues at coordinate 180,442,472 of CM077670.1, forward strand.
CGCGGATGTGGACTACTTGGAAGCTTACATTGTTCATAGACAAGTTAAAATGGATACTCTCAAATGCGCAAGATAAGTGTGAGTACTATGGATGTCCTTCTCGTTAGGAGATGGGAGCGGATCCATAATGGTGTATTGTTATGGTGAATATGTGGACTCGTGTGCGCTTTCTCACCTCAAGGAAAATACTGGTAGTCGTAGTACAGGATAGCCACTGAGTCAAAGCTGGCTTGCTGCAGTTAAACCCCACAACCCCCTTGTTGATACTGATGCATATGTAGTTAGTTATGATGTAGGTCTTGCTGAGTACAATTGTACTCACCTTTGCTTAATTTATGTTTTTGCAGAGTAGACTTCAGCCTCACTTTAGATTCCTGCGATGAGTTCGACGTTGACCGATTAGCTTGGGAATTCCAGACAGAGGTCTGGTTCCTTTGGAGGGTCTTGTAGATAGACAGGCTTCCTAGCCTTATTTCTTTTAGCTGTCTGTACTCAGACAGGTTTATGCTTCCGCTTGTTGCTTGTATGACTTGAATGTTGGGTCATGAGACCCATGTTTGTAATATTATGCTATGTAAGGCTCCTAGGAGCCCTTTTAAATAAATACTTTGAGTCATAGAGTTATGTTGTGGTGCCATGTAGTATTTACACATATCGTGCATATTGTGTGTATGTTTGAAATGCACTAGTATGTGTGGGATCCGACACCTAGTTGTTTATTCTTGGTAGCCTTCCTTATGGGGAAATGCCTCCTAGTGCTTCCACCGGAACACATGGATTGACCAGCATGTGTCCTTCTTTGCTCCTGTGTCTGTCCCTACGGGGAAATGTCACGCGGTGTTTACTGGAGTCCTTGTAGCTTGCTACGACTCGGTTACACTCGCTGCAGACCGACACGTGCATTGCTGGGTCATGTATGCCCGTCCCTGTAAGTTTGTGCCACCTTGGTTTATGACTAGTCATGTCGGCCCGGATTCTCTGTCACATGGATGCTAGCGACACAATCATATACATGAGCCAAAAGGCGCAAATGGTCCCGGCCCAGGTAAAGGCGGCAGCCGTGGGTTACCGTGCGTGAGGCCGCAAAGTGATATGATGTGTTACATGCTAGACCGGTGTGACTTAGGATCGGGGTCCTGACAGGGGCCGAGTGAAGCAGTGTGGTTTGTGCGTTTCTCTCGTACGCACGCGTGTGTGTGAGGCGTTCGCTAACTGAACCCGAGCGAGGCATTCACTTATTGAACCTGAGCGATCGCACTAGCTACGTACTGAGGCCGATCGATCCCTTCCCTGCTAACTGAACCCGAGCGATTCTATCGCTGCTAACTGAACCTGAGCGATTCCTTCGCTGCTAACTGAAGCCGGTCGAGCTCTTGTACATGCGAGACGTAGCCGGTTGGGTTGCCTCTCGATGAACAGTGCCTGTTGCTGCCGCGCGCGCGATACGTAGAACAAGTCGAGATGCATTGATCGAGCCCTTTGCACGAGACAAGGTGAGTTGACCTAGCCGGTTGGTTGGCTGTGGATGAACAGTTCCCATTGCTGCCGCCCGCTCGTACGCCCCACCCCAGCCGGTGGGTTGGATGTGGATGAACAGTACCCTGGCCGTGTGAAGGTGGTTGGCGCTGGATGAACAGGACCCCAAAGAGGCCACCACACCCCAGCTGGTTGGGGGTGGATGAACAGGACCCCATGGAGGCTGGATGAATAGGACCCCAAAGAGGCCACCACACCCCAGCTGGTTGGGGCTGGATGAACAGGACCCCATGGAGGCTGGAGGAAGTCGACGGTGGATGAACAATAGCTGCTGGAGGCTGGAGGAGGTCGACCATGGTTGAACAGTAGCCCGTGGAGTCCCGTTTTGCGGTACGCCACAGCCCTCCCGATGAACAGGACCCCGCTTCGACCGTAGGCAGTTGGGGAGAAGTCCGTTTCCTCCGTTTTGTGGTACGCCAGGGCCCTCCCGATCAACAGGACCCCGTTTCGACCATAGGCGCTCGAACAGAAGTCCGTTTCCTCTGTTTTGCGGTACGCCAGACCCCGAGTCGATGAACAGGGCCCCGTTTCGGCTGTTTCGTCCAAGCCGGTTGGCTCCCGATGAACATGACGCGTTTCGACCCAGTCACTTGGCTCCTGATGAACACGACACTGTTTCCTCCGTTCTGACCCAGCTGGTTGGCTGTCGATGAACAGGAGCCCATTGCTGCCATCCGTTGCCTCTCTCCATGTACATGAGCCTGGCCGTACGTATGCGCGAGTACGCATTCGAGACCCCGCCTTATATGTACGTACGTGGCCGAATTTTTTGCTGTGTGGCTGTACGTACGTGTACACGATTTGGATGGGGTTGCCTGAACTGCTACGTTGGGGACTCTACTACGACATGTGGCACGCCTTACACACCCACGGTCCATCGTTGCAGAGAGACCGATCGACCAGTATGTACGTACACGTTCGCGACCAGACAGACAACGCTACGTACGCTTCGATTGGGTGGGTCCCAGCTATCGGGGAGGATAAGGAGGCACTTCCTTGCGTGCGAAGATATAGCTACTGGGTTCTAGCTATCAGGGGGAGGAATCATTTTTTTTGCGCGTAATAAGGAGGCATTTCCTTGCGTGCGAAGATGTAGCTGGTGGGTCCAGCTGTCAGCCTCACCGCGTACAGTCCTCTTCCGATGGCTGTCATTCATTGACCACATTGACCACGCCGCGCCGAGAGCACCAAGGCGGTGGACGATGGCGAGTCCTAGGAAGGAAACTATGCGGAGCCGGGGAAGACGCGATAGTGCATGCCCATGCGGAGGGGACTACGAGGGTTGATTGGTTCGGATGCGGTGTGAGGCTGCCATCGCTGGAGAATAACAGGGGATGTGGGTGAGTAGAGGGAAGGCCTGGCCAGCGGTGGGAGTAGGGTGGGGCGGTGAGGCCTGCGCGGCAGCATAGCCGGCCATGGGAGGCAGGAGCAGGCGGTCCCGCCGGTGCTGGTTTGGGCGGCTGGAGCAAGAAGATCAGAGATTGAAGAAGCAGCACGGCCGTTGGACGGTCACTGCTGCTAGAATCGTTTGTTGACTAAGTTGACAAAGCCCTTCGTACGCGTCAACTTAGTAGGCCCACAAGTCAGCCGACAAATCCGTTGGGTCCCAATTGTCATGGCGAGGAAACCTTTTTTCGCGTAATAAGGAGGCACTTCCTTCCGTGCAAAGATATAGCTGGTGGGTCCCAGCTGTCAGGGGGAGGAATCATTTTTTTGCGTAATAAGGAGGCACTTGCTTGCGTGCGGCCATGGACCATGTGGGTCCCTACTGTCAGCCTGTCCACGTACATCCCTATTCCGATGGCTGTCGTTTGTTGACCACGTTGACCACGCCGCGCCGAGAGCACCATCGTGGTGGACGACGGCGAGGCCCAGGAAGGGAATGACCCGGAGTCGGCAAAGCCACAGCAGTGCATGCCCACGCTGAGGGGAGTACGAGGGTTGACTGGTTCGGCTGCGGTGTGAGGCCTGTGTCGTCGGAGAATAACAGGAGGTGTGGGTGAGTAGAGGGATGGCCTGGCCAGCGATGGGAGTAGGAGGGGGCGGTGAGGCCTGTGTTGCAGCACAGCCGGCCACAAGAGGTAGGAGCAGGTGGTCCCGCCGACGCTGGTTTAGGCAGCTGGAGCAAGAAGGTCAGAAACATCCAACGGTCACTGCCGCTAGAATCGTTTGTTGACTAAGTTCACAAAGCCCTGCGTACGCGACAACATAGTAGGCCCACAAGACAGCCTCCAAATCTGTGGCAAACGGCATACAACCCATTTGCCATTATTTTTAATAATTTACAGCCCATTTGCTAATTCTTATGGATTTTTTTGAAGCCCATATTCTTTTTGTTAGCATTACACCCCATATTTTGGCCACAGTTAAAAAATTTAATGAAATTTTGCATATTTCGGTGGGGTCCGAACTGTTTTTAATCCCAAAATTTCGAGTCAAATTCAAACTAATTTGAAAAATAAATATATATTAATTTAAAATCTAATGAAATTTTCCCGCAAAAAAATCAATGAAATTTAAAATCTAGAAATCATAAAAAAACCGTAATTTGAAACTAATTGCCGGTTTGCTGTATTGTTTTTTAAAATTAACAGCCCATTTCTTACTACTTATAGCCCATTTTTGGGCAAGCCCCGAATACATCCCTCCTCGTCTTGAAAGATTTGCAGCCCAACAGGGCTGAGAAAAGCAAGTAGGCCTCGGTTGGGTATTCTGCAAAAAAAATAGAAGTGGGCTAGCCATTGTCAAAAAGAAAATAAAAACAACTAGGCTAGTCATGTGGTAAACAGTAAATAAAAGACTCGGCTAGACGGGGTACAGCCCCCGCACATCCCAGTTGATACCCTGCTCCGTCTTAAAAACAGAAAACAACTGGGCAAGCTGCTGGGTCCCTGGTGTCTGTCGCTCGTTGTGCAATTCTCTTGTTTATTGACTATACGTTGACAATGGGGTGGGACCCAGATGTCAGGACAACATTAGGAGGAAGCATTTATTTTGGCTTGTAACAAGGAGGTACTTGCTTGCGTACTGTCATGACCCTGGTGGGTCCCCACTGTCATCCTCTCCATGTACAATCATCTCCTGATTCCTCTCAGTTGTTGACCATGTTGACAACACCAGAGGGCGGCGCCGTGGTGAACGAACCAAGGTGGAGAACGTCGGCGAGGCCTCAGACGGGAACGAATAGGAGCCGGGGAAGATGCGGCAGTGTAGTCACAGGCGGAAGGGAGTACGAGGGTTGACAGGTTCGAGTGCGAGGTGGGGCTGACTTCGTCGGAGAATAACAGGAGGTGTGTGGGGTAGAGGGATGGCCTGGCCAGAGTTTTAGGGTGCGATGGGGCGGCGATGCGTGCGCGGCAGCGCAGCCAGCTGTGGGAGGCAGGAGCAGGCGGTCCCGTCGGCGCTGCTTTGGTTTTGGCGGCTGGAGGAAGAAGAGACTGAAGAAACACGACAGACGTTGGATGTCAATCCAATGGTCAAGGTTGGCAGAATCGTTTGTTGACTAAGCTGACACCACGTTGCATACGTTTTTCGCAAGAAAAGAAAAATTGGGCTCGTTCGCCAGATAACATTCCCGAAACTGCCACCGTTTGATCTTGCGTCGCAACTAAAACTGCCAGGAAAATGCGTTCGTTTGCCATCCTCCTCCCAGGGAACGTTCGCCAGATAACATTCCCGAAAATCAAAGACTTGAGAAGGCGTACAGAACAAGCTAGTCTGGCAGTAAATAGACGTTCCTGACTATTAGAAAAAAGAGAGACGTGCTGCTGTAACTGGTTCAAATCCAAACCTAGACTATATATAGTGTTATACTACTCTGCAAGTAATGAAACTGACATGTCCAACGTTCACTTCTCCTCTTCTCTAGTTACTCTGCCTAGCTTCAGAAGCTCCGGCCGCAGCAACCATGTCCGCTGGCTTGTCTACCTGCTCTTTAGTAGGGAATCGAGCCAACAACCAGATGTGCATGAAGTCGCCACCCGTACCACCGCCTGTGGGTCTCACCACACCCCCGCCGGCACACTCACCGCAGCCAGTTGCTCATTGCACCCCGTTGCCGTTGGTGTGGTGCCACTACTACAAATCATGTAGAGTCATCCATCGCATCACAACTACAACCCTCAACCCTAGCCGAGTCTTCTATAAATGCCCAAATCATGGGGTAATATGGTCAAGTTCTTCGCCTGCTTTCAGTTGCTGAATTTTATTTTTTAAGAGTTTGGTTGATGATCTTTGAATTTGATTCGTGCAAAAAAGGGAGGATTCTTGTGATTTGTATTTCTGAGAAGTTGCTGATATGGGGGAATGGAACTACGCGGATTATTTGGTTAGCCGGCGAATCCCAATACCAGCAGGCTGGGGTGTTGGACAAGTAACTGAAGGAATGACAGAAGAGGAAGATGCAGAGCAGAAGGTTAAAGACGATGCAGTTCATCAGATCATGGCCAAGCAACAGCTGGTGAATAGCCTTGGCAGCAATGAGGAGATGAAAGAGCTTGTGAAGTTAATGGGCAAGATCGTTGTGCTCTGTAGGATGATTGTCTCTTTATTTGCAGTGTATGTAGCACTCGTGATGTATTCAGTGGCTCTAACATGAGCACTTTGCTGAAACTAGTAATGAATGAAACCTATTTAGCAGGCTAGGCGTCTAGTGTTGTGAACATCTAATGATTTCTATTAACGGAAATCTGGGGGCATCCCCTTTTGCTAATAAATAAATAAATAAGCAGAGGACATGTCGGGTCACCTTTGTTCCCATTGCAAGACGTTCAGCAAATTGCAGTCCAAAGCAAACTGCCATCAGCTAGATTTGCGGTTGTACAATCATCAAATTCAAGTTTCACAGCAAAATATGAGTACTACTAAACAACAATGTCATCATGTTTCAGTCGTCATACAATCACCAAACACAAATCAACATACATAATAAGTGATGTTCTCACTGATCAACAACTTCATCAGGTTTCAGTTGTCATAGCAAACACAATTTGACATAGTAGATAATAAGTCATCTTCTCACAGGCAAATATGACAAAAGCAATCTAATCATCATCCGTAGCAGCAGTGTCAACATATTTACCATGTGTGTCAGTCTGAATCATAATTCCCCCAGTGTCATCTTCTTCTTCAGCATCAATGTCTTCGAATGTTGGCTTCTTATTGATCAACTCATCTACTTCCACAGCCTGATAGGCAATCTTTTCTCCAACCTTATTGATGTGATGGTCCACAAACATATCATAAACATCTGCGAAATCCTCTACATCAGTAGCAGTGTAAGCATCATCTTGTTATGCAACTTCATTAAACGAATTCCTCTGCTCAAACTTTTGCAATACTCTCCAGTCTTGGTTACGTGCATATGTGTCTTCCAAGAAAAATATCTGTGTTGCTTGATTTGCCAAAATATAAGGCTCGTCGGTGCAGTACGACGCCTTGACATTGATGGATTTGAAATAATCATCAGCTTTTGGTTTTGAGATCCTGGTAAACTGGTTATACCAACGACAGCAAAACAGAACCACGCACCGATGAACCTCGAAACTGGAGATATACTGCAACTGAACAATGTCTGTTATGTTAGCATACATTTCAGTTGTGACTTTCTTGTGCGTATCCGTGCTCATGACGGCACTGTTTTGTGTCTTCCTACCTTCGTTCCGTGCAACGGTGTTGTAGCACACATCTCCAACAACACAAGATGCATAATGTCTTACCCGAGTATCAGGACCCATTGCTAGTGAGTAAAGGGTACCAGTAACTGCCTGCCCCTCTTCCCGCATCTCCTTGACCTATGTGTCGGTGTAAAAACCGGCAGACCTCGGGGTAGGGGGTCCCGAGCTGTGGATCTCGGATAGATGGTAAGAGGAACGGGGAGACGATGTTTACCCAGGTTCGGGCCCTCTTGATAGAGGTAAAACCCTACGTCCTGCTCTTGTTTATATTGATGGAGAAGTATCAAGTACAGAGTTGATATACCTCGAGATCGTATGATCTAGTCCTAGGGCTAGGTGAATGAGATTGTGTTGAAGTCCCCTCTACGGGCTAAACCCTTCGGCTTATATACACGCCGGAGAAGGTATCTAGGGTTACAAGGTTGGTATCCAGGCGAGGAGGCAGCAGGGGAAGTCTTGGAGTATACGTCAAGTATTCGGTAGATGTAATCTTGTTCTTCCTTCTCACATGCATCTTCCGGAGTCCATCTTGATAAGAATGAGGGCCCACCGGCCCAGCCCGAGGAATATGGGCTGACTAGATTGGTACCCCCTAGTCCAGGACACCGTCAGTAGCCCCCGAACTGGTCTTCTATGCCGAGGACGATCTCTTCAACGGTGGCAACTTCGGATCCGAAGTCGTTGGCTTGACAGACGAGTTCCCCTTCAAAATTCCGGATCTCTCAGCTGGCCTTCTAAGGAGTGGTGTTTTGTAGACGCAGTTCAGCCATGTTCTTTCCTCATCCGGGGTCACGAGTTTACTTAGCCTTGAAGGCTATCCACCAATGTGTGAATAGAACCCCATAGCCTGACAACTTTATCAAAGCGGCGCTACCCACGATGGGTCATGCAGTTACTGCCTATCTCAAATCGTGGTTCAAGGCCACCCTTTTACCGGCACGTCCTGTCAAGGTGGGGATCATGCCCATGTTTTTGAGGATATCATCAAGATTTTGTTTCCCCCCATGCGCATAACGGCATCTTCGGAGGGGGAGAGTGGCGTTTTCATCGGCGCGGCAAGTGGGACTCTTGGCCTTTCAGCAGCCTATAAGAGTAAAAAGTTAACCGAGCCTGTAGCTACGCTCCCATTTCCCCTGCCTTCTGCCTCCTTGAGCTCCAGCACCCAAATCCAATCTCGCCTGCTCCCACCTCTGCGCATCTAAGCTTTCCCACCGAGCCATGGCCGACACCCTCAAAGGGCACTAGGGGGCTCCATCGTGACGGAGGGCATGCTCCAAGAGCTGTAGAATGCGGGGTATATCCCCGCCAACGTCGCCGCCTGTGCTCAAGACGCCGACCAGCAGGTGCCCGCCCCCAACCTAGGGGAACGTGTAGTCTTCATCCCTCACCTCATCAGAGGCCTGGGGGGTTCCCGCTGCACCCATTCGTGCGTGGGGTGATGTTCTACTACGGCCTCGACTTCCACCACATGGCCCCAAATTCCATCCTCCACCTCGCCTCCTTCATTACGGTGTGCGACGCTTTCCTTCGCATTGAGCCGCACTTCGGTCTATGGCTAAAGACCTTCGGCGTTAAGCCAAAGTCCAGCGGCTCTGATCTGGCGGAGTGCGGAGGTGCCATGGTCAGCAAGAACCAGGTGGTCGCCTGGTTTGATGGCACCTTCATCGAGACAGGTAAGGAGTGGCAGCGGGAGTGGTCTATATCACTGAGCCGCTGGCCGCTGGACAGACCGAGGTCCCAGCCTTCTCGGCTGGGCCTCCAAGGAAGCTCAAGTCCTGGAAGGAGAAGGGCGTCCTTTGGGAAACCCCGAGGAGGTGGAGACACTGATCAAGAGGATCCAGTGGTGGTCCCTCAAGAAGAAGCTCCAATTGCCCGACGTGGTCAACGTCATGCTCCATCGCCGCCTCCTCCCGCTCCAACTCCGGCCACCCCGATGTGGGAGCACAAATCCGGAGAAGAAGGACCCGTCCTCAACTTCTTCCGCACCTCTCTGGCCGGGATGTGGACGCGGCTCTTCAAGCTGGCCAAGGACAAGATCCCGGAGGAGGGGAAAGGCCTCGGCTTCAAGGTCGGCTACACCGCCACACCGGTAAGTGTTCAATGCACATGTTTACATCTTTCTCCTGCTAAGTGGGACAGGCTTCGATGAATCGACCCCTTCCATGCTTGCAGAACTGGGTGAGCAAGATGCAACAGATGCGGTGCCCGACACCACTTCCGGAGGGGGAGAAGTCCCCTCTGCTCACTGCGCTCCTGATCAAGGAGCCGCACATGGTGATCCCCAGGGCACAGAAGCCCCAAAAGGGCAGGACGGGTCTTCGGAGGCGGGAGACCTCGGTCACCCGGTCCAAGGAGACCTCGGTCACCCGGTCCAAGGAGACCCATGCCTCCTCCACCCACGAAAGCGATGGGGGGAGGATGAGGATAACCTTCCCGCAAAGGGAAAGAGGGCAGCGCCAGAAGACACCGAGGCTGAGGCCCGGCCCACAGGCCAAAAGAGGTTGAAAGAAACCTCGGCCGGGGCGGCTTACGAGCCCCAGCCATCGGAGAAGAACATGCTCTCCGACGAGTCCGAAGATGACCCCCTCGCGCTAGGGAGGAAGAAGCCGGTGCCTCGAAGGTTTGCCGCTGTCCTTTGTATTTATCTTCACATTTAAGTTTTTCCGGCAGGACTAATGCCATGCGAATGTTTTTCCGCAGTCCGCCTAGGGCACGCCTTAGCGACTCCTCCAGCAGGTTGCCGCCCACCAGCGGGACGCTAGACCGCGTTGCCCCGGCTCCAGAAGGGCAGGGCGATGTGACGTCGACCCCGGCCCCTCAGGTTGATGCAGCAGGGGTCGAAGAGGTGGTCATGGCCGAGGTTGACTCCTCGGCCCCGCAAGGCCAAGGGGACGAGGTCCCCGAGGTCGTCCAGGAGGGGTTGGGCCAACCAGTGGTCTAGCCGGAATCTACTCCGGCTCCACCGCTGCAGCCGGAGACCCACGAACCCAGCACCTAGGTGCTGGGGCTCGAGGTCTTTCCACCCTCACCTCCCGCTCAAGGGCGGGCTAGCGCAGGGTGGACCGAAGAGATGGAGGCAGCCTTGATAGGCTCCTCCCTCAAGGAAGAGCACCACGCATTGATTGGCGTGGTGCTGCAGGGATTCTAGTCTGCAGAGGCCGGAATGCATGAGGTCTTCAAGGGCCTCCTGATGAGCTTCGAGGTAGCCCTCTGTCTTTTGAGAAAAGGGACCTTCTCTGCTTAGATTTATCAATTTTTGTAACTGTCCGAAGGCATATGTTACCCATCGTTTAGACGGTCGGCCCAGTGAGTAGCTCTCGAGCCCAGGGCCAGTCTGAAAAACTAGTGTTGGGCTCAAAATGTAGGTTCGGAGGACAGAGTAGCCCCCAGGACTGATGAAATAGGATGTGTGTCCGAAGTTTCATTAAATTGATTATGGGGCTCATTAGAAATGGTTTATGCAGGTTTCAACCTTGGCTCCAGGCTTCGCCTCCGAGGAGATTGCGGAGATGAGCCGGAAGCTCGAGAGGTCCGAAAAGGACCTCGAACTGGTGAACAAGTAGGTCGAGCAGTCTCAAGGTAAGCGACCGATGCGTCTTGCTTTTTCTTTGAAGTTTGATTTTGAGCAAGGATGACTTGTTGTTTGAAAAACTGATGCCAAACTGATTTGATAACAGCGGTGTTGGCCGAGCTCTTGACGGCTCGGCAAGAGGTCGAGTAGCAGAAAGCTGCTACGGCCAAAGCAGAGAAGGACCTAGCCACCGAAAAGGTGGCTAGGGAGAAAGACCAGGCGCGGGTCCTGGAGGTCGAGGAGACTCTCAAGGGCATGTATCTCAAATGTGATTCCCTTGAGAAGAAGCAGAAAGAGATGGGCGAGCAACTGCGAAAGCTATGCCTGTCTCATGCCGAGTTCCAGACCCGGAACAGGGCCGACCACCACGTGCTCCAGCAAGTGGAGAGAATAGCCGCGGGTAAGCTATATTTACTGCAATGTGTATTTGGTAGCAAGGGGTGCGTCGAGCTCACCTGGCTATGGCGATCCGCAGAGGTCTTCGCCGATCTTCCGAAGAGCGTGGCAGACGCCGGCCTTCATTTCGGCCAGCTGGAGGGCCATGAGGTGGAGAAGGCCTTCTGGACTCAGTTCCAGGAGTCGACGCAGTCGCAGTTGCTCAATCATTGGATGAAGCAACTGGCAGAACTTCTTCGGATGGCGAGGCCGGCGCTCGAAGACCTCTGCGTCAATCTGTGGCCCACAGAGGTGTTGCCAGCCAGCTTCTTCGGGCTCCTGGTGCAGCTGCAAGAAGCCGTCCCACAAGTCAGCCGCTGGAAGCGATCCGCGTGTCTGGAAGGAGCGCGGCGGGCGTATGCCTGCGTGAAAACGCACTTCCGGAAGGTGGAGGCAGAGGTTGTTGCTCCGTGGCCCCCCGAAGGGAAGGCGTGCACCGCGGAGCAGTTTTTTGCCGACATGGAGGAGGGCGCCCGGCTTACCGAGGCCATGTTTCCTAAGAACAACTTGTATTTCTAGGTAGCACTTCGGAATGCCGAAGTGCGTGTGATGTACAAAAATTATCAGTTGTTTTAATGAGTACGGCTTAAGTTCCTCTCATGTGTTTATGTTTAGTTTTTAATATTCCCCCTGTTTGACCGTGTTAAATTGAAAGTGGCCAGTCGTCGGCTTCCACCCCCTTGTACAATATACAAAGGGTGCCCCTTTTAGGCATTCCTGACCCGTAGCCGATGTCTCGGTTCTCGAAGGAGGTCTGTGCACGTAGGGCCTAGGCAATCGGACTATGGTGGATTTATAACTTTCACTTAGCCATAGGAGTTTGACGGTGGGGACTGATGACGAGCCCCTGGTGTGTGAAGTGGTCGACCTAGTCAGCCGAGGTTTATATCCTGCCCACCTCGGCCAATTCAAGGAAGAAGCCCTTCATTTAACACGGGTGATCTCTAACGACACGTCGCTTGACATGGTCTTCGGATGGCCGACCAGTTTTCGCTTACCTAGATAGTCAGTCTTCGGCTTTCTGCACTGAGGCGCTCTGCCAGTTAAACTAGCGGCACTATCGCAGTGGTTCTCCTGTTACACCCTTAGCCGAATTTGTCGAGAACATAAGGGGTACACATAGGAGCCGGGCAAGCCAACTATTGACCAAAATGTAGGTTCGAAACTGATGCATATAGTGCAACATCCGAGACGCCGAGTACTTCAGACTTTTTGTTTCAGGGTGTAAAATCAAAACCCTTTAGCAATTGTATCTTAAAAATGTGGGCAGGGCTTGTAAGAAAATGCGTTTGAAGACCTTTATGGGTACGATTTCTTTATTTCAAATAGCCAAGCTTTACATGCCGAACTTTTGATGAAAGGAGCTAAGCACGATACAATGCGCGTAAAGGTAATGAGGGAGAAACCAAAAGAAAACATGGCGGATCTTGTCGTCGGGTCTATGAGCCCGAGCCGCTTCCTGCCACACGTCTGCATCTCCGTGCTATTGACCAGCTCGTCCTCGTTAGTAGCGGGGGTTGATGTTTGGTAACATGCATCTTCGGCCAAGTATGCGCTTGATGTGTTCGTTGGTCGATCCCTTTGAAGAGGTCTGCAACTGTTGGTTGTGTGATTAAAGCCACATGGGCGTGCTAATATTGGCTAGCTCTTTGATAGAAGCCTGCCGATATGCGAGCCCGAGGTTTCGTCGCTGCTCGGTCTAGCCGAGCTGACGGCTCCATTGTCGTGGCTCCTCGGCAACCCAAGGAATTTTCAGTGCGAAGTTGTGCACCCTGGGGACGTAGTGCCCTTTCCAAGGGAGGCGCGCAAGGAGCCCGTACCCCTACTTGGGGTGGGGAGGTGCCTGTCCGAGGTCAACTGGCGCAGCCCGCGTATGTTTCGAAGAGCTGGGGGTGCGTTTACCGCCACGGGCGGCCTCCTCGGATGCCTGTACCTCGACTGCGAAAGCCATAGTCTGCTCTTCCGTCCGGAGAGAGCGTTCGGTGTTACCATTTACTGTAATAATGCCATTGGGTCCCGGCATCTTGAGCTTAAGATAAGCGTAATGTGGGACTACCTCCAGGGACATGGTTCCTATGCAGCGAGCCTCGACCCCTGGTATTACACTTTTGAAGGTGGTGCTGCTAGGCTTAATCTGAGATGAGTTAATCCCCATCTTCTGTACTGTGTCCTCATAGATCAAGTTGAGGCTGCTTCCTCCATCCATAAGGACGTGCGTCAGGTGAAAACCATCGACGATCGGGTCCAGGACGAGTGCAGCCGATCCGCCATGCCTGATGCTTGTCGGATGGCCATGTTTGTCGAATGTGATCGGGTAAGGCGACCACGGATTGTACTTCGGGGCCACAGGCTCTAACGCGTAGATGTCCCGATGTACGCATTTCCTGTCCCTCTTGGGGATGTGGGTCACGTAAATCATGTTTACTTCTCTTACCTCATTAGGAAACTTCTTTTGGCCTTCATTGTTTGACCGTCGAGGTTCATCCTCGTCTTCGCTGCGATTTTGGGTTTTATGTTGACCCTCTGTCGCTATCTTGCTGGCCTGCTTGAAGACCCAGCAATTCCTGTTGGTGTGGGTTGCTGGTTTTTCTTGAGTGCCATGAATTTGGCACGGTCGATCCAGGATCTAGTCAAGCTGGCTCGGTCCATCCTTGTTCCCTTTGAAGGGCTTTCTTTTCTGTCCAGATCGAGGTCCGGTGAAGCCTGCATTGGTTGCTGCGTCTTCTGTGTCGCTTCCGCCGTTTCTATGCCTGCGCTTATTTTTGTTGCGCTTAGGCTTGCCATTGGTGTCGCGAGTCTCCGAGGTCCCCGCCTCACTATCGTGTGTGCTGCAGGCCAACCAACTGTCCGCTCCCACGCAAAAGTGGGTCATGAGCGAGGTTAGGGCTGCCATGGTCCACGGTTTGTCCTGGCCGAGCTGGCAGGCGAGCCACTCATCTCAGATGTTGTTCTTGAATGCAGCGATGTCCTCGGCGTCTGAGCAGTCTATGATCTAGTTCTTTTTAGTAACAAACCGGTTCCAGAATTTCTGAGCTGATTCGCTGGGCTACTGAGTGACACAGTTGAGGTCATCGGCGTCCGGAGGTCGGACGTAGGTTCCTTGGAAATTTGCCTTGAAGGCGTCTTCAAGAGCTTCCAGCTTTGAATGGAGTGGGGCGGTAGGCTATTCAGCCAGTGCCTTGCTGGCCCCTTTAGCTTGAGCGGCAAGTACTTGATGGCCTGGAGGTCATCTCCATTGGCCATGTGTATATGGAGAAGAAAGTCTTCAATCCATACGGTTGGGTCCGTGGTGCCATTGTATGATTCTATGTTGATGGGTTTAAACCCATCTGGGAACTGGTGTTCCATTACCCTATCTGTAAAACAGATCGGGTGGGCTGGTCCTCGGAACCGAGTGGTGTTGTATTGAGCTTCGGGCAAGAACCTTGTATGAATTTGATCTCGGGCGCGACCGTTCCTGTCCAACCAGGCGTTGTAGCCGTCGTGCCCGGGCGGAGCGCGTCCTCTTGATCCATAAATGGACCGAGGTGGCGCCCGGTTTGCCTCTATATGACGTCGAATGTCTTGAGGGTCAAGATAGTCCACAGGGTCCTTGCCATGACGGCGTGGAGCTGGTTGGGTGTGGAAATCCTCCCGCACAGGCCTGTCGCGTCCTCGAGGGGGGCGGTCAGGTGCCTCGGTGGTTAGTTCATCATCGAATTCAGGCAGTAAATGCCTGCGTGGATAAGATTTGGGCACACTGCGATGCTTTTCTTCGAGGTCTTGCTCGGTCGAAAGTATTTCGACCCACTTGTCGTTGAGCGCGTCCTCGTTAGCATGCAGCTGCTGCTGCTTGCGCTTCATGCTTCGGGCGGTGGCGACGAGGCACCGCCGAAAGCGTTCTTGCTCAACAGGGTCTTCCGGGACTATGAAGTCCTCGGTGCCAAGGCTTACGTCCTCCTTGGATTCCGGCATGTAATTTTCATCGGCCTCTTCAAAGAGGAAGTCAGGATCCGAGTCCCTAGGGATGCCGTCGGGGTCGACGGGGCGTTCTGGGGAGGCTTGAAGGTTCTCCCATTGGTCTTCTGCATCGTTGGCCGCCGTATCGGCGGCAAGGTTGTTCCCGCTGGGCTCCCCATTAGTACCCCTTCTGCTTATTCGCCTACGCCTTGGAGGGGAGTTGGGAGTGTTGACCATGTACACATCGCATGTAGATGCTGCTTTCCACCTGCCGGTATTGGTAGGCGGCAAGGTGTTGTCAGCAGGGCTACCGACGTCTTCATCCATGTCGGTTGCCTCATCGTAGTCTAGAACATCGGTTAAATCGTCGACAGTGGCGACTAGATGGGTGGTGGGTGGGATGTAAATTTCCCGATCATCGGCTTTAAGTCCGATTTTGTCATAAAACCGAGGAGTTCGAGATTGACAAACTTTCGATCCGGTCAAGCATCTCATTAAGGTGAGATAGCTCCTCAGGGTTCATGGTCTGGCCATAAGACGGATCGACTCGTAGCGGCACGCCTGACGCGTTTTCTGCCATATGAGGAAGCTGGGTGGATTCAAGATCCGCCGCCGGGATCGGTTCTAAGCCCGATTTGGTGTTACAGGCCGAACTCTAATCCATGTCGGAGTCAGGCACCAGGACAGGGTTATCCGAGGAGGGGGAGGGAAGTTCCTCCATAGCCCTGGCGGTGTTGGGGGGCATGATTCGTGGTCTTCAGCGGAGATCCGTTCCGAGGTCGAACATCTGGAGTTTGTCAGATCCGGAATCCGGCCGGGGGTCCAGCCTGATAAGACGAGCTCACCGCGGGAGTCTGCGGTGTACTCCAGACCTTCGAAGGTTACGATTTGATCGGGAGCGTAGTTCTCGACAGTGGCCAGGTGGCCTGTCGAGTTGGCGCAGAAGGTCATGCTACCAAACACAAAAAGTTGGCCGGGGACGTAGGTGTCCCCACAGCCATTGCCGCAGTTGATCTGCAGATGAGCCATCGATCTTTTGTGATCACACAGCGGAACTCTCAATGAAAGCACCAGTGTCGGTGTAAAAATAGGCAGACCTCGGGGTAGGGGGTCCCGAGCTGTGGATCTTAGACAGATGGTAACAGGAACGGGGAGACAAAGTTTACCCAGGTTCGGGCCCTCTTGATAGAGGTAAAACCCTACGTCCTGCTCTTGTTTATATTGATGGAGAAGTATCAAGTACATAGTTGATCTACCTTGAGATCATATGATCTAGTCCTAAGGCTAGGTGAATGAGATTGTGTTGAAGTCCCCTCTACGGGCTAAACCCTTTGGCTTATATACATGCCGGAGAGGGTATCTAGGGTTACAAGGTTGGTATCCACGCGAGGAGGCAGCAGGGGAAGTCTTGGAGTATACGTCAAGTCTTCGGTAGATGTAATCTTGTTCTTCCTTCTCGCATGCATCTTGCGGAGTCCATCTTGATAAGAATGAGGGCCCACCAGCCCAGCCCGAGGAATATGGGCCGACTAGATTGGTACCCCCTAGTCCAGGACACCGTCACTATGGTTAGAAAATAGACAAGCTGATCATCTTATGTACTCTATATATTAAAAAAACTGGCAGTGCAATTCAAAATCTTACACGGCTCTTCAACCATTTCGCAAATCCTTCCCTAACCCGTTTGTCAATGTTTCTTGTATTTTGTGCCAGTAACTCCTCTTCGTACATGCGGCAGAACATAGTGATCGCGTCAAACATCTAAATATATAAGAATGTGCTGCAAGTTTAGTAGATTACGATGTATAAGCTGCAGTACTTAGCACTTACTCGATATAAGGTAGAATCTCAGGACAGTTATTCAACTCATACCAAACCATTTTTTACAAATCTTTAGGATTGTCATCTTGTTGACTCTTCCCCATTACTCGAACAGCAGGATCGAAAACATTGAGCTCAGGATTTTTTTACCCCACCTTTTTGCTAGGCTGATCAGCCGTTTCAATGTATATTGAGCAGAATGTCAACGCTTCTGTAGCAATGTAGGCCTCTGAAATAGAACCCCCAGGTCTAGCTCTGTTCCTAACATAGCCCTTGAAAGCGCCTAGCCGCCTTTCAATAGGGTACATCCATCCATACTGTACTGGACCTCTAAGTAGTGCCTCATCAGTAAGATGAACAGCCAAATGCACCATCATATAAAACTAGGCTAGAGGATATATCTTCTCAAGATCGCATAGGATAGTTGGTATCTGTCTTTAAGATGTTTCACAGCATCTATCCTGATATTTCTACTGCAGAGTTCCCTGAAGAATTGTGCCAACTCTACAACTGTGATGTCTACTACACAACTAATTCTTGTAGACTCATGTTGGGCCTCCAAGCGCAGAGTTTTGTAGGACAGTAGCAATTTTCCCTCAAGTGGATGACCTAAGGTTTATCAATCCATGGGAGGTGTAGGATGAAGATGATCTCTCTTAAACAACCTGCAATCAAAATACAAGAAATCTCTTGTGTCCCCAACACACCCAATACAATGGCAAATTGTATAGGTGCACTAGTTCGGCGAAGAGATGGTGATACAAGTGTAGTATGGATAGTAGATATAGGTTTTTGTAATCTGAAAATAAAAAAACAGCAAGGTAACTAGTAACAAAAGTGAGCACTAACGGTATTGCAACGCTTGGAAACAAGGCCTAGTGTCAGGGATATAACCCCGCGATATAACCCGGCCGGAGTATAACCCGGCCAGGACTTGGCGATTCACTGAAGACCCGGTCACCAGCTTGGCGGTTCATAGTCAAGACCCATAAGGTGGGCCAAAAGACGGAGACCAAGCCACATGGCGGGTTACCAAGTAGGCCAAGAGGAAGACAAGACATGAAGACCAGGCCATATGGCGGCTTGCCAGATGGGCTGAGGTCAAGGCCCAAGAGGCATGAGGCGACTCATGGGCCAGAAGATGTAAGCCGCCATAAGATGACTTGTTCTGTAAGACTAAGGAGTTGGAACCAGGATCGGTTACGTTGTATAACCCGACCCGGACTCGTGTAAGCCCAGGGCCTCGACCTATGTATATAAAGGTGAGCCCCTGCGGCGTGTTAGACAAATTAAGTAAGACAGAAACCAAGTATCGAGAGCTAGGGCAAGCAAGCCGCCTCTTGTAATCGATACTCCAGTCAATACAATATAAGCAGGACGTAGGCTTTTACCTCCACAGTGAGGGGCCGAACCTGGGTAAACTCGTGTCCCTTGTCCCATTTAACCCCTTTGAGTCCACCTCTTTAGCGATGGCCTCGAACCTAAGTCTTCGGACATCTGCCGTGACAAATCCACGACAGTTGGCGCCCACCGTGGGGCTAGCACTCGGTGGTGTTGAGTTCTCAAAGGGTTCTCTCTCTGGGAGCGAAGGTTACGTCAATGGTGAGATAACCAAGAGTCGCCATGGGAGACTCTACCTCGAAGACGCCGGCTGGGGTCCTGAGGCCGACTCAATCGAGCATGGTTTCCGGGTCCCCTTCGGTGGAGACAACATCTTCATCGGCAAGATCGGCGGATCTGAACCCGGGCCGGACATCTGCACCAACATCGTCGAGCCGGCCCGGCATGAGCAAAGCGCCCAAAGCATGCAACCCGCCTGTGTTGACCCGGGCAGGGAGCACGTCTTCGTTGGCTTTACTCAAGGCATGGATCTTGAAGGTTCTATGTCACAGGAGGAAACTCTGGTCTACTCAGAGGAAGGATCCTCGAGTGGAGAGACGGAATCGATCTATCAGCTTCATAATGGTGGACTTGGGGGCTATGACGAGCCTTACCCCGAGTCAGAGTATCATGAGTCGGAGCAGGATGAGCCGCCAAACCGCGCTGCCATTTTTATGGCGGGTTCCGTGGCGGCTCCGAGCGGTACAGCCGCCGGTGCGACCGGGTCTGGGTCAGGCAGGCCCCCAGTTCAGGTTCTTCTAGATCTGATGAACGAGTTTACAACCCTAATGGAGACTGAGGTCACTACTGAAAACCAAGCGGCCCGTAATGCGGAGATCGCGAGGTTAAAGAATCGGATGGCCGGAGTCCAACAGGAAATCAATGAGCTGAAGGCTCAGATGGATGCTGAGGCGGAATGCCTTAAGGCGGACACTTTTTGCCTTGAGTTAGAACAACAGTCAGCAGCAGTGGTTTATCGCATGAGACATCAATCCCGCTTGCCGGAGCAATATGAAGCTAGGAATCTTTTTAACACGCCAGGAACGGGACGGAACGTACCTTTGACCGTAACCCGGACGGCGGAAATACCTAGAAACCGGGCGGCGGCTCAACGTCAGCAGCTAGACCCGCCCCGACGGAACCAAAACCCGCTACCACTTTATGCAACACCGCCGGGTCATTATGCTAACCCGGCGGAGAACATGGTGGCAGCGGCAACCAGGCTTGATACAATCCCAATCCCCGATGAGGCGCCTTATGCAGAAGAGGTGCGGAATGCCATCAGATACCTGCGAACGGTGATGGCCCAGCATGAGAAATATAATTACAGCCGGAGTCGCGTGCACTCAACCCCCATCCACAGCCGTAGCTACAGCCGGCGTTATGAGTCGCCGGCGGTCTCTAGCAGTAACCCGCCTCAAGCTGATCGGGCGGCTCTAGATGTTCAAGCACGGGTGGAACGGGCAAAAGCACAGCAAGAAGCGGCGGCTCAGGCGACGGCGGCAGCTCATCAAGAACCCACAGTTGCACCCTCCGTCTCATTAGGAGCAGGAATAACCTCCAGGGCTGTAGGAGTGCCCTGTTTGGTGCCGACTCTGCGGAATGAGCGTTTGCCGAAAGATTTTAAGGGTCCTCGAAAGGTGCCCAATTACACGGCTGACTTACCTCCCGAGGCTTGGGTTGAAAGCTATGAGCTAGCCATGGAGATGTTAGACGTCAGTGAGGTAGTCTGCGCAAAGTATTTCATCATGATGCTGGAAGGGCCGGCTCGCACATGATTGAAGGGTTTACCACCCAACACCATTACTTCTTGGGCCGAGTTAAGGGCGAAATTCATCAAAAATTTCCAAGGAACGTGCAAGCAGCCCATGACGATTGTGGATTTGGACCATTGTGTACAACGTACTGATGAGTCGGCTCATCACTGGGTCCGGCGGGTCTCCGAAATCATCCACTCTTCTGAGCAGATTACGGCGTCTCAGGCGGTTTTGATTCTAGAAAAGAATTGTCACTTCACGCCTTTGAAGCAGAAGCTTGGCCGGCTCAAACGGTCATGTCAAGACACGGGGGAGCTCATGACGGCTCTCACCAAATATGCAGACTCCGACGACACGAAAGACCCGGGCTCTGATGATGAGAAATCAGGTCAGGGGAAGAAAGGCAACAATGGCAAGGGCCAACAGCAAAGTATGGCTGGAAGCAACCCGGGCAAGCGAAAGCACCCGGACGGCGGGTCAGAACTGGTGGCAAACATCAACACCAGGAACACCCGTGCTAAGGGTAAAGCTCCTATCAACCTGGAAGAGATGCTCAATAAGCCTTGCCCAGAGCACAGCCGGCCCGATAAGCCGGCACGACATACCTGGGGAGATTGCTACATTATGCAACAGTTCCGGGATTACAGCCTTCAACAGCATCGTGATAACAGTAATGGTCCATCAGGCGGCTCAGCACCGGGCAGCTCAGGGGGCGGCTTTGGTGCTGGCGGCTCAGGAACCGGTTACCAAGATCAGAGCGATCATGGAGGTCATAATCAACAGTTTGGCGATGGAAGCCAACAGCAGAATAACCAGTCGGGGTATCTGATTAACCCGAAACAGCTCGGCCAGGGTTAGTACCATTCATAAAACCCGGCTCAAGAGAAGACCGTCTCTCACAAAGCTTTGAGACCTTGATAGCCGGCTCAGCATCCGGTTCAAAGGAATTCATCTCTCGCAAGTTCGAGTTTTCAAGAATATTGTAAAGTCGCCCAAGAGGACGAGCCGCCATGATGTACCATTCAAATATGGGTACCCTGGTTCATTGGATAATCATAAAGTCATTAGGGGGCTTCCAAACCCACCGGGTTTAGCTTTCATACCCTCTTGACCGGCTTTTAAGCCATAACCAGACTAGAGTAATCCTGCCTGTTTGCCAAGATGGTACTCCGATCCCCTGTACTCTTGATAAGTCATGAACTTATCCAGGTTAAAACATGATGGGTCATGTGAGAGCCGGCTTACAGAAAGCGAGGATACTCCATGGGCTATTAAGCCGCCTTCGTTGAAACCTGGTTAAACCTGCCTGTTCGCCAAGATGCTACTCCGATCCCCTGTACTCTTGATAAGTCATGAACTTATCCATGTTAAAACATGATGGGTCATGTGAGAGCCGGCTTACAGAAAGCGAGGATACTCCATGGGCTATTAAGCCGCCTTCGTTGAAACTTGGTTAAACCTGCCTGTTCGCCAAGATGCTACTCCGATCCCCTGTACTCTTGATAAGTCATGAACTTTTCCAGGTTAAAACATGATGGGTCATGTGAGAGCCGGCTTACCGAAGCATGGACAAACCAGTGGCTATCACGCTAGTTTCATTGAAGTAAGACCCGAAGTCAGACTATAAAAGGTCGTTTGGGGGCTTCAACCCTCTCGATCAGGCTCTTCAGCTACCCTCGCAAAGATGAAAGACTTAACAGTTCCGGGTTATGCTTCTTCAAGCTGCCCTCACAGCAATGCAGAGCATGCTCTGTATTGTTTATTTTTGCAGGTCTCGTCTCTTAAGACAAGCCGGTCACCGAACCGGGTTACATCGTAACCTCTGCAAGCATAATGAAGACTCTAAATAGCCGACCTGGCTGGATATTCTTGAGTCGCCCTATTAATTATAATGCCGGGTCATCTAATTGACCGGCTCTTGGATTTCTTCAAACAGTGCCCTGTAGTATACTACAGCACTCATGGATTTCTCAAGCACATATTTGCCGGGTTGCATCGCAACCACGAGCAGGGATTTCATTATTAATACCGGGTTACAACCACGGTCAAGGAATCACAATATTCTTATACAGTCCCGAGTCGCCGCAGGCAGGCAACCCGGCTCTTGGGGGCTATATTATTCAAATCCGGTTTATATCAAGTACGCAAGTCCCATGTCGCTGCAAGCATGCGTCACGACACTTGGGGGCTAATGCAAGCCGGTTTTCAAGTCAGTACATTGTCAACAAGACCCTGTTATCTCAAGGAGATGAGCCGGTTTTCTGCGATCCTTCTAAGTCCCGGCCCAGTACATATTACTGACCCGGCACTTGGGGGTTACACCGCTCAGATCAAATTCTTTGAAGTCCCAAGTCGCCGCAGGCATGCGACCCGGCACTTGGGGGCTACAGTATTCAGCTGTTCAAGCAGATTATAAGGTTCTCATTGAAGACCCGGCCCATCACATGCTGAAGAGCCGGCTCTTGGGGGCTACACCAGTTGAAGCTTTATAAGGTATAAGACAGTTATAAGTCCCAGGCTGCTACAGGCGAGACAACCTGGTACTTGGGGGCTGCACAGTCAAAGATATTATTGCAAAGCGCCAAGTCATCATGGATACACTTGGAGCTTGGGGGCTACAGGTAATATGGATATATCAAAAAAGTTGAAAAGAGTTATCAAAGTCAGCTGGAGTCTGGTTATCTGACCCGGCGTCACCAACATTACATGACCCGGCGATTCAAAGATTATAACCCGGCGGTGATAACCCGCCGAGAGTATTGGAGGCCGACTCAATGGCATATGGGTGTTATATTCCCAGAATTTTACTTCGAAGGACACTGACAAGCAAGACGATTGAGAAGACGGCTCGAGCTTAGCAAGAATAAATTCAAGCTAACCTGGGGGCTAATGTCAGGGATATAACCCCGCGATATAACCCGGCCGGAGTATAACCCGGCCAGGACTTGGCGATTCACTGAAGACCCGGTCACCAGCTTGGCGGTTCATAGTCAAGACCCATAAGGTGGGCCAGAAGACGGAGACCAAGCCACATGGCGGGTTACCAAGTAGGCCAAGAGGAAGACAAGACATGAAGACCAGGCCATATGGCGGCTTGCCAGATGGGCTGAGGTCAAGGCCCAAGAGTCATGAGGCGACTCATGGGCCAGAAGATGTAAGACGCCATAAGATGACTTGTTCTGTAAGACTAAGGAGTTGGAACCAGGATCAGTTACGTTGTATAACCCGACCCGGACTCGTGTAAGCCCAGGGCCTCGACCTATGTATATAAAGGTGAGCCCCTGCGGCGTGTTAGACAAGTTAAGTAAGACAGAAACCAAGTATCGAGAGCTAGGGCAAGCAAGCCACCTCTTGTAATCGATACACCAGTCAATACAATATAAGCAGGACGTAGGCTTTTACCTCCACGGTGAGGGGCCGAACCTGGGTAAACTCGTGTTCCCTTGTCCCGTTTAACCCCTTTGAGTCCACCTCTTTAGCGATGGCCTCGAACCTAAGTCTTCGGACATCTGCCGTGACAAATCCACGACACCTAGGGTTCATACTTTCACTAGTGCAATCTCTCAACAATGCTAACATAATTGGATCATATAACAATCCCTCAACGTGCGATAAAGAATCACTCCAAACTTCCTATTCGTGGAGAACATAAGATAGAAATTGTTGTAGGGTACGAAACCACCTCAAAGTTATCCTTTCCGATCAATCTATTGAGCCATCCCTACAAGTGTCACAAATAGCCCTAGAGTTCATACTAAAATAACACCATATTATACGCATCAACCAACTCTAATGTCACCTAGATACTCCAATGTCACCACAAGTATCCGTGAGTTGATTATTCGATATGCATCAAACAACTTCATAATCATAATATTCAATCCACACAAAGAACTTCAAGGAGCACCCCAAAGTTTCTATCGAAGAAAAGATAATGAAAACGTGCATCAACCCCTATGCATAGATTACCCCAATGTCACCTCGGGAATCCGCGAGTTGAGTGCCAAAACATATATCAAGTGAATCAATATAATACCCCATTGTCACCACGGGCATTCATATGCAAGACATACATCAAGTGTTCTCAAATCTGAAATATTCAATCCGATAATAGTGAAACCTCAAAGGTAAAAACCCAATTCATCACAACAAGATAGAGAGGGAGAAACACCATATGATCCAACTATATTAACAAAGCTCGTGGTACATCAAGATTGTGCCAAATCAAGAACACGAGAGAAGGATCAAACACATAGCTACTAGTACATACCCCTAGCCTCGAGGGTGAACTACTCCCTCCTCGTCATGGAGACCGCCGGGATGATGAAGATGGCCTCCGGTGATGATTCCCCCCTCCGGCAGGGTGCCGGAAAAGGGCTCCAGATGGGATCTCCTTGGTACAGAGGCTTGCGGCGACATAGTCCAAAATCTAGGTTAACTTTCGGGGGTTTCTGAATATATAGGATTTTTCAGCGTTGGAATCACGCAAAGAGGTGCCTGGGGAGGTGGTGCGCCCTGGTGGCTTGTGGGGCCCCTATGGGTCTTCTGCTGCTCCCCCGAAGCTTCCTAGGTCTGTTTCCTTCCAGAAAAAATCGTCAAAAAGTTTCGCTGCATTTGGACTTCATTTGATATGGATTTTCTGGAAAATCAAAAACAAGCAGAAAACAGCAACTGGGACTGGGCACTAGGTCAATATGTTAGTCCATAAAAATCATATAAAAGCCATATAAAAGTGCACCAAAATCATAAAAAACTATAATAAACATGGCATGAATACTTCATAAATTATAGATATGTTGGAGACGTATCAGCATCCCCAAGCTTAATTCCTGCTCGTCCTCGAGTAGGTAAATGATAAAAGAAATAATTTATGAAGTGTGAATGCTAGCATAGTGCATAAGTTTGATCAATGATAATTTCAATCACTTTTCCTAGCATCATAACAGCAACTTTTTCTCATAAAACTCATCATGATAAAGTAGCAATCAATTCACATGTTATGGTTCAAACAATGCATTCTCTTGAAACTTAACAACCCATGTTCTTAGTCACCAAACAATTGCAATTCAACATAATTTCAACAAAGTCTAAGTAAGAGCTCCACATACTCAATTATCATATAGTCTTCTATGATTGCTAGTACTCAAAGCATATTTTAAGAACAAATGGCATCCATCGAACACAGAGAAAGACAGGGGCTTAATGTTTCACCTCCCAACTTATTTATCATAGAGATAATTGTCAACAATAATAATTCATGATCAAATATATTTGACTGGCCATATGTGCCTGGATCTTTCCCCACCACATGATGCTTGCCAACTAGAGAATAATTAAGGTTGAAATGAGAAGTAATACTATTGACTCTTGCATAAAAGTAAATACATAAAAGTAAAATATAGGCCCTTCGCAGAGGGAAGCAGAGGTTGTCATGCGCTTTTTATTTTTGGATGTGCAAGCCCTTAATGCAAAGGAACGTCATGTTATATTGCCACTTGTGATAACAACCTTTATTATGCAGTCTGTTGCTTTTATTTCTTTACCATCAAAAGTTCGTACAACGCTTATTTTCCCTTGCAATAAAAGATCATACATATTTTAGGAACATTTTTATTGCTTTTTGCACCGATGACAACTTACTTGAAGGATCTTATTCAATCCATAGTTAAATATGGTGGACACTCATGGGAAGAAACTGGGTTTAAGGGATTTTGGATGCACAAGTAGTATCTCTACTTAGTACAAATTTTTGGCTAGCAAAAGATCCTAAGCAAGCACCACATGTTGGAGGATCCATAACAATATAACTTCTATGCAAATATACCCAAACATAACTCATTACGTTGTCTTCCTTGTCTAACTTCAACTAATTTGCTCAAGTTTGAAAATAATTAATGGGTATTCACAATCATAAAAGATGTCCAAGATAATATATTTATATGTGAAAGTTCTCTTCCTTATACTAATCATTCATGAATCGCTTGTATGACCAATATTGTGATTGTCAAGCTTCAATAGATTTCACTTTCTAACCCAAATGTGAAACTACTACTAGACATGATACAAGCATATGAAGCACATATAATTTCAACTTTATGATATTCAATTCATTCAACAATTTACTCATAGGATATAAGTGAAGAAGAAGAGTAAATGACAAGCTACTCCAAAAAGATATAAGTGAAGACCAAATGAGTAGTTAAGTAAATAGGTAGCTATGCGAGGACTCTCTCTCATTTAAAAATTTCAGATCTTAAGTATTTTATTCAAACAGAAGAGAAAACATAATAAAATGACATTCCAAGGATAGCACACATCGTGTGAACAAGTAAAAACTTAGGCTCAATCGAGACTAACCGAAAATAGTCGATGAAGAAAGGTGGGATGCCTACCGGGGCATCCCCAAGCTTAGATGCTTGAGACTTCTTGAAATATTAACTTGGGATGCCTTGGGCATCCCCAAGCTTGAGCTTTTCTGTCTCCTTAATTCCTCTCATATCACGGCTTCTCCTAAATCTTAAAAACTTCATACACACAAAACTCAACAAGAACTCGTGAGATAAGTTAGTATAAATCAACGCAAAACCTTATCATACCCTACTGTAGAAAATCACTAAAATTATAATTAAACATTGCATACTAAATGCCTCTGCATATTTAATACTCCTATCCTCAAATAGAATTATTAAACAAGCAAACATATGCAAACAATGCAACCATAACCGAAATCTACCAAAACAGAACAGTTTGTAAAGGGGGGTTTAAAATTCATACTTTCCTAACTCCAAAAATTCTGAAAAATTACCACGTGACAGAGAACTCATGCATGCTTATTGTGTAATAATATCATATTTTTATCATGTTCTGACTATTCAGGAATATTCTGGACATAACAGAAAACTTTCTGTTTTCAAACAACAACATATGAACTTGCAAACTGAGCATGGTAAAGGCTATAATTGGCATTTTATTGAACTAAAAGATACAAAACATGATTATTGATAACAGCAAGCAAATCTCAACAAAATAAAATGATGCTCCAAGCAAAACTCATATTATGTGACGAATAAAAATATAGCTCCAAGTAAGGTTACCGATAATGTTGAAGACGAAAGAGGGGATGCCTTCCGGGGCATCCCCAAGCTTAGACGCTTGAGTCTTCCTTGAATATTACCTTGGGGTGCCTTGGGCATCCCCACTCTTTGGGTCTTGCCACTCCTTATTCTCCTCATATCGATATCTCACCCAAAACTTGAAAACTTCAATCACATAAAACTTAACGGATCTTGTGAGATAGGTTAGTATGATAGAAATAAATCATCCACTTAGGTACTGTCAAGACAAGTTTAATAATTGTTCTCACATAATTCCTACTGTATTCTATCATTTCCACAATTTATATTACTCAATATAAGCTATGGAAATACTAAAACAAGCAAACTATGCACCGAAAACAGAATCTGTCAAAAACAGAACAGCATGTAGTGAGCGATTTAAAAACCATACTTCTATAGCTCCAAAAATTCTTAAAAATTAGGAAAACGTTAAAAATTTGTAATCCAATACTCTGTAAAAATTGCAGAATTTTCTCACTCTCCAGTACAGAATAGAAATTTCAGCACTGGACACAAAAATTCTGCTTTTGCACAGAATCAAATCGACAAGCATCCACACTATCCCAAAGGCTTTACTTGGCACATTATTGAAAGAAAACATATAAAACATGATTACTACAGTAGCTTCATCATGTGGACACACAAAAACAGTAGGTACAAATATTGGATTGTCTCCCAACAATCGCTTTTCTTTAATGCCTTTTTAGCTAGGCATGATGATTTCAATGATGCTCGCATAAAAGTAAAGAATTGAAACTCAAAGAGAGCATCATGAAGCATATGACTAGCACATTTAAGACTAACCCACTTCCTATGCATAGGGATTTTGTGAGAAAATAGTTTATTTGAGCAAGAATCAACTAGCATAGGAAGGCAAAATAAGCATAACTTCAAAACTTTCAACACATAGAGAGGAAACTTGATATTATTGCAACACCTACAAGCATATGATCCTCTCTCATAATAATTTTAAGTATCATCATGAAGAAATTCAACAATATATCCATCACAAAAATCATTCTTGTCATGATACATAAGCATAGAATTTTTACTACTCTCCACATAAGCAATTTTCTTCTCGTTCATAATAGTGGGAGTATCGTATGAAACTCGAATACTATAAATTGTTTCCACATTACAAGAGTGCTGTTCAATAAAAGGATATTCATAATTATAACAAGTATTATAATAATAATCATCACTATTTTTCATAACATAAGTATCATCACAATAATCATCATAGATAGGAGGCATGTCATCATCATAATAAATTTGCTCATCAAAAGTAGAGGGAATAAAAAGATCATTTTCATTAAGCATAGCATCCCCAAGCTTATGGCTTTGCATATCATTAGCATCATGGATATTCAAAGAATTCATACTAGCAACATTGCAATCATGCTCATCATTCATGGATTTTATGCCAAACATTTTATTGAATTCTTCTTCTATCAATTGAGCACAATTTTCTGATCCATCATTTTCAAGAAAAACATTATAAAGACGAATAATATGAGGAAACCTCAATTCCATTTTTTTGTAGTTTTCTTTTATAAAATAAACTAGTGATAAAACAAGAAACTAAAAGATTCGATTGCAAGATCTAAAGATATACCTTCAAGCACTCACCTCCCCGGCAACGGCGCCAGAAAAGAGCTTGATGTCTACTACACAACTTATTCTTGTAGACTCGTGTTGGGCCTCCAAGCGCAGAGTTTTGTAGGACAGTAGCAATTTTCCCTCAAGTGGATGACCTAAGTTCTATCAATATGTGGGAGGTGTAGGACGAAGATGATCTCTCTCAAACAACCCTGCAATCAAATACAAGAAATCTCTTGTGTGCCCAACACACCCAATACAATGGCAAATTGTATATATACAAGTGTAGTATGGATAGTAGATATACGTTTTTTTAATCTGAAAATAAAAAAACAACAAGGTAACTAGTAACAAAAGTGAGCACAAACGGTATTGCAATGCTTGAAAACAAGGCCTAGGGTTCATACTTACACTAGTGCCATCTCTCAATAATGCTAACATAATTGGATCATATAACAATCCCTCAACATGCGATAAAGAATCACTCCAAAGTTCCTATTCGCGGAGAACATAAGATAGAAATTGTTGTAGGGTATGAAACCACCTCAAAGTTATCCTTTCCGATCAATCTATTGAACCATCCCTATAAGTGTCACAAATAGCCCTAGAGTTCGTACTAAAATAACACCATATGATACGCATCAACCAACTCTAATGTCACCTAGATACTCCAATGTCACCACAAGTATCCGTGAGTTCATTATTCAATATGCATCAAACAACTTCATAATCATAATATTCAATCCACACAAACAACTTCAAGGAGCACCCCAAAGTTTCTATCGGAGAAAAGATAATGAAAACGTGCATCAACCCCTATGCATAGATTACCCCAATGTCACCTCAGGAATCCGCGAGTTGAGTGCCAAAACATATATCAAGTGAATCAATATAATACCCCATTATCACCACGGGTATTCATATGCAAGACATAGATCAAGTGTTCCCAAATCTGAAATATTCAATCCGATAATAGTGAAACCTCAAAGGTAAAAACTCAATTCATCAGAACAAGATAGAGAGGGAGAAACACCATATGATCCAACTATATTAACAAAGCTCGCGGTACATCAAGATCGTGCCAAAACAAGAACACGAGAGAGAGATCAAACACATGGCTACTAGTACATACCCCTAGCGTCGAGGGTGAACTACTCCCTCCTCGTCATGGAGACCGCCAGGATGATGAAGATGACCTCCGGTGATGATTCCCCCCTCTGGCAGGGTGCCGGAAAAGGGCTCCAGATGGGATCTCCTTGGTACAGAGGCTTGCGGCACCGTAGTCCAAAATCTTGGTTAACTTTCGGGGGTTTCTGAATATATAGGATTTTTCAGCGTTGGAATCACGCAAAGAGGTGCCACAGAGGGCCCATGAGGCACCAGGGCGCGCCTGGGGGGGTGGCGCGCCCTGGTGGCTTGTGGGGCCCCTGTGGGTCTTCCGCTGCTCCCCCGAAGCTTCCTGGGTCTGTTTCCTTCCAGAAAAAATAGTCAAAAAGTTTCGCTGCATTTGGACTTCATTTGATATGGATTTTCTGGAAAACCAAAAACAAGCAGAAAACAACAACTGGCACTGGGCACTAGGTCAATATGTTAGTCCTAAAAATCATATAAAAGCCATATAAAAGTGCACCAAAATCATACAAAACTATAATAAACTTGGCATGAATAATTCATAAATTATAGATATGTTGGAGACGTATCAAACTGCTCTGTATAAGTCAGGGCGGCCCAATCCTCTAAGGAGAACAGGTAAAACCCTTTGAAGTAGGATGTGGCAGTCATGAGTTTTCAACCCTTGTACCTTGGTTCTAACTGCACTGATTCTCCTTTCAGGGTTGGAAGCAAATCCATGTGGGAATCTCACACGTGACAGGACCTTGCAGAATTCTTTTCTTTTTTGCTTGTCCAAGACGTACACAGCTGGTGCCATATCCCGTGATTCACCAATGCTTTCCACCTGCAAATCGGATCTGATACCTAGGTGTGTCAAATCAATCCTAGATTTTAAGGTATCTTTTTTCTTGCCTTCAATATTAAGAAGTGTGCCGTTAATGCTGTCACATATATTTTCCTCGATGTGCATCACATCAAGATTATGCCTCAGATCCAAATCTTTCCAATACTCCAAGTCCCACAAAGTGGACCTGCGGGTAAACAATAATCTCTCTTCTGCCTTGCCATGCTTCCTTTTCCCGCTACCATTATCGGGATGGTTTCCTGGTGTAATATGCCTGACCTTTTGTAATTCCTCCTGCAACTCATCGTTGGTGAGCCTCTTTGGTGCATCACGGTTTTCATGACTTGCTTTGAACATAGGTTTTTGGTATTTTCTAAGACACGACTTGTCCTTGTCAAGGAAACGGCGGTGTCCAATGTAACAGACCTTGCTAAGTATTGGGTATGACAGCGGATTCTTGTCATAGCGAACACATGCATTGTAACCATGTGTTGTTCGCCCTGACATAGTGCCCAAAGCCGGATAATCATGGATGCACCAAATTATAATAGCACGCAGAATGAAATCAGCTGGTGGGCTACTATATAGGTCTCGAGTGAGAACACCCCTCCTTAGCTTTTGAAGTTCCTCCACAAGAGGCTCCATGAATAAATCAAAATCCTTTCCAGGACTTTTTGGACATGGGATGAGCAAGGCCATGATGTAGTTTGATTCTTTGGTGCAGACATTTGGCGGCATGTTGTAAGGGATAACAAGCACTGACCACATGCTATATGTGGCACTCTGGTGGCCAAATGGGTTGACTCCATCTGTAGCTAAGCCAAGTCTAATATTTCTCGGCTCAGCAGCAAACTCTTCGTGTTTCAGATTGAAGCTTGTCCAGTCACTACCATGAGATGGTTGACTCATTACATTCCGATCTCTATACTCCTGGTTCCTAGAATTCCATAGTACATCCTCTCTTGTTTGAGCATCATGAAACAACCTCTACAATCTTGGGATAATTGGAAAATGTCTCAGAACCTTATGAGGAATCCTCTTCACAGCATCGTCATCTTTCCACCTTGATGATTTGCATTTTGGGCATTCACTTAAGTTGGCATAATCCTTCCGGAACAGAACACAATTATTCTCACAAACTTGGATCATATCATATCCAATTCCAACCGCACGGAGAAAATTCTCCATTTTATTGTAGGTGTGTGGTAGCTCCGACACAGATGGGTAACAATCGCGGAAAGCAGCCATCATCGCATCGAATGATTTGTTGGTCATCCACTTAGATGTCTTCACCTGAAGAAAGATGACCATAGCTGAGAATATTGATAGTTTACAACCTGCGGTGACTGCCACGTTGCATTGCTCCAACATGCGGGCCCACCATTTTTCTTGTACATGTGTAAGTTCTGAAAATGCGCGAACATTTCATAGCATTGTTTCATTCTTGGTCAAAATCACTGGCTCCGACGCCAGCTCCTCCTCCTCTTCCTCCTAAGCATCAGGTAGATCGATATGGTGATCTGATGCTTCCACATAGTTAGTAACATTGACGTTCACCGCTTCACCATGATGAACCCACCTAGTATATGTGACTGACATCCCATACATGTGTAGATGATTTTGCATAGTTGACTGGGGTCTTGAAACTGAATTCATACAACTGCTACACGGGCAGCGCACATCTGCTTTCGGACCACCGTACTCAGCTCTGATAAAGTTCATGAAATTTTGAACCCCCTCGAGATATGCAGGGGAGAATCATCGAGCAGAAGTTATCCAAGTCCTATCCATCTATCAGACATAAAAATTAGTTCTTCTACTAGATATTACAGGAAAAACATATATGTTTCATTATAAAGTTCAAAAAAAATACCTAGGTCGATGTCTAAAGCTATGGCAAGATATTTGGACAAGCAGATCTAAGTAATGAAATATATGTAAAGCTAATTTAGCAAACAGATTGAGTGCTAAATTATGGCAGGCTATTTCAGCAATCAATGAGGCCTAGCACACAATCATCGAAGGCCATCTCAGCAACAAAGATTGAGTGTAAAACGGTGTCGGCTACTAGACCATGGCAATCTACTTCACAATAAATACATGGTCCTAAAATATGGCAGGATATTTTAGCAACTAATCAGGCATGGCATGCCATCTCAGCAAAGCAGATTGAGTGCAGAACATGGCAAGGTAGCTTTTTAAGAAGAGCATATTGAGTGTAAACTATTTCGGCAAGCAGTGAGATTAACAACATCTATCAGCTAACATCCAGCGCTACTCCGACATGCACGAGGTCTCAGTCTAGAATGCGCGTACCGTGGGAGAACCTGGCCGCCGTGCATCTCCACAAGAACGTCGCCAGCGGTGGCGGCGCGGCTGAAGGACGGCAGTTTATGAGAGCGTACTGTGGGATCAAAGAGGATCGCCATGCATCCCCTTTAAGAACCGTGGCGCTGACGTATCGGTGCGGCGGGGAGGGCTAGTTTAGCGGAGCGAATGGAGTGGAGGGGGCGGGGGGAGGGGGGTTTGGGGAATATTATTGGCTAGTTGGCCGAAGGGGAGTTGAATTTGGGATTTGGGGGGAATTTTCGCGCGGTGGGCGGGGGAGTTTGGCGAATGGTCGGTTTCTCCAATTGCGGTCCCATGTGTCAGTGAAGAGGCAAGCCGAAGCGTGTTCCCTTTGGGTGAGCGGTTTGCAGCACCGACCATGTGAGCGGTGCAATGCGACCATGACAGGGGCGTGCTGTAAGAGTACTGCCTTTTCCTTTTGAACTTGTAGAGAGTAACACTTGGTTTTGGTGCTTCGCGCGATCCATCAATACAAATCCCGACTAAAACGGCGCGGGCGGGTCTTTTCCCACGCGATATGCAGGGAGTTTGGCTTAGTTGGTTTGACAGACAGAGCGAGAGAAAGACGTGAAATGCGTGAATGTGTAGTGGACGTACTTTTAGAGGGCCTAAGATAAATTGTGTATGTAAACCCTCTATATTTATTTACTTTGCACATTAGCTTTGTCTCGTGTCGAATTTCTAAACTTTGACCAAGTTTATACATACAAAAACAATGACAACCACAATACCAAGTAAATACGATTAGAATCATCATTTAATATATTTTCATACAATATATCTTTTTATTGTGAAAGTTATTATAACTGGACGAGATTCATGCAAACACGGCAGATTTCCATTACATTTCGAACTTTTAGGACAAAAAAAGAAAAGAAACCCGACCCTAAGCCTATCCTACGGCGACGGCCTACGTCCACATTCCTTTGTATTCCGCATCAGCGACCGCGTCCTCCATTTGCCGTCTCCATGAACGGCGGCAGGATTCACGACCCGTGAAGTGAAGGTGCGGTCTCCGGCGAGGAAGAGTAGAACACAGGAGACAGAACGGCCCACTTGGGACATCATGCCCAGCCGCCTCCCATGCCCTACTCATCCTCGGAGGAGTCCGCGACCTCGGCGGTGCCTGTGGACATGAGGTCGATGATGGAAGTGGACGGTCCGTCGCTGTTCTCGTGCCATATGCGCCCCCGAAGACGGCGGCATGTAGGACGCGCGGCTAGCGGTGCTCTTTTCCTCGGCCGCCGGCGCGGCCGGCGCTTGTGCGGCCGCGTCCGCGTCTGGCTATGCCGGCATTGCGTTGCGAGCGGCGCGTTGAGCAAGGGCAGCGACCTCGAGCTTCATCTTCGATGACAAGCTATCCCACAGAGCGTTCGCACCCGCGGTCATGGTGGATGCTGTGCCAGGGAGGAGGATGTGCTCTGGTGTGGAGTTTAGCTGGGTGTTGCCACCTTTAAGTAGCGCATACCGATGAGGCCAAGCGTTCGGGTGCATCAATGAGTCGCCGGAGTTCGTACCTCGGGCGGCGAGCCTACTTAATGGCGGCATACGGACGGGACGGACGGCATGAATGAGGGCAACTGGCACTGGGGGGGAACGCATGCGGGTGAGGGACGAGGGTTTTTTGTGGGCCAGGTTAGTCAGCTGCGGGCGTGGCAACGTTGCAGATGCCCTTTGCTCACATGCGATCCCACATGTCAGTGACAAAGCAAGACGACCCACGTTCCCTTGCATCAGAAGCATGCCGGACCGACCATCTGGGGGTGTGACGTGAACGCGACAGGGGTGCTGTCAGTGCACCGCCTTTTCATTTCGAACTTGTAAACCGTAACACTTGTAGAGCGTGAGACCGAAAGCATATATGTAGTTGGCAGCTCATCTATATCCTGCCTAGTAGCCCACATGTACAATAGTTATTCATACTAGCATATGCACCATTATAATTAGTGTACCGCCCTTTCCTTTTCAACTCGTGAAGCATAACGCTTGATTAAGTAGCCGGACAATGTGTGTTGCCTGTCTTTGTATGTATTTGAGGTGTGTTGATTGACATGTCCGGCTGTTTGAAGGAATAATTGAGGTGTGCCCGGTCCGTGCCTGCATTTAGGTGTCAACTTATCATGTTCTGGCTGTAGTAACTATACTATGTAAGTTGCTTGGAAAAATAGTTACCTAGGTCGGTTTTGTGAGCCGTCCAAATATAATCATGCGACTTTGCTTCTTTCTTATTCCCCACCAACCCCCTTCTCCTTCGATCAAGCATGCCGCCCTCCAATCGACTCCATCCTCCCGCATTCCTCATCTGAACATTCCATCGAGTGTCATTCACATGTGGGCCTAGACCCTGTATTTATGTTATAGTTCAACGGTGTGCCAATTTGTCCAAAGTTGTATGTCTGGCATGCATACATACAAATGGTTCGTCTAAAGTTTCGCGTTGACTCAACTACATGTCGCTCCCCATCTTAGTAGTGACAAACCCCTTCGGTTCATGACCCGACACATCTTGACGAGATCGATAGATGTGGAGAGATCGAGTGTGTGTCGTGCAAATCAAGTTTTTGGTGTGTGTCTATGATAGAAATGATCGTGTGGGGTGGAGAGAGGGGGGGTGTTTGTGTGTACGCTAGTCGGTCATGTACCATCTAGCTGTAGATCGATTGAAAAAGGACTAGGGTGGGTCCGGAGATCGATCGATCAACCGATCTAGAGAGCGGCATAGACAAAGATGAATGTATGCTTAAAAAAAGATAGATGAAAGGCTTGGTTACAATTAATGCATGGTAGAGTTACCTAGGCGTGTGTCGAAGAGCGACCTGATGAGCGAGATACAATCCCGATACCTCAAGAGGTCGATCATGTGTGACATGCACAAATAGGAAGAGAGGTGGTATGCATGTGTGTGCAAGAGAGAGAGAGAGACCCTGAGATGAAACCGAGAGAGATCGAGTGGGTGTGCAATACAGAGAGAGCGTGCGTCAAAGAAAAAAAAACATGACAACACTCTATGTTGGGTGTGTGAGACACATTATGCATAAGAAGACACTTGGTACTTGAATCGAACCTAAAAAAGTTTCAAATATTAGAATTCAACCTAAAGTGGATTCAAATAGTTGAACCGATGATCATAGCATTTGCAAATCATATGTAAAGGGCATTCAATCTTCGTTTCGCTTTTCAACTTACAATATACCATGTAAAGCACGTACATAAATTTGTATTCAAACAGAAAATGGTTTCCAATTTGTATTCAAACACGTGAATGTTTGCTCTCGCGCATGCGCTTGCTACTAGGATTTCACCATGTCTAGCTAGTCCAATAGTAGTAGGAGTACTAGTACTAGTACCACCTCCATCCTGGTTTTTTGGTCCCCTTTATTTTTCATGCCAAATTTTGACCATAATTTCAAGTAACAAAATATTAATGCATGTCATAAAAAATTATATCGTTCGGTTCATATTAAAACATCGTTTCCAATGATATTATTTTCGGTGACATGCATTAATATTATTTTAGTTAAATCTAAGGTCAAAATTTGACACAAAATACGAAGGGGACCAATAAACCATGACGGAGGCATCTGCACTAGAGTATGGAGTGCTTATTAACACATGGCCCACCTCACACTCTCAACAATTTTTTTGGAATCCGTGCTACAATCTCTCCCTCCTCGTCTTTCTCTTCTAGTGTGTTTTTTTTACATCAGTCGTCTCTCTCTTCTAAATTCAGCTGATGCGGGCGGGGGAGGGGGAGAGGGAGGGGGAAAGTTTGCCGACCATCGGTTTGCTCTCAACTACGGTTCCACAAGCAAGCGAAAACACAAGATGAAGCGCGTTCCATTCGGTGAGCGATGTGCCGGACCGACCGTGTCGGGGTGCAACGCGAACACGACAAGTGTGATGTACACCATCCGTTCCTTTTGAACTTCTATACTTATTTTTTTTTTTGAGGGAATGAACTTCCATATTTCGAGTACTCCTATTGCATACGTAACACTTGGTTTTGCTGCTTTGAGCAATCCATCGATACAAATCCCACATACAGCATCTCAAAAAAACAAATCCCACAGACCGACCAGTGGGGAGGTCCAGACATCTGCCATGTCAAACTCCGAAACTTTGGTCCCATCCCACCCCATAACTCTCCAGGCTCCAACCGTCCGGCTTTGCAAACTCCGCACAGTCAAAACTGATTGACCGGTCGTCACCGGTACAACTATTCACACCGGAGCCTTCGCTGCTCGGCCTACGCCAGCTACTTGCCGACCGGTAACCACTGCCCCAAAACCACACCTCCCATCCCATTCTCCCACCTTTCGATCTCCTAGCCCGCATCCGCCATCCCCTAGTTCGCCGGATGGCCATGGTGCGCGGCAAGATCACGTACTACAAGATGTTGATGCCGGAGCGCCGCGCAGAAATCGCGGCGGCGGTAGGCGCCACAGACCTCCATTCCCAAGCTCGCTTTGCGGCGGGCCAATCCCCGAGTCATCTAGGTCCGAGCTCTGAGGAGGAAGGCGATCCAATGTTCATGGCGGAGGCTGCGGCGCAAAAGGCCCCCGCGGGGAAGGAGACGATGGACGTCGACTTCGTGCCGGTGTCCGGGTCACCCATGGTGCAGGAAGACCAGCGGTTGAACCTGGCGATCCTAAAGGAGCACCGGGCGGCGGAGGCTCAACTCGACGGGGAGCGTGCGGATCCCGCTGCCATCAAGGCCCTCCTGCAAGCGAAACCAGATGTCGTGGTGATGAACCTGGCGGCAGAGGCTCAACTCGATGCGGAGCGCACTGATGCCGCTCCCATCGAGGCCCTCCTGCAGGCGGAACCGGATGTCGTGGTCGTGAACCGGGCGGCGGAGGCTCAACTCGACGCGGAGCGCGCGGATGCCGCTGCCATCAAGGCCATCCTGCAGGCGGAACCAGATGTCGTGGTCGTGAACCAGGCGGCGGAGGCTCAATTCGACACGGAGCACGCGGATGCCGCTTCCATCGAGGCCCTCCTGCAGGCGGAACCGAACGTCGTGGACTTGAACCGGGCGGCGGAGTCTCAACTCGATACAGAGCGCGCGGATGCCACTGCCATTGAGGCCCTCCTACAGGTAGAACCGAACGTCGTGGATGTGAACCGGGCGGTGCTCGCGTCTGTGCAGAGCGCCGTCATGCTCCGCGTGAATGACTAGCTAGAGGCCGAGGACAACCATGCCGTGGAGACACACGTCGGCAGCTCCGGCTGGTTCGCGCCGGCAGCCAAAGACGACGAGGCGGCTTGTTCTGCGAGCAGTGATAGTTTTTCTTTATGTTGTTTTTAGGGATCATTTGCTGTGTAAAAACATATTTATATTTAATAAATCAGCCTTATAAACATACTGTATCAACGAAAATTAGCTGTCAGCGGTTGGATGGTTAAGTTTAGTTTGATCACATGTGGTTTCTCCCTCCGTCCAGGTGTATAAGAGCATCTACAGCCGAACCCCCTATTTCCTCCTCAAACGTCCGAAATGCCCACCCGGTCAATGCCCGGTCAAAAAAAGTTGATCCAACCGGACCCCCCACTTCCTCCCTAAACGTGCGGACTGACCGGCATACCTCAAACCCGTCTCAAATATGGGGCCAATATGAGGCTGCCCGGTCACGCCCGGGCACCCCCACTCCATGTCATATTCATCCATGAGGACCCCACCTGCAGCCACACAATTCTCCTTCCTCTCTTGTCTCTCTCTCGCGTGGAGCACACTGCACACAACTACACCAGCTCGGAGCTTGCACGCGGGCCGGCGTGTGCTGCAGCGTGCGGCATGCTGGCCGCCGCAGCTGGAGCCGCCATGAGCGGGCATGCGTGCTGGACGTCGCCGTAGCCGGAGCCGCATGCCGTGGGCGGGCGGGCGGAGCCGGAGCCGCGAACGTGCGTACTCTGCCGTGTGCCCCGAGATCGCGCGCTTGCCGCCGCAGGCTGGCAGGTGTGCTGCATGCCACCGCACCCGAAGCTGCATGCCACGGGGGACGGGCGCAGCCGGAGCCATGGGGCCTGTGTGCTGCGTCGCATGCCCGGAGCTTGTGCGCAGGCCGCCGCATGCGGGCATGTTGGACACCGCTACAGCTCCTGGCCACCGTGCCGCAGCCGCGTGTGTGCGTGCACAGCAGCCGTAGCCCGCGCCGGAGCCGGGGATCGCACGCTCACGTCGGAACTGGGGCTCCACAATTTTGCGTCGGTCGGCGCTTCCCTCAGGCGTCATACTAGTGTGCGTGTGTGCTGCTACCGTGGCTGCTCTGCCTGAGCCAGACGAGAGCCTGTGCCAGAGCTCACGCGCGCTAGGGCTGTTGCTCTCGCGGCGGGCCATGCGCGTGTCGGAGCACGGCATGTCCGCCGTGCTAGCACTAGCTGCCGCGCTCGCATGCTCACCCTGTTGTGTGTGCTGCAGTGCTCGAGCTGGCCACCGTGCTAGCGTGCTAGCTAGCTATCTTCTAGCCGCAACAGCCGCTGGCCACAGCCACTTGCTAGCGTGCCACAACCACTTGCTAGCACCGCCGCGGGCTTGCTAGCTTGCCAGCCGCCGGCCTCGTACGTGCTCTGCATGCTTGCACACAATGTGCTCAATGAAATGAATGAGAAAATAAGAG
The DNA here is from genome assembly GCA_039707655.1 of Elymus sibiricus. Taxonomy (NCBI): domain Eukaryota; kingdom Viridiplantae; phylum Streptophyta; class Magnoliopsida; order Poales; family Poaceae; genus Elymus; species Elymus sibiricus. The sequence goes on from CM077670.1 coordinate 180,482,223, forward strand.
GAGAATTTGAGGGGCGTGGTTATTTGGCAGTAAATATGAGGAGTCAAAATGGACACGCCCGGTGAATGTCCGGGTGTGTCCGCGGGCGTTTGAGGGGTCAAATTAGCAATGTCTGGCTGTAGATGCTTGAAGTCACCTTATGAAAATCAGATATTTCCAAAACGCTTAGGCGTAATGCATTAAATTCCGTCCTCGTTCCCCGGCACTACAAAAAAAACACTTCCGTGATGATACATCTTTGTCACAGTAGGTCAAGTTTTCTGTCATGCATGTACATCTGTGACGATTTTATGACAGAATCAAGATAGTCATACCTATGCTGTCGTAGAAGTGTTCCATGACAATACTGAAATTATCATCACGGAAGTGTCCACTTCCATGATGATAAATGTCGCATCATGGAAGTGTTTTCATCAAGGGTGACCGACACGTGGCATCCACCGCAACGGGTCGCCGTTAAGCTATCGGGTGCGGGTTTGGATCTGATAACCCGTTAGCAGCCCTGACCAATGGCGATTTTCCATGTGTAAATTTCTCATTCGCCGGCGGATCCATGTGTCAGCTCGGCATTGTGACAGATATCATCCATTCATTGGATGAGAGACGCCTATGATACGTCGACACGTGACACGGCCCAATAGTGGCCCATTTAGGTTAAAAGGGCCGGCCCAGTCAAAGTTAGTGGGCTGGCCCATTAACGGCCTGGTTGCACACGGCCCATTCGCAGGTAAGGCCCATTTGAATAGTGTCAAATCAGCTCGTCACCGGCCCATTGTGGATTTCTCATCATTGCGGCCCATGGTCACTTCTGGCCCGTTAACAGTCCACTTTGTATTAGGGCCCAATTACGGCCCGGTGTGTTTCTGGCCTGTTTAAGGTCCTGCTACATTTGGGCCCATATGTGGCCCTATGAAACTTTCGGCCCATAAATAGACCGTGATGGAACTGGGCCATTTTCGGCCCGGTCTGACTTTCGGCCTATTAACGGCCGACGCAACCCATAGGCCATATGTAGCCCGACGTCACTTCGGGCCTCTTAACGGCCCATTTCCTCGATGACACAAATCTAGCCCGTCAGCACTTTCGGCCTGTTAAAGGCTCGTGTAGTAGGTCGGTGCAATTACGGCCCGTGCTGACTTTCGTCCTGTTAACGGCCGACGCAACCCATGGGCCATATGTAGCCCGACGTCACTTCGGGCCTCTTAACGGCCCATATTCTTGATGACACAAATCCAGCCCGCGAGCACTTTCAGCTTGCTAAAGGCCCATGTAGTAGGTCGGTGGAATTATGGCCCGTGCTGACTTTCGGCCTGTTAACGATCCGCCATGTAAATGGGCCACCTTGGGCTGAGCTAAATTTCGGCCTGCTAATGACCAGTGGGCTATTTGGCACATTTTAGGCCCAATCATCTTTCGGCCTGCTACAAGCCCTAGGTATATACTGGCCCAATGAAGGCCCAATCTGCGATTCGGCCTGTTAACGACCCGTGTCATTTAAGGGCCAAATAAGGCCTGCGGTGATATTCAGACATGTTAACGGCCCGTTAATACAATGGGCCCATATTATGTTTAGGCCTGTTAATGGCCCTCTATGGTCACGAGCCTACCAATGGAACGATCAGAAATAAGAAGAGCTTACGCTGATTTCGGCCCAGTTATTTTCTGTGGGCTAAATGCGGAATACGGCCCGTAATCATTTTTAGCTTCTTTCTAGTTGTGGGCCAGATGAATATTGGCCCTTTGGGCTCCTACGATGCTTTCACCCTAAAGGAGACCGATGATGCCGAATACATTACTAAGAATAATTGTACACTATACAAAAATAGCTTGCTAATCTCTACGGCCTTTGGCAGCAGGATAAATGTTGTATCGCAACAAAATAAATTACAGCCATACAACAAAAGGCCTGTTGGCATAGAACTTTACAGTCCTTGCAGATAAATGTACCATGAGATGTATAGAAGCAGAGATCATTTCAGTAGAGTGGTAATATTTCAGGCTGTAGAATCTGATGGAGCAGCATGACCTTCCCCTTTTTTGCGCCATTCCTCTTGAACAACAAAGCAAATGTCCGATAGTCTGGTTTCAAAACCATTCATTTCTTGACGACATTTGTCAACCACTATTCTTGTTTCAGAAACGACCTCCATTAGGGATTGGACTTGTGTCTGGAGCACAGATATATCACTCTGTCTAGCCGGATGATTTTGTTCAGTAGGCGGTTTAGACGAGGTTACCTTAACAACCAACCCAGAATTACTTAGGAAGGTGATTTTTGCACTGTTAGTGGAGAGATACTGACGCACTACAACAAGAGGTGACATTGTGCCTGTGTTAGCCTCGTCACCTTCAGGAGGTTGTGGCTGTTTAATCATTTGTTCCATAGCTTGCTGAAAGTTTGAATTTTGTAGATTAGTGTATCAAATAAGAAGTTACTAATGAGACATACATAACTTATTTTGGTGAACCACTGTAATACTTTAGCATGTATTTTAGTGGTAAGTACATAATAAAATCACGTTCGGAACATATGTCCATGTACCATGCCTAATATGTTGTCTATTTCCTCACATTTGTTGAAATCTATCTAAGGATAAAGAGACACAGTTTAAAATACGATGAACATAGTATGACATCATTCATATCTCGGGCAAACAGATATCAAACAAATAGGCTATTGTATCATTGTGTGGACACGTGAACATCACAACTAGATTACAGATCAAGACCAAAAGAATATCCTTCCTTTCTTTTAAACTGTGTAAGGTGAAATGATATGTTAAGACAACTGTGTATAGAAGTGAACAAAGTAACTGACATTGGCTACAAACCAAGCAGTTAAATGAACACGTCATAGTAACAAGCTGTTCAAAGGCATTAGTAGTAAGGACTTACAACAGCGGCTTGGACTGATGCCCTTCATCTTGCTGGAGTGACAATCCTTGAAAATTTGCACTGCATTCGGTTCAGGTTCTTTTTGGTCCGCACGGGCTTTCCTATGTATTTGGAACAAGTCAATATAGATACAATAATATGGCATAAAAAAAAGGAGGAAATAGCAGCCATTTACAAGAGCCTCGCAGTGTGCAATATAGCTACGAGATCCTGTTGTCTGTTGGAATTTCACTTTAGAATGATTGGTCTTGTTCTTCAAACAGTTAGCCTAGAAGAAGATAGACTTGTAAGGCACATACGTAAATACGAGTTCAATATGTGATCTGATCACATACATATACCCTACCTGATACTTCGGATCAGACTAGTGTTTAACAAGGGCTGTCCAGTCTTCGTCCGTAATATATTCTACTGGAGATGTTTGGGCGATTTCACTGTTAGCCTTGCCTTCAAAGTGAGTTTTTCTAAGGAGATACCGATACTGTCATAGAGCAGACTGAAAAACATGAGTGCATGCTTGTTTGGTTGCATCATTGTGACAACCTGGTTTTTCAAACTTTTTCTTTTCAAAACCCTTCTGGTTTTATTTGCCATTTGTTGGTTTTTGGAGTCAATTCTTTGGACTTTGGACTTGGGCACACTTCCATTCTTTTCCTAAGTGTGCCAAGGCTCTCATTTTCTCTCTAAAACCCTACTGGATCAAACCCTAAATTTTATCCTCTCAAAATAATTCATTTCTTCCTCTGATAATATTCGTTTCCACTATGGGTTGTGAAGCAACCTATAGTTCTACTGATCAGAAAAATCCCAAATTAATACCACATCTTCTTGACATCATCTACTCCCACAATCTCCAAAAATATTTCATTGGCCAGTACAAAATTTGGTCCAGAATATTCCTTTTACCTCCTGGACAGGATTGACCCTTTGTGAAGCAACATATGTTTTCATGACTCAGAAAATTCTCAAATAAATCCCTGAGATACTAGGGGTCATATCTTGCCACAATATCCAAAAAGATCTCCTAGTCCAGTTCAATTTTCAGCAAAAATATTCGGACAAGCTTCTGGTCATTTCAGACCTTTGTGAAGGAAGTACCAGCTAGAGGTACCCATTGGAGCTGAAATTTTTATGGCATCTTGTCTTCATCAAATAACTCCCAAACACCAAATTTTAGCTTCAGCAGATCATCCATGTGAGTGCATCTTCCTCACCAAGTTTCTAGACCAGTATAGGGTTTCTACATGAACTATGTGCAAATCTTTGCAGAAATTTCTCAAAACTTGCCAGCAGATAGTCCTTCCAACCTAGATCATCCCAGACAAGTCACTTGGCTTCATTCACAACTCATTCATGCTCTGGAACCCCCTCAAGTTTCTGTTCAGAAACTATTTCTGATGCTACCCTTCAGCCCTGGATGCACCTAGCCAATTCAGTGGCACAAGGAGACTAAGGGACTTAGGGTCGACGCATTGGACAAGGTGTGCCAGGCATGCGTGGCCTCCAGGTGCTAGCACCCGTGGTGAGCACGGCACTGGCATGCCTGTGCACGCGCTCTGCGCGCCGACCGCTCGGACGCGACCGCTCCGGCCGTCCCGCGTCGCCGTACATTGTCTGGTGGTGCCGACATCGTCACCGCCACCCACGTACCCCGCTCCAGAGCCTTCCCCTCGCCTGAATCGCCCTCACCGGCCGCCACCGCAGCGTCGCACTATTGCGCCCGTGCGGCCACAGTGCGGTGAGTTGGCTGTCCTCTTCCTCCCGTCGAGCTATCGCGTCGCATTAACTCGCCTGCACTCCGCCGTCACCTCGCCGATGCCGCGTCAGCCACCTTGCCGTCCTTGCTCCGGCGACGTGGCCACAGCGCCGCCCGGTTTGGGAACCCTCCTCCCCTCCTATAAATAGCTCGCCCCGCCCGTCCCAGCTCCTCATCGCTCTCCCTCCACCTCCAATCGAGCTCAGCTCGCCGCGCCAAGGACAAGAGGCCCTCTGGCCTTGCAGCTCGCCAGAGCTCTGCCGCCGATCCCCACTTTGCTCCAGCTCGTTCCACTCCACCCCAGCCTCAACCAACCACACCCACGGGCTCAGCAAGCCTCCCTTGTGCTCCCCAACCTCCTGCCCAGCCAAAATGCTGCCGGAATCGCCGTCTCCGTCGACACCCAAAAGCAGCCGCCACCGGAGAGGAAGAGGGCGACGTTGTCCGGCCATTTCCAGAGAAGTCACGGGTACGGGGTGAACCGCCGTCGACCGCTCGATCCAACCCCGCAGTCTCCCGAGCTCGCCGCCGTCGCTATCACCGTCGGTGAGCCACCCTCCTACTGTTCCCTCCTTTTTCCTTTTAAATATGACAGCTGGGCCCCGCGCGTCAGTGACCCAACCGCGCCCGAAGCGGTACGTAAGTGAAAGCGTATTCGGAAAATACGCCTTCGACGTGGCCCGCTGTAGGATTTCTGATTTTCTGATTTTCTCTTTATTTAATCCAGTTTGACCAGAAACTTTGACCAGCCATTTCTTTTAAACCACAAGTCCAATTGAATTGATTCTTTTTGCATTAGTTTTGTATTGAGCTCCTCTATTTTTCTGACCAAATTTGGTATTTTTTCCAATGTTCACAGAATTTTTGGGAAACAAAAAGGCTTTATGTAACATTTTCTTTTGCTATTTAAAAATGCTTTCAGAAGGAAATTGTTGTGGATTTGAAGACCATGAGTTTATAGACACTCCACTTGAGCAAGGCAAGCCACATCATCCATTGCATAAGGCATAGCAATAGTATTGGCTTTATAATGGATTATTTTGCACTTAATTCAATTTAAATAGGCTATATTCTATATTGTTGATTATATTGCAATAACTCTGCCATGTTAGCTCATTTGTCCAACATAGCTAGTATAACCAGTGAATGTACCTATTAAATAACACTTTGATGGTTGATCAAGTGCCACCGACCCGGACTTACCCGTGCAGCCACATCTGCCAGAATGGGACAGCCTTGACTTGATCTGACCGCGTGCTCTTTTACCGGTACCACCAAAGAGGGGAGGTTATGCGTGCGTGCTGCCCTGATCAGGTAGACGACGATAACCTCGTGAGCCTAAGTTGATTTGTTAGCCGGCGTCCCCGTTTCTGATAGTTTAGTTGGCCACGATGGTGGCAGGTGTCAGGAGTGACACAGGGGCCACCCAGGGCATGACTCGTACGGGGAATGATTGTCGGTGGTACGATAAAGGAGTCACGGGTTAGGCAAGTTTCGTTGGACGAATGTCCATGGTGTGGGTAACGTGCGCAACCTCTGCAGAGTGTAAGAATCTATTCGAATAGCCGCATCCACGGTATTGGACACAGTCCACACTTGGTCACCCTGTGTGGTCAACCGCAATAATAATAATGATGGAACAACTCGTCTCATACTCGGAAGTGACCGATGGGTCATGAGTGCTCCGGGGGTCATGTGTGAACCCGGGGAAGAGTAATTTGGTAACCGGTAACCGTAAGTGAGCATATAAAGCATTTAACATTATCATTGCCATGCTGTTGTTTGCTGCACTGTTTTGGCTGCTGTGAGCTTGCGAGTACATTCCAAGTACTCACCTGGCGTATCATGCCAGATGCAGGAGAAGCCGAAGATGGAGATCCCGATGGTTCGTGCTACGCTAACTAGGTTGTGTCCCAACAGTGTCCCTATGGGATGGAGTGTTCCACAGAATGTTCCGCTACGCTGTAGTCTTACCACTAGTATTGAGGCGCTTGGATGTTTCATAAATAATGTAGATACTGTCATAGCACGAGTAGTGCTCCTGGCCTCACTATCCCATGTAATATCCGAGCTTGTACTTGTACTATATCAATAAAGATCAGTTATGTTCTATTCCAAGTTGTTGTGTGTTTCTAGAAGCCATGATCTCTGGGTTGGGAACACAGGGTAAACCGGCCCTCTGAGCCGAGGTGCCACAACGCTTGGTATCAGAGCCGTGCTGACTGTAGGACACCCTAGTTAACCCCGCGCTAGAATCTTGATTAGTGGAGAGTCGTGGTGTGTGTTTTGCTTGTTGCATAGCATGCATCTCGATTCATTTGTTTTACTAACCGCTGGTCTAATGAGTGTAGATGGCACCAGTTCTGTACCACTACAACCATGAGCCGGCACCGTTCACTTTTCTGGTACTACTTCACAGCATCTGGTTCGACTGTATCCCAACGGTGAAGACCCAGTGTACCAGGTGTGCCAAGAGTAGCTTGCGGATTCGGTGTTCGAGTATCACGCTGAGGCTTTCCTTACTGTGAGTTCGGAGATCGGTAGCTACTCCCGCTCTTCCAAGGGCGGAACTGCTTCTACTCCTGATCTGGCGATCCAGTTTGCTGCTATGGAGGCTCTCACTGACTTGCACTTCCACGAGGTCGAGATGCAGACACACCCAGGTTTCATTCACTAGCCCACCCTGTCGCCTACGACAGGGCGAGTCCTTTTTGCACCTGTTGATCCGGTGAGTGATCGTGCGACTGGTGTTTTGTCTCGTTATCTGAACGCCAGTTATCGTATGATCATCTCCTTGGCAGAGGAGCTGTCCCGTTCCCAAGAGGCATTTGCAGCTGCTACTGCAGCACCATCTCCTCCTCCTCCTACGTTTTCACCTATGTATACACCGCCTGTTCCACCTCCACGTATGCCGGAGACTCCTTCTAGCTCGCTCGCATAGCCAGGCACTTCGTCTGGTACCCGACGTGAGACCCCAGCTGAGTGGGCCTCACTGCTAGCCACTCTAGCTGCTCCGATGCTGAGGCGTCATGCTTCTTCTTCCTCAGAGGGAGAACCTTCCCGTCAGCGTCATCGTGTTTCCTTTGATCCGGAGGACGTGATCCATATCATCAGCTCCGATTCCGAGGCAGAGTCAGATGACGAGGAGTCTTCAGTCTGTCAGTGTCCATGCCACCCGTGCTACTAGAGTTGATGCTTGAGTTTTAGCATGTGTATGCATCGTAGCATCTTTGCATATGTCAACTGCTGTATGAGTAGTACCAGTCATGATAACCCCCTACTAGTTTGCCATGTATGATGTTGGAATGCCTTGTATAATTATGTTGCATTTCTTGTTTTTTCCTTTGATTTTGTTTTCTTGGTGTCACATGGTTGTATTTCCCCTCTGGATGTTTCTCATCAATTCGGTGTTTTGCAATGGGAATGGTTATAGGATGAAGAGGTGTGTCAATCAAGGCGGCGATGGAACTCTGGTCCGTCGATCCGCCAGACAGGCAGGACAACCACCAGAAGATTTGCCACATCCACCTCCACAACCACCGACCACTGATCAGATTATGAGGATGTTTGAGGAGAAGAGAAATCAGGATCTTATGGAATTTCTAAAGTGTATGCAGACTATGGTAGGACAGAATCAGAACAATGGGACGCACTCCAAGTTGTCTGATTTTTAGCATACACCCAGTTTTGGTCAAGCTGTTAATCCAATTGAAGCTGATGACTGGCTGAGGACCATGGAAAATAAGCTGGAAATAGCTCGCTATGATGAGTCAGACAAGGTTCCTTTTGTTACTCACTACCTGGAAGGACCGGCAGCCATCTGGTGGGCCAATGCAAAAATGGCGTGGCCTCCAGGGGAAAACATTTCCTGGGAGAAATTTAAGGAATTGTTCCAGAGGTATCATATTCCCACCGGCATTATGAAGGCGAAGCAGAGGGAATTTCTTGCTCTTACTCAAGGAAACATGTTTGTTGGTGAGTACCTGAACAAATTTAATAATCTGGCGCGATACTCCACCCATGATGTATCCACGCAGGAAAGGAAGATAGATTGATTCCTAGGAGGACTCAACCATGCCCTCCGTTGTCAGCTCTGCATGCTGGATTTTCCGGACTTTCAGACCCTGGTAAACAAAGCTTTCATAGTTGAATGGGAGCATAAGTCTGGATACGATGACCGCAAGCGTAAGTTTGAGCCCAAGAAGGATGCCCATGTGCAGTTCGCGCAGAAGCCGCGTGTATGGCAACCAGTTCAGTCTGAGTACAAGCCCACTTGGAATGGCGGCAACAATAACAACAAGCGAGGCAACCAGGACAAGACAATTGGCAAGCAGCCAGTGCTGGAAGACTGCCGCCGCAACAACACTTGTTTCACTTGTGATCAAGGCGGGCATTATTCCAAGTAGTTCCCCACAAGGGCTGGAAAGCCACAGTCCGAATTCAAGCCACAAGTCAACAACATTGGACGCCGCCCCAACCAGAACTTCTGTCGCGGCCATGTCCATCATATCTCCACTGAGGAAGCCCGCGAAACACCAGATGTGGTCCTTGGTATGTTTCCTGTTAACGACATACCCGCAATAATTTTATTTGATTCTGGGGCTTCCCATTCGTTTATTTCGCGGAGTTTTGCCACCATACACAAATTTTCCCCTTCTCTTTTGGATAAAATCATGGTGGTACAATCCCCTAGCTCCATCCTCAGAACAAATGTGATATACAAGGACCTGGAAATCTTGATACACAGAGTTAAGTTTCCAGCCACCCTTGTCGCCATTGAATCCCCTGGATTGGACATAATACTGGGGATGGATTGGTTGACACCGCATCAAGTCTCCATCAACTGTGCCACTAGAACCCTGACATTGGTTAACCCGGCAGGACAAACAGTTCAGTTTATCGCCAGCAGAATGATGTCAAAGAAGGGAATGGCTTTCAAGACCACCGTTACAGATATGAATTTGATTCCAGTAGTCAGTGAATTTCCGGATGTATTTCCTGAGGAACTAATAGGAATGCCACCCGACCGAGAACTGGAATTTGCTATTGATGTGATTCCCAGAATTGCTCCAATATATAAGAAGTACTACCGTATGTCGTCCACAGAGCTGGTGGAACTGAAGAAACAGCTGGATGAACTGTTACAGAAAGGGTACATTCGCCCAAGTATCTCGCCATGGGGATCACCTGTACTATTTGTCAAGAAGAAGTATGGCAGTCTACGAAGGTGCGTGGACTATCGTCCACTGAATGAGGTCACCATTAAAAATAAGTACCCGCTCCCTCGCATTGATGACCTGTTCGACCAGTTGAGTGGAGCCCGGGTATTTTCCATGATTGACCTCCGAACGGGGTATCACCAGTTGAAATCAGGAAAGAGGATATCCCCAAGACAACCTTCACCACCCGATATGGTCTGTATGAATTTACAGTCATGGCGTTTGGGCTGACTAATGCTCCATCTTACTTCATGAGCATGATGAACAAAGTCTTCATGGACTTTCTGGACAAGTTTGTAGTGGTGTTCATCGATGATATCCTTATATACTCCAAGGATGAAGAGGAGCACAAACAACACCTCTGTGCTGTCCTGGAAAGATTAAGGACCCATTGCTTGTATGCCATGTTTAGCAAGTGCGAATTTTGGCTAAGAGAGGTGGGATTTCTGGGGCATATTCTGTCAGAACAAGGTGTGGCCATCGACCCCAGCAAAGTGACCGCTGTGTTAAATTGGAAGACACCAGCCACGGTAACTGAAGTCCGCAGTTTCCTGGGATTGGCAGGCTACTACCGTCATTTCATTGAAGGTTTCTCCAAGATAGCCAAGCCACTGACAAAGTTGTTAAAGAAGAATCACAAGTTTGACTGGACGGAGGAATGTGATAGCAGCTTTATGGAGCTAAAGACGAGGCTAACTACGGCCTCGGTCTTAATTCTTCCAGATATCCACAAAAGCTTTGACATATACTGTGATGCTTCCAGGCGTGGAATCGGTTGCGTATTAATGCAAGAAGGAAAGGTTGTAGCATATGCATCCAGACAGCTACGACCCCATGAAGAGAATTACCCTACCCATGACTTGGAATTGGCTGTTGTGGTTTATGCCTTAAAAATTTGGAGGCATTATCTTATTGGGCAGCGTTGTGAGATATACACAGACCACAAGAGTCTCAAGTATATCTTCACACAACCCAAGCTCAACCTCAGACAGAGAAGATGGCTTGAACTGGTCAAGGACTATGACCTTGGGATCAATTACCATCCGGGAAAAGCCAATGTAGTCACAGATGCCCTCAGCAGGAAACCAGGCACTGTAAATGCAATAATGGAAGGTATCCATCCGAGGTTACAAGAAGAATTTGCCAAGCTCAACTTGGTTCTTTGTGGTCCGATTGCCCCGGATACATTGGAAATCACTCCAACACTTATGGAAGAAATTAAGGAGGCTCAGAAAGCAGACAAGAGCGTATAGGAGATCAAGAAGAATATTCAACAAGGAAAGGCCAAGTCCTTCAGTGTTGACAAGCAAGGAACATTATGGTTTGACAATCGAATATGCGTGCCTGACGAGGAAAACCTGAGGCAGCAAATATTATGAGAGGCACATGAATCCGCATATTCCATTCACCCGGGAGGAACAAAAATGTACCAGGACCTAAGGGAAACTTTTTGGTGGCCAGGAATGCGAAAAGATATTGCCTACTATGTTGCATGTTAAGATATATGCAATAAGGTTAAGGCTGAGCACCAGAAACCAGCTGGACTGTTACACCCCCTACAAGTTCCCAGTGGAAATGGGATGATATATGCATGGACTTTATTGTGGGACAACCCAAGTCAACGAGAGGCCATGATGCCATCTGGGTCATCGTGGATATACTTACCAAAGTGGTTCACTTCATTCCAGTAAAGACCACCTATAGGGCCAACCAACTTGCACAGCTCTGTATGTCTCGGATTGTTAGCCTTCATGGAGTACCCAAGTCCATCATGTCATATAGAGGATCCTTGTTTACCTCAGCATTCTGGCTACGTTTGTATCAGGCTCTGGGCACCGTATTGAAGCATAGCACGGCATATCACCCACAGACAGACGGGCAGACCGAACGAGTGAATCAGATATTGGAAGATATGCTTCGGTCTTGTGCTCTCACCTATGGACCCAAGTGGGAGGATAGCTTACCCTATGCAGAATTTTCCTACAACAACAGTTATCAGTCAAGTCTCAAGATGTCACCATTCGAAGCTTTGTATGGGCGGAAATGCCGCACTCCTGTAAATTGGTCACAAACAGGAGACAGCCGTATCTTTGGCACAGATTTGATGCTCGAGGCTGAGAAGCAAGTTAAGGACATTCACGAGCGTCTTCGAGCAGCTAAATACCGCCAAAAGAGTTATTATGACCCGAAACACCGGGAAGTAACTTTTGAGCCCGGAGAGTATCCTTACCTCCGAGTAACTCCCATGAAAGGGGTAAAGTGGTTTCATACCCGGGGCAAACTTACACCCAGATATATCGGTCCCTTTCCAGTGATTGCTAGAAGAGGCCGAGTAGCATATCAACTAGAGTTAACGCCGGAACTGTCCGAGGTTCATGATGTCTTTCACATATCACAGCTAAGAAAGTGCATTGCACCCCCGATTAAACAAGCAGACATGAGTGAACTAGAGTTGACCAAGGATTTGACCTATGAGGAAATACCTGTCAGAATCTTGGATGAGATGGAAAGAACTACTAGGAGTAAAGTGATCAAGTTTTACAAGGTACTGTGGGATCATCATACTGGGGAAGAAGCCACCTGGGAAAGAGAGGATTTTCTGAGATCAGCATATCCGCATTTGTTCCCTGAGCAACCGAATCTCGAGGACGAGATTCATCCTAAGGGGGGTAGGTTTGTGACACCCTGGTTTTTCAAACTTTTTCTTTTCAACACCCTTCTGGTTTTATTTGCCATTTGTTGGTTTTTGGAGTCAATTCTTTGAACTTTGGACTTGGGCACACTTCTATTCTTTTCCCAAGTGTGCCAAGGCTCTCATTTTCTCTCTAAAATCCTGCTGGATCAAACCCTAATTTTTATCCTCTCAAAATAATTCATTTCTTCCTCTGATAATATTCATTTCCACTATGGGTTGTGAAGCAACCTATAGTTCTGCTGGTCAGAAAAATCCCAAATTAATACCACATCTTCTTGATATCATCTACTCCCACAATCTCCAAAAATATTTCATTGGCCAGTAAAAAATTTGGTCCAGAATATTCCATTTACCTCTTGGACAGGATTGACCCTTTGTGAAGTAACATATGTTTTCATGACTCGGAAAATTCTCAAATAAATCCCTGAGATACTAGGGGTCATATCTTGCCACAATATCCAAACACATCTCCTAGTCCAGTTCAATTTTTCAGCAAAAATATTCGGACAAGCTTCTGGTCATTTCAGACCTTTGTGAAGGAAGTACCACCTAGAGGTACCCATTGGAGCTGAAATTTTTATGGCATCTTGTCTTCATCAAATAACTCCCAAACACCAAATTTTAGCTTTAGCAGATCATCCATGTGAGTGCATCTTCCTCACCAAGTTTCTGGACCAGTATAGGGTTTGTACATGAACTATGTGCAAATCTTTGCAGAAATTTCTCATAACTTGCCAGCAGATAGTCCTTCCAACCTAGATCATCCCAGACAAGTCACTTGGCTTCATTCACAACTCATCCATGCTCTGGAACCCCCTCAAGTTTCTGTTCAGAAACTATTTTTGATGCTACCCTTCAGCCCAGGATGGACCTAGCCGATTGAGTGGCACAAGGAGACTAAGGGACTTAGGGTCGACGCATTGGCCCACTGTAGGATTTCTGATTTTCTGATTTCGGAAAATACACCTACGACGTGGCCCACTGTAGGATTTCTGATTTTCTGATTTTTATTTATTTAATCTAGTTTGACCAGAAACTTTGACCAGCCATTTCTTTTAAACCACAAGTCCAATTGAATTGATTCTTTTTGCATTAGTTTTGTATTGAGCTCCTCTATTTTTCTGACCAAATTTGGTATTTTTTCCAATGTTCACAGAATTTTTGGCAAACAAAAAGGCTTTATGTAACATATGCTTTTGCTTTTTAAAAATTCTTTCAGAAAGAAATTGCTGTGGATTTGAAGAACAGGAGTTTGTAGACGCTCCACTTGAGCAAGGCAAGCCACATCATCCATTGCATAAGGCATAGCAATATTATTGCCTTTATAATGTATTAATTTGCACTTAATTCAATTTAAATAGGCTATATTCTATATTGTTGATTATATTGCAATAACTCTGCCATGTTAGCTCATTTGTCCAACATAGCTAGTATAACAAGTGACTGTACCTGTTAAATAACACATTGATGGTTGATCAAGTGCCACCGACCCGGACTTACCCGTACAGCCACATCTGCCGGAATGGGACGGCCTTGACTTGGTCTGACCGCGTGCTCTTTTACCGGTACCACCAAAGAGGGGAGGTTATGCGTGCGTGCTGCCCTGGTTAGGTAGACGACGATAACCTCGTGAGCCCAAGTTGAGTTGTTTGCCGGCATCCCCGTTTGGGACAGTTTAGTTGGCCACGACGGTGGCAGGTGTCAGGAGTGACACAGGGGCCACCCAGGGCATGACTCGGATGGGGAATGATTGTCGGTGGTACGATAAAGGAGTCACGGGTTAGGCAAGTTTCGTTGGACGAATGTCCATGGTGTGGGTAACGTGCGCAACCTCTGCAGAGTGTAAGAATCTATTCAAATAGCCGCGTCCACGGTATTGGACACAGTCCGCACTAGGTCACACTGTGTGGTCAACCGCAATAATAATAATGATGGAAGAACTCGTCTCATACTCGGAAGTGACCGATGGGTCATGAGTGCTCCGGGGGTCATGTGTGAACCCGGGGAAGAGTAAGTTGGTAACCGGTAACCGTAAGTGAGCATATAAAGCATTTAACATTATCATTGCCATGCTGTTGTTTGCTGCACTATTTTGGTTGCTATGAGCTTGCGAGTACATTCCAAGTCCTCACCTGCCGTATCATGCCAGATGCAGGAGAAGCCGGAGATGGAGATCCCGATTGTTCGTGCTACGCTAACTAGGTTGTGTCCCAGCAGTGTCCCTATGGGATGGAGTGTTCCACACAATGTTCCGCTACGCTGTAGTCTTACCACTAGTATTGAGGCCCTTGGATGTTTCATAAATAATGTAGATATTGTCATAGCACGAGTAGTGCTCCTGGCCTCACTATCCCATGTAATATCCGAGCTTGTACTTGTACTATATCAATAAAGATCAGTTCTGTTCTGTTCCAAGTTATTGTGTGTTTCCAGAAAACATGATCTCTGGGTTGGGAACACAGGGTAAACCGGTCCTCTGAGCTGGGGTGCCACAATCATCTTTCGGATCCAACTTGAACCTCATCTGTTTAAAAAAGAATGGGAGTCTCATTAGGAGCAACCTAGAAAGTATGGGACAGAGCAAGACAATATTACAAATTGCGATGAATAACGTTACTTACGGATAAATGGTCAAGGAAGGTGTTAAACTGGGTTTCGTCTTTGTCATTCCTGTACTGGATCCACGTTGGCAGGATACGTGCATGACACCTAACGGCAATGGCTGCCACTGATACTAACTTGGCTAACTCTGTAGCATCATGTGGCCTTTTTAAACCTACCTCAAAATGGATCTCCATTCTTCCTCCTTTAGATTTTGTTAACTGTCAAGCATTATCCCTGATGTATGTTTCCTCTTGCGCTGAGGTGCTAGTTCAACAACGAATATGGAAATTGGTAGTGCACATCAAACTGTGAGAGTACATATAAAGGAGCATGCAACTGCAACTTGACTCGGTCACGTACCGTCTTGGTGTTCATGCTCATGAGGTTCATCTGATCTTGCCAAGTCCTGTAGTGTCAGCAGTGCTTCAGAAGTAGTGTTAGGTGGGAAGGCAGCTTGGGAACATGCCACCTGCGGAGCATTCGAACGAGTAACTCGTTGAGATGTCGGTACAATGGAAGGAGGTGCGGCAGCTGGTGGGGCAGGGGATACTGTGTTTGTAGATTTAGCCGGTGGACTTTCACCTTCTTCTGCACTATAAGTACCAGCAAAATTTTGAGGGAAGCTCCTTTTCCGTTGAACCCGACGACTAACAACATCCCCTACCATACTCTTTTCCTTGCTCTTTTTTGACTTTGGCATGTCAAACTGTACCCACAACACAAAAGAATAAAATTCGCTCTTCAGAATTCATTGATGCATGATACAAACGAGCAATACTTTGATGTAAGACAACCATATGAGGAGGATGGAATATTTACGAAAAACAGGGCGGCATGACATATTCACACCTATGATGTGTCAACTAAGCAGAAGGATTTTCAAGAAATTAGAAGCAATGCAAGCTAGACACCATATGAAACATGCAACCAATATCACTGCCAAGTTAAAAGTGTCTCGTCATAAGTGGAATTTCAAAAATTAGAAGTAGTACAAGCTAGAAATCAATGCAAGATGCAACCAATATCACACTACCAAGCTGGAATTTCAAATAAGTGATTGATGCAGGATACACAATAGCAGTACTTTGATGTAAGAACATGGTGTGATAGATAGATGTATTGTATTCTAGATACAGAAAGGCATGTCATATTCACATGTATAACGTATAAACTCAGCAGGTGCAATTTAATCAAATTAGAAGAAATAGAAGGTATACACCATATGCAACATGCAACCAATTATCACACTGTCAAGTTAGAGCAAGCACCTGCGATGGTGGAGTAGGGGAGATGGAGTCATCATATAGACTTGGAACTTCAACTGCAGTAGCAGTAGAAGTAGAAGTGGCAAATCTAGAGAGCCTCCGTTTGCGTTGGTCCGGAGGACCACCAACATCCCCTAACTTACTCTTTTCCTTCCTCTTTTTTGATATTGCCTTCTGAAGTCAAAACCACAAGAAAAGGAATAAAATTGGCTCTACATAACTCATTTATGCATGATACAGACGAAGACTACTTTGATGTAAGGCAAGCGCATGATAGGAGTTCGGAGTATGTACGAAAAAAAGGACAGCATTGCATATTCACACCTATGATAGGAGGATGGAATATGTATGAAAAACACTAAGCAGAAGACATTTCAATAAATTAGAAGAAATGAAAGCTATGCACCATATGAACATGCAACAAATATCACTCTTAAAAGTGTCACGTAATAAATGCCATTTCAATAAATTAGAAGCAGTACAAGATAGAAGACAATGCAAGATGCAACGTATATCACACTCCCAGGTTAAATGTGTCTTATGGTAAGTGATTGTTGCAGGATACACAACAGTACTTTGATGTAAGAACATGGTGTGATAGACAGATTTAGTATGTTCTAGAAACAGGAACACATGTCATATTCACAAGTATAATGTGTAAACTAAGCAGATGCAAATCGACAAAATTAGAAGCAATACAAACTAGACATCATACGCAACATGCAACCACATATAACAGTGCCAAGTTAGAGCAAGCACCTGTGATGGTGGAGTAGGGGAGATGTGTTCATCATCTACACAACTACATTGACTGTCTAGCCCTGTGTTGTCTTGCGAATCTTGTTGGGAGGATGGCTGAGTAGAATCTGTAGAGACCATCTGTTTTAGTTCCTCGGAAGGACCACCATCATCCACTGCCTTACTAATTTCCTTCCGCCGTATTGATTTTGCATTGTGAAGTCAAAACGACAAGAAAAAGGAATGAAATTTGCTCTTCAGAACTCATTCATGCATGAATGACTGACGAACAACACTTTGATGTAAGGCAAACACATGATACGAGGATGGAACATGTACAAAAACAGGACCGCATGACATATTCAAACCTATGATGTGTCAACTAAGCAGAAGGATTTTCAAGAAATTAGAAGCAATGCAAGCTAGACACCATATGAAAGATGCAATGAATATCACTCTTCCAAGTTAAAAGTGTCTCGTCATAAGTGGAATTTCGAAAAAACAGAAGCAGTACAAGCTAGAAATCAATGCAAGATGCAACCAATTTCACACTGCCAAGTTAAAGGTGTCATCGTAAGTGATTGATGCAGGATACACAACAGCAGTACATTGATGTAAGAACATGGTGTGATAGACAGATGCAGTGTATTCTAGATACAGAAAGGCATGTCATATTCACATGTATAACGTATAAACTCACCATCTGCAATTTAATCAAATTAGAAGAAATACAAGCTATGCACCATATCTAACATGCAACCAATTATCACACTATCAAGTTAGAGCAAGCACCTGCGATGGTGGAGTAGGGGAGATGGAGTCATCATATAGACTTGGAATTTCAACTGCAGTAGCAGTAGTAGTGTCAAATCTAGAGAGCCTCCATTTGCGTTGGTCTGGTGAACCACCAACATCCCCTAACTTACTGTTTTCCTTCCTCTTTTTTGATATTGCCTTCTGAATTCAAAACCACAAGAAAAGGAATAAAATTGGCTCTGCATAACTCATTGGTGCATGATACAGACGAAGACTACTTTGATGTAAGGCAAGCGCATGATAGGAGGACGGAGTATGTACGAAAAAAAGGACAGCATTGCATATTCACACTTATGATAGGAGGATGGAATATGTATGAAAAACACTAAGCAAAAGACATTTCAACAAATTAGAAGAAATGAAAGCTAGGCACCATATGAACAATCACTCTTAAAAGTGTCTCGTCATAAGTGCCATTTCAACAAATTAGAAGCAGTACAAGCTAGAAGACAATGCAAGATGGAACATATATCACACTACAGGTTAAATGTGTCTTATGGTAAGTGATTGTTGTAGGATACACAACAGTACTCTGATGTAAGAACATGGTGTGACAGACAGATTTAGTATGTTCTAGAAACAGGAACACGTGTCATATACACAAGTATAATGTGTAAACTAAGCAGATGCAAATCAACAAAATTAGAAGTAGTACAAACTAGACACCATACGTAACATGCAACCACATATAACAGTGCCAATTTAGAGCTAGCACCTGTGATGGTGGAGTAGGGGAGATGTGTTCATCATGTACACAACTATGTTGACTGTGTAGCCCTGCGTTTTCTTGCGAATCTTGTTGGGAGAATTGCTGAGTAGAATCTGTAGAGACCGTCTGTTTCAGTTGCATGGAAGGACCACCATCATCCACTTCCTTACTAATTTCCTTCCGCTGTATTGATTTTGCATTGTGAAGTCAAACTGACAAGAAAAAGGAATAAAATTCGCTCTTCAGAACTCATTCATGAATGAAATGACTGACGAACAATATTTTGATGTAAGGCAAACACATGATACGAGGATGGAATATGTACGAAAACAGGACCGCATGACATATTCACACCTATGATGTGTCAACTAAGCAGAAGGATTTTCAAGAAATTAGAAGCAATGCAAGCTAGACACCATATGAAAGATGCAACCAATATCACTCTGCCAAGTTAAAAGTGTCTCGTCATAAGTGGAATTTCGAAAAAATAGAAGCAGTACAAGCTAGAAATCATTGCAAGATGCAACCAATATCACACTGCCAAGTTAAAGGTGTCTCATCGTAAGGGATTGATGCAGCGTACACAACATCAGTACTTTGATGTAAGAACATGGTGTGATAGACAGATATAGTATGTACCAGAAACAGGAAGGCGTGTCATATTCACATGTATAATGTGTAAGCTAAGCAGATGCATTTTACCCTAATTAGAAGCAATACAAGCTAGACACCATATGCAACATGCAACCAGATATCACACTGCCAAGTTAGAGCAAGCACCTTGGATGGTGGAGTAGGGGCGATGAGACTTGGAACTTGTAATGCACTAGAAGTACAAGGAGAATGTGTAGTGATGGTCCGTTTACGTTGTTGCAGAGGACCTCCATCATCCCCTTCCTTCCTCTTTTTTGATTTTGACTTGTAAAGTCAAACCCACAAGATTAAGGAATAAAAATTGCTTTTCAGAACTCATTGATGCATGATACTGATGAACACTAATTTGATGTAAGGCAACCGCAAGATAGGAGGATGGAATATGTACGAAAAAAGGACAGCATTGCATATTCACACCTATGATGTGTGAACTAAGCAGAAGGCATTTCAACTAAATAGAAGCAATGCAAGCTAGACACCATATGAAAGATGCAACCAATGTCACTCTGCCAAGTTAAAAGTGTGTCGTCATAAGTGGAATTTTGAAAAATTAGAAGCAGTACAAGCTAGAGATCAATCCAAGATGCAACGAATATCACACTGCCAAGTTAAAGGTGTCTCATCATAAGTGATTGATGCAGGATACACAATAGCAGTACTTTGGTGTAAGAACGTGGTGTGATAGACAGATATAGTATGTCCCAGAAACTGGAAGGCGTGTCATATTCACATGTATAATGTGTAAGCTAAGCAGATGCATTTACCCTAATTGGAAGCAATACAAGCTAGACACCATATGCAACATGCAACTAGATATCACACTGCCAAGTTAGAGCAAGCACCTGGGATGGTGGCGTAGTGGAGATGAGACTTGGAACTTGTAATGCACTAGAAGTACAAGGAGAATGTGTAGAGATGGTCCATTTACGTTGCTGCAGAGGACCACCATCATCCTCTTCCTTCCTCTTTTTTGGTTTTGCCTTGTAAAGTCAAACCCACAAGAAAAAGGAATAAAAATTGCTTTTCAGAACTCATTGATACATGATACTGATGAACACTACTTTGATGTAAGGCAACCGCTAGATAGGAGGATGGAATATGTACGAAAAAAGGACCGCATTGCATATTCACACCTATGATGTGTTAACTAAGCAGAAGGCATTTCAACTAATTAGAAGCAATGCAAGCTAGACACCATATGAAAGATGCAACCAATATCACTCTACCAAGTTAAAAGTGCCTCGTCATAAGTGGAATTTCGAAAAATTAGAAGAAGTACAAGCTAGAAATCAATGCAAGATGCAACCAATATCACACTGCCAAGTTAAAAGTGTCTCATCGTAAGTGATTGATGCAGGATACACAACATCAGTACTTTGATGTAAGAACATGGTGTGATAGATAGATATAGTATGTACCAGAAACAGGAAGGCGTGTCATATTCACATGTATAATGTGTAAGCTAAGAAGATGCAATTTACCCTAATTAGAAGCAATACAAGCTAGACACCACATGCAACATGCAACCAGATATCACACTGCCAAGTTAGAGCAAGCACCTGGGATGGTGGAGTATGGGAGATGAGACTTGGAACTTGTAATGCACTAGAAGTACAAGGAGAATGTGTAGAAATGGTTCGTTTACATTGCTGCAGAGGACCACGATCATCCCCTTCCTTCCTCTTTTTTGATTTTGCCTTGTAAAGTCAAACCCACAAGAAAAAGGAATAAAAATTTCTTTTCAGAACTCATTGATGCATGATACTAATGAACACTACTTTGATGTAAGGCAACTACAAGATAGGAGGATGGAATATGTACGAAAATAAGGACAACATTGCATATTCACACCTATGATGTGTGAACTAAGCAGAAGGCATTTCAACTAATTAGAAGCAATGCAAGCTAGACACCATATGAAAGATGCAACCAATATCACTCTGCCAAATTAAAAGGGTAGGCTAATAAGGGTATTTCAACAAATTAGAAGCAATACATAGCTACATGCTAGAAATCATATTCAATATGCAACGAATAAAGGTGTCTCATCGTAAGTGATTGATGCGGGATACACAAGAACAGTAGTTTCATGTAAGAACATGGTTAATAGATTGATGTAGTATGTACCAAAGGCAGGAAGGCATGTCATATTCACAGGTATAATGTGTAAACTAAGCAGATGCATTTTTACCCTAATTAGAAGCAATACAAGCTAGACACCATACTTAACATGCAACCTCATATCACACTGCCAAGTAACAGCAAGCACCTGCGATGCTGGTGTAGGGGAAATGTGGTCATCAACTATAGAGCTACGTTGACTATCTTCATCTTGCCTTCCTGTTTCTTTAGAATCATGTCGGGAGCATGAAACTGCACTCTTTAAAAGAGTAGTGTTGGGGATATTTCCCGGCATTTAGACCCGGCAGGATGGTATCCCGACCTTAGAGCAGAATCAGCGGGTTAACTCAATGCAGGGCTAAGAAGATATTTGATGGGCCGGCTTGATGGAGGCTTGTTAAGATAGGCCGGCTCAGGCTATGGGCCGGCTCAAGAAGAAGATGGATAGCTTAAAGGTTGTCTTGTAGAATAAGTAGGAAGTAGGAGACGGGTCAGGAGGACGACCCGAACTCTCATTTAAATCTAGGGTTCTGCCTGTATATATAAAGGGGAGCACCTAGGCGAAAAAGACTTAAGTTGCAATCTCTCAAAAGCTAGGTTAGCGAATCCGCATCCTTGTAATTGAGATCCACAACAATATAATCAAGCAGGACGTAGGCTTTCACCTCAATCGAGAGGGGCCGAACCTGGGTAACTCCGTGTCTTTTCGTTCCCGATCAACCCCGTTAAGCTTCCACACTTGTGCGACGGCCTCATCTCCAAGTCCTTTCACAAGGGCATCTGCCGTGTTAAAACCACAACAGTTGGCGCCCACCGTGGGGCCTACGCACGGTGGAGTTCAGTTCTTAGCGGGATCTCTCCCAGGGTTTGGGAAGTACGCGGTTGGCATGATGACGAAGTGCCGCTATGGCAAGTTCTTTATCGACGACTCATACCGGGGCCCCGACACCGATTCGATTGAGTACGGGTACCGGGTCCCCTTCGGCAAGATCCATACCTTCGTCGGCGTGGTCGGCGAGTCGGCCGCCGGGTTTGAGGACGTCATTGACGTCGAGACGGCGTGCCGCGCCAGTCCGAGCCGAACAAGACCCGGCCCGCCGCAAGCCGGCCGGAAGCATGTCTTCGTGGGGTTCACCCAAGGGGTGGCCTTGTCGGAGAACACCCTGTCTGGAGACGATACGCTCGTTCAATCTGATGGCGAATCCTCGACGGGAGAAACCGAGTTGATCCATCCCCTGCATGATGGGAGGCTGTGGCACACTGACGAAGTCTTTCCAGAAATTCCTGAGCCGCCTCGTTTTGTGGCGGTGTACATGGCAGGTAGGCAAGACCCAGTATGTGACCCAGGAGGAGCCGACGCATCAGCAGCCGGCTCTCAGAGAACTAGGGTGCAGGCGCTCGCGGACTTGATGAATACACTGACAGCCCTGCTGGCCGAGCCGGTTACTGTGGAAAACGCAGCGGCACGCAACTCGGAGATCACAAAGTGTCGTGAGCAGATGGCCAAGATCCAAGAGGACATCAATGCGGAGAACGCATGCATGGCACAGACGCAGGCCCGGCTTACCGAGGAGAGGCAGTGCCTGGATGAGGAGGCGCATTACGTGAGCCGCTGACAGGCCGAGTCAGAACTCGTCCACCGGAGGCGTCATCAAAGCCGGCTTCCAGCTAATCTTGAGCCGACTCAGCTGTCCACCACACCGCCGGCTCCGACGAATGCGGGGGCTGGAGTTGTCCCTCCTGGAGGGCCGCCTTTGCAGCAGCCAGTTCAGTAGCGGGAGCCGGCCCAGCAGCGTACACTAGATCAGCAACAGCAGCCGTCGTCTCACCGGTTCCAGACCCCAATTGGACATTATTCCAACCCGGTCGATAACGTGCAGACTGCGACCCACATCTTGGCGGCTATTCCAATTGAGGGAGATGGGCCGATTCAGGCGGAGGCCAGGAACGCTGTTGTGATGTCCAAGACAGCAGTAGTACAGCAGGCCAACTACTCTCATAGCCAGCATTGGCTTCACTCAACTCCTCACCGGAGCCGTACCAGGACCCAACGTCCAGAGTCACCGGCGGTCTCCAGCAGCGCACACCGTAGAAGAGCCACCCAACCGCCGACAGATCAACACCAACCCTGAGTCCCAAATGCGCAGGACATTTTGGACGCCACTCGGGCTCTCCGAGCATTGGAGGAAAACGCACGCGCAGTATATAACCCGCCAGTGAACATCAACCGGCCGATGGCATATGACCCGCCTAACGTGACCCAGACAGCTGGCCAGCTTGGGGGCTTATCAAGCCGCATGATCGGAACTCCTTGCTTAGTACCAGCGCTGCGAGAAGCGCGCATACCCCTAGATTTCAAGGGTCCTCGCAAGGTTCCTAACTACACGAGAATCTGGAGCCCACCGAGTGGATCGAGAGTTACGAGCTGGCAATGGACTTATTAGGCGCAAGTGAGGCACTGTGTGCGCGTTATCTACCTCTCATGTTGGAAGGCCCTACTCGCACTTGGTTGAAAAACCTACCAGTGAATTCCATCAACACTTGGCAGGAACTGAAGGAGCGCTTCATCAAGAATTTTCAGGGAACCTATAACAGGCCAACCACAATTGTTGATCTCGAACGTTGCGTTCAGCAGGAGGATGAGTCGGCGCACCATTGCGCTCGCCGGGTTGCGGAGGTTATACACAGTTTTGACAGCATCTCGGCTGCACAGGCGGTGCTCGTTCTGGAACGAACATGCAAGTTTCAGCCGCTGGTCCAGAAACTAGGGCGACTCAAGAGAAAGGCCCAGGATATGGGTGATCTCATGGATGTCTTAACCCGGTATGCGGAGTCTGACAATACTAAAGATCCACCGTCTGATGAGGAAAAAGCTAGTAAAGACAAGAAAGGTGGTGGCAAGGGCCACCAGCAAAACAATGGTAATGGGCAGAATAACAAACGCAAAGGTTATGACGGTAGCTCCGATCTGGTGCTAAACACAAATATAGGGAACAAAAATCAGCGTCAGAACAATGGTTCTTGGAGGCAGTCCTCTGGTAATCGCCCTCTCAGCTTTGAAGAAGCTCTCAAGGGTCCATGCCCGAAACATAGTTACAATGGTAAGCGGTCCAACCACTCCTGGGAAAATTGCTATATCATGCAAGAGTTTTCCAAACGGATCTTCCAGAATCATCATAACGGGGGTGGCAACGGCGGTCAACCCGCCAACCAGCGACCCGGCTTCACGGGAGCCGGCCCACAAGGGCCCTTCACAGGTCCTGGTTTCCATGGGAACAGTAGCCAGGGCAATGGTTTTCAGGGGGCTGGTAACACTGGAGGCAGCAATCAGAGGAGCAATCAAGGAAACCAGCATCAAGCCGGTCAGTCAGGGTTCCTGTTGGGGATATTTACCAGCATGTAGACCCGGCAGGGTGATAACCCGGCCATGGAGCAAGCTCAGCGGGTCAACTCACTGCAGGGCTGAAGGACTCTCGGCGGGCCGGCTTGAGAAGGCCCAAGCGGGATAGGCCGGCTTAGGCAATGGGCCGGTTCACGAGGAAGAGGGGTGGCTTAAGGCCATCTTGGAGAACAGGTAGGAAAGAATAGGGGACGTGTCAAACAACGACCCGGACTCTCATGTAATCTAGGGTTCCACCTGTATATATAAAGGGGAGCACCTATGCGAAAAAGACTAAGTTGCAATCCCTCGAAAGCTAGATTAGCGAATCCGCATCCTTGTAATCGAGATCTACAGCAATATAATCAAGCAGGACGTAGGCTTTTACCTCCACCGTGAGGGGCCGAACCTGGGTAACCCGGTGTATTCTCGTTCCTGATAAACCCCGTTAAGCTTCCACACTCGTGCGATGGCCTCATCTCCAAGTCGTTTCCCAAGGGCATCTACCATGTCAAAACAATGACAGTTGGCGCCCACCGTGGGGCCTACGCATGGTGGAGTTGAGTTCTTAGCGGGATCTCTTCCAGGGTTCGGGAAGTACGCGGTTGGCATGATGACAAGGAGCCGCCGCGGGAAGTTCTACATCGATGATTCATACTGGGGCCCCGACGCCGACTCGACCGAGTACGGGTACCGGGTCCCCTTCGGCAAGATCCACACCTTCATTGGCGTGGTCGTCGACACGGCCGCCGGGTTGGAGAGTATCACCGGCGTCGAGTTGGCATGCGGCGCTGGTCAGAACTAGGTGAGACCCGGCCCGCGTCAAGCCGGTCGAAACAATGTCTTCGTAGGTTTCACCCAAGGGGTGGCCTTGTCGGAGAACTCCCTGTCTGAAGATGATACGCTCGTCCAATTTGACGGTGAGTCCTCGATGGGAGAAACCGAGTCAATACTTCCTTTGCATGCTGGAGGGCTCGGGCACACAGACGACGTGTTTCCAGCGAGCCCAGATCTGCCTCGCTTCGCGGTGGTATACATGGCGGGTAGGCAAGATCCGGTGCGTGACCCGGCCAATCCAACGGCGGGGCAGAACAACATCCTTGCCGGCTCAGGAGGAGCCGGCGCGTCGGCCACCGGCTCTCAGAAAACTAGGGTTCAGGCGCTCGCGGACTTGGTGACCACGCTGGCAGCCCTGTTGGCTGAGCCGGTCACTGTAGAAAACGCAGCGGCGCGTGACACGGAGATCACGAAGTGTCGCGAGAAGATGGCCATGATACAAGAGGACATCAATGCGGAGAACGCCCGCATGGTACAGGAACAGGCCCGGATTGCCGAGGAGAGGCAGTGCCTGGATGAGGAGGCACATTACCTGAACCGCCGACAGGCCGAGTCGGAGCTCGTCCACAGGAGGCGTCATCAGAGCCAGCTTCCGGCTAATCTCGAGCCGACTCAGCTGTTCACCACACCGCCGGCTCCGATGAACCCAGGGGCTAGAGTCATCCCAGCGGGGGAGCCGCCTTTGCAGCCACCGGCTCAGCAGTGGGAGCCGGCCCAACATCGCATGTCAGATCAGCAACAGCAGCCGCCGTCTCGCCGGTTCCAGACCCCAATTGGACACTACTCCAACCCGGTCGATAACATGATGGCAGCAACCCACAACTTGGCGGCTATTCTAATTGAGGGGGACGGCCCGATTCAGAAAGAGGCCAGGAATGCTATTGCGATGCTCAAGACAGCAGTAGTGCATCAGGCCAACTACTCGCATAGCCAGCACCGTCTTCACTTGACCCCTCATCAGAGCTGCACCAGGGGTCAGTGCCCTGAGTCGCCGGCGGTCTCCAGCAGCGCACACCGCAGGAGAGCCACGGGCGGGGCAACACCAGCCCAGGATCCTGCAAGACATTGTGGATGCTGCTCGGGTTCTACGAGCGTGGGAGGAAGAAAACGCGCATGCAGGGCACAACCCGCCGGCGCGAGTCAACCCGCCGCCGAATGTCAACCCGCCGGAAGTGCATCACCCGCCCGACGCAACCCAGACAGATGGCCAACTTGGGGGCTCCTCGAGCCGAATGATCGG
This sequence comes from Elymus sibiricus, assembly GCA_039707655.1. Classification (NCBI taxonomy): domain Eukaryota; kingdom Viridiplantae; phylum Streptophyta; class Magnoliopsida; order Poales; family Poaceae; genus Elymus; species Elymus sibiricus. The sequence continues at coordinate 180,509,151 of CM077670.1, forward strand.
AACTCCCTGTTTGGTACCAGCGCTGCGAGAAGCGTGCATACCCCCTGATTTTAAAGGGCCTCGTAAGGTTCCTAACTATACAGCGAATCTGCAGCCCACCGAGTGGATCGAGAGTTATGAGCTGGCAATGGACTTGTTGGGCGCAAGTGAGTCAGTGTTTGCGCGTTACCTGCCTCTGATGTTGGAAGGCCCTGCACACACCTGGATGAAAAACCTACCGGTGAATTCCATCAACACATGGCAGGAACTGAAGGAGAGCTTCATCAAGAATTTCCAGGTAACCTGTAAAAGGCCAACCACAATTGTGGATCTTGAGCATTGTGTCCAGCGTGAGGATGAGTCGGCGCATCACTGGGCTCGCCGGGTTGCGGAGGTTATACATAGCTCAGACAGCATCACGGCCGCACAAGCAGTGCTCGTTCTGGAATGAACATGCAAGTTTTAGCCCCTGGTTTAGAAGCTAGGGCGACTCAAGCGAAAGGTCCAAGACATGGGTGACCTCATGGATGTCTTAACCCGGTTTGCGGAGTCAGATAATACCAAGGATCCGCTATCGGACGAGGAGAAATCCGACAAGGGGAAGAAGGCTGGCGGTAAGGGTCAGCAGCAGAATAGCAGTAACGGTCACAACAACAACGGTGGTAAACGCAAGGGTTACGATGGTAGCTCTGATCTAGTGGCGAACACAAACACGGAGAACAAAGGTCAGGGTCAGAACGACGGTTCTAGGAGGTAGTCCTCTGGTAATCGCCCTCTCACTTACGAGGAAGCTCACAAGTGTGACACCCTGGTTTTTGACAACTTTTTCTTTTCAAAATCTTTCTGGCTTTATTTGCAATTTGGATGATTTTTGAATCTTTCCAGTTGACTTTGGACTTAGGAAACTTTTGAATCTTTCTCTAAGTAATCCAAAGCTCTCAGCATCTTGCCAAAATCTTGCCACACATCTTATGGATCAAATTCCAATTCTCAATCCTTTCCCGTTATTCATTTTCTTCCTTTGGGAAAATCTGTCATCACTATGGGTTATGAAGCAACCTATAGTTCTGATGATCAGAAAAAATCCCAAATTAATACCACACCGTCTTGTCATCATCTACTCCCACAATGTTCAAAACCATTTCATGGCCCAGTATAAAATTTTGTCCAGAAAACTCCATTTATCTTCTGGACAGTACTGGCCCTTTGTGAAGCAACCCATATTTTCCCAACTCAGAAAACTCTCAGACAATTCCCTGAGATACTAGGGAACCTATCTTGCCACAATATCCAAAAATATCATCTTGTCCAGTACAAATTTTCAGCAGCAATATTCTGACAAGTTTCTGCTCAAATGGAACCTCTGTGAAGGAAGTACCAGCTAGAGGTATCCAATTGAGCTGAAAATTTTATGTCATCTTCTATCCACCAAATAACCCTCTCACACCAAATTTCAACTCCAGCAGATCAATCATATGAGTGCTACAAGCTCATCTTGTTTCTGGACCAGTAACAGCAGTTGTACATGAACCCCATTCAAATCTTGATTAAACTCTCCCAATTTTGGCCAGCTTGGAGTCCTTCCAAACTAGATCATCCTAGACATCTCTACTGGCTCCATATCCAGCTCACTTCTCCTCTAGATCTCTCTCTAAGTTTCTGTTAGAAATTGTAGCTGAAGCTACCATTCGAATCGGAGTGAACCTAGCCAAACCAAGGGCACAGGGGCACTAAGTGATCAAAGGAGAACATGCTAGACATGGTGTGCCAGACTTGCGTGGCCTCTGGATGCCGTTACCCGTGGTGAGCACGGCAATGGCATGCCAAAACACGCGCTCTGCACCGCGCCCGCGTCGGATATGATGCGTCCGGCTGCCCCGTGTGGCTGTGCCTTGTCTCCGCTCGCCGACATCTTCTCCTCCCACCACCTGGCCCTTCTGGAGCTCGCCCCTCGCCGGAATCGCTCCCGGCGGCCACCACGCACACGGGCACTGTGGCACCCGTGCGGGCACAGTGGCCCTGCTGCCCGTCGTCTTCCTCTGCAAGCCGCCACTGCCGCATTTACTTCTCCTGCTCTCTCCTATCCCGTCGCCCGCGTCGAGCCAGCCAGCGCGGCGTCCTTGCGCCGACGACATGGCCCGAGCTCCGCCCGCTCCAGGAGCCTCTCCTCCTCCTATAAATAGACCTCCCCGGCCTCTCCGCTCCTCACCCCACCCCCTTCGCCTCCAATTGAGCTCCTGAGCAATGAGCCAAGGCCGAGAGGCCCTCTGGCCTCGCATCTCGCCAGCGATCCGCCGCCACCCGAGCTCTGCCCCCTCGTCGTTCCACTCCACCCCAGCTTCCAATGACTCCACGAGCGAGCTCCACTCACTCCACTGACCCTGCCCAACCTCTTCCTCGACCGAAACCCTGCCGGAATCGCCGTCTCCGGCGACGCCCGAAAGTCACCGCCGCCGGAGAGGAAGGGGACGACGTCATCCGGCTGTCTCTCGTCACACTGCGGGTACGTACGCATTCATCTCCGTGAGCTTGTTCCATCCCCATAGTCACCCGACCTCGCCGTCGACTGCATCGCCGGCGACCATCGTCGGAGAGCCGCAGCTCTCTGTTCCCACTCTCCCCCTTTTAAATCTGACAGAGGGGCCCGCTTGTCTGTGGCTCGCCGAAGCGGTAAGTGGAGGCGCCCTGGCGAAATACGTCTTCGACGTGGCCCTCTACTGATTTTCTATTTTCTGTTTTAATTCAAATTTTGACCAGCAACTTTGACCATTCATAACTTTTTATCCATAAGTCCAAATCAATTGATTCTTTCTGCATTGGGTTTGTCTTGAGCTCCTCTATTTTCTGGAAAAAAAATTGGTATTTTTCCCATGCTCATAGAATTTCTGGTGAACAGAACAGTGGTATGTGACATTTTCCTTTGCATTTTCAAAATATTTTCAGAGGGAAATCCTTTTGACTTTGAAGCCCAGGAGTTTGTGGACAACCCAATAGAGCAAGGCAAGCCATGTCATCCATTGCATGAAGCATTTCAATAGTGTTGGTTATTTAATTGAATTATTTGCATTATTTTAATATGTGACAATTTAGAGTAATTTACTTTGATGCATAGCTACTGCCAGGTTAAGTTATTCATGATAAATATCCATGCTTGTTAAACACTTGACAACACTAAACCTAATTGGTTGATTAAGTGCCACCTATCCGGACTTATCCGTGCAACCACATTTGCCGGTATGGGACGGCCTTGACTTGGTCTGGCTTTGAGCTCTTTTATCGGTACCACCAATGAGGGAGGGTTATGCGTGTGTGCTACCTTGATCAGGTAGACAACGATAATCCTGTGAGCCCAGTTGAGTTATTTTGCCGGCGTCCCCATTTGGGACAGTTTAGTTTGGCCACGACGGTGGCTGGTGTCACGGGGTGACACAGGGGCAATCGAGGACATGACCCTGGGAGGGTATGATTGTCAGTGGTACGATAGAGGAGTCACGGGTCAGGCAGGTTTCGTTGGAGCAGCACCGGTCCACCCGAATGGGAGCATGAGGCCAGGAGCTCCATATTGTGGGTAAAGTGCACAACCTCTGCAGAGTGTATGAATCTATTCGAATAGCCGCGTCCACGGTATTGGACAGTCCGTACTAGGCCACTGAATGGTCAACCGTAATAATGATAATAATGATGGAAGAACTTGTCTCATGTTCAAAGGTACTATATGGATCATGAGTATTTCGAGGGTTGTGGAACAACCCCGAAGAGAGTAAATTGGTATTCGGTACCAGTAAGCTCTAAGCACTTAATATGATCATTTCCATGCTATTGTTTGCTGCATTGTTATGGTTGCCGTGAGCTTGCAAGTACATTCCAAGTACTCACCTGGCGTATCATGCCAGCTGCAGGAGAAGTCGAGGACGGAGGTCCCGATGGTTCGTGCTACGCTAACTTGGCCGTGTCCCTAGCAGTGTACCTGTGCATGGAGTTTTCCGCGCTATGTTCTGCTATGCCGTAGAGTCACCTAGTAGTATCGAGGTCCTGCTATGTTCCATAAATAATGTAGATATTATCATAGCACGTGCAGTGCATCTGGCCTCGCTATCTATGTAAATTAAGAGCTTGTACTCGAGATATATAAATAAAGATCAGTTCTGTTCTGTTCCAAGTTGTTGTGTGTTTCCAGAAGACATGTTCTCTGGGTTGGAAACACTGGGTAAACCGGTCCTCTGAGCCGGGGTGCCACAACGCTTGGTATCAGAGCCGCGCTGACTGTAGGACACCCTAGTTAACCCTGCGCTAGAGCCGCGACTAGTTTAGAGTCTTGGATTGTGTCTTGCTTGTTAGATCTGATTGCTGCATGGCATGCATATAGTTTTTATTGTGCTAACTGTTGACCTTGTGAGTGTAGATGGCACCAGTTCCGTACCACTACAATCATGAGCCGGCACCATTCACTTTTCCAGTACTGCTTCGTAGTGTCTGGCTTTGGCTGTATCCCAACGGCGAAGACCCAGTGTACCAGGTGTTCCGAGAGAAGCTTGCTGGTTCAGTGTATGAGTATCACGCGGAGGCATTTCTTACTGCGAGTTCAGATATTGGCAGCTACTCCCGTTCTTCCAAGGGCGGAACTGCTTCTACTCCAGAGTTGGCGATCCAGTTTGCTGCGATGGAGGCTATCACTGACTTGCGCTTCCACGAGGTCGAGATGCAGACTCATCCATGTTTCTTTCACTACCCCACCCTGTCGCCTGCGACAGGGCGAGTCCTTTTCGCACATGTTGACCCGGCGAGTGATCGTGCTACTGGTGTTTTATCTCGTTATCTGAATGCCAGTTACCGTATGATCACTTCCCTAGCTGAGGAGCTGAATCATGCCCGCGAGGCACTTGCAGCTGTTACGGCAGCACAGTCTGCTCCTCCACCTCCGTTTTCACCTGTGTATACTCCACCCGTTCCACCTTCTGAAGCTCCTTCTAGCTCATTCGGACCACCAGGCTTTTCGTCTAGTAGCCGACGTGAGACCCCAGCAGAATGGGCCTCACTCCTAGCTACTCCAGCTGCTCTGATGCTGCGGCGTCGTGCTTCTTCTCCTTCAAAGGGAGAACCTTCCCGTCATCGCCGCCGTGTTTCCTTTGATCCGGAGGCCGAGATTCACATCATCAGCTCAGATTCTGAGACAGGATCAGACGACGAGGAGTCTTCAGTTTGCCAGTGTTCGTGCCACCCACGCTACTAGAATGGAGGCTTGAGTTTCAGTGTATGCATCATAGCATCTCTGCATATGTCAACTGCCGTATGAGCAGTCCAGTCATGATAATCCCCCTACTAGCTTGTCATATATGATGTTGGGTTGCCTTGTATAATTATGTTGTTCACTTTATTCCCTCTTTTTATTTGGTTTTTTCTGGTGTCATACTACCATGCTTTCCCTTATGGATGTTGCTCATCGATTCGGTATTTTGCAATGGGAACAAATTTAGAATGAAGAGGTGTAGTAATCAAGGCGGCGATGGAACTCCCGTTCGTCGATCCGCCAGACAAGCAGGACAGTCACCAGAAGATTTGCCACCTCCACCCCCACAGTCACCAATCACTGATCAGATTATGAGGATGTTTGAAGAGAAAAGAAATCAAGATCTCATGGAATTTCTGAAAAGTATGCAGACTATGGTGGGTTAGAACAACCACAATGGGACACATTCTAAGTTGTCTGATTTTCAGCGTACCAAGCCACCCAGTTTTGGTCAAGCTGTGGATCCGATGGAAGCTGATGACTGGCTAAGGACCATGGAAAAGAAATTGGACATAGCCCACTGTGATGAGTCAGATAAGGTTCCTTTTGTTACTCACTACTTGGAGGGACCGGCAGCCATATGGTCGGATAATACTAAAATAATGTGGCCTCCTGGAGAAGATAATTCTCGGGAGAAGTTCAAAGAGGTATTCTACAAGTACCATATTCCTACCGGCATAAAGAAGGTGAAGCAGAGGGAATTTTTGGCCCTTATGCAAGGGAATATGTCAGTGGGTGAGTATCTGAACAAGTTTAATAATCTGGCACGGTACTCCACCCATGACGTGTCCACAGAAGAAAGGAAGATTGACCGATTCCTAGGAGGGCTGAATCATACCCTCCATTGTCAGCTTTGTAAGCTGGATTTTCCTGACTTCCAGACTTTGGTGAACAAGGCTTTCATAGCTGAACGAGAGCATAAGTCAGGATATGATGATCGCAAGCGGAAGTTTGAACCCAAGAAGGACAACCGTGAGCAGTTTGCGTAGAAGCCACGCATTTGGCAACCAGGTCCATCTGAATACAAGCCTGCCTAGAACAATGGCAACAACAACAATAAGCCCGTCAGCCAGGACAAGACCTTCGGCAAACAGCCAGTGCTGGAGGATTGCCGCCGCAACAACACATGCTTTACTTGTGGCCAGAGTGGGCATTACTCCAAGCAGTGCCCCACAAGAAATGGGAAGCCATCATCTGACTACAAGCCACAAGTCAACAATGTTGGCCGCCGCCCCAATACGAACTTCTACCGTGGCCAAGTCCATCATATCTCCGCTGAAGAAGCCCGCGAAGCACCAGATGTGGTCCTTGGCATGTTTTCTGTTAACGACATACCTGCAATAATTTTATTTGATTTTGGGGCTTCTCATTCGTTTATTTCGCGGAGCTTTGCCACCTTGCACAAATTTTCTCCTTCTCTTTTGGAAAAAATCATGGTGGTACAATCCCCTAGCTCCATGCTCAGAACGAATGTGATATACAAGGATCTAGAAATCTTGATACACGTAGTTAAGTTTCCAGCTACTCTCGTTTCCATTGAATCCCCTGGACTGGATATAATACTAGGGATGGATTGGTTGACACCACATCAAGTATGTATCAACTGTGCCACCAGGAAGGTGACATTGGTTAACCCGGCAGGCCAAACAGTGCAATTCGCTGCTAGCAGAATGATGTCAAAGAAGGGAATGGCATTCAAAGCCACTGCTACAGATATAAATCTGATTCTAGTAGTCAGTGAATTCCCAGACGTATTCCCAGAAGAGTTACCGGGAATGCCACCTGATCAGGAACTAGAGTTCGCTATTGACGTTGTTCCCAGAACTGCTCCAATCTATAAGAAATACTATCGCATGCCTTCCCTAGAGCTGGTGGAATTAAAGAAACAGTTGGATGAATTATTGCAAAAATGGTACATTCGTCCAAGCACTTCACCTTGGGGATCGTCCGTGCTGTTTGTCAAGAAGAAGGATGGCAGCCTGCGAATGTGCGTGGACTATCGCTTGTTGAATGAGGTCACCATTAAAAATAAATATCCGCTCCCCCGCATTGATGATCTGTTTGACCAGTTGAACGGGGCCCGGGTATTCTCCAAGATTGATCTTCGAACGGGATATCATCAGTTAAAAATCAGGAAGGAGGATATCCCCAAAACAACCTTTACTACAAGATATGGTCTGTATGAATTTACAGTCATGTCATTCGGGCTGACAAATGCTCCAGCCTATTTCATGAGCATGATGAACAAGGTCTTCATGGACTTCTTGGACAAATTTGTGGTAGTCTTCATCGACGATATTCTCATCTATTCAGAAGATGAAGAGGAGCACACGCAACACCTCCATACTGTCCTAGAAAGACTAAGGACCCATCGCTTGTATGCCAAATTCAGTAAATGCGAATTTTGGCTGAGAGAGGTGAGATTTCTGGGACATGTTTTATCAGAACAGGGTGTGGCCGTCGACCCCAGCAAAGTGACTGCTGTGTTAAACTGGAGAGCACCAGCCACAGTAATTGAAGTCCGTAGTTTTCTGGGATTGGCAGGCTACTACCGTCGCTTCATTGAAGGCTTCACAAAAATAGCCAAGCCATTGACAGAATTGCTGAAAAAGAACCACAAATTTGTCTGGACGGAAGAATGTGATAGCAGTTTCATGGAACTAAAGACGAGGCTAACTACGGCCCCTGTCCTAGTTCTTCCAGACATTCACAAGAGCTTTGACATATATTGCGATGCTTCCAGGCGTGGAATCGGCTGCGTTTTAATGCAAGAAGGAAAGGTTGTATCATATGCATCCAGACAGCTACGACCCCATGAAGAGAACTATCCCACTCATGATTTGAAATTGGCAGCAGTGATTCATGCATTAAAGATTTGGAGGCATTATCTCATTGGGCAGCGATGTGAAATATACACGGACCACAAGAGTCCCAAGTATATTTTCACTCAACCCGATCTTAATCTCAGGCAGAGAAGATGGCTTGAATTGGTCAAGGATTATGACATTGGAATTAATTATCATCCGGGAAAAGCTAATGTGGTCACCGATGCTCTCAGTAGGAAGCAAGGTACCGTGAATGCACTAATTGAGGGTATCCACCCAAGGCTACAAGAAGAGCTTGCCAAGCTAAATATGGTGCTATGCGGCCCAATTAACCCGGATACAATGGAAATTATTCCAACACTTATGGAAGAAATTAAGGGAGCTCAGAAATTAGATAAAGGTATACAAGAAATCAAGGAGCACATTCTGCAAGGAAAGCCTAAGTCCTTCCGAATTGACGATCAGGGCACTGTATGGTTTGAGGACCGAATATGCGTGCCTGATCAAGACAATCTGAGACAGCAAATACTAAGAGAGGCACTTGAATCCGCATACTCTATCCATCCGGGAAGAACAAAAATGTACCAGGACTTGCGAGAAACCTTTTGGTGGCCAGGAATGCGAAGGGACATAGCATACTATGTCGCCTGTTGTGACATCTGCAACAGAGTCAAGGCTGAACACCAGAAACCCGCTGGACTACTGCAACCTTTACCAGTTCCCCAGTGGAAATGGGATGACATATGCATGGACTTCAATGTGGGACTACCCAAGTCAACAAGAGGCAATGATGCTATCTGGGTCATCGTGGATATACTTATAAAAGTGGATCACTTTATCCCGGTAAAGACCACTTTCAACGCTAATCAGCTAGCACAGCTCTACATGTCCTGGATAGTCAGCCTTCACGGAGTACCCAAGTCTATCACATCAGATAGAGGCTCCTTGTTCACTTCAGCATTTTGGCTGCGACTGCATCAAGCCCTGGGAACCATGCTAAAGCATAGTACGACATATCATCCACAGACAGATGGACAGACCGAACGTGTGAACCAGATATTGGAAGATATGCTTCGGTCCTGTGCTCTCACCTTTGGACCCAAATGGGAGGATAGTCTACCCTATGCAGAATTCTCCTAGAATAACAGTTATCAGACAAGTCTCAAGATGTCACCATTCGAAGCCCTGTATGGACGGAAATGCCGCACCCCTTTAAATTGGTCTCAGACAGGAGACAGCCGTATCTTCGGCACAGATTTGATGCTCGAGGCTGAGAAGCAAGTCAAAGATATTCATACGTCTTCGAGTAGCCAAGTCCCGTCAAAAGAGTTATTATGACCCGAAGCATCGAGAAGTAACTTTTGAGCCCGGAGAATATGCCTATCTCCGAGTTACCCCCATGAAAGGAATAAAGAGGTTTCATACCCGAGGAAAGTGGCACCGAGATATATCGGTCCCTTTCCAGTAATGGCTAAAAGAGGCAGACTGGCATATCAGTTAGAATTACCACCGGAGTTGTCTGACGTTCATGACGTCTTCCACATATCACAGTTGAGAAAGTGCATTGCACCCCCGATCAAACAGGCAGATATGAGTGAGCTAGAGTTTACCAAAGATTTGACCTACGAGGAAAGGCCTGTCAGAATATTGGATGAGATGGAAAGAATCACCAGAAGTAAGGTAATCAAATTTTACAAGGTATTATGGGAGCATCACACTGAGGAGGAAGCTACTTGGGAAAGAGAGGATTTTCTGAGATCAGCATATCCACACTTGTTCCCTGAGCAACCGAATCTCGAGGATGAGATTCATTCTAAGGGGGGTAGGTTTGTGACACCCTGGTTTTTGACAACTTTTTCTTTTCAAAATCTTTCTGGCTTTATTTGCAATTGGATGATATTTTAATCTTTTCAGTTTATTTTGGACTTTGGAAACTTTTGAATCTTTCTCTAAGTAACCCAAAGCTCTCAGCATCTTGCCAAAATCTTGCCACACATCTTATGGATCAAATTCCAATTCTCAATCCTTTCCCGTTATTCATTTTCTTCCATTGGGAAAATCTGTCATCACTATGGGTTATGAAGCAACCTATAGTTCTTATGATCAGAAAAAATCCCAAATTAATACCACACCTTCTTGTCATCATCTACTCCCACAATCTTCTAAAACATTTCATGGCCCAGTATAAAATTTTGTCCAGAAAACTCCATTTATCTTCTGGACAGTACTGGCCCTTTGTGAAGCAACCCATATTTTCCCAACTCAGAAAACTCTCAGATAATTCCCTGAGATACTAGGGAACCTATCTTGCCGCAATATCCAAAAATATCATCTTGTCCAGTACAAATTTTCAGCAGCAATATTCTGACAAGTTTCTGCTCAAATGGAACCTCTGTGAAGGAAGTACCAGCTAGAGGTATCCAATTGAGCTGAAAATTTTATGTCATCTTCTATCCACCAAATAACCCTCTCACACCAAATTTCAACTCCAGCAGATCAATCATATGAGTGCTACAAGCTCATCTTGTTTCTGGACCAGTAACAGCAGTTGTACATGAACCCCATTCAAATCTTGATTAAACTCTCCCAATTTTGGCCAGCTTGGAGTCCTTCCAAACTAGATCATCCTAGACATCTCTACTGGCTCCATATCCAGCTCACTTCTCCTCTAGATCTCTCTCTAAGTTTCTGTCAGAAACTGTAGCTGAAGCTACCATTCGAATCAGAGTGAACCTAGCCAAACCAAGGGCACAGGGGCACTAAGTGATCAAAGGAGAACATGCTAGACATGGTGTGCTAGACTTGCGTGGCCTCTGGATGCCAGTACCCGTGGTGAGCACGGCAATGGCATGCCAAAACACGCGCTCTGCACCGTGCCCGCGTCGGATGTGATGCGTCCGGCTGCCCCGCGTGGCCGTGCCTTGTCTCCGCTCGCCGACATCTTCTCCTCCCACCACCTGGCCCTTCTAGAGCTCGCCCCTCGCCGGAATCTCTCCCGGCGGCCGCCACGCACACGGGCACTGTGGCACCCGTGCGGGCACAGTGGCCCTGCTGCCCGTCGTCTTCCTCCGCAAGCCGCCACTGCCGCATTTACTTCTCCAGCCCTCTCCTATCCCGTCGCCCGCGTCGAGCCAGCCAACGCGGCGTCCTTGCGCCGGCGACGTGGCTCGAGCTCCGCCCGCTCCAGAAGCCTCTCCTCCTCCTATAAATAGACCTCCCTGGCCTCTCTCCGCTCCTCACCCCACCCCCTCCGCCTCCAATTGAGCCCCTGAGCAACGAGCCAAGGCTGAGAGGCCCTCTGGCCTCGCATCTCACCGGCGATCCGCCGCCACCCGAGCTCTGCCCCCTCGCCGTTCCACTCCACCCCAGCTTGCACTGACTCCACGAGCGAGCTCCACTCACTCCACTGACCCTGCCCAACCTCTTCCTCGACCGAAACCCTGCCAAAATCGCCGTCTTCGGCAACGCCCGAAAGTCACCGCCGCCGGAGAGGAAGGGGACGACGTCGTCCGGCCGTCTCACGTCACGCTGCGGGTACGTACGCGTTCGTCTCCGTGAGCTCGTTCCATCCCCATAGTCACCCGACCTCGCCGTCGACTGCATCGCCGGCGACCATCGCCGGAGAGCCGCAGCTCTCTGTTCCCTCTCTCCCCGCTAGTCAGTGGCTCGCGGAAGCGGTAAGTGGAGGCACCCTGGCGAAATACGTCTTCGACGTGGCCCTCTGCTGATTTTCTATTTTCTGTTTTAATTCAAATTTTGACCAGTAACAGTGACCATCCATAACTTTTTATCCATAAGTCCAAATCAATTGATTCTTTTTGCATTGGGTTTGTCTTGAGCTCCTCTATTTTCTGGAAAAAAAATTGGTATTTTTCCCATGCTCACAGAATTTCTGGTGAACAGAACAGTGTTATGTGGCATTTTCCTTTGCATTTTCAAAAAAAAATTCAGAGGGAAATCCTTTTGACTTTGAAGCCCAGGAGTTTGTGGACAACTCAACAGAGCAAGGCAAGCCATGTCATCCATTGCATGAAGCGTTTCAATAGTGTTGGTTATTTAATTGAATTATTTGCATTATTTTAATATGTGACAATTTAGAGTAATTTACTGTGATGCATAGCTACTGCCAGGTTAAGTTATTCATGATAAATATCCAGGCTTGTTAAACACTTGACAATACTAAACCTAATTGGTTGATCAAGTGCCACCTATCCGGACTTATCCGTGCAGCCACATTTGCCGGTATGGGACGGCCTTGACTTGGTCTGGCTTTGTGCTCTTTTATCGGTACCACCAATGAGGGAGGGTTATGCGTGTGTGCTACCCTGATCAGGTAGACAACGATAATCCTGTGAGCCCAGTTTAGTTATTTTGCCGGCGTCCCCGTTTGGGACAGTTTAGTTTGGCCATGACGGTGGCATGTGTCACGGGGTGACACATGGGCCACCCAGGACATGACCCTGGGACGGTATGATTGTCGGTGGTATGATAGAGGAGTCATGGGTCAGGCAGGTTTCGTTGGAGCAGCACCGGTCCACCCGAATAGGAGCATGAGGCCAGGAGCTCCATAGTGTGGGTAAAGTACGCAACCTCTGCAGAGTGTATGAATCTATTCGAATAGCCGCGTCCACGGTATTGGACAGTCCGTACTAGGCCACTGAATGGTCAACCGTAATAATGATAATAATGATGGAAGAACTTGTCTCATGTTCAGAGGTACTATATGGATCATGAGTATTTCGAGGGTTGTGGAATAACCCCGAGGAGAGTAAGTTGGTATTCGGTAACAGTAAGCTCTAAGCACTTAATATGATCATTGCCATGCTATTGTTTGCTGCATTGTTATGGTTGTCGTGAGCTTGCGAGTACATTCCGAGTACTCACCTGGCGTATCATGCCAGCTGCAGGAGAAGCCAAGGACGGAGGTCCCGATGGTTCGTGCTACGCTAACTAGGCCGTGTCCCCAGCAGTGTCCCTGTGGATGGAGTTTTTCGCGCTATGTTCCGCTACGCCATAGAGTCACCTAGTAGTATCGAGGCCCTGCTATGTTCCATAAATAATGTAGATATTGTCATAGCACGTGCAGTGCTTCTGGCCTCGCTATCTATGTAAATTAAGAGCTTGTACTCGAGATATATCAATAAAGATCAGTTCAGTTATGTTCCAAGTTGTTGTGTGCTTCCAGAAGACATGATCTCTGGGTTGGAAACACTGGGTAAACCGGTCCTCTGAGCCGGGGTGCCACATCAAGGCTCCTTGTCCCAAACACAGTTACAATGGTAAGCCATCCAGTCACTCCTGGGAAAATTGCTATGTCATGCAAGAGTTTGCCAAGCGGGTCTTCCAGAATCATCATAATGGGGGCGGCAATGGCAGACAACCCGCCAACCAGGGACCCGACTTCTCAGGAGCCGGCTTGCAAGGGCCCTTCGCAGGACCCGGTTTCCAAGGGAGTAGTGGCCAAGGCGGCGGGTTTCAGGGGGCTGGTAATACTGGAGGCGGCAATCAGCGAAACAACCAGGGAAATAAGCACCAAGCTGGTGCGACAGGGTTTCAGAGTAACCCAAAATAGTTAAATAGTGGACAGTATCACGTTTTCACCACCAGCACCTACAAACGGGATCGGAAGGTGCAGCGACGAGCCGCCCACGCAGTTGAGCCGGCAGCTCCTTACTATCTCAACTGGTCGGAACATCCAGTTACCTGGAGCAGGGCAGATCATCCTGTCCTCCTCGATCACCCTGGCCACATGGCTCTGGTGGTTACGCCACAGGTCGGCGGTTATACACTGACTAAGGTGCTCATGGACGGAGGCAATAGTATCAATGTTCTATACTATGACACGTTCAGGCGGATGAACCTGTCTGATAAGCAATTGACTCTGTCCTCTACAGTTTTCCACGACATTGTTCCTGGCAAGTCAGCTTATCCCATGGGACGAATCTCCCTAGAGGTGGCCTTTGGCTTAGAAGATAACTGGCGTTCTGAGTTTCTGTCCTTTGAGGTGGTTAAGCTTAAAAGCCCATACCACGCCATATTCGGCCGGCCGGCTTATGCACGATTCATGGCACAACCATGCTATGTGTATTTGAAAATGAAGATGCCAGGACCGAGGGGAACCATCACAGTTGAAGGCAACCGGAGAATTGCACTCGAGTGCGAGGAAGGAGATGCAGCATATGCCGAGACGGCTTGCGCTGCAGAGGAGTTGCGGTATTATAAGGACAATGTTGACCTGTCTGACAGGACCTCTGTAACACCCAATATGTGATCCTATCCTCGAGGGACTCGGAGGCCCCACCAGGGATAGAAGCGCATATCGAAGACGCTTGCAAGGTGGATATCATTACATCATACCATGTACATAATAGATGGGGATACATATAAATACATACAATCATCACAGGAATACATCAATACATAGCAAACAGCATACAGAAGAGCAGAATCCGACTACGGATGAAACACAAATGAAAAACACGAACGACATCCACCCTGCTAGCCCAGGCTGCCGACCAGGAACCTATCCCCAGTCCGACGAAGAAGAAGAACTCCAAAAGCAAATGCGCATCGCTCTCATGCCAAATCATCGCATTACCTGTACCTGCATCTGCTATTGTTGTAATCTGTGAGCCACGAGGACTCAGCAATCCCATAACCATGGGTATCAAGACTAGCAAAGCATAGTGGGTATGGAAGGGGTAAAGTGGTGAGCTTGCAGCAACACTAAGCATTGTATGGTGGCTAACTTACGAGTACAATAATAAGAAGAGTAAACTACGCATAAGGGTCGCAAACTAATAATGATCAAGAAGTGATCTTGAACACCTACCGTGTTCACTTCTTGGTTCAAACCTCACAAGAAGAGACGATCATGGTAACGCACACGGTTGGTGTATTTTAATTCGATTTAGTGTCAAGTTCTCTACAACCAGAGGTTATAAATTTCCAAGTCGCCACATAATCGCGGGCACGGCTTCGCGAAAGATTTAACCCTGCAGTAGTGCTCCAAGTAGTCCATTATAAATTACCACACGCATCCGATGGAACATCCTCACACCATGATAACACGATGCTTACGATAAGGAATCCCGGTGGACAAGCCACTCGTAACAGGCAAAACTAAACCAGCAAGACCACCCGGTGTGTCGATCCCGCTTCGGAGCCGCACGCACTCATCCCCGGACTCCACCATCTATGCAAAGGCTACGGTTAGCTGAGACCCAAGTTACCAAGGGGGCGCCGCAGGCTGCTAGGTAGGTGGACCAACGGTTGTGTCGTGCCGTTGGCCCGAGTTATGTTGGAATTAAAAGAGTCCCCAAGGTGGCGACCCTCTATGCATTTAATTATTAGGTTCATGTTGGCAAATGTTAAAACCAATGTTGGGCCTTGCTGGAGAAGTCTTAGCCTAAAATGAATGGACAGGGGGGTTCCCATGTGCCCCACATGTGTTAGAAGCGATCATCAAGGAACATAACACCGGTATTACGGAAACTAGGGCGGCATGAGTGGAACAAAACACTAGGCAAAAGGCCGAGCCTTCCACCCATTACCAAGTATATAGTTGCATTAATAAAATAAGAGATATTGTGATATCCCATGATATCCATGTCCCAACATGGAACAACCTGCACTGCACCTGCAACTAAAACGCTATAAGAAAAGGGCTGAGCAAAGCGGTAACATAGCCAAACAACGGTTTGCTGGGTAAGGGTGGTTAGCGGCTGTATCATGGCATATGGGAGGCTGACATATATGTGGTAGGAAGCACGACATAGCGATAGCAACGAGAAAACTAGCAAGCAAAGATAGTAAAGATAACCAAGGTCATGATTATCTTGCCTGAAATCCCGCTCGGAAGAAGATCGAATCCATGAAGAAGACGAACCAACGTAGTCGAACGAATCCTCACAATCACAACGAAACCGGAACTATCGAGAAGAAGCACAACCGGAAAGAAGCAAACAACATGGTAAACAGACAAGCATAAACATGGCATGATGCACAACCACATATGATGCATGACAAGATTCAATGTTATTAAGCATGGCAAGAGATGAAGCATAAGCAATCCATACAACTAGGCAAGTTTAAATGAGGCCGGAAACATAAATAACAATTCCGGAAAATCCCCATATGCAAATTTCGAAATTGGTACTGATCTAAATTAAACACAATGTTAAAGTTGTTAAATAGCAAGTTAACATGCACCATGATGATCTACACGTTTTTCTACTCAGGTAACATATGTAAAACATTTAATTCGGAGCTACGGGCTAGAAGATATGAACTAAACAAGTTTGACATGGGAATAATGCACATTGCATGCAAACATCCACCACAAACACTCAAACCAAGGATGCAACATGACAATATGAGACTACACACAAATCTAAGCAAGTTTCATATAGGGCATGATCAAAACGGAGGAACGGTTCAACTATTACAATCAACACGCTATAATAACAATCTGCCTAAAACAGCAACATAGCACTTTGCAAGCATCAAAACAACATGCTACAGTGCTAGAACATGGCATCAAATGGCACATCATGGTAGTACATAGCATGGAGCTCAAATCATTCAACATGAGCATAATCATAGGAGCAACAGATTAATTACTATGATTTTTACAAAATGAAACATTCTGTTAATAGGTTGACAGTTTTATCATGATAGCAACTTGAGAGCAACAAAGAGACATGCTACAGGAACTTTACATGGCAACCAAAGGCATGGCATCAAAGTACACATTACATAGGCCAAAACACGTAAAGGAATCAAATGCATATGAGCTCTAGATTAGTGGCAACCAACAAGCAAAGTTGACAAGTTTTATCACAGACAGCTTTAACTTAAAACAGCAACATTGACTAGGCATGTTTACAAGCTCATGGCAGTCACATCATGGCATGAAATAAATACTAACAGCAAGAAGACATGAAAATGCTCCAAAGTCATGTTGACAAGATGCTCATATGACATTTGCATTAAATCACACAAAAATGACAAAATGACACATATTAACAGTTTACTGCAGTAACATCATGAGGCACTTTTGCAACAGAGATTATGACATGTATATGAGTCTTTATTAGCATGCAACATCAACCATCATGTAGAGTACGAAGAGTAGACCAATTTACATATATGGATCAACATCATAGGACAAACATGCACAAAGTTACAACCACTCAAATATGCATATGCGGACTTAGCCGATTTTGACAGAAAAACAGCGTGAGCGCAGAATAGCAAACAAGCGCATGGGCGATGAATAGGCTGGAGCGCTCACATTGGGTTCCTGGATCAGTTGGTGCAGCGGACGGGGAAATCCCGTTTGGATCAGGGGACAGTACGGTTCTGGCGAAGAAGTGGACGCCGGGGTACCGGGACGAGGCGGTCCCGTGGACGAGGTCGTGCAGATCTGAGCGGCGTTTGGTAGGCGGTACGGCGTGGATCCAGGACGGGGCCATCCCGGCGGGAGGTTGAAGGAGACCACGGCGGCGGAGGAGGCCGGATGGGGGAGGCGAGGCGGAGGGGCCGGTTCCGAGGGCGACCGGCCCGTCTCCGGCAGCGGCGCGGCGAGACGGCCGTGGCGCAGCGGCAGGGGCTCCTGCTCCTGCCCATGGCGTGGGGAGAGAGAGAGATTAGGGTTAGCGAGAGAGAAAAGAGGAAGGAGATAAGGGAGGCGACGGGGGCACGACCTGGTGCCGGCGGCGGTGCGGCTCCGGCGGGCGGCACGCCGCTCGTTCGGGCACGGGGAGGCACGGTGGTGGGGCGCGGTCGGCCGCGGCGCTCGGCGGTGGGGTGGATCGGGAGCACGGCAGAGGCGGCGGCGTGGTGCGGGATCGCTCGGGCCCAAGATGGGATCGAGCGGGCCGCGCTTGGGCTTGGCGGGCCTGCGGTGGTGGGAGGAGAGAGGAGGAGGGCGACATGGCGCGAAGGGGTTGGCCCGTGCGGCGGCTTTGCCGGCGTGGCCTCTGGCTGGCTGCCATGTGGCGGGCGCGCGGTGGCCGGCGCCGGATTTCGAGGAGAAGGTGGCGGCTGGAGCTGGGAGGTTAGGGGAGGCTAGGGTTGCCAGATTTGGACAAGGGGGGTGTCCATTTATAGGCAGGAGGGTCTAGGAGAGGGATTTCGGAGCCCTCCGATCACGATCCGATGGTCCGAAAAGGAGGGGGGTTAGCTGGTGAGTTATTGGGCTGTGCAGAGGGGTTTGGGCTGAGGAGAGAGGGAAGTTGGCAACCCGGCACGGTTTTCGGAACACCGAAAACGTCCGACGTTTTATCCGGCTATAGTGCCGCTATAGTTATCCGTTAGGGCATCAAACGACCTCTGAATGGAACGAAATATGGCAGGCGGTCTACCTACAATATAACAAGACCGCACGCCAACTTTCAACCCATTCCGAGAACATTTTTATCCCACTTACAAAATAATATTTCGGAGGTGCCGCGGGCGCGTGCGAGTGTGTCGGGTCTCGAAACGGACAACGGAAAGAACGGGGAGAATGACAACTATGAACGGATACAAGTTTTATGAAAACATGCGGATGAAAATGCACACGATGACATGACAAAGTGCAACAAGCAAACGAATCACACGGCAACGACGGAAAAAAAATGGAAGGAATCTGGAGCATCGGTCTCGGGGCGTCACAACTCTCCCCCACTAACAGAAGATCTCGACCCGAGATCTTAGGAGGAAATGGAAGGGGAAGAGGAAGAGGTAAAAGAAAGTTGCTCTTAGACATATGAGTGAAACGAAAGAACCTCGAGAGGTTGAACAACTTGGAAGAAAGAAAACAACGGAGACGATCGAAGGTGAAAATACTCCGGTAGAAAAAGAGGAACATGTATCACTATGAGAACCTTGGAGGTTACAAAGACATGAATTAAGATCTCAAGGGTCAAAGAAGAATATGTAACCACTCCGGTTGAACGAGATAGACAAAGAATAAGAAAGAAAGAAGTCGGACAGAACTCCGGTTGGAAATGGAAGGAATTAGTACAAATTTGACAAGATGAAAAGGATGGAGAAGAGAACAACACCTTCTACCACAAATGCATTTGAAGGAGCATCCTTATGAGGAATGCTAGAATGGAGTTGTAGAAAGAATCAACAAGCAAAAGATATGCTTCCAATGGCCTTATGGAAAACATAAAAAATTTGAGGTTCAACCTGCCACTAACGGAAACAATTAATTACTTGAGATCTCGAAGAGATGAAATCCTCTTTTACCGAGAAGAGAAGGAGAAACTTGGATCACTGATAAGCACCACAATAGCAACATTCCTTAGGGAAGGCTTTAGGTGAAATCTATACCATGATAACTCCAACGAATAAATTGATGGGTTGAAAGATCTCCTGGGCAAAGAGAAAATGATGGGTTTAACATATCTCATTCCGGACAACTGTGAATCATGAAACACGAAGACAAATTGTCAAGAAGGACATAATACCACCTCAAAAGACAAGTTAGAAAGGATTTGCACTTCGGAATGCAAGATGGAGAATGCTTGAGCTCCTAAAACAAAACATGTGTTGAACATCATGTATGTTTAGGATTATAGCTTGATGAATCTTAACTTCGAGAAGAATGTTGAAGAACACTTCGAGAATGAATTAAATTGTTAAGGAACCACCATGAAGAACCTCTTGGAAGAACTCCAGAAATGAAAGGATGCTAGAAAAGAAGTGAAGGTTGAAAATATTAAGATTTTAAGCCTTGCAATGATTTAGATGGAGCTTCATGACGAGATAATGAGAAAACTTTGAACTCCGGAAAAGAAATATGAACGACTTAGAACCGAGAAATTGATATCATGCACGAACTCCGAAAGAAGGAATTAATTCACCTTGAGGAAACAAGAATAAGAATTACGTTATGCTTATCCTCATCAAAATAAATTGATGAAAAGCAACGGATTGGCATACTACTTATTCTTCTTGAAGAGATTGAAGAGAGATATAGAGCCAACTTGGGAAGGTCTTCAACGAAACAACGGTAGGATTTTTGGAAGAACGAATGAATTGATACGATAACAAAGAAAGAGGAATCTTGAACGAACCACCTTAAGAAATGACAATGAACGAAGAAAAGAGAAGGAGTCACCTTAAAGAATTAGAAAAAGCCCGAAGATAGTTGAGGGAATTTAGATACAAGAGAACGAAGAGACACGAGCTGATTAGAGGATACTTTGAACGATGCACCGGAAAAATTGTGAACAAGAGATGAACATTGAGAATGAAGAATTATGAAATGATGGCCTTCGGTGGATCAAAAATGGAAAGAATTCATGAAATGCTTCGGATGGATATGAAAAGAATTTCTCACGATCGAAACAATTTGGGAGGATAGCATGAAGCTTGAACCACGCATCTTCAAGAGAACGGATAAGATTTAAGAGAAACTCTTCTTCGGTCTTCAAATGCTGAGAATGACGACGAGGGACACCACCAAAATTATTGAGACACTCCAGAGCAATGAAAAGAGTAAGATTGGGATCAAAATGAAATGATTTGGAGGAAATCTCGAAGAAGACAATTGACTGATGAAAATTCATTCTTACGTCACACTTGAAAGAATTTGAGAATAGCTCCGGGAAAAATTAGAAGAGCCAGGTAAGATCCTGGGAAAAGACATGTGGGTTATGGGCCCACTCAAAGAGAACACCGTTGAAACAATTGCTTGAAAGAGAGATTGCACCGGTTAGATTTAAATGGCTTGAATGAAATAAAAACCTCGAAATAGAACGAACGGGTCTTAAATGGAAAGATGAATCTTCTGAGATAATTTCTTCACTCCGGACATGAATAGAGAGAGGTGAATAAACAAGAGAGGCTTGGGTAAGAATTTCCAACATGGGAAATATTTGAATCAATGAAAGTAAAATGATCAACACCGAAAGCTTCAATTGAATCCACCGAGAACGAAGAATGGTGAACTTGTAGCTCCTGAGCATCTTCACGAGAAATCACCGGTTAAGAACATTGAAGGAAATGAATGGACAGACTTATCACAAATAAAATGGATACTTGGTTTGAGAATTTTGACTCTGCAAGGAAAAGGGTGGGAGGGTGGGGAAAATAAAGACAACTTAGATGGATGAAATGAACTCTGTTGAGAAAACTGAGAATTGATCATGCAATGTTGAAAGGATCGAATTAACTTGAAGAGAGGCACATCGGTTGAGAATAATTTACATGACAATCTTGATGATCAAGAAGGATTAGCACTCCCATAGAAATATGAGAACACCGCTTAGGAAAGGTATGGAATAAACACTTGAATTCGAAGCAACTGAAATACCACAACACAAAACAAAACAAAGGATTTGGCTAGGAGAATAAGCCGGAACAAACATATGATAGAGATTTCGTCCGAAATTTTCGTGGTAGGGCCCACACGGGCTCGATCGTACAGCGACCATCAAGTACATTGCTGCCCTTGACATACGAAGCATCCCCGAGCCGTAGCAAAGCTACAAGGGCTCTTTAAGACACCACGAGACCACTGTAAAAACGACCATGGACAGGCAGACCACTAGACTTCGAACCCCAATCTCATATCATGCATCTGTCGGAAGGATTTCCTTGGTAACTACTTGAATTCCCACCTAAGAACTCCCGAAACTTCTTGGTTATGTGATCAGGTTGCGGGAATAGGAACATACTCAGCAATCAACAACCTAATCGGCTACAACTGCATCCGCGACCCTTAGCACACAACCGAGAAACTTCGCAAATTCGTCTACCTCAAACCTTCGAAAACACAGCGATACTAGTCACGGTGGATCATCCGAGCTATCTCCTCCAGTACTGGGGAAAAGTCACGGCACTATTTGCCACCACAAAAAGTATAGAAGCGTTTCGATGTCGGCGTCCTCTGGTATTCAGGAACTGAAACGATAGCGAATGTGACAAGAACACCTTGGAGCTCAACTCCTCGGGTCCAATCCATACGGTCAGGAGGCACCAAGAACAGAATTCTGTCACACCGATATCGCAACCATTCCAACAATACCCGCATGATCCTAAATAAAAATTTGAGTGAGAAGAGGTAACAGAATAAAACACCTACGTCACAATTCCTCACCAGAGCGACGATGGGGATGAGGAGTAAAAAGAATTCCTACTCTCCGATATCTAGCTAGACTCAAAATAGTTTTTCTTCCAGACTCGTCAACGGCTCGATCAATCAAGGGGGCTCCTATGGTCGGTTGAGGCTCTGATCCCAACTTGTAACGCCCAATATGCGATCCTATCCTTGAGGGACTCAGAGGCCCCACCAGGGATAGAAGCGCATATGAAAGATGATTGCAAGGTGGATATCATTACATCGTACCATGTACATAATAGATGGGGATACACACAAATACATACAGTCATCACAGGAATACATCAATACATAGCAAACAGCATACAGAAGAGCAGAATCCGACTACGGATGAAACACAAATGAAAAACACGAACGACATCCACCCTACTAGCCCAGGCTGCCGACCAGGAACCTATCCCCAGTCCGACGAAGAAGAAGAACTCCAAAAGAAAACGCGCATCGCTCTCATGCCAAATCATCGCATTACCTGTACCTGCATCTGCTGTTGTAGTAATCTGTGAGCCACGAGGACTCAGCAATCCCATAACCATGGGTATCAAGACTAGCAAAGCTTAGTGGGTATGGAAGGGGTAAAGTGGTGAGGTTGCAGCAGCACTAAGCATTGTATGGTGGCTAACTTACGAGTACAAGAATAAGAAGAGTAAACTACGCATAACGGTCGCAAACTAATAATGATCAAGAAGTGATCCTGAACACCTACCGTGTTCACTTCTTGGTTCAAACCTCACAAGAAGAGACGATCACGGTTACGCACACGGTTGGTGTATTTTAATTAGATTTAGTGTCAAGTTCTCTACAACCGGAGGTTATAAATTTCCAAGTCACCAGATAACCACGGGCACGGCTTCGCGAAAGATTTAACCCTGCAGGGGTGCTCCCAGTAGTCCATTATAAATTACCACACGCATCTGATGGAACATCCTCACACCATGATAAGGAATCCCGGTGGACAAGCCACTCATAACAGGCAAAACTAAACCAGCAGGACCACCCGGCCTGTCGATCCCACTTCGGAGCCGCACGCACTCGTCCCCGGACTCCACCGTCTATGCAAAGGCTACGGTTAGCTAAGACCCAAGTTGCCAAGGGGCGCCACAGCCTGCTAGGTAGGTGGACCAACGGTTGTGTTTTGCCGCTGGCCCGAGATATGTTGGAATTAAAAGAGTCCCCGAGGTGGCGACCCTCTATGCATTTAATTATTAGGTTCATGTTGGCAAATGTTAAAACCAATGTTGGGCCTTCCTAGAGAAGTCTTAGCCTAAAACGAATGGACAGGGGGGTTCCCATATGCCCCACATGTGTTAGAAGCGCTCATCAAGGAACATAACACCGGTATTACGGAAACTTGGGCGGCATGAGTGGAACAAAACACTAGGCAAAAGACCGAGCCTTCCACCCATTACCAAGTATATAGGTGCATTAATTAAATAAGAGATATTGTGATATCCCATGATATCCATGTCCCAACATGGAACAACCTGCACTGCACCTGCAACTAAAACACTATAAGAAAAGGGCTGAGCAAAGCGGTAACATAGCCAAACAACGGTTTGCTGGGTACGGGTGGAGCGGATGTATCATGGCATATGGGAGGCTGACATATATGTGGTAGGAAGCGCGACATAGCGATAGCAAGGAGACAACTAGCAAGCAAAGATAGTAAAGATATCCAAGGTCATGATCATCTTGCCTGAAATCCCGCTCGGAAGAAGATCGAATCCATGAAGAAGACGAACCAACGTAGTCGAACGAATCCTCACATTCGCAACGAAACCGGAACTATCGAGAAGAAGCACTACCGAAAAAAAGCAAACAACATGGTAAACACACAAGCATAAACATGGCATGATGCACAACCACATATGATGCATGACAAGATTAAATGTTGTTAAGCATGGCAAGAGATGAAGCATAAGCAATCCATACAATTAGGCAAGTTTAAATGAGGCCGGAAACACAAATAACAATTCCGGAAAATACCCATATGCAAATTTCGAAATTGGTACTGATCTGAATTAAACACAATGTTAAAGTTGTTAAACAGCAAGTTAACATGCACCATGATGATCTACACGTTTTTCTACTCAAGTAACATATGTAAAACATTTAATTCGGAGCTACCGGCTAGAAGATATGAACTAAACAAGTTTAACATGGCAATAATGCACATTGCATGCAAACATCCACCACAAACACTCAAACCAAGGATGCAACATGACAATATGAGACTACACACAAATCTAAGCAAGTTTCATATAGGGCATGATCAAAACGGAGCAACGGTTCAACTATTACAATCAACACGCTATAATAACAATCTGCCTAAAACAGCCACATAGCACTTTGCAAGCATCAAAATAACATGCTACAGTGCTAGAACATGGCATCAAATGGCACATCATGGTAGTACATAGCATGGAGCTTAAATCATTCAACATGGGCATAAGCATAGGAGCAACAGATTAATTACTATGATTTTTACAAAATTAAGCATTCTGTTAACAGGTTGACAGTTTTATCATGATAGCAACTTGAGAGCAACAAAGAGACACGCTACAGGAACTTTACATGGCAACCAAAGGCATGGCATCAAAGTACACATTACATACGCCAAAACACATGAAGGAATCAAATGCATATGAGCTCTAGATTAGTGGAAACCAACAAGCAAAGTTGACAAGTTTTATCTCAGATAGCTTTAACTTAAAACAGCAACATTGACTAGGCATGTTTACAAGATCATGGCAGTCAGATCATGGAATATCATGGCATGAAATAAATACTAAAAGCAAGAAGACATGAAAATGCTCCAAAGTCATGTTGACAAGATGCTCATATGACATTTGCATTAAATCACACAAAAATGACAAAATGACGCGTATTAACAGTTTACTGCAGTAACATCATGAGGCACTTTTGCAACAGAGATTATGACATGTATATGAGTCTTTATATGCATGCAACATCAACCATAATGTAGAGTACGAAGAGTAGACCAATTTACATATATGGATCAACATCATAGGACAAACATGCACAAAGTTACAGCCACTCAAATATGCATGTGCAGACTTAGCCGATTTTGACAGAAAAACAGCGTGAGCGTGGAATAGCAAAAAGTGCACGGGCGAGGAATAGGCTAGAGCGCTCACATTGGGTTCCTAGATCCGTTGGTGCAGTGGACGGGGAGATCCCGTTTGGATTAGGGGACAACACGGTACAGGCGAAGAACTGGACGCCGGGGTATCGGGATGAGGTGGTCCCGCGGACGAGGTCGTGCAGATCTGGGCAGCGTTTGGTAGGCGGTACGGTGTGGATCCAGGATGGGGCCATCCCGGCGCGAGGTTGAAGGAGACCACGGCGACGCCGGCGACGGCGTGCGGCGGAGGAGGCCGGACGGGCGAGGCGAGGCGGAGGGGCCGGATCCGAGGGCGATCGGTCCGTCTCCGGCAGCGGCGCGGCGAGACGGCGGTGGCGCAGTGGCAGGGGCTCCTGCTCCTGCCCATGGTGCGGGGAGAGAGATTAGGGTTAGGGAGAGAGAAAAGAGGAAGGAGAGAAGGGAGGCGACGGGGGCGCGACCTGGTGCCGGTGGCGGTAAGGCTCCGGCAGGCGGCACGCCGCGCGTTCGGGCACGGGGAGGCATGGTGGTGGGGCGCGGTCGGCCGCGGCACTCGGCGGCGGGGTGGATCGGGAGCACGGCAGAGGCGGCGGCGTGGTGCGGGCTCGCTCGGGCCCCATATGGGCTCGAGCGGGCCGCGCTCGGGCTTGGCGGGCCTGCGGTGGTGGGAGGAGAGAGGACGAGGGCGACGTGGCGCGAAGGGGTTGGCCCGGGCAGCGGCTATGGCGGCGCGGCCTCTGGCTGGCTGCCAAGTGGCGGGCGCGCAGTGGCCGGCGCCGGATTTCGAGGAGGATGTGGCGGCTGGAGCTGGGAGGTTAGGGGAGGCTAGGGTTGCCAGATTTGGACAAGGGGGGTGTCCATTTATAGGCAGGAGGGGCTAGGAGAGGGATCTGGGGGTGGTTTCGGAGCCCTCCGATCACGATCCAATGGTCCGAAATGGAGGGGGCTAGCTGGTGAGTTGTTGGGCTATGCAGAGGGGTTTGGGCTGTGGAGAGAGGGAAGTTGGCAACCCGGCACGGTTTTTGGAACACCGAAAACGTCCGACGTTTTATCCGGCTATAGTGCCGCCATAGTTATCCGTTAGGGCATCAAACGACCTCCGAATGGAACGAAATTTGGCAGACGGTCTACCTACAATATAACAAGACCCCACGCCAACTTTCAACCCATTCCGAGAACATTTTTATCCCACTTACAAAATAATATTTCGGAGGTGCCGCGGGCGCGTGCGAGTGTGTCGGGTCTCGAAACGGACAACGGAAAGAACGGGGAGAATGACAACTACGAACGGATGCAAGTTTTATGAAAACATGCGGATGAAAATGCACACGATGACATGACGAAGTGCAACAAGCAAACGAATCACACGACAACGACGGAAAAAAAATGGAAGGAATCTGAAGCATCGGTCTCAGGGTGTCACAACCTCCCTGAAGAAGCCCACGACGGAGTTAGACCCTCTGCTCAAGTTTAAGTCGGCCAGAGACACAAAGCAAGTTGATTTCACCCCTGGCAATTTTTCTGAGTAGTTCACCATAGGGGCAAATATGGATCCCAAATAGGAAAGCGCGCTCATCGAGTTCATCCGTGAGAACCGGGACATCTTTGCGTGGAAGCCATCTGACATGCCAGGTGTACCAAGAGAACTTGCTGAGCACTCCCTTAATGTGGATCCCAAGTTTAAGCCAGTTCGCCAATATCTCAGTCACTTTAGTGAGGAAAGGCGGAAAGCTATCGGTGAAGAAGTGGCCCGGTTCCTAGCTGCCGGGTTCATCGTTGAAGTCTTCCATCCTGAATGGCTAGCCAACCCAGTGCTTGTCCTGAAGAAAAACGGGACTTGGCGGATGTGTGTTGATTACACAGACCTGAATAAGGCTTGTCCTAGTGACCCCTTCACCTTGCCCCGTATTGACTAGATCATCGATGCTACGGTGGGTTGTGAGTGTTTATGCTTCCTGGATGCCTACTCTGGTTATCATCAGATCAAAATGAAACTGGAGGACCAGGAAAAGACGGCTTTCATCACACCTTTTGGGGCTTTCTGTTATACAACCATGCCGTTTGGTCTGAAGTGTGCACAGGCGACTTACCAGCGTTGTGTCCAAAGCTGCTTTCACAAACAGATAGGGCGGAACGTTCATGCTTATGTTGATGATATTGTGGTTAAGTCCCGGAAGAAAGAAACCTTGTTGGAGGATCTCAAGGAAATGTTTGACAATCTCAGCATCTACCAGATGAAGATTAACCCGGAGAAGTGTGTTTTTGGTGTCCCTGCAGGAAAACTTCTGGGATTTCTTGTTTCCGAGCATGGCATTGAAGCTAACCTGGAAAAGATCAAAGCCATCATGACCCTGGCTAAGCCGGCCAACCTGAATGCCGTGCAGAAGTTGGCCGGGCGGGTTGCGACACTGAGTCGGTTCTTAAGACGGCTTGGAGAGAAGGCAATTCCGTTGAACCAATTGCTTAAAAAGTCAGATAACTTTGTCTGGAGTGATGCTGCAGATCAGGCTTTTGAGGCCCTCAAGAAGAAGTTGTCTCAGCCGCCGGTCCTTGCCGCTCCTCGCGAGAAGGAGCCAATGTTGCTGTGTATTGCTGCCAATAACAAGGCTGTAAGTGTGGCAGTTGTTGTCGAGCGCAAAGAGGATGGCAAGGAATATCCAGTTCAGCACCCTGTGTATTACATCAGTGAAGTATTAACCGAGTCCAAGCAGCGGTATCCACATTGGCAGAAACTGGTCTACGGAGTGTTTATGGCTAGTCGCAAGATGAAGCATTACTTCCATGAACATCCAATCACTGTGGTTAGCTCAGCGCCTCTTGGGGATATCATCCAGAACCGGGAGGCTACTGGCCAGGTTGCTAAGTGGGCTATTGAACTCGGTCCGCATCACCTCAAATATGTGCCACGCACTGCAATCAAATCTCAAGCATTGGTGGATTTCATTATTGATTGGACAGAGTTACAGGCTCCCGAAGAGAAGCCAGACACAACATACTGGTCGATACACTTTGACGGTTCAAGGCAGCTTGAAGGCTCAGGGGCTGGAGTTGTGATTACTGCCCCACGAGGAGATAAGTTCTATTATGTTTTGAGACTCATGTTCCCCTATACTAACAATGTAGTAGAATATGAGGCCTTGCTTCATGGGCTCCGGATGGCCAAGGAGATGAACCTGAGCCGGGTCAGGTGTTTGGGCGACTCAGACTTGGTGGCACAACAAGTTTCTGGTACATGGGATTCCAAGGATCCCCTTATGGCGGCTTATCGGCATGCGGTGACAAATATTGCTGGACACTTCAAAGGTTATCAAGTTCATCACATTGATCGCCGGCAGAATGAGGCAGCAGACGCGCTCTCTCATTTGGGTTCGCAGCGCTAGCCGGTGCCACCCAATGTGTTCCTGGACGTTTTGCACAACCCATCTGTCAAGTTACCAACAGAGGAGGACTTGGCTATTCCTGATCCGGAGGCGGCTCTAGTGGCTGTTGTCCACGCTATACCTAATTGGACCGTCCCCTCCTTGGCGTATCTAAGCCGGGGTGAACTGCCAACAGAGGAAATCCTTGCTCGACAGATCATCAGGCGATCCAAGTCTATGACTATCGTCAACGGTGAGTTGCACTGACGAAGCGTCACTGGTGTTTTCCAACGTTGTGTTTCGCCTGAAGAAGGCCGCGCAATTCTCAATGAGATTCATTCTGGTGACTGTGGACACCATGCCGGCTCAAGATCATTGGTCGCGAAAGCTTTCTGGCACGGTTTTTACTGGCTCACAGCTCATGCTGATGCAGACGACATTGTCCGCAAGTCTGATGGTTGCCAGAAATATGCTCGCCAGGCTCATGTGCCGGCTCAAGAGCTGAGGATGATCCCGATAACTTGGCCTTTTTCGGTCTGGGGGCTCGACATGGTTGCACCCTTCAAACGTTCTAAGAACAAATATACACACCTATTGGTGGCTGTGGATAAGTTTACCAAGTGGGTGGAAGCAGAGCCAGTCAGCCACTACGACGCAGCTACAGCTGTCAAGTTTCTGAAAAAACTGATATTCCGATTTGGCTACCCGCACAGTATCATTACGGACAATGGAACCAATCTTTCCAAGGGAGTCATGAAACAGTTCTGTCAACAGGAGCACATCCGGCTTGATCTAGCATCGGTTGCGCATCCTCAGTCCAACGGACAGGTAGAAAGGGCCAATCAGGAGTTGCTGCATGGTATCAAACCCCGGCTCATGGTGCCTTTGCAGCGCACGCCGGGTTGCTGGGAAGAAGAATTACCTGCGGTGCTTTGGAGCATACGGACTACTCCAAACAGATCAACAGGCTATACGCCGTTTTTCCTAGTCTATGGTGCAGAAGCTGTACTTTCAAGCGATATTCGTCATGACTCCCCTCGAGTGGTGGCTTATGTGGAATCAGACAATGAGCAGGCTCGCCAAGACACTCTTGATGCTCTGGAAAAGGAACGTGAACTTGCCGCGTCCAGATCCGCGATTTATCAACAAGACCTACGTCGCTATCACAGCCGTAGAGTTCGAAGCCGCACTTTCAGGAAGGTGACTTAGTGCTCCGTCTGATATAAGACCAGACAGGCATGCATAAGCTTTCACCACCTTGGGAAGGGCCCTTTGTGGTCAGCAAGAATCTCAACAACAGGTCATATTATGTGATAGCCCAAGACCGAGACCTCCATTATATTTGTGATATGTTCATGCCTGCATGCTTGTGATGTTTGTTTTATTTCATTTTGCATCATGCATCATCTCCATAATCTTGTTGTGATCGTTTTCCTTTTAATTTTGTTCATGTGCATTGCAACTTCTTCTTCCTCCTCTTCCTTTGATACTTCCTTTAAGTTCAAGATCAACTTCAATTCCATGTCTTGCTCATTGCACCGAAGTTTTCAAATTCCTTATAGTGCAACTTCTCTTCTTTTCCCCATTCATTCATTTTTATTTATTTGAGTCACATTTTAGTTGCTCAAATAAATGTTCCTATGGTGCCCATAGATCATATTTATTATGTTGGATCACCATCTAAATTTTTAGCCCATTTAGAATTCGTTTGAATGGGTTTCAAAATTCAAAGAGTTTGAATTTTATTCAAACTTGCCTCAAAGTTTATCTTCCAAAAATCCCCCGGCTAATTTTATAAAATTCTCCATATTTTTCCAGGTCCAGGAAAATTACCCGCATGCCCAAATTCTTTCCCTAACTCTCTCTTTCTTTCTTCAATGTTTTGCCTTTTGGTAAATAGAAGAAATTAAAGAGACAGGGGCAGTCCTGCACCCGCCGGCCTATTGGGCCTGACCAACCAGGCCGGCCCACCCCAAAACCTAACACTATAACCCTAGCCTCCTCCCGATCCCCTCGTCCTCTCCCTCGCACTGTTCACACCGCCACCAGGAGGAGACAGCGAGCGCGTGCCTCGCACCCGAGCTCCTCCTTGCTCCCGACGCCGCCCCATGCCGCCGCCACTCCTCCGGGAGCATGATGCCCGTCCAGCAGGTCGCGCCGCTCTGCCTCCCCAAGCCTGGGTCCTCTCCTTCCCCCGCCACGCCTCGCGCCGGAACCCGCCGACTCGCGTGCGCCGCCCCGCACCACCTCTCCGGTGAGCCGCCCTGCCCTTTTGCCCCTGGCCCCTCTCTACATTCTCTTCCCCCCTCTGATCCTCTGCTACCGCCGTGTGCGCGTCGTGCAGGAGCCGAGGAGCACGTCGCCGAGGGAGTCAAACTCCCATGACCATTGGACCCGCCACCCAGGAACCGTTCCCTTCGTCCGCGTCGTATCTCCATCACCAGAGCCCCGCTCCAAGTACCGTCGTCGTCGCCTTTGACCTCGCGGGTTCCTCTTCCCGCTTCGCCCCGCGCCAGGTCGCCGCTCGCGTTGACCTCCCCGCGCCTCGCCCCGATCTTGTCTGCGTGGACCGCAGCCATCCCCAAGTTCCCCGAGGGCCGCGTCCCCGCACCGACCCGAGACAGCAGCCGCTTCCGGCCCGATGGCCTATTTTAGGCCCTCTATTTGATCCTGTGTACGACTGTGCAACGAGCTCCACATGCCACCGACCGAGACCAACATCGCCAAGTCCCAAGACCGCCAAGACTTGGAAGACCCGAACCTCGACGACCATCTCCAAGACCCGTACCTGGATCGTCAAGTACCATCTCCGGGTTTTTCGCCAAGTACCACAACAATGCGCCAAGTACCTCTACCGACGACCCCAAACATCTATGAAACGTGTACGACTACGAAACGTGTACCATTTCAATCGCAAGACCGAGACTGCCAAGTACCCGATGACAATAGGATGCGGCAAGTTCCTCTCCGTCGCCGTGTACCTCTACTTCCAATACCGTCGTCGTGGTTTTCGACAAGTTCGACAAGAACCTCTGAAGACCTCGGATTCGTCAAGTTCCTCTCCGAACCGTGAACCACTACTTCCACTTCCATTGAACTCGAACCATCCCGAACGCTTGCTTCGAAGGTATAACCACCGAGACGACGACCCGTGGATGAATGCATGTTTTGTATGAGATGCTCGTGGTTACACCGTGTCTGAATTGCTTCGTGCAAGTTCCTCGTTTGCCTTGCTACCGACATGTGGGAACCTGGTAACCGGGATCACCCCACCATCTCTTCCATGTTCCACGCATCCGCACACTTGTTCTTTGCACCGGTATCTCAACGAGTTGCCAGATCCTCGGAATGTTGCCATGGCACCATTTCCGTTTTCACCGCCGTGGCACCCATATCTTTCCGTCATGGCGACCAAATGCTCCATATCTTATTATGCCACCATTTTTAATCAAAAATAGCATCCAACTTAGATATGTCATCCTCATGCATGTTAACAACATTTAAATTGTTGTTTGCATTAAAATTTGCATAAATGACATGCAAAAATTGCTTATTTCATAACTTAATAACCGTAGCTCCGAATTAAATGAACTTTATATGTAAATGGGGTAGAAAAATGTGTAGATTAACATGGTGCACTTTATTTTCCTGTTTAACAACATTAAAATTATGTAATAGGCAGAACAGTACCAAATTCGAAATTGCATATGGGGATTTTCCGGAATTGTTTTATGTTGGTTCCGGCCTCATTTAAATTGCCTAGATAGGTAGATTAATTGTGCTTCACCTCTTGCCATGTTTAATAACATTTAATATTGTTGAGTAGCATAAATGGGAGTGAACTAAATAATTGTACGTAGAGTTGAGCTTCACTTAATGTGTAGTATTGCTTGTGCACTTTGCCATGCCATGCCTATTTAAAACGGACATGCATCATACTTGGTTGTGCATTATGCCATGATTATGTTTGTGTGTTTACCATGTTGTTTGTTTCTTTCCGGTTGTGCTTCTTCTCGATAGTTCCGGTTTCGTTGCGATTGTGAGGATTCGTTCGACCACGCTTGTTTGTCTTCTTCATGGACTCAGTCTTCTTCCTAGCAGGATTTCAGGCAAGATGATCATGACCTTGGATATCTTTACTATCTTTGCTTGCTAGTTGTCTCGTTGCTATCGCTATGTCGCGCTTCCTACCACATATATGTCAGCCTCCCATATGCCATGATACAGCCTCTAACCACCCTTACCCAGCAAACCGTTGTTTGGCTATGTTACCGCTTTGCTCAGCCCTTTCTTATAGCGTTGCTAGTTGCAGGTGCAGTTGCAGGTTGTTCCATGTTGGGACATGGATATCATGGGATATTACAATATCTCTTATTTAATTAATGCATCTATATACTTGGTTTTGGGTGGAAGGCTCGGCCTTTTGCCTAGTGTTTTGTTCCACTCATGCCGCCCTAGTTTCCGTAATACCGGTGTTATGATCCTTGATTAGCGTTCCTAACATGCTCAGGGGAATGGGACCCTCTTGACAGTTCGCTTTGAATAACCGCTTCCAGCAAGGCCCAACATTGGTTTTAACATTTGCCAACATAATAATACAGAATTGAATAATTAATTTGCATATGGAGTTAGCGCTACCCGAGGATTCTTAATTCAACATAATACAGGTGGGCCAGTGCTGATGGTGTTGGTCCAAACTGGGCGATGTCCGGCGCCCCCTGGGCAACCAGGGTCTCAGCTAACAGGATGTCTGGCCCATCCGGTGTGCCCTGAGAACGAGATACGTGCGACTCCTATCAGGATTGTCGGTATACCGGGAGGTCTTGCTGGACTTGTGTTACCATTGTCGAAATGTCTTGTGCACCGGGATTCCGAGGATACTTCGGGCTATCTCGTGGTTGAGGTATTTCCACCGCAGCTTGTGTTGGTCTATGATGGACCAGGTTGGAACACCCCTGCAGGGTTAAATCTTACGCGAAGCCGTGCCCGCGGTTATGTGGCGACTTGGATATTTATAACCTCCGGTTGTAGAGAACTTGACACTAATCCTAATTAAAATACACCAACCGCGTGCGTAACCGTGATTGTCTCGTTTCGAGGAAGTTCGAGAAGAGAACACGGTGTGGTTATGTTTGTACTTGTAAGTAGGTGTTCAGGATCACTTCTTGATCATTATTAGTTTGCGACCGTTATGCGTAGTTTACTCTTCTTATTAGTGTACTCGTAAGTTAGCCACCATATAATGCTTAGTGCTTGCTGCAACCTCACCACCTTACCCTTCCACACCCATTAAGCTTTGATAGTCTTGTTACCCATGGTTATGGGATTGCTGAGTTCTCGTGGCTCACAGATTACTACAACAATAGTTGCAGGTACACGTAAAGTGACGCTTTGACGTGAGCGCGATGCATGTTTGCTTTTGGAGTTCTTCTTCTTCGTCGATCAAGGGATAGGTTCTGAGTCGGCAGCCTGGGCTAGTAGGGTGGATGTCGTTCTTGTTTTTCGGTTGTGTTTCATCCGTAGTCGGATTCTGCTCTTCTGTATGGTGTTTGCTATGTATTGAAGTATTCATGAGATTATTGTATGTATTTGTCTGTATCCCCATCTATTATGTTCATGGTACGAGGTAATGATATCCACCTTGCAAGCGTCTTCGATATGCGCTTCTATCCTTAGTGGGATTTTCGAGTCCCTTGAGAATAGGATCGCATATTGGGCGTTACATATTACCTGATTGATATACGTGAGGCAGATAAATCACGTACCTCTGAGGAGGAGACAAGCCGGCCCTGGAACATTGCCCAACTCCGGCCATACTACACCTGAATCATTGACTGGGTCACATCTTTGTACATACCTTCTATCGTGTATATACCTATTTTCGATCAAATAAAATAATGACCGGCAGCACTGTATACAAAAGTGTTGTTTTGCCTCAAAATTTGTGTGCTGGATCTTTATTGGTTGATCTTGGTTACTTGGGGCTTCCAACTCAATTGAGTTTAGCTTACAAAACCCTTTAACCCGGTGAAATGCCACAAAGTTGGTTAAACCTGCCTGTTAGCAAGATGCTACTCCCTAAACAACGACCCGGCGTACGTCTGATGAGTCAATCACATAGGTGACCCTGAATTCATCAGAGTTAAAACGTTCCATTGGTTGTGTGAGAGCCGGCTTTCAGAAAGCGAGGACAAACCAACAGGCCACAGTGCCAGCTTCATGAAGCAAAATCAGACTTGAGCTATATAAGCCGGTCTTTCAAGTTGGATTTTACAAAACCAGCTTATATTTCTTTTCTGCATTCATCTCATCTCTGCATACATGCATACATTCATACATAGCATTTGTTTTAGTACGTTTTGATATTCTTGATTCATTATAAACAATAACAAAGATTACTAGTCATTTATGTGGTTTTCTCAATCACAGTTGTTATCATATGCAGTTGTTACTGTTGCAGCAAAATCACTCTTCTTGCAAAAACTGGCTCTCGAAGCCCAAAAGAGGATTCACAGAAGCACAAAGTATTTGTACAGGCAGTAAGCAAGCACAGTACGCGATGGCACTGGCATCAGTAACAAGTGTTTCAAGCTACGCTATTACAAGCCACCTATGAACTGCGGCCACGCCCAAGAATTTTTACAAGTTCGGCCTACAAAAGGATAAGCCGGCATTTTATCTCACTGGGTCATAGCTGGCGCCAGCGCCCGATGAAGCACCATGTGCTGGCTCTTCGCGGCCATCGTCATCCTCCGCCTCTTGACTTGATTCGCCGGTCGACCACTGAATAGAGCGCAACGCTTCAAATAGGGCATCGGCGGTTATCAGGGAAGAAGGGTCGACTTCAGGAGCGAAGGATGGCTTACGCATACGGGTTAGGGCCACCGGCTCATGATTAGGCGGCTCTATCCGTTCATTCTCCTTCGAGTAGGGTGCCTGGTACTTGGTCAGATCTACCTCTTCTGTGATTTCGGTAGCAGCAACCCGGGTTTCTTTGATGCAGCATTGGAAGTCTTTCTTGGTAAACAGCGAGTCATCCATGTTGAACTCTGGATACCCACCCACAACCTGAGCCGGATCGAGTTCTGGCACATATGCCTTGGCTCGAGCAAGCGCTGTTAAAGCCCCAGTGCAGCAAGCTGCCTTTTTCAGTCATCGAACCACCTGGGCACGACTGACAGGTCTTTCAATGTGTCTGCAATCAGCTGTGGTGGTGCCTTGGTGTTCTTTGCGGCCATTATACAACAGCCGCCTATGTACAGCTACTCTACAAGGGTGTACACCGCCTTTAATTTCACCAGTGGTTGCTTGCTAGTTGTAGCTTGTGTTGGTATTTCCCCGAAGAGGAAGGGATGATGCAGCATAGTAGAGATAAGTATTTCCCTCAATTATGAAACCAAGGTTATCGAACCAGTAGGAGAATCACACAACACCTAGTAAGCAGTACCTGCACACAAACAACAAATCCTTGCACCCAACGCAAACAAGGGGTTGTCAATCCCTTGGCGATAAGATTGCAACACTACAGGAATCAGCTGATTTGCCGTCTGCCTTGGCAGAAGGCAAAGGACCAGAAAGTGGACGGCAAAGGTCTTTGTCGTCTGCCGCAGACGGCAAACGCTTCCGGCACTGTAAGCTATGGTAATGAGCTTATTTACCGTCTGCATTCCCACAGTGGACGGCAACGACCTTTGCCGTCAGCTTTCCAGGCCAAGCAGACGGCAAAGAAAGTGGACGGCAAGGAATAGACATTAGCCACGTTAGGTGGCTAACGGGAGACTTTGCCGTCTGCCGGCGGACGGCAAACGTGCTCTCCCCTTTGCCGTCTGCTTCCTGACGTCAGCAGACCCGTGGCATAACGTCACTCCTCCACGCTCTTTGCCGTCTGCTTGCAGACTGCAAAGAACCAGTCGCCTTTGCCGTCTGCTAGCGGACGACATAATGACCAAATGGGCCAGACCCAGTACTCCCAGGTTGCACAGGTTGCTACCACGTGGCATCTTTGCCGTCCACTGGCTGACCGCAAAGACCTTTGCCGTCCGCTGGCAGACGGCAAAGTGCCTGTATTGCCCCTTTTTATTCTGTTTTATGTTCTATCCAAGCATTTTCACAGCAAATATATGATATATATATATATATATATATATATATATATATATATATATTTCACAGGGCAAACAGTATGTGCAAGTTTCACAGCAAGTATATGATATCCAACACATAAGAAACTATATCCCTGCCATATGGATATGATCATCCAACAGATATACCAAAACAAAATGTGCAAGTTTCACCATATTACAATAGTTTCATTCATAGGTAGCAAGTTTCACATTGTTCATGGATACAAAATCGAAACAAAAAGTAAACACAAGCACTCCATCAATGCAAGCTTCCGTGAAGTGAATCAAATCTGCAAAATGGGAAATAAGAAAGTTAGAAGAAGAAGACTAGAAGAAGAAGAAGAAGAAGAAGAACAAGAAGAATAAGAAGAAGAAGAAGAAGAAGAAGAAGAGTTTTTCTTCTCTTTCTTTTTCTCCTCTTGTTTTTCTTCTTCTTATTGCTTGTTTGTGTCATTTTACAGCTAACCTAGGTAATTATGCCATTTTTGA
The DNA here is from genome assembly GCA_039707655.1 of Elymus sibiricus. Taxonomy (NCBI): domain Eukaryota; kingdom Viridiplantae; phylum Streptophyta; class Magnoliopsida; order Poales; family Poaceae; genus Elymus; species Elymus sibiricus. The sequence goes on from CM077670.1 coordinate 180,546,453, forward strand.
CCTAACTAAGCTTATTGTGTCATTTTGGAGGAAAATAAGCTAAGTATATGACATTTATGAGGTTACCAAGGTTATTATGCCATTTTTTAAACGAATAAGCTAATTATTTCATAAATGGACTAAATAAGCTAATTATGTCATTTTGGAGGATAATTAGCTAAGTATGTCTTTTTTGGGGAAAATAAGCTAAGAAGAAGAAGAAGAAGAAGAAGAAGAAGAAGACTGGAAGAAGAAGAAGACTGGAAGAAGAAGAACAAGAAGACTGGACTAAATAAGCTTCTTCTTCTAGTCTTCTTGTTCTTGTTCTTCTTCTTCTTCATGTCGTCTTCTTCTTCTTCTTCTTCTTCTTCTAGTCTTCTTCTTCTTCTTCTTCTATTCCTTCTTTTTCTCCTCTTCCTTGTTTTTCTTCATCTTATTCCTTATTTGTGTCATTTTAGAGCTAACCTAGGTAAGTATGCCATTTTTGTGCTAACCTAGGAAAATAAGGTAAGTATGTGGCATAATAGGGCTAACTAGCATGTACGAAGCTAAGTATGCATTTGTTAAGCAAAACACTAGAGAAAACTTACCGTCGTCGTCATCACGGAGGTCAAGCACCGGGGTTGCTCTGGCAGCCGCGATCACCTGGAGAAGGTTGCCCTGGAGAAGGGTTGTGCGATGCGGCATCGGAGTTATGCTGCACCAAAGATCATTTACAAAGTCTTGTTAGCATGATGACACTCAAATGTTAAGACTTGTAACTAATGACCATTCAAATGAAACTCACCGTTCCCGCTCTAGTAATGACCGGCATCGGCGGAGGGGTCTGACCGGTCTTCTCGCACATAGACTGCACATTTGGTTTTGACGAGTCAGTCAGATAGGTTAGTAATGAAACGAACATATTACGTGCATGATTTGGCTAATATGCATAAGAAACTTACCACGAGGAGCTCGTACATGGCCCGGTGAGACGCATCATTCCGTGCCCTCTCCTGCTCCAACAACCTAGCCGTCTTCTCCTCCGCCAGCCATTCCCTCTCCGCCGCCAGCCGGTCCCTCTCCTCCAGAAGCGCATGGGTTGTCTCTCTCTCGCTTTATGAAGAGCAGCCTACAACACCACTCCTCGTTAGCATTTTAATCATGGATGGGCACACACACAATGTAATGGAGGAAAGATATATGAGTCCGTATAACTTACCACGATGGCGAGATCGACTGGCCGTGGACGAGGCCTTATCTCAGGATAGGAGCTTGTTTGGCGCGCCTTGATCTCCGGGAGAGTGCGAGGACAACGTATAAGTCCATCTCCAATGGCTATCGAGCCATGGGACCTCCCGCCACCAGATATCATCACCAGCTCTGGATCAAAGGGATGCTGGCTCGGGTTAAAGTCCTCCCCTTTCCTCGCCTTCCCCTCATCTCTGTACCTCACGAGCTTGTGGTGGGAGGAGATGTTGGTGAAGTTCTCTGGATTATCGAGGTCAGCCTCAGAGAATGCCTTGACCTTCTTTTACGAGGCAGTATGGGCCATGGCATAGAGGTCGTAAACCTTTGGCACCTCCGTGTTATTGTGTCCCGCCTAAAAGAGAGGAACAAAGTATTAGTAAAGGGCTCAAGCTAGGATGAAGAATGAATTGCATGAATCATGAAGCAAACCACATACCCAGTTCCGCCCGAACTGAAATAAGTTGGCGCTGCCTTGATGGTGTGGCACACCAACCATTTGGGCACGCCGGTCCTTGGCATTGTCTTGGACGGCCCGCCAGCGGCCTGTGCACCACTCATCCACCAACGCCTCCCAACAATCCATCTTATCCGCACACCATCTCGGGGGCACCTAAGTTAGTAAAGAGAAATTTGAGCGCTACGCCTACGAATCAAATCAAGGAAACTAAGTACAATGCCTTAAGAATAGTTAATTACCTTCATGTACTGATCCTTCTTCAGAAACTTAGCCCGGCACGACGCGTGGCGTAGTAGTCTCGAACAGCCTGCGGTCGAGCCTCGTGCCGTAAGTTTTGTAGTAGGCGCCTGCAATCGCTATCGATAACCTGTGCCGCCTCCTCCTCGTATCCCTCCTCACACGTGTAGAATGTCTGCAATCCAACAAGACAACACTAATTAGTAAAATAACTAGCTATTGTTAATTTTTAATTGTGCAAAGGAGAAATTACCTAAAAGCTTCTGATCACCATCTCGGCAATCGTGTGGCACAAGACACCGTCGATCATGTGGTCCGGCGGGGCCTGGGCAGCCAAGTAGTGCCCCCAGCTCAATCCTAGCTGTGGAAGCTGACCCTCACCGGGCAACGTGACAAACCCTGGGAAGTTTTGCCGGCAAAGCACACCAAGGACGGTGTTGGGCCTACGGACTACACTGGCGTGTACCCAACCCCTGCAGTATTACAAGGCCAACGCATTAGATATTTGAAGAAACCTGAAGGCAAAAGGTACAAAAAGAGTAAATGCACTTACTTCTCCCCATCAGGCCTAATCACCGGCCGCAGCTCACGGGTCGCCGGCACGGGCGGGAGCCGTGTACCACCATGCTGCTACATGGTGGCCCCCTCAACCACCTTGCCCTCACTATCAGTAAACGGATCATCCCCGCCACCATCAGCATGGCCACTCGGCCCCTCACGCAGATCCGGCCAGGTACCCCATTCGGACGTCTCCTATGACGTAGCCTGGTCTGGAGTGTTGTGGGCCGAAGCCTCTAGGTCCGGAGTCTCATGGGCCGAAGGCCCGTCGACCCGAGGCTCGTGGTGCGGAGTCCCCTTAGCCTCCACCTCAAACGGGTCCACCCTAGCAGTCCTGTGCTCGGGTGAATCAGCTGGGGGTGGCGGCGAGGAAGGCGTAGCAGCCTGCCTACCTCTCCTGCCCCTGCGTCCTGATCTACCTCCTCTCTTCTTCCCTCCCCGACCTCCTCTCCCGGTGGGCAACGACGCCGACGAAGAAGCGCCCGGCGGTGTCCCCATACTGTCTAACAACGCTCTCCGGAGAGGTACGGGTGGAATGGAAGTACCTCTCCCGCGGGCCGCCGCCGAAGAAGTACCCGCGACGCGCTCTGGACCCGCGCCCACCATCTTTCAACACCTGCCATGACAAAGAGTAAACGAAATTAGTACAACATAAAAAAATTGAATAACTGACATGAATAATAATATGTTTATAATTTAAGTTGGGATGCATACAAACTAATAATAGTCTGGATCGTCTATATATGCTCCGGGATCATCATCATCATCATCATCACTATCACGCGTGTCGTCATGAATGACGTGCTCATCGGGTTCGGCGGCATCAACATGTGGAAGGCCGTTCTGTAATCAGTCAAGCATTGACAGGTCATCCGCAGCAGTAACCTCTTCTTGTTCCAACTCTTCTTGTTCCGGCTCTGGGGTGTTGTCGGATTCACTGTCGCTGTCTACTTCCATGTTCTGGGGTGAAGTAGAGCGGTTCTTGAAACGTTTTTTGGAAAGACGTGTTTCTTGGAAGAATTCTCCATCATATGTGTTTGGGTTAATGTGAGGTTCATAATCCTCTTCATTGGGGGGAGGTGGTCTAACACGTGGCGGCACTTCGTAAACGACATCCCAACCCTTCAGATTTGCATTAGTTTGGCATGCCCACGGTAGATAGAAAACTTGGGTCACCCGTTGAGCCGTAATATAGACATCGGGAACATCTAAATGGGTGCTTTGTTTGATTTCTACTAGCCCTATATGTTCATGAGTCCTTCTAGTCTCCTTCGGCTAGAACTAATAACATTTGAAGACTACGACGTTCGGTGGGTTTTCACCATAGAATAGAAGTTCATAAATTGCTTCAACTCTTCCATAATACTCGGTACCTCCTTCGCCGATAGCAGAGACACCACAATTTGTAGATTTTCGGTCGGCCATAGATAGCTCTTTGCCAAAGGTACGAAAGCGATACCCGTTGATGTCGTATTTCTCAAATGAACGGACCTTATAGTCAAAGCCATTAGCGGCTTGTCTCAATTCGGCGTCCATAGACTCTGAATTAGCCTACAAGTTTAATACGAAAGAATTGTTGCATTAGCCGCAAATTAGACCAAGAAATGAAATGGTCTATTAATGCTAATTACCGTTTGTTTGAACCAAGAGATGAAACCGGGATAGCCGCCTCCATGCTTTGCCAGAAGCTCATACTCTTCGATGGAATCCTTTTGGATCACCGCTCCATCCGAGAATTTGGCGACGTATCGACTGTATCAAATATCCAGGAATAAGAGCAGTTCAAACGAATAATTAGAAGTTGCGAAACAATGTACCGACAACTTACTCGATGTACGGCCGCACTTCTGTTAGGTTGTTGAAGATATACAACGAAATGGTCCGCCATTCTTCGACATCCAACTCTATTGGTTTCGAAGCACCGGCTGGCGTGAGCTTCCCTTTGAATAGGCTGAGGTTGGATCCACCTTTTTTAGGGTCGCCAGCATTGTACCGAGGCTTCGGATTATGCAAATGACGATTTTTGGCTTCGTAGTGTGGTGTCACGAAGTTTGCCGCCTCCTCAGTAATGAATGCCTCGGCCATCGATGATTCAATTCTACGTTTATTTTTACATTTTTCTCGAAGCGTCTTCTGCATCCTCTCAGTTGCATAGCACCAACGATTTTGCACGGGCCCCCCCAATCTTGCCTCGGTCGGGAGATGTAAAATCAAATGCTGCATTGGATTAAAGAAGCCCGGTGGAAAGATCTTCTCTAACTTGAAGAGCAACTCCGGTGCCAACTTTTCCATGTCATCTATCACCGTAGGCAATAGTTCTTTCGCACAAAGAACACGGAAGAAATAGCTCAGCTCTACCAGTACTAGCCATTCATCCTCAGGGATAAAGCCATGCAACATCACCGGCATTACCCGCTCAAGCCATATGTGCCAATCATGACTCTTGAGACCAAATATTTTCAATTTTTCAAGACTCGCTCCCCTCTTTAGATTCGCTGCATACCCATCGGGGAACATCAACTGCATTTTCACCCACAAGATAATTTCGCTCATAGCTGGCCTTCCAAGATTGAACCAGGCCTTTGGCTTCGTCCAGTTCTTCTTTCCTTTCGGTTGTCGCATGTTCTGTAACGGTCTATCACATAGAGTCTGCTGATCGACTCTAGCCTTAGGATTATCCTTTGACTTCCCCTCTATGCCGAACAATGTACCAAAAAGGGCCTCGCCGATATTCTTTTCAGTGTGCATCACGTCGATGTTGTGTGGAAGAAGGAGGTCTTTGAAGTAAGGCAGATCCCACAAGCATGTCTTGTGAGTCCAGGCGTGTTCCGAATTATACCCCTTGAAATACCCTGGACGCTCTGGATCAGGCTCGAGAGCGTTTAACTGATCCAGGATCTGTTGGCCTGTCAACGCAGGTGGTGCAGAGTTTTTGACAACTCTACCTTTGATGAAGTTCTTCTTGTCTTTTCTGAACTTATGGCGAGGATCCAGGAACGGTCTATGCAAGTCGAAGCAAGAATACTTGCGACCCGCCTCCAGCCAACGAAACTGAAGAGCTGCCTTGCATGTGGGGCACGGGAACCTTCCATGCACACACTAGCCAACGAATAGCGCATACGCCGGCAAGTCATGCATCGAGTACATGTACCAGACACACATTATGAAGTTTTGTTTGCTAGCGGCGTCATATGTCTTGAACCCATTATCCCAAGCTTCTTGCAATTCATCCTTAAGTGGCTGCATGTACACATTCATATTCTTCCCTGGATAGTTGGGCCCTGGAATTATCAACGTCGGGAAAATGTTCTTTCTTTGCATAATCTGTCCAGGGGGGGAGATTGAGTGGAATGACAAATACAGGCCAACAACTGTATTGGGTTGCCGTCATACCAAACGGATTGAACCCATCTGTGCCGATGCAAACTCGAGGATGCCTTGGATCTGCCGCTTTATCCCCATGTAATTCATCGAACTTCTTCCATGCAAAAGCATCTGATGTGTGTACCATCATCTGATTCCCATCTGTATCTAGTTCGGTTCTTTTGCCCAATTTGTGCCATGTCATCTGTCTGGCCATCTCTTCGACCATGAAAAGACGTTGAGGTCTTGGTATGATTGGCAGATACCGAAGAACATTAACGGGGATTTTGGTCTGCCTCTTCTCACCCATACCGTTGTCTACCACAACATACCTGGAAGACTTGCAAATGGGACAATAGTTCAAGCCTGCATACTCAAGCCTAAATAAGGCACATCCGTTCTCACAGGCATCTATCTTCTCATAGGGCATCTTAAGTGCACAGAGGATTTTGTCCGACTGGTACAGGTTTGCAGGCATTACATGGCCTTTGGGTAGAAAGCGTCCAAATAGTGTCAGCATCGCGTCGTAGCATTCTCTGCCCAAGTTGAATTGAGCCTTTAGAGGCATTACTTGTGCGATGGCATCTAGCTGACAAAGCTCAGTGTGCTCGTGGAGAGGACGTTTTGAAGACTCCAACATTTCATTGAAGGCCTTTGCAGATTCCTCCATCTCCTCGTCCGAATCCCAAGCATCATCAAAGTCTTGCACCATATCGTCAATCCCGGTACCATGCTCGTCGGTGCGACGACCAATCACCTCAGCTCTGGTACGTTGGGCAGACTCACCATGAAATGTCCACACCGTATAATCAGGCGTAAAACACCACTTCTGCAGGTGTTTACCCATTTCATCCTCTGTCCTCTTTTTAAAGTTGTCGCACCTAAGACAGGGGCACCAGGTTTTTCTCTGGCCATTTGCAAATGCGGCTTTCACAAACCCCTTGGTTTTTGTTAACCATTCAGTGGTCATGTCTTCCTGACTAGTGTGGCCGGTGTACATCCACGCACGATCACTCATCTTGCCTAGCTACTGGACACACAAGAAATATATATATAATTCAGCATATATATTCATCAGTTAATCAAGTTTGTCAGTTTTATTACGTCCATGCAACCTACACGCTAATAGGTAAAGATAGGTCCTAATCCCACCCGAGTATGTGTAGATTGGGTTTGTTTTCCCATGCTCTGCTCCGGATCCGACGCAAAATTTTGGCAGCACCTCCCCGCTGTTCTCCTGATACACGTCTCGGCAATAAACAGAGAGGATGTGTACCCGGAGAACAACATGGAGGAACTGACGAAATTCTGCATCGGATCCGGAGCAGAGCATATGGGAAAACGAACCCAATCTACACATACTCGGGCTGTCCATGGATAACGTTGGACAATTCGAAAGAATCACGGTTATAAATATGCAAATGCATGCATATTTATAACTGTCACCCTTTCGAACGGGAGACGCATACTAGTCACGCATACTGATGATTTAATCTACCTATAGCTAGCAAGTTTCATCGGCACGAAGACCGGAACAGAGCAAATGAAGGGGGGAGGAGGAGATGTCATTTGTGCTCACCCACGAACGCAGGGGCGGAGCTCGTTGAACACCAGACCCTCGCAGTGACGAAACAACTGCACATTTAAATCCAAAGATGAGTAACATAGCATTATTGTTTTTTCCGTCAACCTAACTAAATATTTACAATAGGATGCCACCGCGAAGTTGTAAAAAAAGATTCGCACAGCTCGTTCCCCGCAACAACCCCTAACCTAAATAGTTATCAGCTAGGGTTCCGTCGACACCGAGGCACCCGCTAACCTAAATAGATGTCATTTATTGTTCCATCGACGCCGAGGCACCCCCTAACCTAAATAGCTGTAATTTAGGCTTTCATCGACGCCGAGGCACCCCTAACCTATATAGCTGTCATTTAGGGTTTCGTCGATGCCAAGGCACCCCCTAACCTAAATAGCCGTCATTTAGGGTTCCATCGACGCCGAGGTACCCCCTAACCGAAATAGCTGTCATTCAGGGTTCCGTCGACGTCGAGGCACCCCTAACCTAAACAGCTATCATTTATTGTTCCGTCGACGCCGAGGCACCCCCTAACCTAAATAGCTGTAATTTAGGGTTTCATCGACGACGAGGCACCCCTAACCTATATAGCTGTCATTTAGGGTTTCGTCGACGCCAAGGCACCCCCTAACCTAAATAGCCGTCATTTAGGGTTCCATCGACGCCGAGGTACCCCTAACCGAAATAGCTGTCATTCAGGGTTCCATCGACGTCGAGGCACCCCTAACCTAAATATCTTTCATTTAGTGTCCGTCGATGCCGAGGCACCCACTAACCTAAATTTAGTTGTATGTCTAATTTTGGCATATTCCGTTTCAACCTAGTTGTTTGTGCATCTTTAATACGCAACTTGTCCGATCCGATCTTGCTACATGCATGTCTATTCTACGTGGAATAGCAATGGCATAGAAGAAATAGTGAGGGTAGCGCCCAACTGATCATCTACTTTTGCAGAACACAGCACCACACATGCATGTGGTAATTTTCTGCAAATAGGACACTGCACCCACAGCCAAGTACAGGATTTAGCCACTGACTAGATCAAACACTGCAAGCCTCACTTTGGAACAACTAGAGCAGCAACATAGCATAACCAATTTAGCAAATCCAGGGGGTCATCTAGACAAACAGAGCCACCACATGTGCACCAGAACAATACAAGAGCAGCTACACACAGGAGCAGCCACTGACCAAACCCTAAAAAAATTACATAAATCCATCATAGAGAGCTCCAACAGGAGTTGATGCTCATCTACAATATCTAGCAGCAACAAGTAGAGCTCCACATCCAACTAAATCATGGCCAGGATCATGCAGTAGAGAGATCAGAGGAGAAGGAGCATGCAGTAGAGAGATCAGAGGAGAAGGAGCTCACATTGGGGTGTTGTGGCCGAAGTAGAGCACCATCGGGGGGCGGGACAGAGGGCGGCGGGGCGGGCTGGGCAGGGGGGCAAGCTGGGCAGGGGCGCGGCGGGGCGGCAGGGCGGCGGCGCAGGGCGGCGGCGGCGACGGGCGCGGCGGGGGGGGGGGGGGTGAATGGGCGAGTGGGGGGTTTCGGGCGCGGGGTAGCCGTTAAGGCATATCCCTCTTTGCCGTCTGCTAGCAGACGACATATTCCTCTTTGTCGTCTGCTAGCAGATGGCATCGAGGCCGGCCGTTAGCCCTAAACGGTACCGCGCGAAGGGTGGGGCCCTGTACTCTTTGCCGTCTGCTATGTCTACTCTTTGCCGTCTGCTAGCAGACGGCAAAGAGTAGACAGACGGCAAAGAGTTGACCTAGCCAACTCCACTCTTCGGTGGGGCCCACCCTTCTCTTTGCCGTCTGCCATATTGCTCTTTGCCGTCAGTGAGCAGACGGCAATGAAAGAACTGACGGCAAAAACTATCATTGCCATGAGTCCTTTCTTTGCCGTCAGCTTCCCCAAAGCTGACGGCAAAGACTGTCTTTGCCGTCAGCTGGCAGACGGCAAATTCTCTGATTCCAGTAGTGCAATATTAAATTGTATTTGATAGATTGATAGATTGCAGCAAAAATACTAAATAAAATAAATAAAAGAAAATGGCAGCAATATTTTTAGGGTTTTAGTAATATGATTTTGGTAGACCCGGGGGCCATAGATTTCACTAGAGGCTTCTCTCGAGAAAATAGCATACGGTGGGTAGACAAATTACTGTTGGGCAATTGATAGAAAAGCAAATAATCATGACGATATCCAAGGAAATGATCATGTATATAGGCATCACATCCAAGATTAGTAGACCGACTCCTGCCTGCATCTACTACTATTACTCCACACATCGATGGGCTATCCAGCATGCATCTAGTGAATTAAGTCCTTAAGAACGGAGTAATGCCTTAAGAACGATGACATGATGTAGACAAGACAAACTCACAAATTAATAAACCCAATGAATAGATCCCATCTTTTTACCCTTAGTAGCAACGATACATACGTGTCATGTCCCTTTCTGTCACTGGGATTGAGCACCGCAAGATCGAACCCACTACAAAGCGCCTCTTCCCATGGCAAGATAAATCAACTTAGTTGGACAAACCAAAGCAAAAGATCGGAGAACAAATACGAGGCTATAATAATCATGCATAAAAGAGATCAGAGAAGACTCAAATAATATTCATGGATAATCTGATCATAAACTCACAATTCATCGGATCCCAACAAACACACCGCAAAGAAAGATTACATCGGATAGATCTCCAAGAACATCAAGGAGAACATTGTATTGAACATCAAAAAGAGAGAAGAAGCCATCTAGCTACTGCCTATGGACCTGGAGGTCTGTGGTAAACTACTCACGTATCATCGGAGAAGCAGCAAGGTTGATGTAGAGCCCCTCCGTGATCGATTCCCCCTCCGGCAGATTACCGGAGAAGGACCCCAGATGGGATCTCTCTGGAACAGAGGCTTGCGGCGGCGTAAAAAGTATTTCGTGGACTCCCCTGAGGGTTTCTGATTTTTCTAGAATTTATAGTGCTGGAATTAGGTCAAACGGAGCTTGGTGGGGCCCACAAGGCATCAGGGCGCGCCTGGCCCCCCAGGCGCGCGCCCTGGTGGCTCGTGGGGCCCACCAAGGTCTTCTGGCCTCCCCTCGAAGCTTCTGGTATTCTTCTTGCCCAAGAAAAAATCTCCAAAAAGTTTCACTGTATTTGGACTTCGTTTGATATTGATTTTCTGTAAAACAAAAACAGGGCAGAAAACAGCAACTGGCACTGGGCACTAGGTTAATAGGTTAGTCTCCAAAAATAATATAAAATTGCTGTAAATGATTATAAAAACATCCAAGATTGATATTATGATTGGAGACGTATCAGCATCCCCAAGCTTAATTCCTGCTCGTCCTCGAGTAGGTAAATGATAAAAACAGAATTTTTGATGTGGAATGTTGCCTAACATATTTATCACATGTTCTTTTTCTTTTTGTAGCCTGGACATTGGACTTATATGATTCAAAGCAATAGTCTATAATTTGACATGAAAACATAGATACTCAAGCATACTAACAAGCAACCATGTCTTTCAAAATATCAACGCTAAAGAAAGTTATCCCTAGCCCATTATGCTCAATCATTGATCCATTTATGAAACACACTCAAATATTAGCTACAACCAATGCACAAGTATGACAATAGTGTTCTCTAGTTGGTGCTTTTGTAAGAGAAGATGGAGACTGAAGAAAAATAAAATGCATAAAAGTAAATAGATAGGCCCTTCGCAGAGGGAAGCAGAGATTTGTCAAATGTGCCAGATCTCAAAGCTGAAATTAAACAGATAAAAAATATTTTGGGAGGCATGCTTTTCCTGTCAACGAAAATGAATGAGAATTTCCAATATCTTCCATGCTACATACATCATAGGTGGTTCCCAAACAGAAAATAAATTATACTCTCCTTCATTAAGATTTTTCTTTCCGCGAGAGTACTCCCCTTCATTAAGATTTTTTTTATTTCTTTCCGAGGGAGATTTGCTTTTGTTTTTATTATTTTTGCATTACTGCAATTTTGGCATTTTAGCAATTTAACAATTCGGGACGGGCATCCCTATTATCACCACACTCTCGTGCAATGACAAGTGAATAAACACTCATCTTGAGAATAACACACCTAGCATGGAAGATACTGGCTACCCCCTTCCGCTTCATGAGCGGTACGGGCACACAAAACAGAAAAAAATATTTTGAAATTTAGAGTTGGCACACGCAAATTTACTTGGAACGGCATTGGAATACCGCATATAGGTAGATATAGTGGACTCATAAGGCAAAACTGGTTTTAAGGATTTTGGATGCACAAGCAGTATTTCTGCTTAGTACTAATGAAGGCTAGCAAAAGATTGAGAAGCAACCAACCAAAAAACGAAAACGGTCATAAACATGCATTGAACATAACTAACACTGATTAATGCACCATAGTAGGATATAACATCATTGCATAACTATTGACTTAACGTGCTTGCATAGGGAATCACAAACCTTAACACTAATATTCTTACTTAAACACAATTACTCACTAACATGGCATCACATATCATCATTTCCATATCGCAAAACTATTGCAAGGAATTACACTTGTCATATCCAATGATCTATATGAAAGTTTTTATCTATATCCCTCTTGAATATTCATCACTTTGGGACCAATTGCATAACATGTGCAAATTACCGTTACTATCATCATCTCTCAAAAAGATTTAAGTGAAGCATGAGAGTGCAAATATTTCTTCAAAATTTCAATCTTAACAATTCTCAAAATAATATAAGTGAAGCACGAGAATTCATTTCTACAAAATTTCAATCAAGTCAATTCTAAAAATGATATAAGTGAAGCATGAGAATTTATTTCTACAAAATTTCAATCAAGTCAATTCTCAAAATGATATAAGTGAAGCATGAGAATTTATTTCAACAAAATTTCAATCAACTCTCAAAATAATATAAGTGAAGCATGAGAGTTTATTTCTACAAAATTTCAATAAACTCTCAAAATAATATAAGTGAAGCATGAGAGTTTATTTCTACAAAATTTCAGCCACCACCATGCTCAAAAGGATTTAAGTGAAGCACTAGAGCAACTGCCTAGCTCAAAAAATTTAAGTGAAGCACATAGAGTATTCTACAAATTATGATGATAACGTATGGCTCTCTCAAAATAAGTGTGTGCAGAAAGATGATTGTGACAAACTAAAAAGCAAACAAAGCAAAGACTCATATCATACAAGACGCTCCAAGCAAAACACATATCATGTGACGAATAAAAATATAGCTCCAAGTAAAATTACCGATGGTCGGTAGAATAAAGAGGGGATGCCTTCAGGGGCATCCCCAAGCTTAGACGCTTGAGTCTTCCTTGAATATTACCTTGGGGTGCCTTGGGCATCCCCAAGCTTAGGCTTTTTCTACTCCGTATTTCTTCATCCATCGTGATCTCACCCAAAACTTGAAAACTTCAATCACACAAAACTCAACAAAACCTTCGTGAGATCCGTTAGTATAACAAAACAAATCACTACTATAAGTACTGTTGCAAACCCATTCATATTTTATTTTTGCATTATACCTACTGTACTCTAACTTCACCATGGCTTATACCCCCTGATACAATCCATAGATTCATCAAAACAAGCAAGTAGTGCATCAAAAACAGAATCTGTCAAAAACAGAACAGTCTGTAGCAATCTATTTAAAATCCATACTTCTGTAACTCCAAAAATTCTGAAAACTTAGGACAACATGGAAAATTCATATACCAATACTGTGTAAAAATTTCAGATTTTTCTGACGCTCCAGTACAGAAACAAAATTCGGGTACTGGACGCAAAACTTTCTGTTTTCCAAACAGCATCAATTATACTATCTTCTAAATCATCCCAAAGGCTTTACTTGGCACAAACACTAATTAAAAACATAAAAATACTATCATACCAGTAGCATGACAGTAAAAACACACCATAACAGAAACTTATAACAAAAATTTATTTTATTCATTGGGTTGCCTCCCAACAAGCGCTATTGTTTCATGCCCCTAGCTAGGCATAATGCATAATTTCAAGTATTGTCATACTTCTTAATGGTCCTAGAAACTCCTATTTCATTATCTTTGCCATTATCAATTATGTATACTAGATGATCAAGCTTAGTGCAAAGGTTTTTTATTTCTTTCAGGACACATAAAGATATCTTTTTATCCAAGGCATCGATCCTCCTATTTTGTGATACTACATGACCATTTATCGTAGAAGCAAGATTAAATATTCCTCAAAAGTTGGAATCCATGCTAGCCTTTGTTTCTTTTATTAGCTCATTTTGATAAAAGCACACTAAAGCTGTAGGTTCAATTGTTTCAACTGTTGGTTGCCCAAATATGTTTTTCATCTTTTCATAGGTGTCAAAGGCATCACCCCCAAGAAAATCGTTTTCAAATATAGAGTCCAAAACGCGTCTATGAGCAAGGGGTAAACCAACATAAAAACTCCTTACGAATAACTTAACATGATATTGAGGCCTAGCACTTGTTTGAATTTTTTAATAATCTATCCCAAGCTTCTTTTAAAGATTCATCACTCAAGTATTTAAAATTTAAAAGTCCTGGATCATCTTCGGCAAGATTGTCAAATTTTTCTTTAAAAACCTTAGGAAAACCTCTTTTAATATTTTCATCATTCATAAGCTTCAAGAGGATAGACGGATTGTCTAAGGAACTAGCACTAGGAAGAGGATTACTTTTCTTAAATTCAGCCATGATAGCAACTTCAAGCACGCAAACGAGAAAACAGGCAAAAAGGCAAACAGAAAATATTTTTGTATTTTTGTAAAAAACGTTTTAGAAGTGGGGGAGATGAAAACGAGAGGCAAATGGCAAATAAAGTAAATGCAAGGATATGAGAGTTTGTGCAAAGGTACTTGATAAATGTTGATGATGTCTCCCCGGCAACGTCGCCAGAAATTCTTCCTGCTACTTGTAGCTTGCGTTGGTATTTCCCCGAAGAGGAAGGGATGATGCAGCACAGTAGAGATAAGTATTTCCCTCAATTATGAAACCAAGGTTATCGAACCAGTAGGAGAATCACACAACACCTAGTAAGCAGTACCTGCACACAAACAACAAATCCTTGCACCCAACGCAAACAAGGGGTTGTCAATCCCTTGGCGGTAAGATTGCAAGATTAAATTGTATGTGATAGATTGATAGATTGGAGCAAAAATACTAAATAAAATAAATAAAAGAAAATGGCAGCAATATTTTTAGGGTTTTAGTAATATGATTTTGGTAGACCCGGGGGCCATAGATTTCACTAGAGGCTTCTCGCGAGAAAATAGCATACGGTGGGTAGACAAATTACTGTTGGGCAATTGATAGAAAAGCAAATAATCATGACGATATCCAAGGCAATGATCATGTATATAGGCATCACATCCAAGATTAGTAGACCGACTCCTGCCTGCATCTACTACTATTACTCCACACATCTAGTGAATTAAGTCCATAAGAACGGAGTAATGCCTTAAGAACGATGACATGATGTAGACAAGACAAACTCACGAATTAATAAACCCAATGAATAGATCCCATCTTTTTACCCTTAGTAGCAACGATACATACGTGTCATGTCCCTTTCTGTCACTGGGATTGAGCACCGTAAGATCGAACCCACTACAAAGCACCTCTTCCCATGGCAAGATAAATCAACTTAGTTGGCCAAACCAAATCAATAGATCGGAGAAGAAATACGAGGCTATAATAGTCAGGCATAAAAGAGATCAGAGAAGACTCAAATAATATTCATGGATAATCTGATCATAAACTCACAATTCATCGGATCCCAACAAACACACCGCAAAGAAAGATTACATTGGATAGATCTCCAAGAACATCAAGGAGAACATTGTATTGAACATCAAAAAGAGAGAAGAAGCCATCTAGCTGCTGCCTATGGACCCGAAGGTCTGTGGTAAACTACTCACGTATCATCAGAGAAGCAGCAAGGTTGATGTAGAGCCCCTCCGTGATCGATTTCCCCTCCGGCAGATTACTGAAGAAGGACCCTAGATGGGATCTCTCTGGAACAGAGGCTTGCGGCGGCATAAAAAGTATTTCGTGGACTCCCCTGAGGGTTTCTGATTTTTCTGGAATTTATAGTGTTGGAATTAGGTCAAACGGAGCTTGGTGGGGCCCACGAGGCATCAGGGCGCGCCTGCCCCCCCAGGCGTGCCCTGGTGGCTCGTGGGGCCCACTAAGGTCTTCTGGCCTCCCCTCGAAGCTTCTGGTATTCTTCTTGCCCAAGAAAAAATCTCCAAAAAGTTTCACTGTATTTGGACTTCGTTTGTTATTGATTTTCTGTGAAACAAAAACAGGGCAGAAAACAGCAACTGGCACTTGCCACTAGGTTAATAGGTTATTCTCCAAAAATAATATAAAATTGCTGTAAATGATTATAAAAACATCCAAGATTGGTATTATAACAGCATGGAACAATAAAAAATTATAGATACGTTGGAGACGTATCCTTGCTGCACCAGTGTTTGGTTCTTGCGGCCTTCAAGGACAAGTACGCACGATCAGTTAAGCCGGCTCACTATGATAAGTTGGTACAATTGACTTGTAATAGTCGTTTTACTTACCAAAGATGGCTCGGCACATGGCTGTGATCTGACCCTTTAGAGTCGCCAGTTCTTGAGTTACCGGCTCAAGTTTGGCCTCGGCTTCCTCCGCACGCGCGGCTAAGGCGGCTCTTGCTGCTTCAGTTTCTTGCAAGGTGCTCCTCACAATAACCAAAGACTTGTTCGCTTTTGCAGATGATTCTTTAGCTCTTTTGCGCACCTTCTTTTCCGTCCTTGCCTCCTTTCGGAAGAAGGAAGCCTGTGCCTCCACTTGGTCCAGCATATCCTATAGGGCAGTCTGTTTTACATAGTATATGCATGACCCGAGCCGCCTTAAAGGACAACCCGGCACATGGGGGCTACATGTTTTCGAGCTTCTTAAAACGAATAGCATGGCAAGTTCCATGCTGCTGCAGGCATTCTACATGGCACTTGGGGGCTAATGCATAAATTGATCTATCCTGCTAGTTAAGTTATGACGACCCGCCCGTCATGAATGGCGAGCCGGCCTTTGGGGTCACTGGCTGAAGATTATGCATACAACTCAAATTTTGAAGTCTTGGGTCATCATTCTATAATGACCCAGCCCTTGGGGGCTACATATATATATGGTTCATAAGAGGGTGCTAATTACCTCATATTTCCTCTTCAGTGAGGTTATCATAGCAATTTCTGTGTCCCGGCTTTCAGATAGCCGAGTTAGCACAACCTGATGTAAGGAGCTGGCGTCTTGGTCTTCAAAGGTGGAAAATTCAAGAGCCGTCTTCCCCTTATCCTTCGGGGCCGGCTCAGGCTTGGCAGGAATTTTGGTAAGGGCGGTAGAAGCTTCTGGTGTAGTTTGTTGTTCTCCGGTCACCACCGCTTCATCCTGAGCCGGTGCCGCGGGCTGCTCTTCAGGCTGCTCCTCAGTTGGATTCTCTCTCTCCTGAACAACAGGAGAGGGAGCGCAAGCCGGGCTCGCGATATTTTGAGGTGGCAGAATATTTTGGAATGCCGGCTCATCCTGGGGGACCAAGGTGGCCTCCTCTTGAGGGCCTATTTGAATGACCGGGTCAGATGACCCGGCAGCTGCTTTCTTCTTAATGGCTTTGGCGCTGCACAAGGAACAAGGAGTTATTCATTTAAAGGGTGAAGAATAAGAAATCACTATCACAAGAATGGTTACATTGCTTACCCAGGGTTGATGTTGAAAGCCGGTGCCTGAGTAGCGCTTGACTCGCCTGAGGAGGGGGACGTCTGATATGCCGAGTCATTTAAATGTAAGGGCTCCTTGAAACAGCCAGCTAGAGGAAAAGAGGGAGTTGGACTAAGAAGCACCTCTGCCCGCGCTCTACGGGATGGTGGCTCGTATGGAAGCCCGCCACTTAACTGGCCTTCACTGCTCCGGGTCTTCCTTTTGGAGGTCACGGCTTGATGTGTTTTCTTCAAAACAAATTTGGGATCCAAATGAGCGTCCTGGTGTGAAAAAGGGACCTTACGGACGGCAACCCGGGGCTTCCTTCGAACCTTGCGGATTACAGCCCGGGTTTTCTTCCGAATAGGTATTGGAGAGTCAGAATCTAAAGAGATCAAAGTTACCTCTGGCTCGTTGGTGTGGCTAATTTCAGCTTCATCCTGAAGAGGGGCGTCAGTAAGTTGAATAAAAAGACGACCAAGCGAGTTGAGTTCTACCTCGGGCTCATTTTCTGCAGCCGCCTCATCAGCATCGACCGGCTCATCATGTTGCTCCGCTGGAGCGGGGCCGGTTGTCGAGGTTTCTTCTCTTTCCAAAACTTGTCGTGTGCCTGCATTTGGGATGAGTTGGCGATTATGATTGAGATGGACAAAGCGATTCAAGAATAAAATAAGAGGGTGCAAGTATTTACTGAAGGCACAGGCTTGGTCAAGCAGAAGGGAGCTAGCCCAGTTTTGTTGCATTTATCTTGGGGCTCTCCCAACAATTTCTTGTTGGCTTTGTTGATGTCACCCACGGACAAATTAACTTGACTGAAGCGTTGCGCGTCAGCTGTCTCACCAGTATAATTACACATTAAGTCGCCCCTCTGGCTAAGGGGTTGGATTCGCCAGCTTATCCAGCACCGGGTCAGGTCGATCCCGGTGAGTCCGTTAGCAGTCAAGGCCCTTAACTTGGAATAAATAGGGGCAAATTGCTTACGTTCCTCTGCTGACGGCCAACCCGGAAAGGCAACTATGGCATTGAGCCGGTCCAGTCTGTAACCCGGTAGGGGGTTTTCACCTTGAGGAGCAGTGTTTTTGCAATAAAACCAAGTCTTGTTCCAGCCCTTGGGATGACTCGCAGCTTGGCCTCAGGAAAGGGACTATTTCTTCGCCATTGAACAGAAATGCCACCAAGTTCTATACTAGGACCGTCGGTGAACTCGGTCTGATGGTTGATGTAGAAGAATTCTCGGAAGAGAAGGACAGTTGGCTCTGTCTGGAGGTATACTTCGCAGAAAACTTGAAACTGGTAGAGATTGGTGATTGAGTTTGGACCAAGATCCTGTGGCCGAAGGTCGAAAAAGTTGAGAACGTCATGGAAGAATCTTGACCCGGGCGGACAAAACCCCCTTTGAAGATGATCTGTAAACACCACCACTTCGTCTTGCTTAGGCTGGGGGGAACTCTCTTCATCAGGCGCCCGCTAGCTAATTGTCTCTTGAGCCGGCAAGAGGCCTTGCCCACTGAGTTCGTTCAACATGAGAGTTGAGACGTGGGATCTAACCCAGTTGCAGGCCTTGTCGGTCTTGGGAGCCATGAAGACAAGATTTCAACTGCAAGGCAATAACAATAAGCCGACGCGTTAAGCTTAGGAGGGACAAGCCGTCGGGGAATGTAAAGGTATAACCCGACACAATGATAAGACGACCATGATTGCTAAAGCCATGACCCAGATTTATGCAAGCCACCGAAAGCAATGATAAGCCGGCATGACAATGAACCGGTGCTGGTAAGTCAGTGGTGCTCTGGGTTTTTCCTAAGCGTTGAGTTGGCTACAAACAAGAATCCAACGGAGCGGTTACCATTACAGATCTAAAAAAATACTTTGAAAAAGAAAGTTTAAAAACCTAAGCATGGGTGAATATGAGGGCCCGTTTGCAATGGGGGTCTGTGGAAAGCAGTACAGAGATTTGGATGACAAAAATGGCATTGCCGCAATACTGAAAGGGCCTGTTCAAGTAATTCTGATGAATCTAAATCTACTGATGAGAGGAGAAGATGAACACGGTCAAACCACGATGAGCTACGCAGAGAAATGGGCCATTACAGATCTAAAGAGAGAAGGATTTGGGCGTACCTGTGCGTGGCGGAGGTGGCCGGAGTGTTCCGGATGAGCTCCGGCGGCGACTTGGGCGGCGGAGAGGTCACGGTCGAGATGGTCGGAGAGCTCGAGGGCGGTGGCGCTTCGGGCGTAAGAAGTGGCGGATGCGAGGAAGAAGAAGAGATAAAGGGTAACAGTGGGGGTGAGCTGGCCACTTTATAGGCACGGTAAAAATTGGAACGGCAGGTGCGGGACCCCAGGCGGCGCAGTAATTTTCGGCTGTGGGCTCCTCGATTTTCGCGCCTGACAAGACCATACAAACCCACTCAAAGATATGGCATGATGTCATCCCGGATTTTGCGGAAGTGAATTATGATGTCATGAGGGAAAGGAAATACAAAATGCTAAGTCTGGAAGCGAAGGAATGACCCGGCAATCTACTTAACCCGGGAAATTGAGCCAGTCAAAGACAGCGTTATAAAAGACCGGCTTGGGAAGCATATGGAGAATGTCTTACTAATGTTTGTTTTCCAAGTTGAAGTTTAACATGAATGAATTCAAGTCAAACTGAGGGCTAATGTTGGGGATATTTACCAGCATGTAGACCCGGCAGGGTGATAACCCGGCAATGGAGCAAGCTCAGCGGGTCAACTCACCGCAGGGCTGAAGGACTCTCGGCGGGACGGCTTGAGAAGGCCCAAGCGGGAAAGGCCGGCTCAGGCAATGGGCCGGCTCACGTGGAAGAGGGGTGGCTTAAGGCCGTCATGGAGAACAGGTAGGAAAGAATAGGAGACGGGTCAAAGAACGACCCGGACTCTCATGTAATCTAGGGTTCCACCTGTATATATAAAGGGGAGCACCTATGCGAAAAAGACTAAGTTGCAATCCCTCGAAGGCTAGGTTAGCGAATCCACATCCTTGTAATCGAGATCTATAGCAATATAATCAAGCAGGACGTAGGCTTTTACCTCCACCGTGAGGGGCCGAACCTGGGTAACCCGGCGTATTCTCGTTCTCGATCAACCCCGTTAAGCTTCCACACTCGTGCGATGGCCTCATCTTCAAGTCCTTTCCCAAGGGCATCTGTCGTGTCAAAACCACGACAGGTCCAGAGTAATCCGAACCAGTTGAATAGTGGACAGTACCATGTCTTCACCACTAGTACTTGCAAACGTGATAGGAAGGTGCAGCGGCGAGCCGCCAACTTGGTTGAGCCGGCAGCCTGTACTATCGCAACTGGTCCGATCAGCCGGTTACCTAGAGCAGGGCGGATCATCCAGTCCTCCTTGATCACCCTGGCCACTTAGCGGTGGTAGTGGCACCTCAAGTCGGCGGTTACACATTAACAAAAGTGCTCATGGATGGAGGCAGCAGTATCAATATTCTATACTATGACATGTTCAGACGGATGAATCTATCTGATAAACAGTTGACCCCATCCTCCATAGTTTTTCAAGGCATCGTCCCTGGCAAGTCAGCTTATCCCATGGGAAGAATATCCCTCGAGGTGGCCTTAGGCTCAGAGGAGAACTAGCGTTCTGAGTTTCTGTCCTTTGAGGTGGTTAAGCTTAAAGGCCCATACCATGCTTTGTTCGGCCGGCCGGCTTATGTGCGGTTCATGGCACGGTCGTGCTACGTTTGCCTGAAAATGAAGATGCCGGGACCAAGGGGAACCATCACAGTTGAAGATAATCGGAAAATTGCACTCGAGTGTGAGGAAGGCAATGCAGCATACGCCGAGATGGCCTGCGCCGCAGAAGAATTGCGGTATTATAAGGACAACGTTGACCCGTCCGACAGGTTCTCCCGGAAGAAGCCCACGATAGAGTCAGACCCATTGCTCAAATTTAAGTCGGCCAGAGACACCAAGCAAGTTGATTTCAGCCCGGGCAATTCTTCGGAGCAGTTCACCATAGGGCGAATATGGATCCCAAATAGGAAAGCGCGCTCATCGAGTTCATCCGTGAGAATCGGGACATCTTTGCGTGGAAACCTTCTGACATGCCAAGTGTACCAAGAGAACTCACTGAGCACTCCCTCAATGTGGATCCCAAGTTTAAGCCAGTTTGCCACTATCTCCGTTGCTTTAATGAGGAAAGGCGGAAAGCTATTGGTGAAGAAGTGGACCGGCTCTTAGCCACCGGGTTCATCGTAGAAGTCTTCCATCCTGAATGGCTAGCTAAACCGGTGCTTGTTCTGAAGAAAAACGGGACTTGGCGGATGTGTGTTGATTACACAGACCTAAACAAGGCTTCTCCTAGTGACCCCTTTGCCTTGCCCCGTATTGACCAGATCATCGATGCTACGGTGGGCTGTGAGTGTTTATGCTTCCTAGACGCTAACTCTGGTTATCATCATATCAAAATGAAGCTAGAAGACCAGGAAAAAACGACGTTCATCACACCCTTTGGAGCCTTCTGTTATACGACCATGTCATTTGGTCTAAAGTGTGCACAGGCGACTTATCAGCGCTGTGTCCAAAGCTGTCTCCACAAGCAGATCGAGCGAAATGTTCACGCTTATGTTGATGACATTGTGGTTAAATCCCGCAAAAAAGAGACCTTGTTGGAGGATCTTAAGGAAACATTTGATAACCTCTGCGTCTACCAGATGAAACTCAACCCAGAGAAGTGTGTTTTTGGTGTCTCTGCAGGAAAGCTTCTGGGATTCCTTGTTTCTGAGCGTGGCATTGAAGCTAACCTGGAAAAGATCAAGGCAATCACGACCCTGGCTAAGCCGGCGAATCTTAATGCCCTGCAGAAGCTGGCTGGGCGGGTTGCGGCGCTGAGCCGGTTCATAAGCCGGCTTGGAGAGAAGGCGATTCCGTTGTATCAATTGCTTAGGAAGTCGGATAACTTCGTCTGGAGTGATGCTGCGGATCAGGCTTTTGAGGCTCTCAAGAAGTAGTTGTCTGAGCTGTTGGTCCTTGCTGCCCCTCGTGAGAAGGAACCAATGTTGTTATATATTGCTACCAATAACAAGGCTGTAAGCGTGGCAGTCGTCATAGAGCGCAAAAAGGACGGCTAGGAATATCCAGTTCAGCACCCTGTGTATTATATCAGTGAAGTGTTAACCGAGTCCAAGTAGCGATATCCGCATTGGCAGAAGCTGGTCTATGGAGTGTTTATGGCTAGTCGCAAGCTGAAGCATTACTTCCACGAACATCCAATCACTGTGGTCAGCTCAGCACCTCTTGGGGACATAATCCAGAACCGGGAGGCCACAGGCCGGGTTGCTAAGTGGGCCATCGAGCTCGGTCCGCATCATCACAAATATGTGCCCCGCACAGCAATCAAATCTCAAGCGTTGGTGGATTTCATTAATGATTGGACAGAGTTACAGGCTCCCGAAGAGAAGCCCGACCCAACATACTAGTCCATACACTTTGACGGCTCAAGGTAGCTCGAAGGCTCGGGGGCTCGAGTTTTTATCATTTCCCCACGAGGAGATAAGTTCTGTTATGTTTTAAGACTTATGTTCCCCTGTACTAACAATGCAGCAAAATATGAGGCATTGCTCCATGGGCTTCAGATGGCCAAAGAGATGAACCTGAGCTGGGTCAGGTGTTTGGGCGACTCAGATTTGGTGGCCCAACAGGTTTCAGGTACATGGGATTCCAAGGACCATCTTATGGCGGCTTATCGGCACGCGGTCACCAACATTGCTGGACACTTCAAGGGTTATCAAGTTGATCATATTGATCGCTGACAAAATGAGGCAGCAGATGCACTTTCTCGCTTGGGTTCTCAGCGCAAGCCGGTGCCACCCAATGTCTTTCTGGACGTTTTGCATAACCCGTGTGTCAAGTGGCCAACGGAGCAAGACTTGGCTGTTCCTAACCCAGAGGCGGCTCTAGTGGCTGCTGTCCACACTATACCTGATTGGACAGTCCCCTACTTGGCTTATCTAAGCCGGGGAGAACTTCCAACTGAGGAAATCCTTGCTCGACAGATCATCAGACGATCTAAGTCTATGACTATCGTCAATGGCGAGTTGCATCGGCGCAGCATCACTGGTGTTTTTCAGCGTTGTGTTTCACCAGAGGAGGGCCGCGCCATCCTCAATAAGATTCACACTGGCGATTGTGGTCACCACGCCGGCTCACGATCACTTGTGGCGAAGGCTTTTCGACACGTGTTTTACTGGCTCACAGCTCATGCTGACGCAGAGGATATTGTATGCAAGTGTGATGGTTGCCAAAAATATGCTCGCCAGGCTCACGTGCCGGCTCAAGAGTTGAGGATGATCCCGATAACTTGGCCTTTTGCGGTCTGGGGGCTTGACATGGTTGGACCCTTCAATCGTTCCAAGAACAAGCATACACACCTATTGGTAGCTATGGATAAGTTTACCAAGTGGGTAGAAACGGAGCCAGTCAGCCATTGTGACGCTGCTACAGCCGTCAAGTTTCTGAAAACGTTGATATTTCTCTTAGGCTATCCACACAGTAGCATCACAGACAATGGAACCAATCTTTCCAAAGGGGTCATGAAGCAGTTCTGTCAACAGGAGCACATCCGGCTTGATCTAGCATCGGTTCCGCATCCTCAGTCCAATGGGCAGGCAGAAAGAGCCAATCAAGAGTTACTGTATGGTATCAAACCCTAGCTTATGGTGCCTTTGCGACACACCCCAAGTTGCTAGGAAGAAGAATTACCTGTGGTGCTTTGGAGCATACGGACTACTCCCAACAGGTCAACAGGCTATACACCGTTTTTCCTGGTCTATGGTGCAGAAGCTATTCTTCCAAGCGATATTCGTCATTACTCCCCTCGAGTGGCGGCTTATGTGGAATATGATAATGAGAAAGCTCGACAAGACGCTCTTGATGCCCTGAAGGAAGAACGTGAACTTGCCGCATCCAGATCAACAATTTATCAACATGACCTACGTCGCTATCACAGCCGTAGAGTTTGAAGCCGTAGTTTTCAGGAAGGTGACTTAATGCTCCGTCTGATACAAGACCAGACAGGCATGCATAAGCTTTCACCACATTGGGAAGGGCCCTTTGTGGTCAGCAAGAATCTCAACAACGGGTCATATTACCTGGTTGACATACGTGAGGCAGACAAGTCGCGAACCTCTGGGGAGGAAACAAGCCGGCCCTAGAACATTGCCCAACTCCAGCCATACTACACCTAAGTCAATGACTGGGTTACATCTTTGTACATACCTTCTATCATGTATATACATGTCTCTTGATCAATGAAATAAAGACCGGCAGCTCTGTATAAGAGAGTTTTGTCGTTTCGCCTCAAAATTGTGTGTGGAATCTTTATTTGTTGATTCTTGGTTATTTGGGGGCTTCCAACTCAATTGAATTTAGCTTACAAAACCCTTTAACCCGGCGAAATGCCACAAGTTGGTTAAACCTGCCTGTTAGCAAGATGCTACTCCAAACAAGGTGACCCGGCGTACGCCTGATGAGTCAATCACAACGGTGACCCTGAATTCATGAGAGTTAAAACGTTCGATTCATCACGTGAGAGCCGGCTTTCAGAAAGCGAGGATAAACCAACAGGCCAAAGTGCCAGCTTCATTAAAGCAATTCAGACTTGAGCTTTATAAGCCGGTCTTTCAAGTTGTGTTTTAAAAACCGGCTTGTTACAGCCATGTTCTCTTTTCTGCATTCATCTCATCTCTGCATACATGCATACATTCATATATAACATCTACCTTAGTCAAATTTGATATTCTTGATTCATGACAAACAGTAACAAAGTTACTAGTTTTATATGATTTCATCAATCAAAATTATTATTATATGCAATTGTTATTATTTCAGCAGAATCACTCTCATTGCAAAAACCGGCTCTCGAGGCCCAAAAGAGGATTCACAATGGCAAGGCATCCACAAAAGTATTTGTACAGGCAACAGCAGCACAGTACACGATGGCACTGGCATCAGCAACAAGTGTTTGACGCTAAGCTATTACAAGTCGCCCATCGGGCTGCAGGCAAAAATGTTATTCCTCCCAAGTTCCACTACAATCAAAGAAGAGCTGTTATGTGCCAGATTGAGGACACGGGATGATCAAGGAGCGCTTTGACCCGGCTCTTTGCGGTTGTCGTCATCCTCTGCCCCTTCTTGGCTTGTGGACTCGCCGGTCGACCACTGAATGGAGCGGAATGCTTCAAACATCGCATCGGCGGAAATCACGGAAGAAGGGTCAACTTCAGGGGCAAAAGATTGCTTACGGATGCGAGTAAGAGCCACCGGTTGACAGTTTGGCGGCTCAATCCGCTCATTATCTTCTTAATAACTGGCTTGGTATCTGGACAAGTCCACCTCTTCGGCGATGGCAGTGGCGGCAACCCGGGTTTCTTTTAGGCAGCGTCTGAAGTCCTTCTCAGAAAATGGGGTGTCATCCACATTGAACTCCGGATACCCGCCCACAATCTGAGTCGGATCCAGTTCTGGCACATAGGCTTTGGCACGAGCAAGAACTGTCAGAGCACCAGTGTGACAAGCCGCCTTCTTCAATTCTTCAAACTACTTGGGTACAACTGACAGTTCTTTCAACATGTCAGCAATCAACTTGGTGGCATCTTAGTATTTTTCGCGGCCATTACGCAACGGGAACCGCCTATGTACAGCTGCTCCACAAAGGTATAAACCGCCTTCAATTTCACCAGTGGTTGCTGAACGAGGGTTTGATTATTTCGGCCTTCAAGGATAAGTACACATGATGAGTAAATCCGGCTTAGCATGTTAAGTCAGTATAATTGCCTCATGGTAGTCTTTTTACTTACCGAAGATGGCTTTGCACATGTCTGTGATCTGGCCCTTTAGAGTGGCTAGCTCTCGCGTTACCGGCTCCAATTTTGCCTTGGCCTCTTGAGCACGCTCAGCTAAGGTGGCTCTTTCTGCGTCGGTTTCTTTCAAAGTGCTCCTTACTAGGAGCAGAGACTTGGTGGCTTCTGCAGATGATGCTTCAGCCTCTTTATGCAGTTTTGTCTCCTTCCTTGCTTCCTTCCGAAAGAAGGAAGCCTGTTCCTCTACTTGATTCAGCATGTCCTGCAAGGCAGTTTTAGTTATACATCATATAAGCATGTCCCGAGCCGCCCTTCCGGATGACCCGGCACATGGGGGCTACGTGTTTCAGCGCTTCCCAAAAATAGCAAGTTCCATGCAGATGCAGGCATTCCACATGGCACTTGGGGGCTAATGCATAATTTGATCTGTCTTACTACATATGGAGACCAGCCCGTCATAATATGACGACCCGGCCTTTGGGTGCCACCATTTGAGGTTATGCATGCAAGATAAAGTTTTGAAGTCCCAGGTCATGATCTGATAATGACCCGGCCCTTGGGGGCTACATATATATATGTTTCATAGCAGAGAGCATGAGTTACCTCATATTTTAGCTTCAGTGAAGATATCATGGCAATTTTTGTGTCCCGGCTTTCAGACAGCCGGGTCAGCACAGCTTGGTGCAGGGTATTGGCATCTTGATCTTCAAAGGCGGAGAAGTCAAGAGCCGCCTTCCCTTTGTTCATCAGGGGCGGCTCAGCCCTGGCAGGAACCTTGGTGAGAGCAGTAGAGGCTTCCGGTGGAGCAGTTTGCTATTCACTCATCACCACTACTTCCTCTTGAGCAGGTGCCGCGGGCTGCTGTTCGTGTTGATCTTCAGTTAAATTTTCCTTCTCCTGAACAACAGGAGAGGCATGAGCGGGGCTCACAGTAAAATCTTGAGGCGGCGGGCTGTTCTGGAACGCCGGCTCGTCCTAGGTGACCAAGGTGGCCTTTGTTTCTTCCTGAGGGCCGGTTTGAATGACCAGGTCAGATGACCCGGCGGTGGTTTTCTTCTTATTGGCTTTGGCGCTGTACAAGGAACAAGGAGTTATTCAATTAAGGGATGAAGGCAAGAAACCGCTATATGACAAGAATGATTAAATTACTTACCCAGGGTTGATATTGAAAGCCGGCGCCTGAGTAGCACTTGATTCATCCGAAGAGGGGGACGTATGATAGGCCGAGTCATTTAAATGTAAGGGTTCCTTGAAATGACCAGCTAGAGGAAAAGAGGAAGTTGGACTAAGAAGCACCTCTGTCCGCGCTCTACGGGATGGCGGCTCATTTCGAAGCCCGCCACTCAACTCTCCTTCGCTACTCCGGGTCTTCCTTTTGGACGTTCCGGCGTGCTGTGTTTTCTTCAAAAGAAATTGGGGATCCAAGTGAGCACCTTGATGTGAAAAAGGGACTTTACGGATGGTAACCCGAGGTTTTTTTCGGACTTTGCGGACTACATCCTGGGTTTTCTTTCGAACAGGTTTTGGGGAGTCGGAGTCTGAAGAAATCAAAGTTACCTCTAGCTCGATGGTGTGGTTAATTTCAGCTTCTTCCTATGAGGAGTTAGCATCAACAATCTGATTAAAAAGGCGGCCAAGAGAGTCAGGTTCTACCTCATTGTCTTCATCATTATCCGACTCTTCTTCGTCGTCCTCTCGAGGAGGGGTAGGATCTTGAATCTCAACCCGCCACCAGTCATCATTCTCCTGTATCACGGCGGGTGGATGGAGTTACAACAAGGATAAAACAATATTGACAAGGCGAAAGGTGACCATGACGGCTTACCTTAGGTGCCGGGTTGTTGGTGTAGAATGGGGCAAGCCCCACGAGCTTAATGTCATCCTTGGTTTCGCCAAGGAGCTTCTTGGCAAATTTGAGCATGTCTTTCTCCTTGAGATTAACCCGGCTAAATCGACGTGGTTCTTCGTGATGGCCAGTGTAGGTGTGCATAAGTCGGGTCCTGGAGCTCACTGGCTGAATTCGCCACTTGACCCAAGTCTGGGTCAAGTCGACACCGGTGAGGCCATGAGCAATCAACGCATTCATATTCGGATACAGAGGCTCCAGGTTCTCCCTCTCTTCCCTGGAAGCAAGACCCGGGAAGGCTGCATTAACGGCAAGCCGGTTGGTCCGATAACCCAGCAGGGGGTGTTGTCCTTTGGGAGATGTCTCTTTGCAGTAAAACCAGGTTCGGTGCCACCCTTTCGGGTGGTTGGCCAGCTTGGCGTTGGGGAAGACTATGTTTTTCCTTCTTTGGATAGAAATTCCACCAAGTTCAATACTTGGACCATCTTTGTGCTCTGTTTGGCGGTTCAGATAGAAGAATTCCCGAAACAGGCTAAGAGACGGCTCAAGCTGCAGATAAACTTCGCAGAATACTTGGAATTGGCACAGATTGAAGATAGAATTAGGGGCCAGATCTTGAGGTCTGATATTGAAGAAATGCAGCACGTCCCGGAAAAATTTAGAGCCGGGAGGACGGAAGCCCCTTGAAACATGATTAGCAAATCGACGATCTCGTTCTGGCCAGGTTGGGGGTGGATTTGTTCCTCAGGAGCTCGCCATGAAATTTCTTCCTTAGCCGGCAGCAGCCCGGAATCTACCAGGGCATGCAAACTAAGTTTAGACATGCTGGACTTGGCCTAGTTGACGATCTTGGGCTTGGGAGGCATTGCTTCAGCTGCTATGAAAAAGAGAAGATGTCATAAGCCGGCAAAATGTGAGTTTTTCGATAAATAGAACATACGAGTCGGTGATTGAAATATTTGGCCGGGTTTCATGAGGGGATGCTAATGAAATCTGGGTCAAGATTACTAACGAAGATATGCCGAAAATTACATGGCATGGATTTTCACAAGTGTTGAGCATGGTTTGGACTACGAGTCCGCAAACAAGATTCAATTGGATAAGGGGATTCTACGGATCTGAAAATGGATAAAAATGAAGAAAATAAAAGCTAGGTATGTTCCTCGCACTATAAGATGATATACGGTGGGATCTATCTAAGGCAGTACAGCGGATCTATCAATGAGGAAAATATTGCGGAGCGACCGTACGAACTAAAAATGAAAGGGACCCAACGCATTTTGGATCTACAGAGGCTGTGGCGAAGAACATGGAAGAACAGTAAGAAGCTAATGGCGATGGGGAGAAGAACTTACAGATTGGATGGGGAACTTCGCTGTCTTCGAGTGCGGCGGAGGCGGTCGCGCTGACGGCGTTGGATGAGCTCCGACGGTGGAAAGAAGACTCGAGCGGTGCTGAACGGGTGGCGACGGCGAGCTCGAGGGGGCGTGGCGGCGTCGGAGGTTCATAGGAGGAAGAAGAGTAGTAAGGAAGGAAGTGAGAAAAGCACAGTCTATTTATGGGCGCCACAGGACCCCCAAATGGCGTGCACGAAATCCCAGGCGATACAATAAACAGTGGCTAAAAAGGCTCCTCGATTTTTGCGCCTAACAAGGCAATACAAATCTGTTCAAGATTCCCTGTGATGTCATCCCGGATTTTGTGGAGATGGGGTGTGACATCATGAGGAAAAAGAGATGAAAAGTGCTAAGTCTGAAGACAGAAAGAATGACCCGGGAAATTATGCCTGATAAGGATTGTGCTCCAAAAAGACAGCTTGTGAAGCAATTTGTGGGCTTATTCCCCCGTTAATGGTTGTTTTCGTTTTTTAGGATGGAGTTTAACATGAATGAATTCAAGTCAAACTGAGGGCTAATGTTGGGGATATTTCCCAGCATTTAGACCCGGCAGGATGGTAACCCGGCCTTAGAGTAGACTCAGTGGGTTAACTCACTACAGGCTTAGAAGATATTTGATGGGCCAGCTTGATGGAGGCATGTTAAGAAAGGCCGGCTTGATGGAGGCATGTTAAGAAAGGCCGGCTCAGGCTATGGGCCGGCTCAAGAAGAAGATGGACGGCTTAAAGGTTGTCTTGTAGAATAAGTAGGAAGTAGGAGATGGGTCAGGAGGACGACCCAGACTCTCATGTAAATCTAGGGTTCCGCCTGTATATGTAAAGGGGAGCACCTAGGCAAAAAAGACTTAAGTTGCAATCTCTCAAAAGCTAGGTTAGCGAAGCCGCATCCTTGTAATCGAGATCCACAGCAATATAATCAAGCAGGACGCAGGCTTTTACCTCGATCAAGAGGGGCCGAACCTGGGTAACTCCATGTCTTTTCGTTCCCGATAAATCCCGTTAAGCTTCCTCACTTGTGCGATGGCATCATCTCCAAGTCCTTTCACAAGGGCATCTGCCGTGTTAAAACCATGACAAGTAGTGTGTTTCACACTAACCCACTGGTGTGGCTGTCCCATCATAAGTGATTGATGAGGGATACACAAGAACATTAGTTTGATGTAAGAACATGGTTAATAAACAGATGCACTATGTGCCAAAAAATGGAAGGCATGTCATATTCACAGCTATAATGTGTAAACTAAGCAGATGCAATTTAACCAAATTAGAAGAATTATAAGCTAGACACCATATGCAACATGCAACCACATATGACACTGCCAAGTTAGACCAAGCACCTGCGATGGTGGTGTAGGGGAAATGCGGTCACCAACTACAGAGCTACGTTGACTATCTTTATCTAGCCTTGCTGTTTGTTGAGAATCATGTGGGGAGGATGACACTGCACTCTTTAAAAGAGTAGCGCGTCTCACACTAACCCACGGGTGTGCCTGTCTCATCATAAGTGATTGACGAGGGATACACAAGAACATTAGTTTGATGTAAGAACATGGTTAATAGACAGATGCAATATGTACCAAAAACAGGAAGGCATGTCATATTCACAGTATATAGCTAAGCAGATGCAATTTAACCAATTTAGAAGCAATACAAGGTAGACACCATATGCAACATGCAACCACATATGACACCGAAGTTAAAGCAGGCACCTGCGATGCTAGTGTATGGCGAATGGTGTCATCAACTACAGAGCTATGTTGATAGTCTTCATCGAATGACACTACACTCTTCATTATAGCATCAAACCGCGTCTTTCCAATCCTTGATGCAGACTGAAGCAACTACTCTATTTTCTTTTTAGAATAATGTGCTTGAGATTCTGAAATACCCATGCGTAATAAAACAATAGTGAGTATGGGTGTAGTTTGTGGCTTTGTGCACAAGTAGTATAGTGTAAAAGTATCAGATAGCAGGTGGGTCAAAAATAAATGACGGCAGGCATATGATAGCTCTACAACATGCATGGCACACGAAATTAGATTCTAGGCTTTTGAAATATGAGCACAGGGATGGCTGGGAAGTACAGGTAATCCTCCAGCAAACCACCACATGTGGTCCAATGAAAATAACAATCGACTGAAAACAAATAGGTCAGCCGATTTTTTCTGCACCGTCTGATCTACAAGGAACGGGCAGATGGCCTTCATCTACCTCCCGCTAGCCACCGTTGACGATCTTCCTCGAACTGCCAGCGACAACCGACCCAGACCCCTGCCTCCGCCGCCACGGCCTCCCCTCGACCTCACCCCACCGCCGTGCTTGGGAGCACCCCCCGGCCATCCCTTTAAGCCCGGCGAACCTCCAGATCAGGTGCTAGCAGCTCCTGCGCCACACATGTTGGGGAACGTTGCATGGGAAACAAAATTTTTCCTACGCACACACAAGATCTATCCATGGTGATGAGCATCTACGAGAGGGAGAGTGAATCTACAAACCCTTGTAGATCGCTAAGTGGAAGCGTTAAGAAATGCGGTTGATGTAGTCGAACGTCTCCGCGATCCAAATCGCAAGTCGTCCCTCGATCCGATCACGAACTAGTGCCGAATGGACGGCACCTCCGCGTTCAACACACGTACGGCTTGATGACGCCTTCACCTCCTCGATCCAGCGAGCGATGATGAAGTAGTAGATGAGTTCCGGCAGCACGACGGCGTGGTGATGGTGATGAGGAACAATCTCTACAGGGCTTCGCCAAGCACTACGGAGATTATGACGGGAGAACTAGAGGGTTAGGGTTGCCGACACACGGCTTGGGAAATCTTAATGTGTCCCGTGTGCTAGCCCTGCCCCTCTATTTATATGTTGAGCCTTGGGGTCTAAACTTGGAGTAAAAGCCTCCTCCAGGTCGGTTTTGCCCGCACAAGGTCGGTTTGGCCCGCAGGGAAAGAGTCCAACTCGGATCCCTGCAGTACCGCGCACAAGCGGTAGTACCGCTTATGCGGTAGTACTGCTTCACACAAGTGGTAGTACCGCTTATGCGGTAGTACTGCCTTACCAGGGGTAGTACGGCTTAAGGCAGCAGCAAAACTTCCTTTTGCACTTTCCAATACCTCGTGGGCTTTACCCCTTTGGCTCATATAAAATGTTGCTGCACCCGAACACTTCGGTAAACATCCGGAACCCCTTCCGGAGATCAAAACACTATTATCACATATATCAATCTTTACCTCCGGACTCTTCTGGAGATCCTCGTCATGTCCGGGATCTTATCCGGGACTCCGAACAACCTTCGGTCACCAACAAAATAACTCAACTATAGTAATCGTCACCAAACGTTAAGTGTGTAGACCCTGCGGGTTTGAGAACTATGTAGACATGACCGAGACACCTCTACGATCAATAACCAATAGCGGGACATGGATGCCCATATTGGCTCCTACATATTCTACGAAGATCTTTATCGGTCGAACCTCTATGTCAAGGATTCAGTTAATCCCGTATACTGTTCCCTTTGTTCTTCGGTATGTTACTTGCCCGAGATTCGATCATCGGTATCTCTATACCTAGTTCAATCTCATTACTGGTAAGTCTCTTTACTCGTTCCGTAATACAAGATCTCATGGCTAACACTTTAGTCACATTGCTTGCAAGGCTCATTGTGATGTTGTATTACCGAGTGGGCCCTGAGATACCTCTCCGTCATACGGAGTAACAAATCCCAGTCTTGATCCATGCCAACCCAACAGACACCCTCGGAGATACCTGTAGAGCACCTTTATAGTCACCCAGTTACGTTGCGACGTTTGATACACACAAGGTATTCCTCCGACGTTAGGGAGTTGCATGATCTCATGGTCATAGGAACAGATACTTGACATGCAGAAAACAATAGCAATAAACTGACACGATCATATGCTACGTTCGTAGTTTGGGTCTTGTCCATCACATCATTCTCCTAATGATGTGATCCTGTTATCAAATGACATCTCATGTCAATGGCTAGGAAACCTTAACCATCTTTGCTCAACGAGCTAGTCAACTAGAGGCTTACTAGGGACACAGTGTTGTCTATGTAGCCACACATGTATTTGAGTTTCCAATCAATACAATTATAGCATGGATAATAAACGATTATCATGAACAAGGAAATATAATAATAACCAATTTATTATTGCCTCTAGGGCATATTTCCAACAGTCTCCCACTTGCACTAGAGTCAATAATCTAGTTCACATCACTATGTGATTTACATTGTAATGAATCGAACACCCATGCAGTTCTGGTGTTGTTCATGTTTAGCCCTTGGAAGAGGTTTAGTCATCGGATCTGCAACATTCAGATCCGTGTGTACTTTGCAAATATTTATGTCGTCCTCCTTGATGTAATCGCGGATGGAATTGAAACGTCGCTTTATGTGTCTGGTCCTCTTGTGAAATCTTGGTTCCTTGGCTAGAGCAATGGCACCAGTATTATCACAAAACAGAGTCATTGGGGTAAGCGCACTAGGCACTACTCCAAGATCTGTCATGAACTCCTTCATCCAGACACCTTCCTTCGCCGCCTCCGAGGCAGCGATGTACTCCGCTTCGCATGTAGAATCTGCTACCACGCTTTGCTTGGAACTGCACCAGCTAACCGCACCCCCATTAAGAATAAATACGTATCCGGTTTGCGACTTAGAGTCATCCGGATCAGTGTCAAAGCTTGCATCGACGTAACCCTTTACGACGAGCTCTTGATCACCTCCATAAACGAGAAACATGTCCTTAGTCCTTTTCAGGTACTTCAGGATATTCTTGACCGCCGTCCAGTGTTCCATTCCTGGATCACTTTGAAACCTTCCGACCATACTTATGGCAAGGCTGACATCGGGTCTTGTGCACAGCATTGCATACATGATAGAGCCTATGGCTGAAGCATAGGGGATGACACTCATCTCTTCTCTATCTTCTGCAGTCACTGGGCATTGAGTCTTACTCAACTTCACACCTTGCAATACAGGCAAGAACCCCTTCTTGGACTGATCCATTTTGAACTTCTTCAAAACTTTGTTAAGGTATGTGCTTTGTGAAAGTCCTATTAAGCGTCTCGATCTATCTCTATAGATCTTGATGCCTAATATGAAAGCAGCCTCTCCTAGGTCCTTCATTGAAAAACTCTTGTTCAAATATTCCTTCACGCCTTCCAACATTTCTATATTGTTTCCAATCAGCAATATGTCATCCACATATAATATTAGAAACGCTATAGAGCTCCCACTCACTTTCTTGTAAATACAAGCTTCTCCGTAAACTTGTATAAACTCGAACGCTTTGATCACCTCATCAAAGCGAAGATTCCAACTCCGAGATGCTTGCACCAGTCCATAAATGGATCGCTGGAGTTTGCAAACTTTGTCAGCATTCTCTGGATCGACAAAACCTTTTGGTTGCATCATATACAACTCTTCCTTAAGGAAACCGTTAAGGAACGCTGTTTTGACATCCATCTGCCAAATTTCATAATTGAAAAAGGCAGCTATTGCTAACATGATTCTGGCGGACTTAAGCATCGCTACGGGTGAGAAGGTCTCATCGTAGTCAACTCCTTGAACTTGTGAAAAACCCTTTGCCACAAGTCGAGCTTTATAGATGGTGACATTACCGTCTGCGTCCGTCTTCCTCTTAAAGATCCATTTGTTCTGAATGGCCTTACGCCCTTCAGGTAATACTTCCAAAGTCCACACTTTGTTTTCATACATGGATCCCATCTCGGATTTCATGGCCTCTAACCACTTCTCGGAATCCGGGCCCATCATCGCTTCTCCATAGCTCGTAGGTTCATCATTGTCTAACAACATGACCTCTAAGACAGGGTTGCCGTACCACTCAGGAGCAGTACGCGTCCTTGTCGACCTACGAGGTTCGATAGCAACTTGATCCAAAGCTTCATGATCATCATCATTAACTTCCTCTTCAGCTGTTGTAGGCTCTACAGAAACATCTTTCTGCGCTGCGCTACTTTCAGGTTGAAGTAAAGGTTCAACAACCTCATCAAGTTCTATCTTCCTCCCACTCAATTCTTTCGAGAGAAACTCTTTCTCAAGAAATGTTCCGTTTTTAGCGACAAACACTTTGCCTTCGGATCTTAGGTAGAAGGTATACCCAACTGTCTCTTTTGGGTATCCTATGAAGACGCATTTCTCCGCTTTGGGTTCCAGCTTTTCAGGCTGAAGCTTTTTGACATAAGCATCACATCCCCAAACTTTAAGAAATGACAGCTTTGGCTTCTTGCCAAACCAAAGTTCATATGGCGTCGTCTCAACAGATTTCGATGGTGCCCTATTTAAAGTGAATGCAGCTGTCTCTAATGCATAACCCCAAAACGATAGTGGCAAATCAGCAAGAGACATCATAGATCGCACCATATCCAATAAGGTTCGATTACGACGTTCGGACACACCATTACGCTGTGGTGTTCCAGGCGGTGTCAGTTGTGAAACAATTCCACATTTTCTTAAGTGACTGCCAAACTCATAACTCAGATATTCTCCTCCTCGATCAGATCGTAGGAATTTAATCTTCTTGTTACGATGATTCTCAACTTCACTCTGAAATTGTTTGAACTTTTCAAATGTTTCAGACTTGTGTTTCATTAAGTAAATATACCCATATCTACTTAAGTCATCACTGAAGGTGAGAAAGTAACGATAACCACTGCGCGCCTCAATACTCATCGGACCGCACACATCAGTATGTATGATTTCCAATAAGTTACTTGCCCGTTCCATTGTACCAGAGAACGGCGTTTTAGTCATCTTGCCCATGAGGCATGGCTCACATGTGTCAAGTGATTCAAAATCAAGTGACTCCAAAAGTCCATCAGCATGGAGCTTCCTCATGCATTTTACGCCAATATGACCTAAACGGCAGTGCCACAAGAAAGTGGTATTATCATTATCAATTCTACATCTTTTGGCATCAATGTTATGAACATGTGTATCATTACTATCGAGATTCAATAAGAATAAACCCCTCACATTGGGTGCATGACCATAAAAGATATTACTCATATAAATAGAACAACCATTATTCTCTGATTTAAATGAGTAACCGTCTCGCAATAAACAAGATCCAGATATAATGTTCATGCTTAACGCAGGCACTAAATAACAATTATTCAGGTTCATCACTAATCCCGATGTTAATCAAAGAGCGAGCGTGCCGACGGCGATCACATCAACCTTGGAACCATTTCCCACGCGCATCGTCACTTCGTCCTTTGCCAGCCTCCGTCTATTCCGCAGTTCCTGTTTTGAGTTGCAAATATGAGCAACCGCACCGGTATCAAATACCCAGGCACTACAACGAGAGTTGGTAAGGTACACATCAATAACATGTATATCATATATACCTTGTTTGTTGTTGGCCGCCTTCTTGTCAGCCAAATACTTGGGGCAGTTCCGCTTCCAGTGTCTAGTTCCCTTGCAATGAAAGCACTCAGTTTCTGGTTTGGGTCCAGCCTTGGGTTTCTTCATGAGAGGAGCAACTGCTTTGCCACTCTTCTTGGAGTTACCCTTCTTACCCTTGCCATTTTTCTTGAAACTTGTGGTTTTATTGACAATCAACACTTGATGCTCCTTCTAAATTTCAGACTCAGCGGCTTTCAGCATCGCAAACAGCTCGGCGACTGACTTGTTCATCCCGTGCATGTTATAGTTCAACACGAAGCTCTTGTAGCTAGGTGGCAATGATTGAAGAACTCTGTCAGTGATAGCCTCTGGCGGAAGGGGCATCCCCAATTCAGCCAGACGGGTGGAGTACCCAGACATTCTGAGCACGTGATCACTGATAGACACGTTCTCCTCCATCTTGCAAGCATAGAACTTATCGGAGATCTCATATCTCTCGATCCGGGCATTCTTCTGAAAGATAAACTTCAACTCCTGGAACATCTCATATGCTCCATGACGTTCAAAACGTCTTTGAAGTCCCGGTTCTAAGCCATACAATATTGCACATTGAACTATTGAGTAATCTTCAGAACGAGCCTGCCAGGCGTTCACAACGTCTAGAGACTCAACTGGAGCGGGTGGATCACCAAGCGGTGCATCAAGGACATAAGCCTTCTGGGAAGCCGTAAGGATAATCCTTAGATTACGGGTCCAGTCCACAAAGTTACTTCCATCATCTTTCAACTTAGCTTTCTCTAGGAACGCATTAAAATTCAGGGGTGCTACTGCGCGAGCCATGATCTACAACATAAATATAGCAAAGACAACTTAGACTATTGTTCTAGATAATGAGTTTAGTTAATCATATCACTTAAAAACTCCCACTCAAATTGACATCCCTCCGGTCATTCGAGTGTAACATGATCCAAATCCACAAACTCAAGTCCGATCATCACGTGAGTTGAGGTGGTTTCAATGGTGAACATCTTCATGTTGATCATATCTACTATATGACTCATGTTCGACCTTTCGGTCTCTTGTGTTCCGAGGCCATGTCTGTACATGCTAGGCTCGTCAAGCTTAACCCGAGTGTTTCGCACGTGCAACACTGGCTTGCACCCGTTGTATGTGAACGTAGAGTCTATCACACCCGATCATCACGGCGTGTCTCGAAACGACGAACTTTCGCAACGGTGCACACTCGGGGAGAACACAATTTTATCTTGAAATTTAAGTGAGGGATCACCTTATAATGCTACCGTCGTCCTAAGCAAAATAAGATGCATAAAAGGATTAACATCACATGCAATTCATAAGTGACATGATATGGCCATGAACTTGTGCTTTAGATCTCCATCTCCAAAGCACCGGCATGATCTCCATCGTCACCGGCATGACACCATGATCTCCATCATCTTGATCTCCATCATCTTGATCTCCATCATCTTGATCTCCATCATCTTGATCTCCATCAATGTGTCGCCATGAGGTTGTCGCGCCGACTGTTGCTTCCACGACTATTGCTAACTCATAGCGATAAAGTAAAGCAAAAACGGCGAAAATAATTAAAGACAACTCCATGGCTCCTGCCAGTTGCCGTACTCATCGACATGCAACTCGTGATATTCTATACAACACATGATCATCTCATACATCACATATATCTCATCATGTAATTGGCCATATCACATAACAACATACCCTGCAAAAACAAGTTAGACGTCCTCTAATTGTTGTTGCATATTTTACGTGGCTGCTACGGGTTTGCAAGAACCGTTCTTACCTACGCAAAACCACAACGTGGTGTAGTGATTGCTTTTTGATCTTCTAAAAGAACCCTCTTCATTGAAATCGATTCAACTAAAGTGAGAGAGACAGACACCCGCTAGCCATCTTTATGCAACGAAGTTACATGTCAGTTGAAGGAACCTGTCTCGCATAAGCGTACGCATAATGTCGGTCCGGGCCGCTTCATCTCACAATACCGCCGAATCAAGTATCAACTAGTAACGGCAAGCAATATGTATACACCCACGCCCACAACTCGTTTGTGTTCTACTCGAGATCTCATCTACGCATAGACCTAGCTCAGATGCCACTGTTGGGGAACGTTGCATGGGAAACAAAAATTTTCCTACGCACACACAAGATCTATCCATGGTGATGAGCATCTACGAGAGGGAGAGTGAATCTACATACCCTTGTAGATCGCTAAGCGGAAGCGTTAAGAAACGCGGTTGATGTAGTCGAACGTCTCCGCGATCCAAATCGCAAGTCGTCCCTCGATCCGATCACGAACTAGTGCCGAACGGATGGCACCTCCGCGTTCAACACACGTACGGCTTGATGACGCCTTCACCTCCTCGATCCAGCGAGCGATGATGAAGTAGTAGATGAGTTCCGGCAGCACGACGGCGTGGTGATGGTGATGAGGAACAATCTCTGCAGGGCTTCGCCAAGCACTACGTAGATTATGATGGGAGAACTAGAGGGTTAGGGTTGCCGACACACGGCTTGGGAAATCTTAATGTGTCCTGTGTGCTAGCCCTGCCCCTCTATTTATATGTTGAGCCTTGGGGTCTAAACTTGGAGTAAAAGCCTCCTCCAGGTCGGTTTTGCCCGCACAAGGTCGGTTTGGCCCGCAGGGAAAGAGTCCAACTCGGATCCCTGCAGTACCGCGCACAAGCGGTAGTACCGCTCACGAGCGTTAGTACCGCTTGAGCGGTAGTACCGCTTCACACAAGCGGTATTACCGCTTATGCGGTAGTACCGCTTCACACAAGCGGTAGTACCGCTTATGCGGTAGTACTGCCTTACCAGCGGTAGTACCGCTTAAGGCAGCAGCAAAACTTCCTTTTGCACTTTCCAATACCTCGTGGGCTTTACCCCTTTGGCTCATATAAAGTGTTGCTGCACCCGAACACTTCGGTAAACATCCGGAACCCCTTCCGGTGAATTCCGGAACCCTTCCGGAGATCAAAACACTACTATCACATATATCAATCTTTACCTCCGGACTCTTCTGGAGATCCTCGTCATGTCCGGGATCTTATCCGGGACTCCGAACAACCTTCGGTCACCAACAAAATAACTCAACTATACTAATCGTCACCAAACGTTAAGTGTGTAGACCCTGCGGGTTCGAGAACTATGTAGACATGACCGAGACACCTCTACGATCAATAACCAATAGCGGGACCTGGATGCCCATATTGGCTCCTACATATTCTACGAAGATCTTTATCGGTCGAACCTCTATGTCAAGGATTCAGTTAATCCCGTATACTGTTCCCTTTGTTCTTCGGTATGTTACTTGCCCGAGATTCGATCGTCGGTATCTCTATACCTAGTTCAATCTCGTTACTGGTAAGTCTCTTTACTCGTTCCATAATACAAGATCTCGTGGCTAACACTTTAGTCACATTGCTTGCAAGGCTCATTGTGATGTTGTATTACCGAGTGGGCCCTGAGATACCTCTCCGTCATACGGAGTAACAAATCCCAGTCTTGATCCATGCCAACCCAACAGACACCCTCGGAGATACCTGTAGAGCACCTTTATAGTCACCCAGTTACGTTGCGACGTTTGATACACACAAGGTATTCCTCCGATGTCAGGGAGTTGCATGATCTCATGGTCATAGGAACAGATACTTGACATGCATAAAACAATAGCAATAAACTGACACGATCATATGCTACGTTCGTAGTTTGGGTCTTGTCCATCACATCATTCTCCTAATGATGTGATCCCGTTATCAAATGACATCTCATGTCAATGGCTAGGAAACCTTAACCATCTTTGATCAATGAGCTAGTCAACTAGAGGCTTACTAGGGACACAGTGTTGTCTATGTACCCACACATGTATTTGAGTTTCCAATCAATACAATTATAGCATGGATAATAAATGATTATCATGAACAAGGAAATATAATAATAACCAATTTATTATTGCCTCTAGGGCATATTTCCAACAACACATACCTCTAAGATAGATACGGAGGCGCTGCTTCCCCGGTGAACAGGCGGACTAGGTGCTCTGCGCGCCTCCGCGGGTGGTGCTTCCTTTAATTGGGAATCAACTGACACTGAATTGAAATCCAGGCAGGCGACGGACGTCTAGCTAAAGTGAAATAGTAAATGGGGGGGAAACCTTGTGCATCGCGAGTTACTTGGAACATCTAGTATCAGGAAGAATGTGCAGTAAGAAGCGGTCAACTAGTTTCCTTCGTGAGATGAATACCGTGCGAGAGATTTGCAAGAATAAGGGAGGAGGAGTACCAATATCGGCTGGCGATGCTGTGTCCTCCTTCTGTTTTTTCGAAGATCTTCTTGTGGTTTGCTGGAAACAAGCTGTTGTGGAGGACGGTGGAGCCCTGGATGAACCCATGTCCAAGTAGTTGAGTGTGGTGCGGTGGCCCTGTGTCGGCAGCGGGGAAGCAGATCCGAGGCGGCGAACGATGGCGTAGCGGGAACAGCTCCGGTGTGGTGGACGGTTGTGACGTTGCAGCAGCAGCGGTGAGGCGCAGGACGGAGGGGTTGAAGTGGCTCAGCTACGGCGCACGCCCACGTCGTGGAAGCAACTCTGCCTCGGCTTCAACTGCTAAGTCATGCAGGGCGCTGCGGTTGAGGTTGCGGTGGACGACGACGTCGGGGTATCAGCTCTGGCGTGATGGAGGAGGGCGGCGGTGGATCGGTGCGATGGGGTGGCGGACAGAGGAGGCTGGGGTTTCGCGGTTGGTGGAGAGGGAATTTTGGCGTCCACAGAGTATGAATGGGGAATCGGATGGGGGAGGGGGGAAGCTAAGGGGGAACCATGTTTCCAGGACGGGCTTGTTTGAAATTTGGGGAAAGTTACAAACTTTGCCCCCATCTAAAATTTCGGACATGCTGTGGGTCGGGGATAGGACGGTAATCTCACGTATCCAAAATAGTGGGCGGGAGTGATTTCGGCCGAGCGCATCGGCGTCTAGGCGCCCGCGGTATATGAATCTTTTTCGGAGGCGGTTGTGTGGCGTCTCAGTGAAGTTACAAACCTACCCCGGTTTAGACTTGTGGACGTCGGGCCGGTAGGCTTCACGGGTCAGAGTTAGGACAGTAATTTCCTTCTACCAAACATTGGTCTCGCGCGGTTTCGGGCGAGCAGAGGATCTTTTGGCGCTTCGTTCAAAATTTTGAACCAGAAGCATTCATGTTTACAGTACTCTTCAGTTGAACTTTCCTAATTAGACCTCATTATATTTGACCTTGTATGTTTAAAAACCTCATTAAATTATGCGATTCTTTTGAAATTTTTGACTCTTGAAAATCCTATAACTACGATTAT
Organism: Elymus sibiricus; assembly: GCA_039707655.1. Classification (NCBI taxonomy): domain Eukaryota; kingdom Viridiplantae; phylum Streptophyta; class Magnoliopsida; order Poales; family Poaceae; genus Elymus; species Elymus sibiricus. The sequence goes on from CM077670.1 coordinate 180,588,486, forward strand.
TTTGGAATGAAGGAGGTAAACTTGAATCTATTTTGTAGACGACTATGTATTATCAACAAAGATTGATGCCCCTTTTAGATGTGATTTACAAAAGTCATTATCTTGAATTCAAATAGTGGAATGCACTTCCTATGAATTTGAATATTTGAAACCAGTTTTATGTTGAACTCAAAATGTATTCTAGTTCGTCGCTAGCAATTTGGAATCTATACCATGTATGTTTCTTATGTATAATGTGCTTGACACTAACCGCAGAGTGTACTCACGTTTATATATGAATTGCAAGAGCCATGCATTGTCTGGATTTCAAACTACTGACTATGAATCAATAATGCGAAATAATACCATACACATGCTCGAATTCAATAGAGTATGGATGTTTGCTAGACCAATGTTCGTTCATACGTGAATTGCAAATTTCATGATCTCATCCAATTTTTTAAATACAATTTATATTTTAATTTAATGGGTAGAACAGTCCTTTACGCGTAGATGCACTCTCCCTCGACCCCTCCTCACACGTGCGCTATCTTTCTCTCTCATGCATACAGGCGCACACTATATATCCATCGGCCTTTCTATCTCACAAATGCTCACCCTCTCTCCCAAAAGTGTCTCACACACACACACTCTATATATCTCCCTCTCTCTCTTACTACTATCTACGACTCTTTTCACTAATCTCAGTCACAAACACTATTTCTCTCACATGCATGCGCACGCATGGTCTCCGCCGCCGCCCCCCCCCCTCTGTACATATCTCTGCCTCGTGTCTCCCACACGCACACTCTCTTTAGTCCTCTCTCGCACGCATTGTCTCCACCTCTCTTACTAGTTGACAGATATGATTCCATCAGATCATTCGGTAGGATATCCCTGACGGTTAAAGTGGATGGTGATAAGAGGCAAAGATTTTCCCAAGTCGGGGCCCTTGCGATCGAGGAAATACACTACTCTTGGTCGTGTATACTTTGATTGGGGTGTGTACAAAGTACATGTCAATACCAAGGGATTGTGTGTATATATACTATCGACGAACTAGGCCCCCGGCCTATATAACATACCCGGGGCCTAGGGTTACAAATCGTAGTCTGCTTCGTCATTGGAGATAGAGTCTTCCACGGCTCTGGTATCTTCGTCTTGTACGTCAAGCCAGTCTTCATATAACGCGTCTCGGGCCGACTTATGTGGCGCAGGACGGAACCGACCCAGGGGTCCTCACCTCGACCCACCAGACCAAAAAATGATGTGCCACCACCACACCTCGCACACTCTCTACCCCCATAGGTCTCACTATATTCTCACACCCACACATACCAACACACACACTATTTCTGCTCATGCCTCTCTCCCCGTTTCCTCTGCATACACAAACTCACCATCTCTCATTGAGACATCCTATTCGTCTCTCTCTCTCTCTCTCTCCCTCTCTCTCTCTCATCTCTTGTGCTTTCTCTTTCTCCCATCGCACCCCCCTCGTATTCACGCCTCTCTCGAATACGTACACATACCCTTTCCAAGCCCTCCAAAATACGTCAACCACACATTCACGCTTGTTACATCTCATTATCATGTGCTCCCAATGATCTAAAAAAGGCATCCGTTCACTTTTACTCCGCATACAAGATTTGTTTTGAATTGAAACTACACGGATTGTGACAAAACAAATATTTAAGAAAATCTACATATATAGTACTACAAAGTTATATATGAAAGTTAATTGCATGGTGCATCCAATGATATTTGTTCCGTATTGTGAATGTTTACATTTTTATCCTATAAAATTAGTCACAATAAAGAGAACGAAGGGCATCTCTCTCTCACACTCTCTCCATCGCACACCCCCTCTCTCTACGCCCTTTTCACGTACGCACACAAACAATCTCTCGGCCCTCTAAAAGTACTGATAAGGGGTGTCCCGATCTTCTCGTTGAGCTCGATGTAGGTGGATGATATCTTGTGGGACGCTGACGAATCTCTGGCTGTTCCCCCATTGCCAATGCAACAGTTCTCAACCCTATTCGATATTCGCAACTTCACACACTTGCGCACGTAGCCGCCGACCACGAAGCGGTTTGCAATCTACCAATTCCCAATGGAACAGCAGAAGACACTTGAATCTTGCAGTAGGATAAACACCAGATCGCAACAAAGTGGTGAAGGTAGAATACTCCTGATCGAATCAAAGAGGAATATTGATTACAGAGGAATGCTTAAAGCAATTCAATCTGAAAAGAGGTTTAATCAAAACGTGGTCTGCCTCTAACTAACCCTAAGGAAGGGTATTTATATCCTAAGATAGTTGGAAGGGGTACACGGCCCGTCAGCCCAAAAAGCCTGCGCGCAGGCAGCACGGTAGTACCGCTTATAGCATGCGGTACTACCGCTCTAAGCGGTACTACCGCTTAAGTACCGCTCTAGTACCGGTTAGGTCGCTTGGATGCCAGAAATATTTTGCTAAGCGGTACTGAGTACGGTAGCACGGGGCGGTACTACCGCTTTAAGCGGTACTACCGCTGGTGTGGGGCGGTACTACCGCCCTGGAAACTGCAGGGTCCTCCTCCCTGCCCAGCTGCACTGCCTCCTTGCTCTCCTCCTTGCTCCCTTGTGCTATGCCTTCCTCTCCAATGTACCTAATGACACACACACACAAGGATTTAGGCAGTATAAAGCTCTCATTAAAATAAATAGCATTATCAACTAAGAGAGAATCCACCTGTTGTTCTAGTAGTTTAGCACGAGCTCTTTTAATGGGTCCAATCCTGATTTCATCATTGGACATCTTCTTTGTAGCAACAGGTTGTTCATGAGGTAGAGATGGAGTCATAGTATAGATGTCCTCATCATACTCCCCCCCTTGAAAAGGCGTCGACCTCGACGCGTCAAGGTCATCTCCAAGATAGGGCGTCAAATCAGCAACATTAAAAGAATTACTGACACCAAACTCCTCGGCAGGAAGATCAATCGTGTATGCATTATCATTTATTTTTGTAAGCACTTTATAAGGACCAGCACCACGTGGCATCAACTTGGACTTGCGCAAATTAGGGAACCTATCCTTGCGGAAGTGTACCCACACCATGTCACCCGGCTGGAACAACACCTCCTTGCGCTTCTTGTTAACACGAGCAGCTGTGTGCTTGCCCTTCTTCTCAATGGCTCCCATTGTTTTCTCATGAATCTTTTTCACAAAATCGGCATGCTGCGAGGCCTCCATGTTCACCCTTTCTTGCGTTGGCAGCGGCAGCAAGTCAAATGGTGCAATGGGTTTGAAACCATAGACCACCTCAAATGGACAAAGTTGCGTGGTAGAGTGCACCGCTCTGTTGTAAGCAAACTCCACATGCGGCAAGCATTCCTCCCACTCACGCAGATTCTTCTTGATCATGGTTCTCAGCAATGTGGAAAGTGTACGATTCACCACCTCCATTTGACCATCAGTTTGGGGATGACAAGTAGTACTGAACAGTAGCTTCGTTCCCAGCTTGCCCCAAAGTGTCTTCCAGAAGTAACTCATGAATTTCACATCACGGTCAGAAACAATCGTCCTTGGTACGCCATGTAAACGCATGATGTCCCTGAAAAACAGATTAGCAATATGCGACGCATCGTCGCTTTTGTGGCTGGCAATAAAATGTGACATCTTTGAAAATCTGTCTACTACCACAAAAATAGAATCATGTCCTCTCCGGGTTCGAGGCAATCCTAAAACAAAATCCATGCTGATATCTTCCCATGGAGAATTAGGTGCAGGAAGAGGGGTATACAGACCGTGAGGTTTCAGCTTGGACTTTGCCAGATTGCAAGCGATGCAACGCTTCACATACCTGTCCACACCACGCCTCATCTTTGGCCAGGAAAAATGATCTGCGAGCATAAGGAACGTCTTCTCACGTCCAAAGTGGCCCATCAAACCGCCAGCATGAGATTCCTGCAACAAGAGCAAACGCACGAACGATTCTGGCACACACAGTTTGTTAGCGCGAAACAAGTACCCATCATGTATATGGTATTTTTCCCACGCTTTCACAGCAGAACATTGAGCAAATGGCGTCGCAAAATCAGTATCCAAAGCATATAAATCACACAAACTCTCTAAACCAGGAACTTGAACATCAAGTCGTGTCAATAACATGCTTTTCCGAGAGAGTGCATCAGCAACAACATTGTCTTTTCCTTTCTTATACTTAATGATGTATGGGAAGGATTCAATGAACTCAACCCATTTAGCATGTCGTTTATTCAGATTTGACTGGCTTTTTAAAAACTTCAAAGCCTCATGGTCAGAATGTATGATAAATTCTTTTGGCCACAAATAATGTTGCCAAACCTCAAGAACTCTAACGAGAGCATACAATTCTTTATCATAAACAGGATAGTTCAATTGTGCACCATTCAGTTTCTCAGAAAAATATGCAATTGGTTTACCCTCTTGCATTAGCACACCTCCGATTCCAATGCCACTAGCATCACATTCGATCTCAAATTGCTTATGGAAATCAGGAAGTACAAGCAACGGTGCAGTAATTAAACGACGTTTCAGCTCATCAAATGCAGAATCTTGGGCTGTGCCCCACACAAACTCAACACCTTTTTTGGTAAGGTCATTCCAAGGTGCAGCAATAGTACTGAAATCTTTCACAAAACGTCTATAAAAACCAGCAAGACCATGAAAGCTTCGTACTTGACTAACATTCAAAGGACTAGGCCAATTTTTAATAGCTTCAATTTTAGATTCATCGACCTCAACACCATGAGCAGAAACAACATAACCCAGAAATATGACCTTATCTTTGCAAAATGTGCATTTATCTAGATTACCATAAAGCTTAGCATCACGCAACACTTGCAAAACTTGGCGAATATGATCAGAATGTTCAGATGCATTGCGGCTGTAAATAAGTATATCATCAAAATAGACAACCACAAATTTACCAATAAAGTGCCTCAAAACATGGTTCATTAATCTCATGAAAGTACTAGGTGCATTAGTTAACCCAAAAGGCATGACTAACCACTCATATAAACCAAACTTTGTTTTAAAGGCTGTCTTCCATTCATCCCCTTGTTTCATCCTAATTTGATGATAACCACTACGCAAGTCAATTTTAGAGAAAATAACAGCACCACTCAATTCATCTAGCATATCTTCCAAACGTGGAATAGGGTGACGATATCGAATAGTGATGTTATTTATAGCTCGACAATCTACGCACATGCGCCATGTACCATCTTTCTTAGGAACTAAAATCACAGGAACAGCACAAGGACTTAAGCTCACGCGAATATAACCTTTGTCGAGAAGCTCTTGTACTTGTTTCTGAATTTCCTTAGTTTCCTCGGGGTTGGTGCGGTATGGGGCCCGATTGGGCAGCGACGCTCCTGGTATCAAATCAATTTGATGCTCGATACCCCGCAATGGTGGCAAACCAGCAGGGACCTCCGCCGGAAACACGTCACCAAATTCCTGTAACACATTAGAAACACCAAGAGAGAGAGGAGTCATATCATTAGAAATCAAAATTTCACCCCTGCACAGAAGCACAAGAGGAACAGCAGTGGGATCCTCACGGAACTCTCTCAAATCAGATTTGGTGGCTAACATGACTAAGGATTCACTCCCTCACATTTACTTTTACCGCTCAAATTTGGCTTGTGGCTCTCACTCACCGGAAGTGTAGTCTCTCGCCTATCTAATCTCTCGCTCTCTTTCTCAAGATTCACTTCAATTTTTTGACGAGATTCAGTTACAATTTGCTGCGGAGTCATGGGTCGCAAAATAATGTCCTTGCCATGCCAAGTCAACTGGTATGTGTTGGCTCTCCCATTGTGAAGAACGTTTCTATCATATTGCCATGGGCGGCCCAACAACAAGTGACAAATAGTCATAGGAACCACATCAAACTCAATGGAGTCTTTATATGGTCCAATCTGAAAGTCCACACGCACCATGTGGCTGACCTTCATCTCTCCAGTATAGCTCAACCACTGAATATAATGAGGGTGTGGGTGCGGTAAATATTTCAGCTTTAGTTTGGCACAGAGCTCTTTACTAGCCAAATTGCGACAACTACCACCATCAATGATCACGTTGCACGCCTTGCCAGGACCAATAATAGCCTTTGTTTGAACCAAATTACACCGCTGATTATCAGCACTAGGCTGAACACTTAACACTCGTTCAGAGCAAACGATAGTAGGAAAGTGTGTTGCATAAGCATCGAGAGCCCCATCAGTGGTATCCTCATTCTCCCAATCTTCAGAAGTAGGATCAGCATCATCACCGGTCTCATACTCTAAATCCTCATTAATCAACATGACCTTCTTATTGGGACAATCCTTCTTGAAGTGACCTTTGCCTCCACATGTATGACAATGCATATCCCTATTTCTTGCTGTAGACAGAGATGAACCAGTAGCACTCGCAGCAGGGTGCACCGGTTTCTTTGCAGTAGAAACAGCAGAATCTGACTTGTTACTGGAAGGAACAGGAAAACCAGAAGTATCACTTTGTGGGGGCGCCCCACCAGTAGGTCGTGGGGTGAAACGACCATGAGCAGAAGCAGAACGAGAGGTAAACTTGGCTTCTTCGGCCAACTGAATTTCTGCTTCACGGGCTTGATGTAACAAATCTGACATGTCTTGATATTGGTGATGCCGAACAATATGCTTGATATTGTATGTCAAACCAGAAAGAAATCGCTGCATGGTCTGTTCGGGCCGTTCACGGACTCGGGCACGCTGCATAATCAACTCCATCTCCTGAAAATAATCATCCACAGACATTGTACCTTGCCGCAAATTCTGCAACTTATCATAGAGAGAACGAATATAGTTGCGTGGAACAAACCGGGCACGCATCACTTCCTTCATATTGCGCCATGTAAGAATTGGAGGATCTCCATCCTCCCGTCTTGTACGCACAAGATGATCCCACCAACGCAAAGCATAACCATCAAATTTAGAAGATGCCAACTTGATTTTTCTGTCCTCGGTGTACTCATGTAAACGCCACAATCTCTCTATCTTGAGCTCCCAACTAAGATATTCTTCCACATCAGTAGAGCCCTCAAATGTGGGAATAGAGAATTTCTGCTTACCCAGCCCATCCTCATCACGGTGAGGTTGCTGAATATCAGTATCACGGCGTGCACCCAAAACAGCAAACCCACGGCCACCCCCACGGCCGCCATTACCACGGCCACCATGACCACGGCCACCATGAACCATAATATTGGCAGCATGAGCAGCGTTTGCAGCTGCGTCAGCTACATGACCACCATGAACACTTGCCTCACCATCATCATCAAGATCATCATCTTGCTCCCGAATGCGCCATTGACCCACGGAAGCTTGCAACGCAGCTACGGCATGCGTCAAATCCGTAACGGACTGCTGAAGTGTAGTCATAGTTTCACGAGTTGTATTCATGGTATCTTGAGTGTCAGCAAGCTTGAAGTCAATAGCACGCACATCCTCTTGTATACCATCACAAGCAGAATTAAATTGGTTCGTCAAATGATCACGAAGTGCCGCATATTCATTCCAATGCACCACGGATTTAGGATCCTTTCGCTGCTGGACATCAAAAGACTCTTCGGACATGATTAGGGAATTAGTACGCACAGAAAGAAAAATATAGTGGGTGTATGTGGAAAACTCTCAACTCACTCAAAACTGAAAGAAACAAGGTATCTTACCGTTCCAAAGTGAATTAGAATCGCTTACCAACTTGGATAGGCAGAACTTGCACGGATGTGAGGAAGCGAATACCGAGGGAAAAACTATCACACGACAAACCAGGGTATATAGTGGAGCTTGGTTGGGATACCTAACAACACCGAAGAAAAAGCCTAGTGCTGATCGTGTGAGTCACACCCAAGGAAACACAAACGGTGGAGAGAAACTTGGCAAAGCAACTCTCGCACGGTACGCAGCTCCACAACTGCGAAAGATAATAACAAGGAACTGCCCTCGATTCTTCTCTTTCTTTCTTTCTTTCTTCTTCTTCTTTTTTTTTTCAAATGTCACGTGAACAGTGCCATGAACAGTAACGCGGATTTTTTTAACTACTTGGAAACAAATCTGGAAATCTAAACTCCAATGGAAATAGATCGGATCACAAGGATAAACCCAACGACCAGCAACAAAAACCAATCTACGATGCAATCTAGGCTATGGCAAACTATGAAGAACCCTAATATTTTTGTGAGGCTTTTTCTGGATAGGAGGAAAACAACACTAATCTAAGGGATTGATGGATGCTCACCGAGTAAACACTGGATATCTGATACCAAGATGATAAGGGGTGTCCCGATCTTCTCGTTGAGCTCGATGTAGGTGGATGATATCTTGTGGGACGCTGACGAATCTCTGGCTGTTCCCCCGTTGCCAATGCAACAGTTCTCAACCCTATTCGATATTCGCAACTTCACACACTTGTGCACGTAGCCGCCGACCACGAAGCGGTTTGCAATCTACCAATTCCCAATGGAACAGCAGAAGACACTTGAATCTTGCAGTAGGATAAACACCAGATCGCAACAAAGTGGTGAAGGTAGAATACTCCTGATCGAATCAAAGAGGAATATTGATTATAGAGGAATGCTTAAAGCAATTCAATCTGAAAAGAGGATTAATCAAAACGTGGTCTGCCTCTAACTAACCCTAAGGAAGGGTATTTATATCCTAAGATAGTTGGAAGGGGTACACGGCCCGTCAGCCCAAAAAGCCTGCGCGCAGGCAGCACGGTAGTACCGCTTATAGCATGCGGTACTACCGCTCCAAGCGGTACTACCGCTTAAGTACCGCTCTAGTACCGGTTAGGTCGCTTGGATGCCAGAAATACTTTGCTAAGCGGTACTGAGTACGGTAGCACGGGGCGGTACTACCGCTTTAAGCGGTACTACCGCTGGTGTGGGGCGGTACTACCGCCCTGGAAACTGCAGGGTCCTCCTCCCTGCCCAGCTGCACTGCCTCCTTGCTCTCCTCCTTGCTCCCTTGGGCTATGCCTTCCTCTCCAATGTACCTAATGACACACACACACAAGGATTTAGGCAGTATAAAGCTCTCATTAAAATAAATAGCATTATCAACTAAGAGAGAATCCACCTGTTGTTCTAGTAGTTTAGCACGAGCTCTTGTAATGGGTCCAATCCTAATTTCATCATTGGACATCTTCTTTCTAGCAACAGGTTGTTCATGAGGTAGAGATGGAGTCATAGTATAGATGTCCTCATCACTAAAAGTATGCCTCCACACACATTCACGCGTGACGGTCATTGTATTTCAAGCGAAAGCGCAATACGGTCTCTGGATTTAGAATGCGCTCATTACGGTCAACATATACATTTACTGGTGATTATATGGTCACTAGCTCACCGTACAGCTCCGTATTTTGATGGTGACACTGACGGTCATTGTATTTGAAACGAAAGTACGATACGTTCAGCATATACATTTTATGGTGATTATACAATCACTGGCTCACCATACAGCTACGTATTTTGTTGTTGACATGATCAATTGACCAGTCAAAAAGTCCACGTGGCGCAACTAGTGTTGCATCAGAAGCGCACATTATCTCCCTAATGTAGGGCCCACCTATCAGCGGGTATAAGAAAGAAACAAATGGTAATAAATTAGTGCTCGGTGGGGATTTGAAGTCGAGACCTCAGGTTGGTAGCCCGCGCACGATAACCTAGTGATGATAAGCTGAGCCGGCCTTTTAATACACATGAGCTACTGTGGTGAATACACACACATCACATATGCGGACAAATACGCACGCAATGCCCGCATGCATGCATGCAATACTCACACGTACACATGCACGCACGCAACACTCGCACGAACACACGCACTCAAGCATGCATGCAACACTCACACGTACACATGCACGCACGCAACACTCCCACGAACTGACGCACTCAAGCATGCATCCAACACTCACACGTACACATGCACACACGCAACACTCGCACGAACACACGCACACATGCATGCACACAACACAAGACACAACACACACGCTCACACTCAAGTGCTCAACCTACACGTGCATGCACACATATACATAACCAGGGTGTTCCCCCGCAAGGGCCAGTTCCGCGACGTCCCAGGTTCGACCCCTCATGCTCCTACGTAATTTTTTGTTTACCAACTTATAGGTGGTACCCGCAAGCCACGTGGCCAGTTTGACCAGTCGACAGAGTGCCACGTAGACTTTTTGACCGGTCAACTGAGTGCAATTTGTAATTATGATTTTCACATCCGTATTGGGCCGGCGGGTTTCGGATGTTTAGTCCCACCTCGCCGTGTGAGGAGCTGGTCAACCGGCTCAAATAGCCGGGTCGTCCAGAAGCGATAAGCTGCAGTCATCATTGCACCCTTTGTTAAGGACATGAATTGTTAATAGTATTAATCTTCTCTGTGATATAAAGGCTTCTTGTAGTGTTTAGTATCATAACTATTATTCCTAAATATATGTTTATTATGATAGGGTATCTGATATGATACTCTACCCTCTCTTTCTTCATTTAGTTACATGCCACCTCAGCATTGCTACAGGTGGTACCGCTATGTGCTGGAGCGGGGTGCTTGGTCACAAGCATTTCACAATCATTCAAGTCTACCACACACGCCACCAGACAACCACACGCGGTTGGCGCGCCGTCCGGTGCGTGACAAATATTTGCAAAATTTTTGGTTTGGCGCCAAAACCCGAGCCTCTGCATTTCGCCAAAAAATACAAACTGAGCCTCTGCGTTAACTTCCTGCCCCACCCCGCCTAGCACATTCAAATCCCTCATTTTGCCGCGAAATTTTGCTCTGTCTTGTTGTTTTCAGGGATATTTTGTTGTGTGAAAAGAAATTTAAATATCAATGAATAATCGGTGTCCCGGGTATTTTGCCGGGACATGGTTGAATGGCCTCATATTAGTTAGTTTGTACTAGCACTAGTACTACTAGTGTAGAGTAGTAGGAGCAGGAGTAGTATAGTGGTAGTAGAGTACAAACTAGTACGAGTCCCATCGGACACCAATTTTCTTGGAGTCCATGCTACAGCTAGCAATTCTCCCTCCTCGTTCCTCTAAACTCAGCCGACGCATGGTGGGCAGGGTGAGGGTTTGCCGATAGTTGGTTTGCTCAACAACGGTCCCAGATGTCAGTGAAAATGCAAGACAACACGCGTTCCCTAGCTTGAGCGGCGTGCCGGACCGACCGTGTGGAGGTGCGACGCGAATGCGGCAGGCTTTTCATTTTGAACTCATAAGTTGTAACATTTGGTTCTGCTCCTTGGAGCAACGATAGACACAAATAACGATTGAAAACGCTAGGGCGGGGCTTTTCCCGCGTGATAAGAGGGGGAGTTTGCCAGCTTGGCCAATCGTCGGTTTGCTCACATGCAGTCCCACATGTTACTCATATGCCTTGGTAGTGGGCGATTCCAGTTTTTTTTTTGGATGGTAGAAAATTTGATGCGTGAGGTCTGCTCCAATTTTCAAGTCGTTCGGACATCTGAGCAGCTCTCAGCAAAAAAGACAAATCGGGTCAGAACAGTGCATGAACAGTAAACCTTTTTTACAGACCCTGAATTTGTCTTTTTTGCCGTGAGCTGCTCAGATGTCCAAATGATTTGAAAATTGGAGCAGACCTCACGCATCATATTAACTACCATGCAAAAAAAGAATTGGAATTTTTTGAATTTTTCTAGTATTTGTTTTGATTTTTTTCTTCAGCGCGGGTGCAGATGAGCCTGGGCTCAGAAGTGGATTATCGCCCAGTACACATTCAAGCATTTCACATTGTTCTCTCGCTCTCTCTGTCAAACGGACTATGCAGAACTCCCCTGCCTACTGTGTGGGAAAAGACCCGCCCTTGCTTTTTTAATCGGGTTTTGTATCGATGGATCGCGCGAAGCAGCAAAACCACGTGTTACAAGACTACTAGTACTACGTACTACTATAGTACACTGGGCTGCCATGTCTTGTACTCCTCCGTCGTAAGAGTGGAGACGCTTGCTTTCATAAATGTTCTGCTTCCGTTCTCCAACATGTGGGACATCTAGCATCCGGGTCCACGTACCATGCACCAAATAACAGTGCAAAACAACAGGGGGGACGCACCCCGGTCGTGGCGCCACAGTAGTACTAATGAGCAATGAGACGTCAAATCACAAAGCCGCACCTTTCCAACCATCATTTCACTCTTCGCTGAATCTGCTTCTCCATCATCTTCTTCAAGAAAACCACGTGTTGCTTTTGCCATTGTTCTGATTTTTCATGAGGGACGCGCATCGGCTTGGTACATCACTGACACGTGTGACCGCATGTTAGCAAACCGACAGGCCAAGCTCCCCCGCCCACCACTTAGCAAAAGCACCTCCTTTTTACTAATCTGGATATCTACTTTTAGATGAATATAATCGAGATTTGTATATATCGCACCAAGAAGAAAAACCAAGTGGTACGCTTTACAGTTCAAAACGAAACGGCGGCACACTTCCTGCACGGCTTTCGCGTTCGCGTCGCAAGTCCGCAGGGTCAATCCGCACATGAAATGGCGACACCAAAAATGCTGCACTCACGGGCCTTTACGGGGCTAATACGGGCATCTTCCAACTAATCAAACTAAACCCCCCTGATTTTCAGGGGGTGGGCCCCTTCCCACCCCCTACATCCAATCCTAATCCTCCACGTTTGCTACTCCGTAAAGTCTGTAAAAATCCTCCCCGTGAGTCTAGCATTGCTCATGGCGACACACTAACAGCACGCCTTTCGCCGACATGTGGGACATCCACCATCCTGGTCCACGTGCCATGCACCAAAGTTCAGAGCAGCGGGGGTAGGCACCCCAGTCGTAGCGCCGCAGTACTAGTAAATTAGCAATGAGGCATCAAATCACAAAGCCCCACCTTGCCTACAGTAAGCTGGACGGAGCAGGGGAGTACAAAAAATTGTGTATGCAGCTTCGACCCAAAGGCAGTGATGCGTGGGTCCTGCATTTTGATATACCCGCGGCCTCCTTTGGTTCACAGGGTAGGAATATTATAGTAGTATGAAAGTTGTAGGAAAAGAGATGACGTACGGCCTCCTTTGGTTTGTAGGAATTTCATAGTATAGGATTTTCAAATGAAAAATTCCTATGGAGCTCTGTGGTTTGCAGGAATGGATTCCTAATCCTATGTAGGATAGGAACCAGTCCTTCACATTTTAAAGGAAAAAAACCATTACCCTAGACTCAATGGAAAAATTCCTATCCTATGCATCAAATGACATTTCTTTCTCTATAGGAATTGAGATGCATGTCATCTCACTTCCTATGTTTTTCCTATTCCTATGATATTCCTATCCTATGAACCAGAGGAGGCCGACATGTATCTCCAATCCTTTGAGTAGGGATAGGAAAAGAGATGTCATTTGGTTCACATCATATGAATTTTTCCATTGAGTCTTAATGTTTATTTTCCTCTTAAATGTGGAGTATAAGAATCCATTCCTATGAACCAAATGGCTCTAAAGGAAAAATTCCTATAAAAATCCGATCATATAGAATTCCTATAATATTCCTCCACACCAAAGGAGGCTTGAAATTGCTGTAGGTGATACGGCGGTCTTCCTTTGCCGAGTGTCGGCTAACGGAGACTCAGCTAGCAAACTTGGCAAAGTGTGGCACTCGGCAATAGAGCAGTGCCACGCGTCGAGTCCTTACTCGATGGGACATTGCTGAGTTTAGAACTCAGCAAAATATTTGCCCGGTTCTTCTAATGAAGGAACACACTATATTTCATCTCTCTACTGATCCCGGTCATTCTTTCTCTCTCCTTAGTTAGAGGACTCAATCCTACGATGTCTCTTGCTCTCTCTCTCAACAAACACACACATACGGCCCCCCTTTATCGAAGACACACTCGTACATTCCTCCCCCATATCTATAGATATTTCTCAATGATGAATGAAATGATATATGCTGGGTTTTCTATATGTGCATGTTGTTCTACGAAAACTTAGTAAAAGTTCGTGAGGATTGAATTTTCAATAAAGTTATACGCACTATATTTTGGAACGGAGGGAGCATACGACAGTTGCGAACGCTCACGTGGAAATTTTATGTGTCGGAGGAGTGGTTGTTCTGTCAAATGCCATGGCAAAACTGCCACCGTCAGATGCAGATCTGATGGTTCTTTGGGCGTTCGCCAGGAAACGGCTTGTGGTGAACGTTCGCCAGATATGATTTATGGACACACGCATTGCATTGACATGTTAACCCTCCCTCTCATGCACGCACACACGCACCTCACGACTCACCCGAGACTTCTCGCACACACCATCTATCTATACTCTGTAGGTAGACGTGACAGACATATATGTGCTCTTCACGCCCTTCCCTAAGAACTTCTAAAAATTAAAGAGGGCACACATATATATTTTTTGTAACTCAGACGTCACACACGTATACATCTTACTGTAGGTGGAATATGTAGTACACGAAGAGAAGCGGCGCACGCACGCACCAGTTCTCTAACACCCACACGCAGGTACACATATGAGCACATTTGTTTACAAAGAGGCATCCCAAGTGACAATTTGACTCGTGCAGTTTTCAACTTCATGGAGGGTCGGGGACCACACGTGTACATAGTGCGACCTGGACGCGGTGTCGCGTTATTGATTGAGTTTTTTTTACTGGAATGTTAAATGAAAATAGTGGTTCACGCATATTCATTTTAAAAATGATTGCTACAAGAAAATCACTCCACTATATATATAAGCAGGAGCTTCAGCGCTTGCTTTACTAGGGTTGCTCTCATTCACTCTCGCATCCTCTCTAGATCTAAACAAGACAGCGGTGACCACACCCTCTATCTACTCACCGCTGGTCACAGTTCCGGCCGGATCCCGTCCACCGGCGAAGCGGAGAAGGTGCAGCGTTCATGCGGTCGTCGGCAGCGAGGGAGGAGACCCACAGTTACCAGCGCGTCCTGATCGGTGGCCCGTTCTGTTCTGTCCGACACAGCGCCGGCTCGGGAGGGCCTCCGACCCCTTCTTCCTCCCTGTCGTATTGTGGGCAGATCCGGCCTCCCGCCGCCCTCCTAGCCACATCCGGACGACCCTCAGGTATAACTTCCTTCGAAACCGGCCCTTGCTCTACTACCCCAGCTCACCACGTGGCTGCATGTGGATCTTTTTCTACTTCCTTCGGCTGTTCCAAAGCCACCTAAATTTTTACTATTATTAGAGGTAAACCTACTTCATGTAGTTGAATCTAGGACTTCGTTCAAAAGGGAAGAAAGGGGGGAAAGCTGTAGCATGAATCTAGGACTTGGTTCAAAGAGGAAAGAAAAGGGGGAAAGTAGTAGAGACTGGCTACCCAACCGGTCTCTTGGTTGAAAAGGGGAAGAAAGTGGGGTGGATAGCGAAGCGTGGGCGGAAGTACTAGTAAGATACTGGCCAGACCGGTCTCTTGGTCGAAAAAGGGAAGAAAGTGAGGGGTGTTGGGGGGACAACGCAACTGAGAACGAGCAGGTCTAGATTTCCTTTGCTCACATAGGAAAAGGTCACCGAGGAGATCAAAAATTGGACAAATGCAGACATGCTGCCTGAATGTTTGCCGCTCTCAGCAACCAGATCTGCTTCACCACTTTATGCCCCTACTGTCCCTTTGCCCTTATCGCTACCATTTATCTAATATCAGAGGAAAAATGGAGCAATGCCACTGTTAGCCTAATGTCACTTCTAAGAAATGCTGCTGTCAGTCTAGTGCCATCGATAAATTGAAGCAATGGCACCACCATTTTATGAAGTACTTCTGTCTTGCTTTATTTCCCATGAATTCTGTTTTCCCAGTTACACTTAAATCTCACACCACTAACATTGCTTCATCCCATTGGAACTACACAAATTTGATTACACTGTGCACGGAGCTACTGACCATGTGCTACTCTCATGACAGTAATACTAGTGCTGTTGTTCTGCATGTTAATCTAGTGCCAGTGTTGATGTGATGTGATGCTACTTCTTACTTAATGGCACTTTTTCATACTGTCAATGTAATGCCATTCATAACACAAGAGATGTTGTTAATCATATGCCACTGCAAATAACTACGACTGCTTAAATAACCATATTACATATTTGTGCAAACAAGGATGTCTATCTCCATATCGTTTCTATTTGTGCAATCATAAGCACACACCTCAATTTTAGTAGAACTGCACAAAATCAGATGGCTATTCCTACCTGCCGTCCTCTAGCCACCCATATTTCAGGTATTCCTACATTCATAACTAGCTAGAATGACCAACGCAAGCTAAAAGAAGCTGATTCGTACGTGGACTTCCTGATTGTAGTGCAGGAACGAGCCTGGCATGTGTGGCAGAGAAAACAAGCAGTGCGGCCGCGCCATGAACTACACTCACTCCCAATTTAAGGACGGCCCGAGGACGAGCTTGCATGGCTGCACGGAGGTTTTGGGGTCAGGTGCGTGTAAAACAGGCATTGTAGTCTGCTTATTTCTGCAAATAGTGGTGCTTAAATTTAGTGGAACTACACAAGAAGTTCAGATGGTCAATCCACTTCAAGGTTCAGTTCAATATTCCAACTGAGAACACAATTATAATTTGTTATTCTGGAACGAGAGAACCTAACCCTGGATGGTGGCAACAAGAAAAACCAGAGTGAACCCCAGGAAATTAAAGCTTGCCTAGGGAGGCCCTTTGCTCAGAGAAGCCTGGCTTGATTTTTCCTGATTTGTAAACCTTCTCACAACTTTGCATTTTGCTATCAACTTCTAAAAGAGATGTTATGTTCTATGAATTATTGAGATGTATAAAAAAGTTGAACTTATGCTTTTGAAGTATTTTATGCAGCCGAGTTTATTGTGAATGTTTAACATGAATGCTGGAGTAGCGTGTTAACATTTGGAATCTATATTGTGGCCTCAATTAACCGCATGAACCACTGTAACTAGATACGTAGTTGCTTATATGTCAGACAGCAGAGTATGAGTGTGAGCTGGTCGATCTAGTGTTGAAGCAATCTGCACCAATGTGCCATGTTTGCACCAACTGTGCTTACAAGTGGGGTAGCACCAATAGTGCATTACCTACACTATGTATATGTCGGCGCACCAAGAGTTGTGAAAAAAGTATTTCATCAAACACACACTGCTCGTTTGATATATAGTGGCAACTTATGTCTTACAATGCCATATTACATGAAAGAACTCGTGAGGATGCATCTGTTTCAGCAACACTTACGATGGTTCTCACATGATTCACGGGCACACAAAAGTAGCAGCAGTTCCCATAGAGTGATTCAAACAGAGTACTACCCCAAGAGGGCTCGATAATACACAAGGTTCGGGTAATTAATTACAATCCAAGCTACTTTCAAACACTAACTGGGCCAACTATTTCATGCCATCAATCTAATTGGGGATGGACACAAGACGGACCTTGCCATGAACATTGATACGTCTCCAACGTATCTATAATTTATGAAGTATTCATGCCATGTTTATTATAGTTTTGTATGATTTTGGTGCACTTTTATATGCCTTTTATATGATTTTTATGGACTAACATATTGACCTAGTGCCCAGTGCCAGTTGCTGTTTTCTGCTTGTTTTTGGTTTTCCAGAAAATCCAAATCAAATGAAGTCCAAATGCAGCGAAACTTTTTGATGATTTTTTCTGAAAGGAAACAGACCCAAGAAGCTTAGGGGAAGCAGCAGAAGAGCCACAGGGGCCCCACGAGCCACCTGGGCGCGCCTGCCCCCCCAGGCGCACCCTGGTGCCTCATGGGCCCCCAGTGGCACCTCTTCGCGTGATTCCAACGCCAAAAAATCATATATATTCAGAAACCCCCAAAAGTTAACATAGGTGAGTTTTTACGCCGCACGCAAGCCTCTGTACCAAGGAGATCCCATCTGGAGCCCTTTTTCGGCAACCTGCCGGATGGGGGGAATCATCACCGAAGGCCATCTTCATCATCCCGATGGTCTCCATGGCGAGGAGGGAGTAGTTCACCCTCGGGGCTGAGGATATGTACTAGTAGCTGTGTGTTTGATCTCTCTTTATCTCTCTCTCTCTCTCTCTCTCTCTCTCTCTCTCTCTCTCGTGTTCTTGGTATGGCACGATCATGATGTATCGCGAGCTTTGTTAATATAGTTGGATCATATGGTGTTTCTTCCCTCTCTATCCTAGTTGTGATGAATTCAATCTTTTCCCTTTGAGGTTTCGTTATTGTTGGATTGAATATTTCAGATTTGAGAACACTTGATGTATGACTTGCATATGAATACCCATGGTGACAATGGGGTGTTATATTGATTCACTTGATATATGTTTTGGCACTCAACTCGCGGATTCCCGAGGTGACATTGGGGTAATCTATGCATAGGGGTTGATGCACGTTTTCATTATCTTTTCTCCGATATAAACTTTGGGGTGCTCCTTGGAGTTCTTTGTGCAGATTGAATGTTATGATTATGAAGTTGTTTGATGCATATCGTATAATCAACTCACGGATACTTGTGGTGACATTGGAGTATCTAGGTGACATTAGAGTTGGTTGATGTGTGTCATATGGTGTTATTTTAGTACGAACTCTAGGGCTGTTTGTGACACTTATAGGAATAGCTCAATAGATCGATCGGAAAGGATAACTTTGAGGTGGTTTCCTACCCTACAAACAATTTCTATCTTATGTTCTCCTCTAATAGGAACTTGGGAGTGAATCTTTATCGCACGTTGAGGGATGGTTATATGATCCAATTATATTAGCACTGTTAAGAGATTGCACTAGCGAAAGTATGAACCCTAGGCCTTGTTTTTAAGCATTGCAATACCGTTTGTGCTCACCTTTGTTACTTGCTACCTTGCTGTTTTTATATTTTCAGATTACAAAAACCTATATCTACTATCCATACTACACTTTTATCACCATCTCTTTGCCGAACTAGTGCACCTATACAATTTACCATTGTATTGGGTGTGTTGGGGACACAAGAGATTTCTTGTATTTGGTTGCAGGGTTGTTTGAGAGATACCACCTTCAACCTACGCCTCCCATGGATTGATAAACCTTAGGTCATCCACTTGAGGGAAATTTGCTACTGTCCTACAAAACTCTGCGCTTGGAAGCCCAACACAAGTCTACAAGAATAAAGTTGCGTAGTAGACATCAAACATCCTCGAGGACGTCCGGCAGCAGCTCAATCCTGTCAACCTTCTTGAAGATAACCTTGTGGCCTTTCCACTCATAAACTTGTTTGTGAAGGCATGCCATGTCAGCTTCATGGATAAGCTTGACAAGAACATTATGCCTCACAAATGAAGGAGTAGATGTGAACTTGTTGTGCTTCAGTATACCCTGGATAACACGCCTGACGACAGTGTGGCTAGAATACATTTCGTCTTCGGTATAAGTGCAAATGGCTTCCAGGATCGAACAACCTAAGAACTTTTTTTTCCCAATGTGTATATTCAGGTCATCCACCTCATAGCGAGTGACATGTAAAACCACACAATCCTTGTCTGCATCAGGGCTCTAATTGAAACATAAACAAATTCTGAATTACTTTCCAATATAAAAATCACAAGTTATTTAAACCACCATGTAGAGTCAAAAGTATGCATGACAAGGAAGGTAGCATGGCATCGGAGCTAATAAATCTTGCATTATTTATCACCTCATACTTAGATGAAAAACCACAATCAAGATCGCCGAAGAAGAAAATTACCTTGGGCAACTCAGTGGGGGGGGGGGGGACACATCCTCGAAGGGGTCCATCTTGCTGGGGGAAAACTGCTCCAGCATAGCCACGGGGGCTGTAACCTCAAACGTGGCGTTGACCATCTCAGTAGTGGCCGTAAGCGCATCTGGGGTCGGCTCGGTGGTGGCCTTCATCTTTTTGGAGCTCTCTGTCTCGTGGGGATCAGCCTGTCGCGCCTGCTCCAACATCGGCAGATCTTTGCTCGGTTCTCCATGATCCATAATGAAACTGACAAATAGAAGACAACTGAAAGGAAAACACAATCACAATGACAATGACACAAAAAAGGGAGTGAGGATCAGTTACTGCTTTGCAAAAGATTTTTTTTGGAAAGAAAATATACCAACATCACGGATGCGCTCACCTTCCCTTCGTTGGGAGAGAAGAACAATGGCGGAAGCGAGTTGTGGCTTTCTTGAAGAAGATGAGGGAGAAGCGGATTCAGCGAAGAGTGAAATGATGGTTGCTTCATCCGACCAACTTAATGCGGGGAGGTGGGGTTTTGTGATATGACGGCTCATTACTGCCGCGCTACGACCGGGGTGACTCAGCGCCTGCATACCGCCTTCTAATTTGGTGGATACCATTTGGGCCCACGCGCTGCATGGCCCGCATGTTGGCGAACCAAAGTAACACGACAGTAGCGGGAGCCGTTTCGACGGTCGACGAGGAGCCAGAAGAGGCAGTGTCTCCACTGTACTATAGGAGTAATTGTTTTTTTTTTAGGATTGAGTAATTGTTTTTCTGGGGAGTGGTAGAGTGTCCCCACTGTATTACTAGTAGTAATTGTTTTTCTGGGCCCAAGAAAAAATAGCCCATACACCCTAATTAATAAAATCAATTCAAAAGCCCTTATTTTACTTAAGAAGAGGCGCCCCCCACTGCACCGCCCCCCAAAAAAACCCGGCTGCTCTTCTTCCTCCTCACTCCCACCTCACGTCCGCTCGCTTGACTCGTCTCCCCCTCCGGTTGTACCCCCAAATTCCTCACCTCACTCCTACAGAAAACCCCAGCTCCCCTTCTTCCTCACTGCTACAAAAAACCCCAGCTCCCCTTCTTCCTCACTCACACAACAACTAGGCTTGTCATTCGTTACTCTGCTCAAATCCGTGAGCTCGACGCAATGCCCGCAAGGAAAATGTAGTTGGCTGGCCCCAGCGCCAAGAAGACGAGGCTCCCGCCAGTGATGACGCTGGTTGTAGATCCCGCACCCGGCAGCGCGGAGAGAAGCGGCGAGGCCCCCCTGTATCTGAGGAACCCGAAAAATCTCAGGCGGACCGCATCTGCGATCTCCCAGACGCCATCCTTGGGGAGATCATCTCGCTTCTCCCCACCAAGGATTGCTGCCGCAGCCAAGTCCATGCATCTCAGTGGTGCCCTCTATGGTGCGCCATGCCTCTTAATCTCGACTATCATGGCCTATCTCTCGTTGATGATTTTGAACTCCCCGGAGCCATCATCTCCTCCCATGGGGGCTCCGTTCACCGCCTCTGCATCCCGGCGTGCTACCTGCACGTGCCCCGCATGGTGAACACCTGGCTGACATCCCCTGATTTCCGCAAACTCCGGATGCTTGAGTTCTATTATTCCTACGAAACTGACATACCACGAACCGAACGCCATATATTTGACTCGTCGCCACCGATGTCCATCTCGCGGTTTTTGTCCTCTCTCCACACTGCCACCTTTGCCCTGTGCAGACTACCAGACAATCTGATACAAAAGCTTCGACTCCCACTTCTCAAAAAACTTTCACTTGTGCTGGTTCGTATGTCGGAGGCCTCACTACACAACATCATCCAATCCAGTTGCCCTGCCCTGGAGTGCTTAGTGCTTGTTTTGACAGTTAAAATTGGTTGTTTCCGAATAAAGTCGCCTCACCTTGTAAGAATTGGAATTTCTTTTGATGTAGGGGAGCTCAGCATCAAAGATGCCCCTTCACTTCAAAGGTTGATCCTTGATTCTTGTTATTCACCTTCGCAAATAACTGTCATCTCTGCGCCTAAACTGGAGACCTTGGGTGTAATTCATGATCTCTGTGATCATTTCAAGATGGTGTTTGGCTCCATAGTTATCCAGGTACTGTATATTATCATCTGCACTTTTGTAATCATAAGCTGCATTTTTCATTTGTGCGCATAAGTTTTATATCATCTTGGAGTACACTTTTTGTACTAATATTATGTTCTATATGCTCAAATAAGAGTTTGTCCATGGATAGCCTATCAGTGGTGCTGGATTCTGTCAAGATCTTATATATCAGTATGAATAGTTTTGATCTGAACAAGATTATTGGCTTGTTGCGATCCTTTCCATGCCTGGAGAAGTTGTATATAAAGGTGATGATTTCACGCACATTGGAAGCCCATATATAGTGTACTAGAATTAACCGTTCAGTTGTTGCTCTTTCCACATACTCTTTTTCTAGACCTTAACAGTTTTCAATCTTCATGTCTATTTAGGCAGCAGGATGGGGTACAAAAGGTATAACCAATCGGTGGCATCGTAAGCACCGGGATTTTCTCAGTTCTCATCACATTCGTTTGAAGACAATAACGCTGGAAGGATATGTAGCCACTCATGCAAACACTAGATTTGTCACATTCTTCCTGCTAAATGCGAGGGTACTATTGTCCATCAGGCTTAAATATATTAAGAACGAAGTTTTGGCGGATGGATATGTCGAAGAGCAAAAAAATGACTTTGAGGTGGAGAAAAGGACTTCTGAATGAGCCAGGCTTCTTTTTACATCATCTTGTGGTTATATTCCATTATGTTTTACGACCCTGGATGCTCATTTTATGGATCTGACCAATCCATTTGATAGTGACAGCTGCCAAAAATAGTGGTGGAGTTAGATGCTGTTGCCCTTTTCTATCTGGGTTTAGTCTAAACCTGATGAACAATTACCCTCGTGCTTTTGTATAGTTTGTAATTAAGCTGGAGTTTGATGTTGTTGCCCATTTCAACTCGGCTGTGGTTATCATATTTTCTTTCCAAAAGGCTAATGGCTTGCCATTTCTTTAATTAAGAGAGAAATATTGTAACAAATCCCAACAAAGGGAAATAACATCACTCTCGCCGGCTACTTGATCTCATTGTGCATTACAGAACCCAAGGGCTTAGCGCCCGCCAGCACCCACAAACTTATTTTGAGCTAGCACACCAAATGGGCTGTAATTCCTAATAAGAAAGGCTGCATGGTTATGATAGATTTGGATTCTGGCATTTGGGACCCACAAGGAAAAAGCCTATCTAAGGTGGTGTTGACTTAGTCAACAAAAGATTATGCCTGCCAGCCGTTGGATTGACATCCAACATCTGTCGTGTTTCTTCTATCTCTTGTCTTCTTCCTCCAGACGCCCAAATGAAACCACGCCGTGGGTCCCGCCTGCTCCCGCCTCCCACGGGTGGCTGCGCCTCCGCCCATGCATTGCCGCCCCACCGTACCCTCAAACATTGGCAGTACACAAGCAAGTGCCTCCTTATAACAAGCCAAAAAAAATGCTTCCTCCTAATGGTTTGACATCTGGGTCCCATGCCATTGTCAATGTAGTCAATAAACGAGAGAATTGCCCAATGAGCGGCTGACACCAGGGACCCAGCAGCTCGCGTAGACCGACTCGATCCTACACGAATAACCAGCGGATCACGCACGTACCTCATCTGGATGAATCAACTGCACTCGTTTGACCGTCGTGCCGATGTGCGACCCAACACTGACGGGACGGGACGGGAGTATGGCACAGTCATAATTTCAGTTTTTCCAGTTTTCCACGGCAAGCTGGCATGCTAAAAGCCATGCCTCCTTATGCATTGAATTCTGATGACCATCGTGTTTCCCGCGACACGCGGGTTTACCTACCGTCCGCCTATAATTACTGGTTCCTGGCGTGCTCTGGTGGAACCTTCACCCAACGCACCCTATCCTCACAAGACCCCACCGGCCACACCTTGCTCGCCACTTGCCCTCGCTCTCGCCACGTCCGTCATGCCCCCGGGTGGCATCAATAGGTGACGCCAGAGGTGCTCATCGCCGGAGTTAGTGTTCGGTTTTTCACGGGAAGGCAGACGGAGGGAGCAGGCATTCTGGCGGTCTTTAGATGGCAATGCGGAGTATGAGGATGCCTTGGAGCATGACCGCATGGCGGAGGAGCAGCGTACCGCCGAGTTGCGCAGCCAGTAGAGCATGGAGGAGGAGCAGTGCACCGCCGCTCTGCGTCATGAGCAGAGCGCCCGCAACAGGGCCGACTACGTGGAGGCTGGCGCCTGGCGAATAGCCCTAGAGGCTGTCGGGCACGCACACGTGCGCGACGCTGAATTTTACTACCAGCTCGTCAAGTTGGTTTCCCGCTTAGAAGCCAAAGCTTCAGTGGATCACGCCGGCATGGAAAGGGCCAACGGGCGCGAGCAACGCGCCCTATCGCACCTCTGCCAAGTCCGAGGCAAGGAGGAGGACGTCGGTGCCGGCATTTAGCGTGTGCCGTAGATGGCGGCTGACATCGTCTAGTTAGCTAAGAGTATGTTAGTTGTTCTAAACTCGAGTATTACTGGGAGTAGATAGTTAAGTTGGCTATGATGGTTGTCAACGTGGAAGTTCAGTACTCTATCTCTGAATCAGTCCTGTTACTTTGCTCTGAATGTTGAACTTTCTGATTGAACGTTTGGAATGGGCTGTTATATTTTTAAATGGGCTGTATTTGTGTGCCACGGATTAAGAGGCTGACTTGTGGGCCTACTAGGTTGACGTGTACACAAGGCTTTGTCAACTTAGTCAACAAACGATTGTGGTAGCCTAAGCCGTTGGATGTCAATCCAACGTGTGTCATGCTTTTTCAATCTCTTGTCTTCTTCCTCCAGGCTCCAGCCGCCCAAACCAAACCAACACCAGCAGGATCGCCTGCTCCCGCCTTTCGCGGCTTGCTGCGCAGCCGCGCACGCATTGCTGTCCCACCGTACCCTAACCGGTGCCAGGCCATCCCTCTACACCCCCCACCCACCCACTCCCACCTCCTGTTATTTTCTGGCGACGGCATCCCCACCCCGCACCAACTCTCGTACTCCCCTCCGTTTCCGACCACACTGCCGCATCTTCTATGGCTCCTTTTCGTTCCCGTCTGAGGCCTCGCCGTCGTCCTCCGCTTTGGTTCCCTCACCGCGGCACCGCCTTCTGGCATTGTCAACATGGTCAACAACCGAGAGGAATCAGGAGATGATTGTACGTGGAGAGGATGACAGTAGGGACCCACCAGGGTCATGGCAGTATGCAAACAAGTGCCTCCTTATTACAAGCCAAAAAAAAGCTTCCTCCTAATGGTTTCCCGACATCTTGGTCCCACCCCATTGTCAACGTAGTCAATAAATGAGAGAATTGCACAATGAGCGACTGTCAACAAACGACAGGAATCTGTGAGGACTATACGTGGAGAGGATGACAGTAGGGACCCCCAGGTCCATAGCCGTACGCAAGCAAGTTCCTCCTTATTACATGAAAAAAATGCTTCCTCCTAATGGTTTGCTGACATCTGGGACCTATGACATTGTCAATGTAGTCAATAAACGAAAGAATTGCAGAAGGAGCGGCTGACACCTGGGACCCAGTAGCTCGAGCAGTTTTTTTGTTGTTGTTATTGAGACGGAGCAGCGTATCAACTGGGCTGTGCGGCGTCTGTGGCCGTCTAGCCCAGGCTTTATTTACAACATGACGAGCCCAACTGTTTTTTTTGTCTGTGAAAATGACTAGCGCACCTTTTTTCCGCACAATACCCTACACAGGCCGATTTCCTTTTCCCCGGCCTGCTGGGCTGCAAATCTTTCAAGACAACGAGGGATACATTCGGCCTGGCCATAAAAAAAGGCTGTAAATTTTGTGAGTAATATGAAATGGGGTGTAAATATATAAAAAAACACATCAAATGGGCAATTAGTTTCAAATTACGAATTTTATTTTATTTTTTCATATTTCATATTTCATTGTATTTTAACAAAATTTAAATATATTTTAAAATTTGTTTTTATCGGGCTCAAAATTTCAGGATTAAAAATAATTTGAAAATTTCAATGACCAGTCATTTATTTTATGTTTACCACATCACCAGCCTAGTTTTGTTTTCTATCTTGAAATGGCTAGCCCAGTTCTATTTTCTGTTGCACAATACCCAACCGAGGCCTACTTGTTTTTCCTAGCCCTGCTGGGCTTCAAATCTTTCAAGACGAGGAGGGATGCATTCGGCTTGCCCACACAATGGCCTATTTCCCTAAAAAAATAAAATGGCCTATGAACAATAAGAAATGGTCTGTAATTTTAAAAAACACAGCAACCGGTAATTAGTTTCAAATTTCGTTTCATCCGGATTTTGAAATTTTAAATTTCATTGGATTTTTCTATGGTGACAATATCATTGGATTAATTATAATTAATATAATTTTATTTTTCAAATTAGTATGAATCAGACTCGAAACATCGGGATTAAAAACAGTTTGGAACCCACCAAAATATGCAAAATTTCATTGAAATTTTTAACCGTGGCCAGAATATTGGCTGTAATGCTAACAAAAAGAATATGTGCTACAAAAAAATCCTTAATAAATAGCAAATGGGTTGTAAATTATTAAAAATAATAGCAACTGTGTTGAATGATGTTTCCACAGATTTGGAGGCTGACTTTGGCCTACTAAGTTGACGCGCACGCAGGGCTTTGTCAACTTAGTCAACAAACGATTTTAGCAGCAGTGACCGTTGGATGTTAATCCGACGGCCATGCTACTTCTTCAATCTCTGATCTTCTTGCTCCAGCCGCCCAAACCAGTGCCGGCTGGACCACCTTCTCCCACCTCCCGTGGACGGCTGTGCTACCACGCAGGCCTCACCGCCCCACCCTACTCCCATCGCTGGCCAGGCCATCCCTCTACTCACCCACATCTCCTGTTGTTCTCCGACGACGGCAGCCTCACACCATAGCCGAACCAGTAAACCCTCGTACTCCCCTCCGCATGGGCAACCACAGCCAAGTCTTCCTCGTCTCCGAGTCGTTCCCTTACTAGGCCTCGCCGTTGTCCACCGCCTTGGTGCTCTCGGCATGGCGTCGTCAATGCAGTCAACGAACGGCAGCCATCGGAAGAGGACTGTACGTGGAGAGGCTGACAGCTAGGACCCACGAGGTCCATGGTCGCACGCAAGGAAGTGCCTCCTTATTACGCGCAAGAAAAATGATTGCTCCCCCTGTTAGCTGGGACCCACCTGATTTGGAGGCTGACTTGTGGGCCTACCAAGATGACGCGTACGCAGGGCTTTGTCAATTAGTCAAAAAACGATTCTAGCAGCACTGACCGTTGGATGTTAATCAAACGGCCGTGCTGCTTCTTCAATCTCTGATCTTCTTGCTCCAGCCGCCCAAACCAGCGTCGGTGGGACCGCCTGCTCCTGCCTCCCGTGACCGGCTATGCTGCCGCGCAGGCCTCACCGCCAAACCCTACTCCCACCACTAGCCAGGCCATCCCTCTACTCACCCACACCTCTTGTTAATCTCCGGTGATGGTAGCCTCACACCGCAGCCGAACCAGTAAACCCTCGTACTTCCCTCCAAGTGGGCAGCCACTGCCTTGTGTTCCCCGGCTCCGGGTCATTCCCTTCCGAGGCCTCGCCGTCGTCCACCACCTTGCTGCACTCGGTACGGCGTTGTCAACGCGGTCAACGAATGACAGCCATCGGAAGAGGACTGTACATGGAGAGGGTGATAGCTGGAACCCACGAGGTCCATGGTCGCACGCAAGGAAGTGCCTCCTTATTATGCAGAAAAAATGTTTCCTCCCCCTGATAGCTGGGACCCACCAGCTACATCTTTGCACGCAAGGAAGAGCCTCCTTATTACGCGCAAAAAAAATGATTCCTCCCCCCTGACAGCTGGGACCCAGCAGCTATATCTTCGCACGCAAGGAAGTGCCTCCTAATCCTCCCTGACAGTTGGGACCCACCCGGTCGAAGCGTACGTAGCGTTATCTGTCTAGTCACGAACGTGTACGTACATACTGGTCGATCAGTCTCTCAGCAACGATGAACCATGGTCGTGTAAGGAGTGGCACGTGTCGTAGTAGAGCCCCCGACGTAGCAGTTCAGGCAGCCCCGTCTAAATCATGTACACGTACGTACAGCCACACAACAAAAAATACGGCCACGTACGTATATATACGGGCGGGGTCTCAAATGCGTACTCGCGCATACGTATGGCCAGGGCTCGTGTACATGGAGAGAGAGGCAACGAACGGCAGCAACAGCCTCCTGTTCATCGGCAGCCAACTGGCTGGGTCGGAACGGAGGAAACAGCGTCGTGTTCATCGGGAGCCTAGCGACTAGGTCGGAACATGTCCTGTTCATCGAGAGCCAAGCGACTGGATCGGAACGCGTCCTGTTCATTGGGAGCCAACCGGCTTGTGCGGAACAGCCGAAACGGGGTCCTGTTCATCGACTCGGAGTCTGGCGTACCGCAAAACGGAGGAAACGGCCTTCTGTTCGACCGCCTACGGTCGAAACGGGGTCCTGTTCATCGGCTGGGGGTCTGGCATACCGCAAAACGGAGGAAACGAACTTCTGTTCCAGCGCCTACAGTCAAAACGGGGTCCTATTGATCGGGAGGGCTCCGGACTTCTCCCGAACTGCCTACGATTGAAACGGGGGGTCCTGTTCATCGGGAGGGGTGTCGCGTACCACAAAACGGGACTCCACAAGCTACTGTTCATCCACGGTCGACCTCCTCCAGCCTCCACCAGCTACTGTTCATCCACCGTCGACTTCCTCCAGCCTCCACCGGCAACTGTTCATCCACCCCCAACCGGCTGGCCTACTCGGGGTCCTGTTCATCCAGCGCCAACCACCTTCACACGACCAAGGTACTGTTCATCCACAGCCAACCCACCGGCTGGGGTTGGGCGTACGAGCGGGTGACAGCAACGGGAACTGTTCATCCACAGCCAACCAACCGGCTAGGTGACAGCAACGGGAACTGTTCATCCACAACCAAGGGGCTCGATCGATGCCTCTCGACTCGTTCTAGCTACGTAACGCGCACGCGGCAGCAACGGGCACTGTTCAACGAGAGGAAACCCAACACCGGCTGGCTACGTCTCCCACGGGGGCTTGATCAGCTTCAGTAAGCAGCGAGAAGGATCGATCGGGTTCGGTTAGCAGCGAAGGAATCGCTCGGGTTTAGTCAGCAGCGAAGGGATCGCTCGGCTTCAGTATGCAGTGGGATCGATCGCTCAGGTTCAGTATGTGTAGTAGTGCGAGGGATCGATCGATCGCTCGGGTTCAGTAAGTGAACGCCTCACTCGGGTTTAGTTAGAGAACGCCTTGCACACACACGCGTGTACGAGAGAAACGCGCAAACCACACTGCATCTCTCGGCCCCGACCACCCACCGTAACCGGGAATTCCCCGAAAATTTCTCGGCCTCACTTCTACCATGATTTTTACGTCATGGGTGGCCCAAAGAATGTCATGCGGGTGCGTCTCCGGCCCGTCCAGGACAAAAAGCCCATTTTCTGTCATAATTTTTTGTCATAGAAGTAGGAGCCCAGCACATCTATGATGATACGTGTTTTTGTCACAATTATTGTCATAGAAGTGTCACAACCATGACAGAAAAAGTTTTCGTTTGGGCCATAACGTCACGGATGTGTCTTTTTTTTTGTAGTGGCCCAC
The DNA here is from genome assembly GCA_039707655.1 of Elymus sibiricus. Taxonomy (NCBI): domain Eukaryota; kingdom Viridiplantae; phylum Streptophyta; class Magnoliopsida; order Poales; family Poaceae; genus Elymus; species Elymus sibiricus. Next base: position 180,617,962 of record CM077670.1, read on the forward strand.
ACTGCCTCATTCATCAGTGAGCGAAAATTTTGGCCGAACCACCCGCGGGGAGGAAGATAATGCGGGAGAGAAATGGCGACCTATGCATGCAGAGAAGGAACACGTTGATTAGGGGAGGGATTGACCCCAGTTTGCATGCATGTATTAATTAGGGAAGTGGGCCTGCATGGGTTGGCTGAAATGGCAGCCCTATTAATTAGGGATTCATTGCTAATTTTTGTTTGGTTTATGAGGAAAAAACTGGCGCGGTGATTGGAAGAATTCCCGGTCTGACTCTTTCGCCTCCTCCAATCTGTAGCCACCGGGTCGCGCTACTCCACCTTAGCTGTCTTAAATACACCTAGACGGAGGGAGTACCACATGTCAATGAAAAAGGCAAGCCGAGGCACGTTCCCTTGGGTTTGCGGTGTGCCGGACCAACTGTGTGAGTGTGCGGTGCGACCGCGACAAGCGTGCGTAAGTGTACCGCCTTTTCATTTTGAACATGTAAATCGTAACATTTGGTTTGCGAGTGAGCGACTTTGATTTTAGTACCGTGTCAAAAAGAAGGGCGGGGTTTTTCCTTCGTGCGATCGATCGATATGAATCCTGATTAGAAATGCGATGGCGGGGCGGGCTAGTTTGGCCCATGGTCGGATTGCGGACATGCGTTCCCACATGCCAGTGAAATGCCAAGCCGGTTAGCGTTGAGCCGTGGGGTAGATCGACCGTGTGCTGGTCTGATGCAAATGCGACAGGCGTGCTGTGAGTGCTCCTTTTCCTCATTTCAAACTTGTGAAGATAACCCCCTAAAAAAAACCTGTGAAGATAACACTTGGTTCTTTGCCTTCGCGCGATACATCGATGGCAATCCCAATTATAATGACACTGATTTTTCTACTAAATCGCGTAAAAAGGCGTCCTCTTCGCCCCTTCGGCCGCAATCATCGCGCTAATCATACTTTCTATTTGACTTCCTTCCCCATTACGGTAACATCAACGATATCGCGATCGCTGTGGCTTTGGCAAAGTGCGTTTGACGAAGTGCACCATTGAGGCAGACGATGGTCATGTCGTTCAGAAGTGCCGCCTGGAAGCCGAGACAACCGCCTTCTTTGCATCCAGGAAGTCCGTAGGAGACAGCAACTGTCATGTCACCGTAACCGTCGGATGCGATGTGACCACGTCGTTCGAGCTCGAGATGCCGCAAGGGGACTCGAACGTGACCATGTACCCTTACATGGGCACCGGTTTACTGTTGAAAAGGCTCTTCCGCATCAGGGACTCATCCAGCCTGTGCAACCAATGGAAATGCTGGCGTGCAGTTTGGGGCTGGCTCCGCTCATCGATCTATGTCCCAACCAAACAGAGTGGGAGACGGTCGTCCCCGATGGTGTTGTGAGGAAGATAGTCCAGTAGGCGAATCGCCGGCGATTGCATCAACGAGGAGGGTGTGACTTCAGCTTCGACATGAATGTGGACCGGCGTCATGTCGTTAGCCGGCCGGCGCTACGTTCGTCTTGCAAGGAGAAGCTTCTTGGCGAGGAAGGTGCTGGGACGTGCCCGGCATGTCTCGCACACACAATCAAACAAATACAGTAGTACCGCTTATCTAGGCTTTCACCGGCCTATTGATGCAGATACGAGAATTTTTAAATCATATAATGCTCTATGTACGTTTGGTCTTGTCACTAATAAGTACTACTATTTGTACCCATTGAGTAACTGGTACTACTTGGTGAATGTTGCGTAGCCGTGGATGTCCGAGCTAAATTTGAAACACAGTCGCGATCAAACGAGATGTTACCATTGGGCTCCACCACTCCACCAGCCAGAATCACCTTGGCCTATTTGATTTGCAGGATCCTCAAAACGCAGAAATCGCAAAAATATACGATTGTTCTCTTTGGATAGGAATGGCTTGGATTGGAGTATAGGATTAGGAGTGTGTGTTTGATGTCATAGGAAAGATAGATGAACTTTTAAAATACTCCTAGGTTGGAGTAGATGCAGGATTTCCTATTATTAAATGTAGCACAATAGCTTCATTCGTCCAGCTTACTGCGGGAAAGGTCGTTTCTGGAAGAAGATGATGGAGAAGCGGATTCAGCGAAGAGCGAAATGATGGTTGCTTCATCCGTGCTTTGTGATTTGACGCCTCATTGCTTTGTGATTTGTGATAGTAGAAGGGAGTAGACTATGTGCTCAATGCATGCGTCCATGCAAGGGAGAAAGAGGAGAGAGGTTGCATTTTTTATTCCTTCAATCAATTTGGCATCGGCGCTCCAGCGAGCTTCGGTTCCCTCTTTTTTGGTTTTCGCAGCACCCTCCGCAATGGTTCCCATCGATGCCAAAAGCTATTTTACCATTTGGCTACACAATGTGGATGCCCTTAAGCTTACCACTTGGTTTTTATTAGTAAAGAGGAGGTGCTTTTGCCGCGCGGAAGGCAGGGGAGGTTGTCCTCACGGTTTGCTAACATGCGGTCCCACGTGTCAGTGATGTACCGAGCCGATCCGCGTCCCACATGACTACATGAGGCAGAACAATGACAGAAGCAACTTCAGCGAAGAGTGAGATGATGGTTGCTTCGTCCTTCCAACTTATACTGTGGGAAAGCTCCAGCTTTGTGATTTGACGCCTCATTGCTCATTACTACAGTGGCACCACGACTGGGGTGCGTCCTGATGTCTACTACACAACTTATTCTTGTAGACTCGTGTTGGGCCTCCAAGCGCAGAGGTTTGTAGGACAGTAGCAATTTTCCCTCAAGTGGATGACCTAAGGTTTATCAATCCATGGGAGGCGTAGGTTGAAGATGGTATCTCTCAAGCAACCCTGCAACCAAATACAAGAAATCACTTGTGTGCCCAACACACCCAATACAATGGTAAATTGTATAGGTGCACTAGTTCGGCGAAGAGATGATGATAAAAGTGTAGTATGGATAGTAGATATAGGTTTTTGTAATCTGAAAATATAAAAAGAGCAAGGTAACGAAAAGTAAACGGGAATAAAAACGGTATTGCAATGCTTAGAAACAAGGCCTAGGGTTCATACTTTCACTAGTGCGATCTCCCAACATTGTTGACATAGTTGAATCATATGTAAATCCCTCACGTGCGACAAAGAGTGCACTCCAAAGTCACAAATAGCGGAGAACAAACGAAGAAATTGTTGTAGGGTACAAAACCACCTCAAAGTTGTCCTTCCCGGTCAATCTTATGAGCCATCCCCATTAATTGTCACGAACAGCCCTAGAGTTCATACTAGAATAACACCTTAAGATACACATCAACCAAAACCCTAATGTCACCTAGGCACTCCAATGTCACCACAAGTACCCACGGGTTTGATTATACGATATGCATCACACAATCTCAGATTCATCTATTCAAACCAACACAAAGAACTTCAAAGAGTGCCCCAAAGTTTCTACCGGAAAGCCAAGACGAAAACGTGTGCCAACCCTTATGCATAAATGCCCAAGGTCACGGAACCCGCAAGTTGATCACCAAAACATACATCAAGTGACTCAAGTGAATATCCCATTGTCACCACGGATATCCATATGCAAGACATACATCAAGTGTTCTCTAATCCTTAAAGACTCAATCCGATAAGTAAACTTCAAAGGGAAAACTCAATTCATCACAAGAAGATAGAGAGGGGAAAACTCCATATGATTCATTTATATCAACAAAGCTCGTGATACATCAAGATCGTGCCATCTCAATAACACGAAAGAGAGAGATCAAACACATAGCTACTGGTACAAACCCTCAGCCCCGAGGGTGAACTACTCCCTCCTCGTCATGGAGACCGCCGGGATGATGAAGATGGCCTCCGGTGATGCTTTCCCCCCTCCGGCAGGGTGCCGGAAAAGGGCTGTAGATGGGATCTCTCTGGTATAGAGGCTTGCGGCGGTGTAAAAACTCATCTAGGTTAACTTTCGGGAGTTTCTGAATATATATGATTTTTCAGCGTTGGAATCACGCGAAACGGAGCCACGTGGGCCCCACGAGGTACCAGGGCGCGCCCTGGTGCCTCGTGGGCACTGGGTGGCCCCCCTCCAGTGGGTCTTGGTGCCAATATTTCTTATTTGTCCAATAAAAAATCTCCAAAAAAATTCAGCTCATTTGGAAAACTTTCATTTCTGCACAAAAAAGAACACCACGGTAGTTCTGCTGAAAACAGCGTCCGTCCGGGTTAGTTCTAATCAAATCATACCAAAACCATATCGAATTGTTATAAATAAGGCATGAATACTTCATAAATTATAGATACGTTGGAGACGTATTAGCATCCCCAAGCTTAATTCCTACTCGTCCTCGAGTAGGTAAATGATAAAAGAAATAATTTATGAAGTGTGAATGCTAGCATAGTGCATAAGTTTGATCAATGATAATTTCAATAACTTTTCCTAGCATCATAACAGCAACTTTCTCTCATAAAAATCATCATGATAAAGTAGCAATTAAAAACAGAAATTTTGATGTGGAATGCTACCTATCATAATCATCATATAATCTTTTCTTTTATAGCATGGACATTGGACTTGAATGATTCAAAGCAAGATCATTATTATAACAGCAATATTTATTATCATAAAACTTCTCATGAGCAAGTAACAATTCATCACAACAATGAAGTATAAGGCATAAACTTTCTTGGAAACTAACAAACTGTTCTAGTCAACAATGCAATTGCAATTCATCATATTTTCAGGAAGGGTCTCATGTAGGAGCTTTTTAGCAAGTCCACATACTCAACCATCATTTAGTCTTCTATGATTGCTAACACTCACGACATATATATGGAGCAAAAGTTTCAGCCAGACACATAGAAAGATAGGGGCTTGTGATTTCGCCTCCCAACTTATTCACCTCAAGGGTGATGTCAACAATAATAACTCATGATCTCTCATATCCAACTGGATATATGTGCCTAGATCTTTCCCCACCACATGATGCATGCAAAAGAGAAAAATAAAAAGGAAGTAGAGGAGAACACTATTGACTCTTGCATAAAAAGTAAATACATAAAAGTAAATGCATAAAAGTAAAAGATAGGCCCTTCGCAGAGGGAAGCAGAGGTTGTCATGCGCTTTTTATTTTTGGATGCACAAGCCCTTAATGCAAAGGAACGTCACGTTATATTGCCCCTTGTGATAGCAACCTTTATTATGCAGTCCGTCGCTTTTATTTCTTTACCATCACAAGTTCGTACAACGCTTATTTCCCTTACAATAAAAGATCATACATATTTTAGGAGCAATTTTTATTGCTTTTTGCACCGATGACAACTTACTTGAAGGATCTTATTCAATCCATAGGTAGATATACTGGACACTCATGAGAAGAAACTTGGTTTAAGGGTTTTGGATGCACAAGTAGTATCTCTACTTGGTGCAGATTTTTGGCTAGCAAAGATATTGGGCAAGCACCACATGTTGGAGGATCTATAACAATATAACTTCTATGTGAATATGAACAAACATAATTCATTATGTTGTCTTCCTTGTCCAACGTCAACACCTTGACATAAAATACTTAATGGGGGCTCACAATCATAAAAGATGTCCAAGATAGTATATTTTCATGTGAATCTTCTCTTCCCTTATTAACTTTTTCATGAATTGCATCATTGACTAATGCTATGCTTGTTAACCTCCAATAAATTTTACCACTTATACTTTTCTTTATGTAATGTCATTACTTTCCATAAGATTAGCATATGATCGCTTTCATTATTTTCATTGCAAGGAATCACACTTATCATATCAAATGATCTATATGAAAGTTTTTATAATATCCCTCTCGAATATTCATCTTGGGTCCAAATTCATATCTTTTGCAAATTACCATTACTATTATTAACTCTCAAAAAGATATAAGTGAAGCATGAGAATTAATGACAAACTACTCCAAAATATATAAGCGAAGATCAATGAGTAGTGAAACAATTAAGTAGCTATGTAAGGACTCTCTCTCATTTAAAAATTTCAGGTCTTATTATTTTATTCAAACATCAAAGAAAATAAAATGAAATGACATTCCAAGAATAGATCATATCATGTGAAGAAGCAAAAACTTAGGCTCAACCGAAACTGACCGATAATTCTTGATGAAGAAAGGTGGGATGCCTACCGGGGCATCCCCGAGCTTAGTTGCTTGAGACTTCTTAGAATAAATACTTGGGATGCCTTGGGCATCCCCAAGCTTGAGCTTTTGTGTCTCCTTAATTCCTCTCACATCACGGTTTCTCTAAATCTTAAAAACTTCGTCCACACAAAACTCAACAAGAACTCGCGAGATAAGTTAGTATAAATCAACTCAAAACCTTAACATTCTCTACTGTAGAAAATCACAAAAAATATAATTAAACATTGCATACTAAATTCCTCTGCATATTTAATACTCCTATCCTCAAATAGAATCATTAAACAAGCCAACATATGCAAACAATGCAAACATAACAGCAATCTGCCTAAACAGGACAGTCTGTAAAGGATAATTAAGAATCCATACTTAGATAAATCAAAAAATTCTGAAAATTTACCAAACTGGAAATAATTTATCAAAGTTGACTGTATCAAAATTTCAAGATTTTATCACATTCTTACATTTCTAGGCAATTTAATCAATAGCAGCAAACTTTCTGTTTTGAAACAGCAACTCATGAACTTGCAAAATAAGCATGGTAAAGGCTATAATTGGATTTTTATTGAACTAAAATATACAAAACATGATTATTGATAGCACCAAGCAAATATCAACAGAAGAAAATGATGCTCCAAGCAAAACTCATATTATGTGACGAATAAAAATATAGCTCCAAGTGAGGTTACCGATAATGTTGAAGACGAAAGAGGGGATGCCTTCCGGGGCATCCCCAAGCTTAGTTGCTTGGGTATTCATTGAATATTACCTTGGGGTGCCTTGGGCATCCCAAAGCTTAGGGTCTTGCCGCTCCTTATTCTCCTCATATCGATATCTCACCCAAAACTTGAAAACTTCAATCACACAAAACTTAACGGAACTTCGTGAGAACGGTTAGTATGATAAAGAATAAACCATCACTTAGGTACTGTCCAAGACAAGATTCACAATTGTTCCCATATAATTCCTACTGTATTCTATCATTTCCACAATTTATATCTCATAATATAAGCTATGGAAACATTAAAAGAAGCAAACTATGCATTGAAAACAGAATCTGTCAAAAACAGAACAGTCTGTAATGATCTGAGCAACTACCATACTTCTCTAACTCTAAATTTTTTGAAAAATTAGGACAACGTCAAAAATTTGCATATAAATACTGTATAAAAATTTCAGAATTTTTTGGCACTCCAGTAAAATCTGAGAAATTAAACACTGGAGGCAAAAGTTTCTGTTTTTGCACAGAATTGAATCAACAAGTATCCACACTATCCCAAAGGTTTTACTTGGCACTTTATTGAAAGAAAACACATAAAACATGATTAATACAGTATGTTAATCATGTGAACACACTAAAACAGAAAGGATAAATATTGGGTTGCCTCCCAACAAGCTCTTTTCTTTTAAAGCCTTTTAGCTAGGCATGATGATTTCAATGATGCTCGCATAAAAGTAAAGAATTGAAACGTAAAGGGAGACACATGAGAAATATATCAAACACATTTAAGCCTAACCCACTTCCTATGCATAGGGATTTTGTGAGCAAATAGTTTATGGGAGCAAGAATCAACTAGCATAGGAAGGCAAAACAAGCATGACTTCAAAACTTTCAACACATAGAGAGGAAACTTGATATTATTAAAATATGTAGAAGCATATATTCCTCTCTCAAAATAATTTTCAGTAGCATCATGAAGAAATTCAACAATATATCCATCACACAAAGCATTCTTGTCATGATACATAAGCATAGAAATCTTACTACTCTCCACATAAGCAATTTTCTTCTCATTCAAAATAGTGGAATCATCACTTAATAAATTCATGACCTCTCCAATTCGATTTTCATCAATATAATCATCATAAATAGGAGGCATGAAATCATCATAATAAATTTTCTCATCTTAACTTGGGGGAGTAAAAATATCATCTTCATAAAACATAGCATTCCCAAGCTTGTAGTTTTGCATATCATTAGCATCATGGATATTCAAAGAATTCATACTAGCAACATTGCAATCATGCTTATCATTCAAATATTTTATACCAAACATTTTATTCAATTCTTCTTCTATCAATTGAGCACAATTTTCCTTTCCATCATTTTCACAAAAGACATGATAAAGACGAATAATATGAGGTAACCTCAATTCCATTTTTTGTAGTTTTCTTTTATAAGCCAAACTAGTGATAAAACAAGAAACTAAAAGATTCGATTGCAAGATCTAAAGATATACCTTCAAGCACTCACCTCCCCGGCAACGGCGCCAGAAAAGAGCTTGATGTCTACTACACAACTTATTCTTGTAGACTCGTGTTGGGCCTCCAAGCGCAGAGGTTTGTAGGACAGTAGCAATTTTCCCTCAAGTGGATGACCTAAGGTTTATCAATCCGTGGGAGGCGTAGGTTGAAGATGGTATCTCTCAACAACCCTGCAACCAAATACAAGAAATCTCGTGTGTCCCCAACACACCCAATACAATGGTAAATTGTATAGGTGCACTAGTTCGGCGAAGAGATGATGATAAAAGTGTAGTATGGATAGTAGATATAGGTTTTTGTAATCTGAAAATATAAAAAGAGCAAGGTAACGAAAAGTAAACGGGAATAAAAACGGTATTGCAATGCTTAGAAACAAGGCCTAGGGTTCATACTTTCACTAGTGCGATCTCCCAACATTGTTGACATAGTTGAATCATATGTAAATCCCTCACGTGCGACAAAGAGTTCACTCCAAAGTCACAAATAGCGGAGAACAAACGAAGAAATTGTTGTAGGGTATGAAACCACCTCAAAGTTATCCTTCCCGATCAATCTTATGAGCCATCCCCATTAATTGTCATGAACAGCCCTAGAGTTCGTACTAGAATAACACCTTAAGATACACATCAACCAAAACCCTAATGTCACCTAGGCACTCAAATGTCACCACAAGTACCCACGGGTTTGATTATACGATATGCATCACACAATCTCAGATTCATCTATTCAAACCAACACAAAGAACTTCAAAGAGTGCCCCAAAGTTTCTACCGGAAAGTCAAGACGATAACGTGTGCCAACCCTTATGCATAAATCCCGAAGGTCAAGGAACCCGCAAGTTGATCACCAAAACATACATCAAGTGACTCAAGTGAATATCCCATTGTCACCACGGATATCCATATGCAAGACATACATCAAGTGTTCTCAAATCCTTAAAGACTCAATCTGATAAGAAAACTTCAAAGGGAAAACTCAATTCATCACAAGAAGATAGAGAGGGGAAAACTCCATATGACTCATCTATATCAACAAAGCTCGCGATACATCAAGATCGTGCCATCTCAAGAACACGAGAGAGAGAGAGATCAAACACATAGCTACTGGTACAAACCCTCAGCCCCGAGGGTGAACTACTCCCTCCTCGTCATGGAGACCGCCGGGATGATGAAGATGGCCTCCGGTGATGCTTTCCCCCCTCCGGCAGGGTGCCGGAAAAGGGCTGTATATGGGATCTCTCTGGTACAGAGGCTTGCGGCAGTATAAAAACTCATCTAGGTTAACTTTCGGGTTTTTTTGAATATATATGATTTGTCAGCGTTGGAATCACGCGAAATGGAGCCACGTGGGCCCCACGAGGTACCAGGGCGCGCTTGGGGGGGTGGCGCGCCCTGGTGCCTCGTGGGCACTGGGTGGCCCCCCTCAAGTGGGTCTTGGTGTCAATATTTTTTATTTGTCCAATAAAAAATCTCCAAAAAGTTTCAGCTCGTTTGGAAAACTTTCATTTCTACACAAAAAACAACACCACGGTAGTTCTACTGAAAACAGCGTCAGTCCGGGTTAGTTCTAATCAAATCATATCAAAACCATATAGAATTGTTATAAATATGGCATGAATACTTCATAAATTATAGATACGTTGGAGACGTATCACGTCCCCCCTGCTTCTCTGCACTGTTATTTGGTGCATGGCACGTGGACCCGGATGCTAGATGTCCCACATGTCGGCGAAAGGGAGTAGAACATTTATGAAAGCAAGCGCTCCACTCTTACGACGGAGGAGTACAAGACACGGCGGCCCTTTGAACTGTAACTTGTACTGTACTACTGTAGTATGTGGTAGTCTTTTACTCTTGTACCACATGGTTTTGCTGTTTCGCGCAATCCAGTGACACAAACCCGATTAAACAGGTGAGGGCGGGTCTTTTCCCATGCGGTAGGAAGGGTAGTTTGGCATAGTCGGTTTCTCAGAGAGACCGAGAGAAAGATGTGAAATGCTTGAATGTGTAGTGGGCCCTTTTTTTATGTCATGTGTGTGTGTAGTCAGACATTTCAGATCACTAGATGATACTAGCCATACATTTCAATGCAATTTTAATGTACGCAACATGAAAAATTGAAGTAACAATATGAGATCTAAAACTAAAAATACATATGATTTATTGTGTTAGAGTATAGTTGTACTGTATTGCATAGTTGTTAGATGTAACATGCGAGAACGTGTAGGGACATACTTTTGGAGGGCCTACAGAGAGAAATTGGGCCTAAAGTGGATTCAAATATTTGTATTCGTCATCATAGCATTTGTACCTCATATCTAGAGTTTATACGGTAGACGTGAATGCTTGTTCGCTCTTATGAAACTAGTACACCAATATTGGGGTGGCGTGAGCCAATTTAGGCGTGGGAGGTTGGCCTAGTTGGCTCCACGGAGAGAGCGAGAGAAGCGATAAATACACTGGCGGTCACTGTACTTGAAGTGAAAGCATAATACGATCACCAGACTTCAGAATACGCTCATTACGGTCACTATATATGTTTTACGATGATTATACAGTCAATCGCTCACCGTTCAGCATCGTATTGCACTCTGTTGACCGGCTAAATAGTCTACGTGGCACTATGTTAACTGGTTAAATTTGCCACGTTCCTTGTGGGTCCCACCTGTTAGTTGGCAGAGGAAAGAGATAAGATAAACAGAAATTTACGCAGGCGCGACAAGAATCGAACCCTTGCGCACGAACCAATTGGCTATGTATGTGTGTGTCAGGGCCTGATGTGTGTGCATGCACATGTAGGTTGAGCACTTGAGCGTGAGCATGTGTCTTGGTCTTGTGGTGAGTGCATGCATGCGTGCGTGTGTGTCTGTGTGTGTGTGCATGCATGCGTGCGTGTGTGCGTGTGAGTGTTGCATGCATGCAGTTCGTGTGCATGTGTGCGTGTGTGTATAATCACCACACTAGATCCTGTGTATTAAAAGAACCAGTCAACCAGCACAGCATACCAATACAAGTCCACCTTGTCCGCTGTGGTTAGCGCGCGCGGGTGCGAACCCTAGGCCACCACTTCGAATCCCTTCAACTGGTAATACCCACCGTGCAATATTTTATTTTCTATTGTTTACATTCTTATACCCGCTGACAGGTGGGGCCCTATGGTAGTGAGATAATGTGCGCTGATGATGCAACACTAGATGTGCCATGTCAACTAATCATGTCTTAGGAACATATGGAACTTGCTATGAAGGAAAAGAGATACGCCATCGGAAGAGATATCTGATGACCAAATGAAATGGCGTCTCCCACCCCTAACCCTAGCCCATCTCACCACCGGCGATCTCCACATCTAGCCGTGGTCCTCCCCATCTGATCCTGTCATTCTCTCCGGCGTCCTCTCCTGAAGCTTTTGGTTGTCATCTCCATGGCAGTTCATGCATCCATCTCCCTGGGGTTTCACTTTAACCCGGGGATGGGACTAGCACAAGAGATCTGGCGAACTTGCCGCCGATCTGTTCATCCATAGGAAAATTCTGGTCATTTCATCATGGTGGTATCTCTTGCATGTCATTCCTTTAGTTTGGATGAAGAAAATGTTGCTCTGGCTTTGGAATCTGCTATTGGGGGATATTGCTCCCAGGTCAAGGTATCGTGCCTCCATGATCGGGTTTTTTCTTTCCATGTCTCCTGCAAAGAAGTGATTTTTTTTCATTTTGCACCAGACAAGCTTTGTTTGCCCACAATTCAAGTGCTTTATTCATCTCTGGGGTCATGGTGGTCCTGACTAGACGAAAGAGTTCCGTCTCTGGCAGATTGAATGCCATGCCGAATGGACTATAGTTTGTCCTTCTAAGCGCCGTGCTAAGTTAAGTCTGCAGGCCATGCAGAATGGCCATGTTAAGTCATCCCTGAAATCTAGTTCTTCATCGGTTAATCCTCAGAAGCGCTTTAGGTTCGCTACATTCATGAATTATGATGCATGCAAAGGTTATAGCTACCATCCATCTGCTGAGGACATTCAAACTGTTAAGGAGGCCGGTTATCAGGTTGATTCTCATGAGGGCCCTTCCGCTCCGTCACCGCCGGTGCAGTCTCTGGTGACCCCAACCCCGGTGGCCATCCAGTTTGGACCTTTTCCGCCATCTCTGGCAAAGATCAGTTCTGTTAGCGGGAGCCCCGGATCTCCTGGGATTTCAAAATCGGTGATTAGGCCGAATCATGCAAGTACATCCCCGATTCTGGTGATAGATAGCCCAGCTACCCCACAGCGTGATGTGGGCCTGGGCCTTGGATCGGTTACTAGCTCCTCTCCTATTATTCTATCAGATGATGAATCACCTGCAATACAATCACCGATTTCTTTACCCTCTCCGCAAGATGTTGCTCCAGATTTACAGAGTTTTGATGAGATGATTGAAGAGTTGGTTGCACGATACTGGGATTGCCAAAAGTGCCTTGGTATGGGCCACCAGTCAGTGGTGTGTACAAATCAGATAAGGTGAAGGAAGTGTTTTAGGTCTGGTCACATTAAAAAAAATTGCCCTGGCAATCATACCGTTTCGTCCATCTGGGTGCCTAAAGTCCCATCACCTGGTTTCGAGGCTCGCGCCTTGCCAGAGTCCTCGCCCGGTGCTTTGGTTCTGCTGCCCTCACCTTCCAAATCCCCTGCTCCTTCTCCACAGCTGCAATCCCCCAAAAAACCCCAGTCACCGCCACCACCGCCCACTGAGGAAGAAGACAGCACCAACCCACTTGCAATGGCCTTTTATGCGCTCGATCCCAGGCGCTTCCTCGCAGCCGGCCATGACATCATCGACGGAGGAGCAGAGAGGCTGCCACGCATGTAGTACACTCTGGTGCAAGCTCCACCTAGGGTTCATGAGCAATACATGGTGGCGATTGTCGAGCCTCTGCCGCCAGCCCACTTGATGGCTATCCGCTGCGAGCAAGTTCTCCACTTCCTCCAAGATAATCTCCAGGTGGTTGTTCGATCTGCACTGACTTGGTTTCAAGGAGTAGGACTTTTTGAGGTTGCTAGCCTATTATTTGCTCTTTACAAGACACCCACCGTTCCCGCTTGGTTTGGACGATGAGGGGAACGAGTTCTTTGTGCGTTTCATCCCTCACAATCAAGGAGAGGGTTTTTGGGCAATACATGGGCATAGGACAGGTTGGCTCATGTTCCTTTGGATTACCAGAACATGCAGTATCTGCCAGATATGGTCAGTACTTTTGGGCAGTTCCACTACAGGGATGAACCTGATCTCCGTCTTGTTAGATCGCTTGTTTATGCTTCTTTCCCTGACAACATTATGGTGCCTAGATCAGTTATGTTCAGAGAATAGGCAAATTGGGGTGGTACCATAGTTTCTTTGATTGCAGCAGTTTACATCCTTACTGATAACTTTGCAGAAGCCATGCTGGGTGCTGATGAGGATCCCATGCCACTGGATGGAAACCCTGATCCAATGCCTGGGCATGTGCCCCCACAGCCGTTCTGGGGCTTGCCACCATTTCCAGCTCTTGGCTGGGATGCAGTGCCACATCATGATCAGCCGGCTAACAATGGCTGGGGCGCGCAGCAGCATGATGAGGCCCAAGACGATCCCCAGCAGCCTGATGCAGAGGGCTCGGGGCCCTGGGATGAAGTTGTGGCAGCTCAGAATGCCAACCCGGAACAGCCAGCAGTGGAACCACCGCAAGACCAGAATTCGATGGTCCTAAACCCTTCCCTGGGTTCAAACAGTTCGTCTAATGAGCAGCCTAATGAGGCAGAAGTTTAGCAGAATGTCAATGATGAGCAGATTTAGCAGGACCATCCTAATCTGCAGCTTGCTATTGTCCCTTATCATCCACCCATTGTGAACATGGATCCAATTCACTTGGGGATTGTCAGGGTGGTCTATGGTCCAGTTCTGCCACCTGCCATGATTTGGGGAAAAAAGCTTCTGTAATTTGATGCCTGATTTGGAGATCATGGCTATTCCTCAGTCCATCCGGGTCCCTGCTCTACCACCTAATGTTTGGCCCAGAAGAATTTGGCCAGATTTCTTTGAACAATCTCTGAACCAACGGCTATGTCTCCAAGGGCCACCCACTGATGGCGTTCCTTCTGATATTCTGCCGGCTGTTCACACTGCAACTGAGGAGGATGATTTCACCTTCACTGCCAAGACACCATCTCTGTTGGGTAAGCACAAGCGTGGTCGCCGCCCGGCGCCACAGTTGGTCAGGCCACCAGAGGATTTCTCCACTAGGCAGATGATGCGTAGCTGTGCCAAACGGACTGGTTTCAATCCAATTTCTACAATCCCCATCAAGCCCACTCCCCTCCGCCAGCCCCTGGCCAAGAAGCTTCATGGCACTACAGCTCCCCATGAGCCAGAGCCGCAGCGATCATCTACAGGGGGCAGCACTGATCAGGGCATGGACTTGCCACCTCCCACACTGATCCGTGTCATGCAAGACCTTGGTGCTTCCCTGGGGATCTCGCCGGAGAAGCTAACGACGGACAAGCTTATGGCTCGTCCTGACGAGGACAATCACAAGGAGGCTAATGATGATAAGTAAACCTTTATGCAAGATCTGGGAAGGGAATGTTGTGGCATTCCTATTTTGCAGTGCGTCCAGTGTCTGGTGGTTGCCTATCTTTTTTATGTCTGAACTCCAGTTTGTTAGTTGTCTGAACCTAAGTATCAGTTGTCTGAACCTAAGTGTTTGTGGTTGTCTTTTCTGTTATGCAGAAAAGTTTCTTTGCTACTATCCAGTTAGTTTTTATGGATAATCCTCGCTTTCATAATTGGCGTGTGTTATGCTGGAATGTGCGTGGCCTGAATTCTGAAAAACGACAGAGCGATGTCTGTGCTAAAATTGAAGAAAGCAACTGTTCCATTCTTTGTCTACAAGAGACGAAATGCGAAACTTTTGATCTTAAGTTCATTAGGCAGTTTTGTCCGCGGCGATTTGATAATTTTGTTTTTTCACCATCTGTGGGTGCTTCTGGTGGAATCCTAATTGTGTGGAATTCAGTTTTTTCTCGGGGCAGTTGATTGAAGTTCAGTGTTATGGCATAATCATCTCATTCACCTCAGTTCATAATTCAGAAGCATGGACTCTAGTCTCGGTATATGGTCCTTGGAGTGCCCCCCTCCGCGATGAATTTGTCCAATGGTTGTATCATTTGCACATACCTGATGATGCTAACTGCTTATTGCTAGGGGATTTTAATTTCATCAGGTCTCTTGACAATAGGAACATGCCTAGTGGTGATGTAAATGACATCTTCCTGTTTAATGAGATCATTGGGCACCTAGGTTTGCTTGAACTGCCCCACAAGGGTAGGGCTTTTACATGGTCCAACATGCAACAACAACCACTTTTAGAGGAATTAGATTGGTTCTTCACCTCTTGCTCTTGGATTACTTTATACCCCAATACTATTGTCCTACCCTTGGCACGTACTGGCTCTGATCATGTTCCCTGTATGGTATCAATTGACACCACTATACCCAAAGCTAGAGTTTTTCGTTTTGAGAACTATTGGGTTGATCTCCCTGGTTTCATGGAATGTGTGTCAGCTTGTTGGTCTGCCTCGATTGTTTGCTCAGGTTCTGCATCTGCTATAATTTCCAAAAAGTTCAAGAGGCTTAGGTATGAGTTAAAGAGATGGCACACAAACATTTCTTCAATTAAGCGGGTTATTCTTAACTGCTCCAAGGTGATTTTGAGCTTCGATACTCTGGAAGAGATCAGACCCCTCACCACACCTGAGTTCAACTTCAGAAAGATTGTTAAACTTCATCATGAAGAGCTTTTGAGATTGCAGTATATTTATTGGAAGCGGCGTTGCACGATTAGGTACATAAAGGTTGGTGAGGAGAACTCCAAATTTTTCCATGCTATGGTGTCAGAGCGTTTGAGAAAGAATTCCATTGCTAGTCTGTTGACCGAGGATAACGTCACTATCACTAATCATGACCAAATGGTAGGAATTCTTTGGTAGTCTTTTAAATCTAGAATGGGCCGCTCTCAAGGTATCCAGATGGGCTTTGGGATAAATGATCTGATTGACCCAGTTGTGGGACTGGATGATCTTTCTAGGCCTTTCACACAGTCTAAGATTGATGAAGTGCTTAAGGATTTACCTACAGATCGTGCCCCTGACCCTGATGGCTTCAATGGGATATTTGTTAAAAGGTGTTGGGCAATTATTGCTAATGATTTTTTGAATCTTATTCAACAGTTTGTCACTGGTGGTCTCAGCTTGGAGGGGATTAATGGGTGTTTAATCACCTTAATTCCAAAAATGCTTGCACCAGAAGGGCCCAATGATTTCTGGCCTATCTCCTTGACCAATACCTGCTTGAAATTTCTGACAAAACTGCTTTCCAACAAGTTACAGAAGGTCATCCACAAGTGCATTCATAAAAATCAGTACGGGTTTTTGAAATCTAGATCAATTCAGGACTGTCTGGCTTGGGCATTTGAATACATCCACCAATGCAAACAATCTAAGAAGCCTATTCTTATTTTGAAACTTGATTTTGCAAAAGCTTTTGACACAATTGAGCATGATGCAATCCTACTAATCTTGAAGCACAAGGGTTTTGATGCAAAGTGGTTGGCTTGGGTTAAGGAAATTCTGTCTTCTGGATCATCTTCAGTTTTGCTTAATGGTGTGCCTGGTAAACAGTTTCAGTGCAAAAGTGGGGTCAGGTAGGGAGATCCTCTATCCCCCTGTTGTTTTTCATAGCAGCAGATCTCCTTCAGTCAGTGGTTAATAGGATGTTGCAGCAAGGAAGTTTAACCCTGCCGATCCCTTCACATGATCACAACTTTCCTATCATCCAGTATGCTGATGACACGATCCTTCTGGTGTCTACTGAGGATTCCCAATTGCTTGCTATTAAGGAAATGCTACATGTCTTTCATGCATCCACTGGCCTCAAGGTGAATTTTAGTAAGTCCTCCATGATCCCTCTTAATGTGAATGATGCTGAGGCAGCCAGGTTGGCTGCTCTTTTTGGTTGCTCACTGGGGCAACTGCCATTCACCTATTTGGGGCTTCCACTAGGAACAACTAGGCTGAACCAAGGATCTCATGCCTCTTGTTGATAGAGTGGAAAGGAGACTCACAGCCAGCTCATCCAGGCTGAACCAAGGATCTAGGTTGCAATTGCTAAACTCTATTCTGTCTTCAATGCCCATATACTTTCTTTGCACACTTGACATCCCACTTGGCATCATAAAACAGCTGGAAAGAATTGAAAGGCAGTGTTTATGGCGTGGAAATACTGACTCCTCTAGACAGTCACTTGCTGCATGGGATTTGGTTTGTAGACCAAAGGACAAAGGAGGCCTCGGGATTATAAACCTACACTTGCAGAATGAAGCTCTATTGGTTAAGCATCTCTATAAGTTTTTCAATAAAGCAGATGTCCCATGGGTATCCTTAATTTGGAACACATACTATGATGGTGTGGTTCCTCAGGCTACTGTCCTCTGTGGTTCCTTTTGGTGGAGAGATGTTTTTAAGCTTGCAGATTCTTTCAGAGCTATTTCTTCTTTGACTATTAACCAGGGGGACTCAGTTTTATTCTGGTTAGGTGGTTGGATGATTAACAACTCCTCAAGGCTGCTCAGGGACAGGCTGCCACACCTTTTTTTCATTTGTTAGGGATGATAAAATATCTGCAATGGACTTCTTGGAATCTGAGGATGTTTCATCCATGTTTCACCTCCCTATTTCTAGTCTGGCTGCACAAGAGCTTCAATGTTTGCAACAATGGGTTGTTTCTCTCCAGAGAGATAACTTGGCATCTGATGTCTTTTCATGGCCTTCCTATTGGGGATATTTCCCAGTGCTAAGACCCGGCAGGACAAAGACCCGGCCATATGTAAAGGCTCGGTGGGTCATCCCGCTGCTGGGCCATGAAGATACATAACGGGCCGGCTTGATGGAGGCCCAGTGAAAAGGGCGGCTCAGTGTGTGGGCCGGCTTAAGAAGGAAAGATAAGACAAGGAAAATTACCTTGGAGAACAGGATAATTAGAATAAGAGTAGGATACGGGTTAAGGTTTCGACCCGGACTCTCATGTAAACCTAGGGCTCAACCTGGTATATAAAGGGGAGCACCTAGGGCAGAAAGACTAAGTTGCAATCTCTCGAGAGCTAGGTTAAGCAAATCCGCACCCTTGTAATCGAGATCCAAAGCAATACAATCAAGCAGGACGTAGGCTTTTACCTCCACCGCGAGGGGCCGAACCTGGGTAAACTCGTGTCTTCTCGTTCCCGATCAACCCCGTTAAGCTTCCACCTTCGTGCAATGGCCTCATCACTAAGTCCTCTCATGAGGGCATCTGCTGTGTCAAAACCGGGACAATTTGCGCCCACCGTGGGGCCTACGCATGGTGGAGTTGAGTTCTTGGCGGGAGCTCTCCCATGGTTCAGGAAGTACTCGATCGGTCAGATGACAAAGAGCCGCCGCGGAAAGCTCTACATCGATGACTCAAGCTAGGGCCCCGAGGCCGACTCAATCGAGTATGGGTATCGGGTCCCCTTCCCCAAGATCCATGTCTTCATCAGCATCATCGGCGAGTCGGCCGCTAGGTTGGATGCCGTTCCCAACACCGAGTCTGCCCACCGTGCCAGTCCCTGCAACGCAAGACCCGGCCCGCCCAGAGCCGGCCGGACGCACGCCTTCATGGGTTTCACCCAGGGGTGGCTTTATCAGAAAATTCGCTATCTGGAGATGAGACGCTCGTGCAATCTGATGGCGAGTCATCTATGGGGGAAACTGAGTTGATCCGTCCGCTGTATGATGGAAGGCTCGGTGGATGTACTGACGAAGTTTTTCCTGAAGCCCTCGAGCCGCCTCGATTTGCTGTGGCTTGCATGGCAGCCAGATAGGATCCCCTTCGTGACCCGGCAGATCCAGCGGCAGGGCAGAATCTCACCATTGCAGCTCAAGCAGGGCCGGCACGATCGCTGCCGGCTCACAAAGGACCGGGGCACAGGCACTCACGGAGATGATGAATACTCTGGCGACTCTGCTGGCTAAGCCGGTGACTGCAGAAAACGCTGCCGCACGCAATGCAGAGATCACGAAGTGCCGCGAGCAATTGACCAAGATCCAAGAT